>RJWH01000138.1:0-741379 GCA_004363575.1 Solenodon paradoxus
AGAAGAAGAAAATGAAATCAAATGGAGACTTAGCTAAATGATAAATAATTGAGTCAATATTGTTTAATGTGCATTCTACATAAATTGATCTTGGAATTCAAGAGAATACTATCAAAATACTAGAAAGAGGATTTTTAAAAGAAATTGATAAACTTATTCTAAAATTTATGTGGAAGTACAATATTGAAGATGAAAAAATATTTAGAAGACCCTGCCTGATTTCAAAAATTCTAATAAGAACAAGATGTAGATGTATATAACAGATAGAGAATTCAGAAACAGATATCTTGCCAATTAATTTTGACCAAGGAACCAATCAATTGAATGAAAGTCGTTTTTAGCAAAGACTAAATAAGTGACAAATAAAGTAAATATCCACATATAAATTTGAAACGACCATATCTCATGCTTTGCACAAAAGATAAATTCAAATTGACCATGGGTCTAAATGTAAAGGAGTGTGATAATAAATATATGAATAATTATTGCCACATACATACATACATACATTCATGCTATGATGATACATATATATATAATCAAAACTGGGACAAGCTAAGATTCCTCATAATTATTAAAATATTACTCATGTGTGGAATATAAAGACACAAAGCAAAGGAACAGACTATACAAAAACCAACTCTTGGACATTAATAATAGAACTGGGGTTAGCAGTAGGAAATAGGATGGTGGATGGAGGCAAGAGGTGATGGGATCTAATGTTAAATTATGAAGAAAATTTGGCTATTTGGTGATTGACAGGTGTGTTGTCATATATATTTTAGAAATAGGAAACCTGCACATATGGGCTTATATTATTTTATAAATCAAATTGCAAAGTTATTGTAAATCAATAAATATTAAAAAATTACTACCCATAAAGGAAAAAATATGTAAGTAAGAATTTATAAAAAAATTCATTATGCCCATCTAAAGATAATTTTTAAAAATAAATATGTAAGCACATATTGGAGGAAAATAAAATTATTAATAATGCATATAACTACAAAAGGACTGGTAGCCAAAAAACTTAAAGAACTCCTGTAAATTAGGGTGTTTTTTTTAAAGGATAACAGCCCAGTTGGAAAAAAGTAGATAAAAATCTTGAGGTATTTCACAAAGTAAGATATAAGAATGGCTAACAAATATATGAAAAGTTTCTCCATATCATTAACCATGAAAATTAAAGCCACAATGACATACCATTTTTCATCCACAGACAAAAAAGTGTTGGCGAGGATGTAGAATAGCTACAATGTTCATACATTGATGATAGGAAATGAAAAATAGTTGTAAAAACTTTGGAAGACTGAAATTTCTTCATCTAATCAAACATATGTTGACCCAATGATGAAGCAGTTCCACTCCTAGATCTTGCTTGACTGAGGAGAACTGAAACTATAGTTATAAATAATGTTTATAGTAATTTTATTCTTGGTAACTCCTAACTGGAAACACCCCAAATATCAATCAATCAGAGAATGTATGAACAAATTGTAATATCCCCATAGAATGCAATGCTGCTCAGTAATACAAAGTAAAACAAGTCTAGGAATATGCAATAACATAGACGAATTGCAATATATAATGTTAAGCAAAAGATTACAGATTCAAAAGAGGATATATGTATATTGTTTATATGATTTGCAAGAACAGGCCAAACAAATATGTAGTAATAGAACAATATGAATAATTATTACCTCAGGGGAGATGGAATTGACTGGAAATTTACAAAACGTAATTCTCTGGAGTGATAAAAATATTCTCTATCTTCTCTCTCATGATGATTGTATGTGTACAATTGGAAAAACTTTAGGACTGAACATGTAGTAACAGATGTAAAACTGTCTTTAGTGATAAATGACAATAATGTGTACAAAAAAAAACTCAACAGTCTCCATCAAAAAAAATCCTAATAGAATTAGTAAGTGAATTTATCAAGGTTACAGGATATAGGATCACAGTGTTAACTGTATTTGTATAATCTAGAAATATGTAATTAGAAAACAGATTTATTAAAAAGTATAATTTAAGTAGGTTAAAATATTAAATCAAATTGTGTATAAATTATGTCTAAGTCTTTTTAAAAATGTATAAAGCTTTAAAATATGCTTAGCCACAAGGGAAACAACCATATGAATCACCTTTCATAGTTTGTTGTCTGCATGGTCAGAAAAAAAACAATATCATTATATGGGATGGAGAGTTTCTTATATATAGCTGCAAGATAACTCTAGCCTTATGTTTAAAACCTATGAATACATAGTCCAAGGATAGTTTCCCCTAGAAACTACTTACATGTAACCCTCCATTCATAGGCATCCACTGCATCTACCAAAGAGTCTCCTTACTTGGAATTTCGCATACCCATTGTTGTGGAAATTTCCTTCTTTCTTTCTAGCTCCAAAAAAAGGTACCAACTATTTTCTATACTAATGTGTTTCATTTTCAGTCTCCCATTCTTCCAAGTACTAAATTGTAACCTGAAACTCTATTCTCTGTTTTACCTGTCTCATTGGACGAATAGCCAAGATGTTTTTTTTTTCTTTTCTTCATCATACTAGTGCCTATTTTATACCATTCTACTACTTATATCAATACTCACTTATAACTCAAACTTACTAGAGTTAAACTTTCACTTGGCAGAAAAAGTTCTTATATATCTTTGTCCATAGCAGTATAACTTTAAATTCAAAATAGGATTATCTGGAAACAACAGAGGAATCTACAAAGAGTAATTATATGTACATTTTGCCTAATATATCTCAAAAACATGAAACCAGATTCAGACAATAGACCTTCCCACTTGCAGTTTACTTAAGATGAAAGCCCATGCTGTTTAAATATTGAATGAACCCTTTTAGCTAGAAAGGAGGCTTTAAAATGGAAAGACTTTCATCTGAAATAAAATAAGGAATGAGTTTCATTTGTGCAAGCATGTTTCTTACTATGAATTACAGGCACCTATTATGTTATTTTGTGTTAGATATTTCATGTTATTCTATTGCTATAATAGCAAGTACAAGTAAATGCAGTAAACGTATTACAGTTGTTTGGTTTATAGCATAAAATTAAACATTAAAAAACTCAAGTGATGCTTTTCACTGTGCTTGTGACCCTCTTCCTCTTATACATATAATGGTAGGATACTCTAAGCATACTTATATATATACATATATGTATATATATTTAATTCCTATCATAAGGTATTTCCCTATTATTTACTACTCTTCAGTATTTACATTTCACTAGGCAACTGTCTTTGATAACCATATTCTTTTCTTATTTCTCAAGAGTACCTTTACTTGTCTCTTAATTGCTAAGACCCATTAAAGAAGTTACTTTTTCTTTGATAAAAGAATCTATACATAGTACATGCTTTTGATTTGCTCATCTGATTTAATTCAGAACATTTTTGGAAGCATTAAAAGACATTTCAAGAAAAGAATGTGAAAAATTGTATTCAACATCAGTCTGCTTTACAAAAACACTTCCAAACATTTCCGAAACTATAGTTTCTTCTACATGTAGGTAAATCCTAGAAGACTTAAACATTTTTCATTCTCTTCCAATTTAATTTATTAACATTAGCAACCACTTATTGAACAGATAATCTATGTCAGTGATGCTTCAAGCATTTAAGTTTACTATCCTATTCAAGTTTTATAATATGAAGTATCATTATGTCACTCTAAACATGAGTTTCAAGAGTTTACATAGACTGCAAGACTGAAGTCTGATATGACTTAGTTCTGAATGACATCTAAGAAAATCTTCAACTATCTTTCTCAATATATTACATATGAGAAGTTTTTCTATTTATTACAAGTTCTCTATACAATATTTTCAACATACTGATGAGTATGTTGGCATATTAAAAAGTAAATAAGTCTTGAAAATCCCCATCTTTCATTTTGCTTCCTAATAAGAAGCAAATCTGTAATATTTCTGAAGTTGATCCAATCATGCGATTGGACAGGGTTTTAATTGCTTTCTCGTTTTCATGTTCCATATACTGGTCCAAATAGAGAAAACATAAAGGGCCGCTTTCTTCATTCCACCTTTCAGAAAAAATATCCCTGATACTCATCTTGAAATAAAGATTATTGTGGGATAGTTTTATTTTAGGTAGGGAGAATTTCCTTGCTTGCAGAAATAAAAAAAGGGAGAAGAGAATACATTAGCGAATTCTGTGTATACCATTTGACTTTGCATCTGAAAAAGAAAGATAATTATCATATGTGGGGGGAAATCAAAGTTTTCTATAACAAAGAAGTTATCAAATTTTTAAACAACATAACCATCCCGTCAATAAAGAAAGGGAGGCAAATTCTAGTTGTCTTTCAATATGATATGCCCATTTTTATCTTACAAAAGAAAATTAACTTCTTTTTTTCAAACTGCCATTGTACTTTGCAAAAATGCATAGGTTCCTAAATATTTGTGAAATGTCATAGTCATATGATGCAGTCTGGCCAATAAGAAATAGATAGATGTCCCTTAAGGGCCATTTGTGCAAAGTTTTTGGAAGGAGAAATAATTGACTGGAATCTACTTTCAGCCTTTGGCCTTTGACCTTTCCCCTTCCTCCTCTATGGATGTGTTGCTTAGAGACAAAGCAACTCTGTTGTAAGCCTGAGAATAGATACCAAAATCTGTGGAGAATGAGGTTTAAAGTAAAAAGCAGACATTTGGTGACAATGTGAAACAACTACAACAGGCCCTAATGGCTTCCTCTAATACTCTTTTTATCAAGAGGAAAAAATGAATCTTGCTCAGCAACTTCACTACGGTACAACTAACAAAATCTCAACAGATACATCATAGTTCTAACATTTTTTTCATCTACTGTTAGATGCATTGAAAGCATTGTACTATTTTCTAAGTTCTGGGACTGGGATTACTCTTGACAAAAGAACTCAAAAACTAAAACATTCAAAAGTGAGACCCAAAGATGCCCATGAATTCCAGGAAGCAGATGAAATTCAATCTACTTCCTTGAGCTTAGTTCTTGAGGAATACTTCTTGTGGAAGATTTCTGAAGGCTCCTTGGGTGCCACAAATTTTTCAGCTTTGATGATTTCACAGTTTTCAGCAGTGTCAATGGGACACTGATGATAATATTATAAAATCTATTCTTTATGCCAACTTAGCTGTTATGCCTAAGCATTGTCTCTTCCTAGAGATATAAACTGTTTTATAGGTGGTGAAGTTTTCATTTTATTGGAACCTCAAAATTAAAGGACAGAAGAATTCCTTTTCTTTAGAAAGCAAGCAGTTTTTAAGTTCTCCATGACTGGATGTGCCCTGGTGGCATAGTGGTTTGGTCAACTACCTCTGGCCAGGCATAGTCCACATACTTTCTAAGTGTGTATTGGGTGGACCGGTAAGGAGGAAACAACCAAAAAGAACAACTAAGTGAAAATAGATAAATTGCTTCCTTCTTTCTCCTCTCTCTTCTGTTTGCCCACCTCTGTTCCTGCCTGCACCTTTCCTTTAAAAAGTAAAAATTCTCCATCATAATTTTAGAGGAATTTATAAAAATTAATAATTTTAGAACAACTTAAATATTCTAATTCAGTCTCTGATTTTATACCAGAAAACATGATAAGAAAAATGCATAACCTTTATGCACCTAGTCTAATAAGAGCCTGACTCTTAAGTTAATATCTCTATGAGATATTCACCATTCTGTATTGAAATTCAGAATAGATACCAACAAACATGTATTTGCTAATATGAGTTACATCAAAAGAAAGTAAATTGTCTCCACATGAAAGGCCTTCCATTCCTAACAATGAAATAGAGTAGAATGTGCAAATTAAATGCCTGCTACTTTAAAAATATATTAGAAATGGTCTATCTGTCAATATTACTCTTTTATCTATAGACTTTCTAACATACTTTAAATTGCTCTTTGCTGCTCACTAAAAAACCAAAAATATTTATTTTCTTTTAAAGTACTGAAATACTTTAGCTGTACAAATGTACAAACTAAGTTTATTGCATAGAATCTTACTATACATAAAGTCAATATTATAGACATCTAATTTTATTAATCATATTGATGATGGTGATAACTGGTCAATTAGAATAGTACAAACAGTATTTTATTAATTTGAAATCCTGAGGTCTAAGAATTACTCATCAGCTATGTTGACATAATTAAGGTGAGTAACCCTCTTGATTTCAGTATTTTCATTTGTAAAAGGAAAAAATTGACGTACATTTCAATCTTTATTAATTGACAGATATACGTATTGGATGTATTGTTTTGAGCATATTCTAGAAATACAACTTTCCAGGTCTTATGGAAGAATGATAATTGAACAAATCATTAGCTTCAATTTAAGGGTCTGATCAATAATTCTTAAAATAGCATAATCCAGTGATTATGATTTTCCTTTCTTTTTACTTATTACTTTTGGAGAGAGGGATCTTAGTATGAAAATACGCTGGGGTAGCTCCCTTCCAGTCGCCCTGGACTTCTTCATCTTTTGCTTGTGGACAGATTTTTTAAAGTCTTTCAACAGATATTTATTGTGCCTGTCAGTCTACTGTATGGTAAAGTGTGCTTGTCCTTCTTGGTGTTAATATATAAAGCAGGGCACCTTTAGGTGGATATTTCTTTTTAAAATTCTGACACTTGAGCAGCAATTACACTAAATAATATCTTTGACCTTGGGCTGAAAGGCGTGTTTGGAATCCGATCAAATGATGCGAATGAAGAAATACTACAAGGGCTAGTACTCGGTAAAATCTGTAATAGCTCTTTCCCATTTAGTCTGCCAGTTCCCTTGTGTGCATGTACACACACACACACACACACACACACACAATCAAGATCATGATCTCCATTAAATTTATGATTCTACTCCTTGGCCTCATCTTGAACTCCTAACACAATGGCTCCTTATAACTCATCACAAGTGAGACTATAAGAAAGTGATGGATGAATTGGCCTAAATCTTTCACTACTAATAGAAAACAATTCAAAAATTAAGATTCTTAACACTTTACACTACTACTTTTATTATCTGATTTAAAAAAGTACTATAGGAACATCTTCATCATCAATCAGCAACGCCATCATAAGGTTCTTAAGTATTATTTAAGATGAAGTCAAGGGCAGGTTGTTCTAATTCTGCATCATGCTCTAGATATGATCTGTTCCTAATTTCCCAGGTTTTGATGATGTCCAGGTAATAAAAACTATTCTTTATATAATTCTTCTCTTATATTTAATCATTCACTTGTTAAAAGTACTAACCTGTATGTCTAACAGAAAATCAATTAGTCTTAATGATAGAAATATTTGCTTAATAAGATTCCTTAGGGGGTCAATATTAATCAAAAGTACAGAATGATCTGTAATTAGCACATCGATTGTAAATGTGTTAGTGGATGATCATAAAGTGCTTAAGGGTTCTTGGAATACTTTATTCTTTATTATAATTATAATATTTTCTCTTGGCACTTTACTTATTTTTTTAGCCATAGAGAATATTTTCTGTCATCTAGACTGTGCCCTTAACCTTCTGACTGCTTCAACACTGATCATCTAAAGTTCACATCAAGTAACTTTTTAAAAATATAAATCAAATTGAGTCTCTCCTCAGATTAAACCCCTCCAATAGCATCACATATAACTAAAATAAAGTTCAAGTTTTTGTTTCTGCTTACATCTTGTGAATAAATTCCTACCACTGCCTCCCTAACATTCTATGTTCCAGTTACATCGGCCTTCCTTATAGGCTTCAAGCTTATTTTCTCCTTGAGACTTTGCTTCTTACCTTTCCTTGCCTTGAATACATACTGATAACTTCTTCATTCTTTTAGTTTTGATAAACACTTTCCCTAACTCCTGAATCTAAAGTGTGACTTAATTGAACCAATAACTTTCAGTTATTTTTCTCTATCATAACCTTATTTGTAGTATCCATTGCTTTCTGAGATGTTCTTTTTTATTGATTTATTTGTTTATGATCTATCTCTTCTCATTAGCTATAAGCTTCCTGAAAACATATACTTCTTGCTCAAAGCTGTAGTCCTAAAACCAAGAATCATCCCTGCCAAATAATAGATATACTATAGATCTATTTATCATCTATATATATTTTTTACTATTTATTTATCTATCTATGATACCTGTCTATGTATACTAAGTTGTAAAGTAGGTGTTAGGTGGGAATCTTTCTTCCTTTTATTTTTAAGGCTATTATTCATGAGGTATTTAAAAATTCTGACTTGTATTTAATTATGTTTGTTATAGTTAGAAGTTTTATTAATGGGGGAGATCTTATTTTTCATTTACAAAATGGAATGTTCATTTCACTGAAAACTTTGAGGGAAATGGGATAGGGGGATCAACATTCTGAGACCAGCACAGCATCTCTTTTCTTTAAGAACATCTGAACTTTAGCAGGTTTTTGGTCTTAATAATGCTTTCCCCGTTTACAGTGTTTTGGGTGTTTTTCTCCCAAAGAAGTATCATATTTGAAATTCTAATAGGGAGTACAACCTACTGTGTAAATTGCAATTAGTTTGCATCTCATTTCATTCTAAAGAGTCTCTATCCTTTTTTTGTATAAATTTGCTTGTCTTTATTTTTGGACAAATTATTTGCTGTTGGGTTGTTGACCTGAATGCCACTCTGTCTCTGTTGTTTCCTTTGTAAACCAGTTCTAAGGGAGATTAAAGTAAGCCAGCTCACTGATTTTTTTCCAATAAGAAACCACAATTCATTCTAATTATTTCAGAAATGAAGCAAGTTCCAGTGTTGTGGGTGAACAAAGAATCGAGCCTGTGGTTTAGCTTCTGGTAGATGATATAACCACCTGTACTTTTTACTCTAAAGTAAACATATCTCGTGCTCTACGGTGTTCTCTCACAGCTCAAAAAGAGGGTAGTTTATCCCTTTATTTATTTATAGGTTTCTTTTATATTTTGATATAATGAAAACTATGAGCTGTATAGGTAGCTGGAGTCTTTTTCACAGCAATACAGAAAGAAAAAATATTTGTCCTCCTTCCTCTGAGCTTTTAATATGGTAACAATTATGTTTTGAAATTCTGTAAGAGATATGATGTAAGCTAATTGAAATTCAATTAGTACATCACATGCTTTTTGCTATGCAGAAGCTAACCGGGGATCTGTCTATTAGAAATTACTCATAGCTGGATGAGAGTTAGATGAATAGTAATTTAGACCTTGAAAGACAGGCAAGACTATAAATGGAAGTAAAAGTGAGGCTAATGGAAGATCACCCAAGAACTTTTCAGAATTCCCTAAAGAGAAATTCTAATTTTCATATTTGACATTAGGGCTTATAATAATGATGAGAATTCAATATTGAGTACAATTAGATCCATAAAATGTGTTGCAAATATCTTGAAAACTACCTAGTAAATTGAACCTTTGAGCCAGGTTTGTCTCACTCTCTTACAGGGATTCATAACATGAGAAATGGTAGACTTACTTTTCTTTGTTATTAGCAACCAATGTAATTCCATGTTATCTATCTAATTATATATAACCACCAATGTGATGTTTTCAAAACCAAAGATAAAATGTCACTCTTCTGCTCAAAACATTCAAATGACTCCAACTTCTTGAGAATTAATTACAAAGTTCTTAGAATGGCTCTCTAGGATTTCTACCCTCCCCACCTTTCCTCTCCACCATTTTTACCTTTCAATATCTTCCTCTATTCATCTGTTCTAGCAGATGTTTCTTTATGTTTTATGGTTATACCAAGTGGCCTACCCTCTTCCTAGACTCTTTACCTATTGTGTTCCCTTAGCAGGGAACATCCATATTTCAGAAATCTACAGAGCTCCTTTCCACATCTCACTCTGTTCTGCTCAATGGTCACCTTTCCAGAGAATCTCCCCTGATTAAACTACTTAAAATAGAACACTGATCTTCACAGATTCATCAACTCTGCATCCATATATTGCTCTAGTACTCTGGCACTTTACAGTCTGATCATATTTTGTCTATTTTATTCTATAGTTTCCCATTTAGAATATGTGTCCTAAGGCCAAAGACTTTTGTTCTATCCCTGATACGTATTTGACTCTCAAAAATATATGTCCACTGAATAAAGAAGTGTTGGTCCTTTACCTTTGTGATATATCTAAATCAACTGATGGTGCATTCACTAAAAACTTTTACATGAATTGTTAAGATTAGACTTTATCTTATAGTGATGCTGTTAGAATTATTTGCATAATATTGCATTTTATAGAAGTGTCATGTCACATAGCCCCTTGAAATTCATAAATTTTACTATATGAAAGATTATTTCATTTTCAGATATTTTAGCCAGTCATACACTGAAAAATATTCTGTACCTGATCTCTTATATGAAATATCTCTTCAAATATTACTGAACATTAATTGGGTTTTGTTAAGCAGAGAAATGATCATTAATAGAAAGAGCAATCCAATCCAAGGATGCTTAATATAGCATTTCCTTTTCAGCATTTTAAAAATTACAGCCCAAACAGTGAAAATTATAATCAAAAGTATATTTTAAACTATAAGAAAAGATAGAGATCATCCATACTATTGTTAGTGAAATTAGTGTGCATCCAATACAGAATTTATAGAGAAATAGATGCTATAAGCAATTTTACATAATCTGCCATCTTTAAACATCTAATTTCCTACACTGGTTCCTTTTAATGACAAAATAGCTATCTTTGATTTTAAAGAGAATTGCATAGATATTATTTACTTTGCATTCATTATATCTCATGTGAAATAATCAAGGTACTTAGCACCAGTTAAGATACTAATTTCATAGTTTGTATAATATTTTGGACAGTTGTGGAAAGGGGCTATATCTGTTATCTATCTATCATCTGTTTAATTTGCCTTTTTTCCACCTAACTAGTTATAAAACCCTGACCTAACCTTAATATACTCAAATTTCCATCATTGGTGATGGCAGAAATGTGGGGATAATTTGCTTTCCCCAAAGAATGCATGCCAGCATCAGTATGAGTCCTAACACATTATGGGGTATTAGAGATAACACTGTCTCAATGAGAAAAATTCCATTTACTGCATCACTACTTCCTGTGGTTTGTGCTTGAATTTACCACAGTGAAAATGCTTACACCCAACATTATATAAGTCATAAAACAATAGGTTATTATAGTTGGCAGGAAACCACACAAAATGAAAGAAAATGGCTGTATGGAGCTTTTTATATATAAAACATTATTCGAGTGACTCCAGTTTCCATGAGGGAAAAATTACTTAAGTAATCTACCTTGAACATAAGGATTCTAACCTGATTTTTTTTCAAATGAGTATTGTATGAAAAAGATGTATTATTTGGTGACTGTGACCAAGTAACTCCAGTTTTGTTAAACATTAGATTATCAACCTTATTCTACCATCTGCTTAGAATATACATTACCAATAATGGATAGATATATATATATGCATTTATATTATTTCTATAAGAAACATTACTCAAATGCATAGATAATGTTTTAAAAATAGCATTAATAGTGTAATCATGATACTTTTTCTTTTGGTATCATATCTAAATATAGGGAGGTTAGCATTTTTTTTAAATTTATAAAATAGTCATGTATAATTATTGAATGAAACAAAACTTAATCCTGAAAAAATCCTTTGATTTCAATTAGGAACTTAAAAAGAAGGATTTAAAATGAATAATTAACAAGAAAATAGTCAAGGGATGAACGGAACATGCTTTTTATGGTAACTGTTTACTTTTTTAAAATTAAATCAGTTCATTTGAGTCATATGTGGATTCCAAAAGAGGGTATTCTATTCTAAACCATGTTTTAAAGGTACCTATTGATTCATAATAAATTAATCCAAAATGCAGGAGCTTAAAACATGAAATGTTTTTTTATTGTTTCATGATTTTATGATTCAGGATTCATCTGGGTGCTCTGCTCCATGTGTCACTGACTAAGGTCAACAGCTGCTGTTTCAAAACCTGGTGCTCTGATGTAGGATTTCAAACCAGTTTCACTTATATGTACGATGCATTCACTGAGATGACTGGAAGGAGGTACTCAGCTGGGCTGGTTGACCAGTTTCTACACCTGACTATTCCAATGTCATCATTTAATTGTGTTGAACTAGTCACATGGAAACAAAAACTCCTGGACAGACTACGGAAGAAATAGGAAGTTTACAGGCATATTTCTTAAGCCTTAGACCCAGAAACTAGCATGATTTTTTCTTTCGTTGTAGTCTATTGTTTATAGAATTTTAGAGTCTACTAAGATTCAATGAAGAATATACATGGGTCCCACTTCTCCATGTGAGAAATATTGAAACACTCTTTGGCCATTTTTTAAAAATTTTTCTCAACCTATCATGTCTATTTTCCTTCATTCCATCATATGTCAGAATGTAAGTTATGCATTTTAATGCACAAGTTATCTTTGAAGTATTTGTGAGATAGAGAGAAATACATTGTTACCAAACATCCTGTCTTAATAACTCTAAGACTTTGCTTTGTCATATTTATTTCACTCCCGAATATATTAAGATGTATTAGTCTACTATTTAACAACAACAAAAAATAAACACTATCAAAAAATAAAAGACCCCCTCTTTGATTTCATCTAACTCTTTTTTTTTTAATGACTATTTACCCTGTTCCCTTCATGTACAAACTTCTTTCAAGAAACAGCAATGATTCCACACCAGCATCTTTGCCCACAGCAGTGTGGCTTATGTTTTGCCGAATGTCTCTCATTCTTCTTATTAAAGGTTTTATAATTATAACATGATGAATGCCCATTGTTAGTTCTTGGTGGACTTCTGATCTCTACCTTTGATACTATTAATCTCTTCTTACATTTGGAAATTTTGATTGCCCTTCTAAGTAATCACAACTCCTGGTTTTTCAAATTCCAAACTGTCTTCTTCTGATACTCTTCTTGCTTTGTCTTGCCTGTAGATGTTAGTTCTGTCCAGAGATCTGCCTGTTTTCTTTCTGACGTTTCTCTTCTGCTGGGTGATTTAATTTTATTCACACTTGGAAATAGTATACATTGATGACATACATAGTCATGTCTCTTTTTCAATCTTTTTAACAAAACTTCAAATTTAACATCTGTGTGTCAGTTAAGCCCTTTAAAGTAATCTGGAACTGCTTCAAATTTGACATATCAAACCTTGATCACTCCTGATATTTACTATAAATATTTGGCATCATCAGCATTCATTAAGTCAATTATGTTGCAAAACTGGGATTTATTCATGGTTTGTCTCTCTGCCTACCTTTTCCCCACCTTCTAATTTCTACTACCCTGAAATAGCCAAACCCTGTTAATTCAAAATAATATTTCTTATTTTAAAATTATCCACCATTTCTACTAACTCTGCCCAAATTTGAATAGCATTATTTTTAATACGGTAATTCAACAGGCTCCTATTTGTTTCCCTGTCTAGTCTTATGTCTACTTAATACCAAAGGAAAGTCTACAAACCTAATAATAGTACAGCTATACTACATATGTTTTAGTGTCTCTCCATAAATGTCTTTAAAAAAGCAAATAATTATCCATTAATACATTAAAACATTGAGTGGTTCACAATGAATATTTTAATAAAATATATAGAAAATTACAGATAATTTTATATCTGTGCTTGTGTATATGTATGTGTGTGTAAGTGCATTATACATACCGAGAGGCAATTTACATGTTTTTCTTACTCTTAAGAAAAGGAGCATTGATATTCCCAGTGCATAAGAAAATGTATAGAGAAAAGAAACAGATAATCTTGAACTTCTATTTATTTTATCTAAAAATGATAAGCAATAATAGTCCCTTTTTTTTAGATTCAATATGCAGGAGAGAATTGGTTTTCTCCCTTGGTCAGTATGTCAGATACTAGAATTTACATGACTTTATCAGGTTTCATGTCTCTATAGGTTAGAATACATTCTCAACACTGAGAAGCTTAATGATTCACTTCTTAAAGCTCATCTAGTTTACGACAGTTTATCTGTATTTGGTTAAATAATTAATGAACTATAGTATCAGAGTTCTCAATAAACTAACAAATAGATCTCTGCCTTAAAAATATTGAAAAAGAAACTACAGAGTGAAGCATCTCTACAAGATAATTGCTGTCATCTCATCTAGTCCTGCCAAGATCTCTTCACTGAGCACAATGCAAAGTAAATCACAATACTAAGTAAAGTTACCCCCAAATAATTTTGCCAAAGACACCATTCCTTAGGGCAATAACAAATACTGGTTTGGGTTAATACAACAGACACTACATGAAGATCTATATGTATTGCAAGCAATTGCCTGTATCCACCTTTAAGAATCAACTTTGTTGATGAAAAATGTTCCTAGATTTTTGCAGACAGGCTCGAGGCTAATTGCTGATTCATATGTCACCTTATTCTCAACTCCTTTCTAATATGTTAGGTTTTATTTATTTTCCCATGATTGGAAAGCCCATGATTACCTATTTATAATTCTTTCATTGCACTCACCCATAGGATAGGATCAGGCTCCCCCACGAGATCCATGTATAAAATAGCTTTGTAGTCCCTGTATCCTGGGCAATTCCTGGCACAGAACTGACTTACAGTAAATGGTGAATCCAAGCATCTGAGTATGAGGGTTTTGTGTGTGTGTGTGTGTGTGTGTGTGTGTGTAAATCCATGAAAATAACTAATACTTTGTTTTACTGTTTCATATGAGCACAGAACTATAAATGCAAGAAGAACTTTGCTTCATTAAAATAAAGATGAATTGTTCCAATCTTTAACCTTCTTTGGATATCCTATGTTTATACCATAATATTCTATGTATACAAAATATGTAAATTACAAAAATTGAAATGCTATTTACAATCTGGAATATACATAATTATGTCTGAGGTTTTGCACATACTCTACTGACTGCATATTTACTGATGTGAGAAAAAGCAGAATAAGAACCTAGAAATTAGCTGCTTATCAAATGTTTGCTTTAATCTCTGCACTTTGAATAGACATATTTTTCAAATCAGTGTTATCACTAACTTCTGAGATTTATGTATAGCATTAACTCACTTAAAAACATGGGTTCACATTAGTCTCCTTGGTTCCTAGGTGATGACTAATCCATATTAACTTGTGTTTATCCATGGAACTAGAGTAGTTACTTTATAACTAAAAGTCATTCAAGAATTTACATTATTTATGTCAAGCTATTGGCATTTCTTAGGTTTTCTCTAACATGGATTAAAAAAATATGACTATTAAGGCATAATAATTTAAAACACTATCTTATGGACTGTCTATTCTAAAAGATAATTAGAAGAAATTGTGGCTAAGAGAATGTCATTCTGCTAGATTAAGAAGAGTCTTTTGATGATCAACCAATGGCACATCTAAAAATATAAACTTTAATTTATTTTAAAGTGAAGTTGAAGGCAAGAATGAAGGTGAGTAGGCAGGCAGGCAGGAAGAAATATGAGGAAGAAGTATTATTTCTTTTATTTAATTATTCATCTTGGTTGCTCTTGCCTTCCCCGGGTCGCAAACCTGGGTAGTTGGTCTGTATGTGACAAACTTAAGCACTAAGCCATTAGGTCATTATTGATATTAATTTTTTATGCTACTATATCTTTACTTGTGTTATGTTAAATTATAGTATTAAGCAGTACATGACATTTAGTTCTTTTATGTACAAATAATATAAAATTGCGCTTTTCCTTTGTTAATATATCTTAAATAGTAATGTTGCTGTACTGGGGTCATCCTAATAAGTAAGTGATTTCCCATTTGGATTAAAAATTTGTGCAGAGTCTAGTAATATTAGTGCTTCATTTTATAAAGTTGTTAATACAACCAAAAAAATTCAGGCTTTTGTCTCCCAAAGATGGTTGCTACCAAGATTAAACAATATGGGCATGGTAATCTGAGGGAGAAATTGGTATAAATTTCTACAAACAAAGCTCAGCATAGTTAAAATTAATTGGGAGAATGTAACATTTCGTTTGAAAATAGTTTCCATGTGATAATATATTTGAATTCATAAATACTCAAATACATGTAGCCATGGGGATACCATCTATTTATCATAATTTACAATGATGAGCTTAAAATTTAGCTTCTGCTTCGTATTACCTGATAAAAATCAAATCAAATATTGAGCATAAAAATTAAGTCTTTGTGTAACCAAGTAATTAGGACCCTCACTTTTGTAGATTGTCAATCACTGAACTTATTATAATTTGGGAGTGGGATGAGACCAATGCTCACACATGGTTTTTATCACTATTATCCAAATCCAGTGGTACTACCTCTGGATTGGTAGTAATTAAGTGACAAAAACAGAAAGCTTTGTTTCTGCAGCACTGGGGCAACCAGAAATCCTCATAGTGATCGGGGGCCCAAGAAAGCTAACTCACATCCCGCCAGCCATGCCTCCTGATTCTCTCCCTAGAACCAGACCAAACGCTACATCATGAATTGGGAATATACAGATCTTTCCTGTGAGTTTCCAGTAAGTTTCTCTGTAAACATGGTTAATTTGGAATAAACATCTAGAAGGGTAGTGATATGCAAATGAGTTTACTTTCCCAACCAATGAAAGCTGCTACTATTTTAACTTTCTAAATTATTAAGAAGTCACATCATCTGTTTGAGGCAAATTCTACTCCTGAGAAATACAGATCGAAACCTAACTAGAGTAAGTAATTCCATTAACATGGCTTTGATTTTGCCCTCATGGAAGTGCTAAATAACCTGCACTACTGTTTGAATAGGCTTATACGCTCTTTTGTTCCTGTTTGCATATGAACTCCTTTATTGCTACCCAGGAATGGTGGAATGTGGTCTGATTAAATTTATTTTTGTTCTTTAGTAATTGGGATTAAAGGGTGACACACACTATGTTTAATCAAAATGTTAGTATGGCTATTTGACATTATAGAGGAGTTTCAATAAGATTAAATTCATATAAAAGTATAACTTGATGGATAGACATTTCTTAAATTGAGCACTTGGATGATACTTAGCAACTTCTAATTGTCCTATTGTAGTTTTAACTTCATTGGATTAAAATGCTTATTTATGTGAATATATCCCTCAAAATATGCTGAAAGCTTTGGAACCAGATTCTATGACTTTTTTACTTCTTTCTGTATTTATAGTGATGATTATCACAAAATATATATTCAATAAATAGTTCTTGGAAGTGAAAATAAACAATACATTTTTACCTTTTTGATATGTAAAAATCCACCCAAAACTTTGTGCGTAAAACAGCAGCTATTATTATCGTTCATAAATCTGTTGATCATCTGAGCATTGCTACATATAGAGTAAGACTGGATTGGTTGGGCTCACACATGCTTCTGTGTTCAATGATAGGTTTTTGTGTGTGTGTTATTTTACAAGATTTTATTTTAATGAAAACACGGAAAGTTTACATATAATTGTGAATTAATCAGGGCACTAACTATAAAGTGGTTGAGTACTCTAAAATGTAACCTGGGAATGACATTTTAGAATCGAAGGAAGGGACATGTAGAATAGATGGAAACTTCCCCTAAGGTTGGATTCTTGTCATCTGGAGAAGGTGTAAATTGTTCTCCATTGGTGGTGAAGAAAGTCTCTGTGTCATCTTGGGTCATGATTAGATCACGGAATGTACACAGAAGCTGGCAGGCAAGAAAGGGACAATCATACTGGATTGTTGATGAGTCTCACTGAAAGCAAGAAAAAGGACCGAAAGCAAGAAACTATGGTAGAGGTTTTAATTGACCAAGGCTGGCAGAAAACACCCACTATGGTGTATTTACTGTCTTACTGTTTTTCTGTGGGATTTCTTTATGCTTATAGAGTATCCATTAATATTTTTTGCAAAGCTGGTTTTGCAGTGATAAACTTTATCTTTTGCCTATCAGAAAAGATTTTCATCATTCCTTCAGTTCTTAATGATAATGTTGCCAGATATAGTATCCTAGGTTTTAAACTCCTTTTCTTTTAGCATGTTGAATATATTATGCCATACCCTTCTGACCTGTAGAGTTTCATTTGAGGAAGTCCACTGACAATATTATGTGGGCTCCTTTGTATGTGACAGGTTTTTCCTTGGCTGCTTTTAATAGTCTTTCTTTATCTTGTATTTTTGACATTTTTATGATGATATATCTAGGTGTATTTCTGTTTGGATTTCTTTTATTAGGAATTCTTTGAGCTTCCTGAATCTGGAGGCTTGCTTCATTCTTCAGATTGGAGAAGTTCTTACCTATTATTTCTTCATATATGGTTTCTGCCCTCTTTTTGTCTCTCTTCCTCTGGGACCCCTGTGACACGAATGTTGTTCCTTTTGATGTTATCCCAAAGGTCTCGAATGCTGTCTTCGGTTCTTCGAATTTTTGTATCTCTTTGCTCGTTTGTTTGATTGAGTTCCTCTATTCTATTCCCTGATCACTGATTCTATTGGAAGCGTCATCCATCCTATTTTTGAGTCCCTCTGTTGAGTTCTTTAATGAAGCCATCGTGTCTGTTTGATGTCTTCTTTTAATTCTTTACTTCCTCACATTCTCATTGCCTCTACTGATTTCTGGATTTCCCATGAGTACGTTAATCACTATTACCCTAAATTCCTCATTAGGCAATTTACATACGTCTGCTGGATTCATACCTTTTCCCTGGGTTGTTTTTTTTATTGGATGCTTCATTTTAGGTATATTTCTCTGTGCCTTTGCTTTTTCAGCATTCTGTCTATATTTCTGAGTGTTTGGTTTCCCTGGCATTGCGTAGATTTAACTTGCCCAGGATTGGCAATCGGGCTGCAGTTTCAGCTCTTCCCACAAGGTGGCGCTAGAAGGTAGCATTGGGGCTTGAGACTGCCTTCTCACTGTAATCCAGGGGGTGGGGCATCCGATGGGTGGGCTTTCTGGTGGGCAGATGGTGGTGGGTGGGATTTTCACTCTGTGGACCCCACGTTTTAGTGCGAAATAGTCGTGAGAAGGGTTTGAGCTCTTTGGATGATTTCCTCTTATGGCTGTGCCCAGTGCAGTTTTACCGTGTGGGCTCCAGCTCAGCTCCCAGTGTACTGGCTCGCCTTTGACACCCCATTCCCTAGTTGGCCCTCTGTGGTTCTGCGTCTCAGCCCCATTCGGCTGGCTTCTCCCTGCCTCTGTAGGTAGTCCCAAAATAACTAGCCTCCACCCCGCTGCATGTCCAGAGACTCCCGAATTCAGTCCCAAATCCAAATCTGTGGTTTATCTGAGAACCGTGCTGGGTATCTTCACTCACCGTTAGTCTTCAGCTATTCTGTTTCCATCTGACGTGCCAGTCATTTCTTGGTGTTTATCAGGAAAATAGGTCTTTTTTTTGTTTTTTTGGCATCTGTGAGGAGCAACCCGAAAGTGCATCCTATTGAGTCACCATCCTTCAATGATGGTTTTGACCTGAGTTATCTAAAATAGTCTTATATTCATTTCTTCTTTGTTACTAGCATAACTAAAGTGGGTGAGTGCACCATATGTTTCTCACCATCCAACAGTTTAGTTTGGGCTTATTCACAAGGTAGTAAACGGTAGAGATTCCAAGAACTTAATACATATGGAGAGTCCTTTTCAAGTCTAAGCTGTATTCTTAAAAACACGTTTTACACATTTATTTCACCGAAGCACATTTTTTGATTGTTAAGTCAAACTCATTTTTTCAGTATCTGGTGATGATTCCCACCCTCATATGTTCTGATGAGAAAAGTTTCAAACTATTGTGGACATTTCTGAAATGTACCAGAAATTATGAAGAGTCCAGAATGTCACAAGAAAGTCAGCCATGACAAAATCTGAAATTCCTCCCTGAGATGTTTGCAACATCATTAATATCTACATCTTTTTTCCTGTTTGAGATCGGTGTCTCTTTCCAAAAAAAAATCAGTTGCTAGTTATTAGATTCACTCCATGCAAAATTCTTTTCTTTCTGCAATCACAATTGTACAATCTTTTAGATTTTGTCTGTCTGGGGAGTAATAATAGAATTGAAAATCTAAGCAAAAACAAACAACAACAAAATAATAAAACAAAAAACTATCCAATATGCTTATAGCTATTTTCTAAAGAACTGGAACTTTTAGTGACCTGGAACAAACCTAAATTTATGGTTTATTTTAGTTTTATTTTATGTCTTGATTCTACTCAGTCTTAAGAAGAACATAGTTCATGTAATAATAGCTCATTTCAGAGGCGAGTTCAACAAAAGAAGGCTTTGACCATTCTTTTAGTCTTCCTTTAATAGAGTGACTATCATAAGCTTTTTTTCTTCTTTTTTTAAAGCAGGTGGTCTGGAGCATCAAGTATTGTAAGAACCCCTCAGGAGTTCACAGGCTACATTAGATAGAATCATTGAGTTAAATGATGTCTACAAAAGAGATACCGGGTCCTTAGTTAAAATAAACACTGAGCATTTTCAGAACATAAAAGCTAGATGAAGTGGCTCTCAGAATTAGGTTTGAGTAATATTGAGACTGGTTAAATATCTCCTTGGTGACCTATGATTTACCTTAAATTATTTTTCTGCTTTATTTCAAAAAGCTGTCTGTGTCCACTAAAATCCTCACTGATAATATTTGCATAGTTTTTATAGAAAATTTTCAAAGTGAGACATAGCCATCAGACCAAAAAGAATGGACTTATGTAATGGCATATGGATGAGGGTAGCAACCTTCTTATTTTACTATTTCACAAATGTTTCTTAAATAATCTTGGAAAGTTTCATACATGCAACTATATATTCATTTAATAAATTTTATTGTGCATCTTCTAATTTCAAAGATGAGGGAATTTTAGAGTGGAATTAGACAAATCCTTATTCTAACAAAACCTATACTCCCTGAAAAAAAATATCTACAGGTTAGTTATGAAATGGGGATAAATACAGCGTGCTTTGGTAAAGAAAGCAAATGAATACTATCTGGAGAGCTAGAGGTGAATAAATAGGGGAGATAACAAGGTAGATCAAAAATACGACCACAATTCACAAGTGAAGAAGATTTTAGGTAATGTGAATGATACAAAGCATAGCACGAAGAGGAAAGTAATTTAGCCTTTTTAAGAAATTAAAAGATAATTCAGTTCTCTAAAGTATAAGTTATATTGTAGTGGGAAAGATGATTATATTTTTATTATAATATTATCAAATTAGAGTTACCAGTACTCAGATGATTAATTCACATCTAATCATTGTTATTGAGTATAACACACACTCCATTCCTCATAAGTTATATTTGAATGGTTCTACTCCTATTCATTTCATTTTCACCTGAATTCTAGTACTTCTCATATTGTATTATATGGTATTTTAATACCTTGGGTTTTTTTAACTTGGCTTTCATCTTTTATTTCTTTAGTATTCTACTAAAAATTCTTCATATTAATATAATTTAGCTTTTTTATAGTGTACTTTTAGTAAAAGTTACATATATTTGAGCTTTTCTTTCTTTTTTAACCCAAGGTTTCCTCCCCCTTGATATTAATATTGAAAAATAGTAATGTATTTTATATTTCTTCTTCCATCTAGAGCAAATTGAAGAACTTTAATAATGTTTACTGAATGTTGTTCTAGCCTTCTACATTGTATTAGTTGTTCTCAAACTTAGTATGAAACTAGTTACCCAAACTTTTAGTGAGCCTTTTTAATTGTTTCAGTCTCCTAAAAACTCCAGTCAATAACCATGAACTAGAACAAAACATTCACTTAGGTCTAAATTAGCTTCTTAACCCAACTGAATTCATGGTATGAAATGAGTCTTATAAATGTCTAGAAATGGCCAAAGATCCTAAAATAACATTATTTATGCCAGAATTAATCTAAATATGGAGAGCTATGTAAATGAAGATAAAAGGGATTTCATCCAAGTTATACTAGTTTGTGTTCCATCATTCTTCTATTATCTGAAAGAATGTGCTTTTTAATCTGCTAGATGTACAACTGTATAAAGCTATTAGTTTCCACTTACCCACATTTTAGAGAGTTGTGAAAATTCAAGAATCAATAGGTTCTCAGTCTCTGGTAATTGTTCATCAAATCAGCTAACTGTTCAGAAAGCTCAACTCAACAAAAATCTATGATTACAGTATTCCTTGTGTCCAGAATCAGAAACAGTACCTATGGAATTGCATATAAGATTTTGGTGAAAGGAATAGTCATGAAATAATTCATGAGAGATCTTTTGAATATCAATTTTAAATTAAACAGCAGTATCCATCATGTTGACATAGAACAAAGTTCTCTAGCTGCATTGGGGTATTAATACAATAGTTCTGTGAGTGATTTAAGGCATATTTAGATGTTATGCTTCAGTCATTGTTTCCTTTTATTGACAAATGAGATTGCATGATGGTTGTTTTTCAGAAGTTATTGCTTTCTGAGAAGAAATACTACACATAGAAAAAGAAATTATTCCTGTTCTGCAACTGAAATTGATACTATCACCTGGGCAAAACTGGTATGATCTGAGAGTTGTTATATCGTAGGCATTCCTTCAATAGTTATTTATCCTTGCTAATTTCCTGATCTCCTTGCTTCTAGTTTTCTTTGAATTTATTTTTTTTCTCCTTTTTACACATCAGCGAATGCTCACACTATGTGAGAAGAACTGAGGACCAAAGTTCATTGCTGTTTACTATCCTCTTGTCTAACACATGCATGACCGAGTCTTGTACTAAAAATATCTAGCAAACTGCTTGCAATTTTTTCTCCTATGAGGCAAAAGGGTACTGCCTTGCATATGTATTTTTTTTCTAATGGAAATATGCTGTTATTATGACTCCAGGAATCATTGGTAACCCAAGTTGGTGCCACTTTTTCAGTTGATTACATTATTACCAGTATCAGTTTGCTAGGATTTAACTCAGTGGCATGTAATTTGGTTCCTGGACACTAATGCATTTCTAGGAGCACATCCGTGACTGAGCAGTTGACTTTAAAGTCACCCTCTGTCACTCTATTTTTGTCAGTGCCTCTTTCTAGAGAAAAGTCATGGATTGTGGCAGCTTGTAGCATAATGTGAGATGCCTTCTATGCATAAAATAAAAATACTGGAAACACAGTTAAAGAATTTTAACTTCTATTTAGTGATTAGGTGAAAATTGCAACAGTCAAATAAATTTTGCAAATGAAAAACAAAATTTTGCACTCATTATTCTTTCTAAGTCCTCATTTTTAAGGGTATCATTAAATTGATCTCAATAATAGTGACAGATCAAGGAATAGATTAGTTATTTTTGAATGTTGTAGGATGCATTGGTGTGAAAAGTATAGTAACAATATTAGATATTTACTGATTTATTTAAAATGTGTTAACTTATAAGGAATGTATAATGTCTTTATTGTAATAGATCAAATAACATTCATTCATTCATCTATTCTTTTAAAAGTACTGAAAGAGAAGTAAATATATTAACGGAGCTCAGACTTTTAGGATGCATGGCAATACAAATAACAGAAAAGTTAGTATGTGGAGTAAGACAATTTAGTTCTTTCAAAGTGTTCTAGGATTGCTGGAAATGAAACCATTAGTTGTGCAGATACATATATGAAGAAGTCCTCGTATGTAAAGTTCGGTTTTCAGCTGGATTTCAAAGTAGGGTTTTTCCAAACTAATATATGGTAGAAGGCACCTTAAGAAGTGGTACCAGAAAACGGAAATGCAAAGGGTCATGAGATTGCCTGGCATGTTTAGGAAACTTCTATTAACATGGTATTGCTGGTTTTTAGAAATGCAAAAGATTTTGCAGCAAATGCTGCTGAAGAGAAAAATTAGATCATGACTTCATTATGCAATAGTAAGTTGTTTTTCATTATAGTGTTTAGGCAATTATGAGGAGTCATGTCATGACTTTAGCAGAGTACTGAAAGACATAGCGGTTGACTGTGCTTGATAGTAGAGGATAAAAGGAATGGATAGGAGGGACTGAGTACAGGGACAAATTTTAATGATGATGTTGTTTTAACAGTACATGCATGTTACAACTTAAAGAAAGATAGAATTGGGGATATAAATGCAAAATAATCAATAGATCTTTTAAGTTGTTTAGAACACATACGAGACCAATTTGAGTTCATATGAGAAATGCCTGAATATAGACTAGCTAAATGTCTTCAAACTAAAAACTACTTATTTAGAGAAATCAACGCATAATTAATATATATACTTTTGCCTACAACCACATAGAAATATTTTAAGTGGTTTTTAATAAAAATAAAGATCTTTATGTTACGTTATGTTAAAAATGTTTCTATTCATAGGAGAACAATGATCAATATTTTAAAATTCATTTTAACTGTCTTGTATCTATTCCTGTTTCTTTGATAAAGAGTTTTTGGGTTATTCTTCTAACATCTCTAATACATTTAACAAAATGATTTATAAAAGTCAAATCATCTAATTTGTATAAATGATTCTATATAATTAAGATAAAATTTTCTTAAACATAATTATTCAAAGTTTTTTTCTGAACATGAACTTTATGAAAAAATTTCTTCAATGCTTATAAATATATTGTTAGTGCTTGTTTTGTCAGTATTTTCCATTTTTTTCTAAAATAAATAAAGTGCTTCAGTTACCCTGATAAGCATTATTGTAAGTATTTTGATTCTAATTATTTTTGGTTTAAAGTAATTATTTATATTAGCTTTGACTCATGTGTTTCATCTATTCTGCTTGCTATATTTTTTATGTGACATTCTTGATTCTTATTTCTGTGCTCTCTATGTATTTATACCATGTTTTTATATTATTACTTGTATTACCAAGGGGGAAAAATATGGTGGATTTAATGCATACTCGGTGCCTTGATGATAAATAAATTTTGGCAGATTTTATTGACTGCAATGGTTTATTTCAAGTCCAGCAGCTGAGTCCTTTGAGCTCTAATTCTTCAAAGATATTTAATGTAACTCCAGTGCTCAAATACCTTTTAATGACAATTAGATATTCACTTGGCTACAGAGAAAGAGACTGGCACATGTTTATTCGTTCATCTAATCTACATATGTCTATTTATATATGAAAAAGTATTTTCAAGGTGCTAAAAATATGTATAGAATGAATAATGCTTGGTTCCTGATTTCAAGGTGCTTAAGACTATAATGGTAGAAAGTTAAATATAATCATAAAACATAGATTAAAAAGTGAGAAATATAAGAAAGTAAAAAATAGTATGAAAGGGATATAGATGAAGTAACATGATTATTTGGAATAAGAAAAGTTTATCTTTACCAGGATATCCAAAAATTATTTATTTATCTAGGCAATATTTTTGATAGTCTAGTGTATATCAGGCAGCATTCCAATCAACAAACTGCCATGATGAAAAAGAAGAGTTCCATCTGTCAAGGAATTAATCTATATGGAGGACAAAAGATAGACAATCAAATAGATGGTATAATTTCAAAATGTCTCAAGTAATATGAAGGAAAATGGATGTCAAAATACAGTCTTCAGGTGAGAATTGAAGGGAATTATTCTCTTTTTGATGGACAGCCTAGACTTCTAAAGACCTTTTAAATTAAGAAATAGATTAAGAGAAAACATCCCTTTGGAGATCTGGGCACAAAGTGTTCTCTTAGAGGCTATCTAGGGGGAATGAGCTCAGCATCTTCCATCATTGAACTAATGTCAATGAATACAAGGGAGAGTGATAGGAGATGAATTTGAAAAGTACCATCAGAACCAAAATTTAGATTAGGCATAGGTGTTGGATTTTATTCTAATTGAAACAGACACCCATTGAAAGTTTTCAAAGCAATAGAATTTAATGATATTCATTAAAAACTGGTGACTGAGCTGAGTCAGGAAAAGTAGACTCAGTTAAACCATAGGTAATCAAGAGTTAGGGAAAAGACCAACTTTGAAAAGAACATATGTAACAAGAATGAAGACTATTTATTGAATGTTATGATGTTCTTAGTATAATTCTAACCATTCTGTCTATATTTTATATTCCAACAAAGTAAATGCTATTATTATTTTCTAAGTGAGAAAACTGACTTGGAGAAGATAAGCATCTTGCCTTTTTTCTCACTGGTAGTAAGTGTTATGCTAGAATTTAAAATCAAGTTTAAAATTAAACTAAAGAGGCACCCCTTGAGCACAATGCTATATTATGTCACTAGTCTAGACATAACTAGAATCTATCTCAAACTTTTAATTTCAATTTAATTATCTGAGATTGTTGAATTCATTAAAGGAAGATGAAGGAATGCTAATGAAAAATGCTATGAAGGATGAGGAAGAGTAAGAAAAGGGAATACTAGTGAGCAAAAACCGTACTAATGTAATGGGAATATCTACATTGGATGGAAAACAAGAGAAACTCATATAAGGGGCTGTTAAAATGAGAACAAGGAAAGAAGGAAATTCAGAGACGGCAGAGCTATTTACAAATAGTACATGACTGAAAAAACCAGTGGATATAAATATGTAGCTGCCTAAGAGTCTTGAAGGGTGATTCTAGTTTATCCTCAAGGTTGGGGTGTAGGAGGCATAGGGAAAGTGAGAAAGTACAATGATTCAATATGATTCAAGCTAAAAGGAAAAGAGAAAAGATGAAAGTATATAGAATAGGGCTTTTTAGTTTGGCAAACTTTGGCAGAAATTCAAACAGAATAATGAAGAAAATTTTGAGTTGTGGCAAATAAAAAAAACTTGATTCATTAATATTCTGAAAGATGTAAGAGTGATGGAATGAAGCAAGCTAGGGAAAGGTTATTATTGGGAAGAAAATAATGTTTTTGATCTGAGAGTTGATAAGTCAATAAGAATGTGCGTATATTCTAAAAACTCAGTTAACACGTATTGTTCTTATTCCCCTTTAGATGTTAGATGCTCTTGCATAGAAAAATAACACATAATTTTACCAATTCGATTCTCTTCCACCTTGATACAATTTTGCAATGGCTAAGTAGAAAATATATTCAGCAGTGACTGCTGTCCAACTTCCAAAAGGCACACATAAATCAAAACAGGTTAATGTTCACTTTGATGAGTACATTGCTACTTTTGACACTAGTAAGAAGCTTAAGTTTACAGTCATGTTATTTTCACTTTTAAAAATTTAATTTGGAATTGTCAAACATATCTGTTTCCCTTAGTGAAATTGCTTGTTAATATTATATTTCAAAGATGGTGCAAAAATTGAATTGTTCACTTTTAATGTGTGGAAAGAGAAGGAAAGACACAAATTATCTGACAGATCTGGTGTATAGAAACTTCCAACATTTGGAATGGTGTTATAGTGCTTATAGGTCATTCATAATAACAATATTTTTTAAAGCACCACTGATTCTGTTAGAATCAACCAAATATATCTGACAACATGCAGTAAATGAGAATGAGTGGCCTGAAAGGCAGGTTACTTTATTTTGTGAATTCTATGATAGGTTTCACTAGAGATTTTGAATTTTCTAAGTGTCAGAGAAATTTCTATTCAGGATATTCCCAGAGGATGGAGTGGTTTAAATTTAGATTTTATAGTGGCAGTGTCTGCTACAGAACTGGCAGATGTCAGAGCATGTGACAAGACAGGCCAGGCAGTGAAACAGAGTGCATCCCTGATAAAGCTCAGGGAGAAAATAGATGATTTGTTTAGAATGGGCTGATTATAAATAAATCTGCTATGTTAATCAAGGGCATGTAAATGCTTTCTCTGTCTATTGCATAATAATTTCAATTGGAGTGAATGAATTTCACAGAAAAATAATTCTCTCATGTAGTTTTCCTGTAAATGTTACTAAAGGGGTCCTTGGATATACCATATACATAGGGATATATTCATAATGTTTCTTGACTTGGCTTCCAAATACTTGCTTATTGTCAAAAAGTATGAGCCCATGGTTTATAGACAAGAACAGATAATTGACTTACTGATTATATGTCCATATTCAACCATCTAGACCATCTGAATAAACTTTTAGGGAGGTTCTGCTTTTGTTATGAGACACTTTCAGAGGAATAAAAAAAAATGACTGTAAAATGTAAAACCTGTGCTTCAAAACAAGGGGTCTATCCTAAAGTTTTAAAAGTAAAGTCCCAAATTTGGGTTTCTCAAAATTTCCTTAGAATCCATGTCAGAGACCATATTCCAGCTCTATTATTATTCTGTCTGCAGTCACTTTCTCTTTTTTTTAAAATTCAATTAGTTTGAAATATTTACAATAGAAGATTCCATTATAACAAATTTTTTTTTCAATTCTCTCAAAAAAAATCTCTATGCTGAGCAAAATGGATCCACATTTTTATATGTGATAATTGACTGGAGCTGTCTATCCTGATACAATCAAACCATATTCCGTAAGTTGCTTCACCTGCCTGAGCCCTGTAAATGTTTGCGGCAGAGCACACTGATTCGGCTTTTTGATCTTCAAGAACTACTGATGTGGAAAGCCCACTTGCAAGTGAAATATTTGGTCATACACATAAAAATAGAAAATGAATAAACACACAAATATTAAAATAAGGCATGTTTCTAAAGATGTTAAGTCACACAGCCCACAGTGTGCAATACTTAACATTTTCCTCTCAAATGATTGTTGCCACTCATTGTCTCTTGTACAGACTTTGATCTTATTATTTGACTCAGTATGTCTATGTAGGATGAATAGCAAAGAAAAGCTCATTTAAATGAAGAAATTTAGTTTATCACCATATATTAATCACATATGACTTCTAAAGTGTGATTATTCATTTTCCTGTGTCTGTAGGTTTGTATGTATTCAACCTAATGATGTGACAGTTTTCACAACCAGCAGAACACAAACTAATAAATATTTGGAAGGTTGGAGTTTGGACGACCTGATTCCATAGCAGTGAATAAAGTCACTTGATTTTTGACTCTAAAATGAGTATCTTTAATTTTATGATAATCTTTAAATTTAAGATAAAATACAATTGTTACCAACAAATTCTTAACAGGCTAAGTGATATATTTAAATATAGTATGTGTACCTATACATATAGACATACATATGCATGTGTATTACATATAGTGTTTGTTGTTTAGCATTTTGGTCAATGGTGGAATGCATATTCGATCGCGATTCTGTAGGCTATACAATACAGCCTCGGTTTATGGTAGACTACACAATCTAGGTTTATCTAATTAAAGTATATGACATTTGCACAATAATTAAATAGCCTAGTGAAACAGAAAGTATCATTGTTGAGTGAGTCTGACAGTATACTTGGTAAGAATATTGTGTCTTTAGATTAGTTTTGCCCCTATACTTGGAGGAAGAATTTTTCTTAATAAAGCATACCAGATCTTCCTGCTGTCCCTTCCTTCCTTCTTTCCTTCCTTCTTTCCTTCTGTCCTTCTTTCCTTCTTCCTTCCCTTTTTCCTTTCTTCCCTTCTTCCTTCCTTCCCTCCTAACCTCCCTCCCTCCTTCATTTCTGGACTGTTGGAACAAACATCTCTTAAATACTTACTATATATCAGGTATTGTTTAGGAATGCAGCGGTGAACAAGACAAGGAAAACTTTTGCTTTAGTAGAAGTTGCATTTCATATTCACATGGTATGTCTATTTAAAAGATGTATAATTTAAGATTATATGTCAATGGATCATTCTTCAACATGTGACAAATTTCCTCAGTTTTAATTCTGTAGTGGAAGACAGGTGATTTCACAAGTTTAATTCAGACTAAAGCATCATTTCAGAAGAAAAACTGGACTATAGTATCCAAAAAAGGAGTTTTTGAGTGCAGGTGGTTTGGAATAAACTTGTGTTGCTGTTAAGCCTGTATTGAAATGCACATACCATCTTCAAGTGCTTTTTGAGCTCCAATTGTGGGTCACACACTGACCTAAGAACTGGTAAGAAAGAAATGAATAAGCCCTGATTCTTTCCCACAAGGATCAGAGGATGGCTGCAGGAGGTTATAATCACTCAAAATAAGAGGTATTAGATATAAAAGCAAGGTAAAAACAGAGCAGGTAGAAGGTTTACCTTAGTGGAGCAGGGAGGAGTGAGGGCATTTCCTGGAAAGATGTTAAGTAAATCTTAAGGAATTGTTATTCATCATAGCAGTTAATATGCATGAACAATTAAACTAAGGAGAATGCTTGGAAGCAGATTGTTTTACATGTTTCTTGCTTCTAAATCACTATCATCTAAAACTGTGTATACACATAACCGATCATCAGTATATCTTTGTTGAATGTATGTGGCAGATATTACTATGGAATTGTGAACTTTTCAAGTCCCTAAAACAATCCTATGAGGAAGTTATTATAATTGATATTCTCATTTGATAAATGACAAAACTAGGAATTAAAAACCATTAAGCAATTTATTTAAGTCATGAAGTTTTTAGTTGGTAAAACAAGGAGAGGACTGAAGTGGTAGCCTGAACAGTACCATGTCTGATATCTATAGACAAGTTGTGTAAACTTAATGACTACAAATGTTACCAAATCTTATTTGTATTTTTTTTCCTGTCTTTACCTCCAAACTTTCTTCATCCCATTACAGTTTATTTTCTAGGTAAGCTAAGCTCCTTTGCAATTTTCAGAACACGATTTGTTTTGTTTTTGGTTGCCTCAGTTCCAGATCTTCCCACCACCCCTCCTGCAAGGAAGATATTCATTGATAACCCTGCTTTTTGACGGGCTGTCCAATATCTTTTTTTTTAGTCATATTCCATCTATTCTCCTGTTTCTTCATCTATCCATCCATCTATCCATTCCATGAATGCTTTTTATTTTATGTCTAAAGATATAACAAACAAAAAACAATATGAAATGCTATAATTATTCAGCATTTATTCTTAAATGTAACATTTACTTTAATATGCTTTTGACCTAAAACTACTCTGTGATTACAGTACACTTTAAAAGCAAACACGAACAAATCAGCTTATGACTCAAAAACTACATACAGAATATTTTTTGCACAAAAATTAGAAAACACACTTTAAAAGTGGAAGAATTTTATTTTTATCTTGCTTAGATTTCAGAGTTTGTGTCATAAATTGATTATGGGTGTGCAAGTCAGTTGGTGATAAGCACAATAAACTGGAATTAAAATATGTGCATAAAATTATTCACAATGGTATTAGCTAATATTTGTAATCGAGAATTTCTACAAGTCATACCATTATGAAGTCTTTCTAAAATGTAGACGAGAAATTATCTACTGGTGTGTGAATAACATATTTTAAAGAAAAAATTCAACATAACAGCAATAATGTGGAATATATTAAGAAGATGAGCTCTAGGTTACTGTCAAGATGAAACTGAATTAGATTCACCATCACAGGTTTCAAATGGAAATAATTTGTTGGCTGCAAACAGGATATTTGAAAACAATGGGAAGATATCATCTAGGGCTATGATTTCTTGTTGAGATTCATTTTCTACGACTGTATTACTGCATGTGCCCTGTTCAGCCTATATTTTCTGTACTTATAAATCTTAAGTTCAGAGTGTTAAAGATAAAATGGAATCCTTGAAATTCTTTGCCTCTATATCTTCTTAATAAAAGGCATACATTATCACCGTAAGACAATGCTGTTTTCAGATTTGGTATTTGTATGATATATACAAATATAAGCTGTGCTAGAGCTTTTTATGAAGTAACTTGATGATTCATCTTTCCATTTTTGTCTGTTATATACATTTATATTAAAATTAAGTTTCATTGATTATATCTAGGCAATAAGATTTAGCCTCTATATCACTTGCACTTGAGATTCTAGAGTTAGAAAAATTATTTCTGTGTTTCAGTTTGCACTACCTTGGGAAATAATAGTTAGACATTTATTTGCAGCTTATTGTTTTCAGTATTCTACCTTGAAAGTAAATTGCAGTCATTCTTCACTTGAACTCAACCATCACTTGTAAAGTTAACAAAGTTCTATGAAATTTCCATGGTTTGGTGCTTCCAATAAAATTGTTTTGAAATAAGGACTACTTCATCTGGAAGGTAAACTCATTATAATTATTTATACCATAACCTAGTAACAATTAAGAGATCTCACTTTACAGAAAACATTCAAATGTGCCTCCCACCAAAACATATATTTAATTTAGAAACATTTCATTCAAAAACAGGAACAATGTCATTATAGTATCTTATATATTTTCATAATATTAAGGCCCATTATTGCTTCAACCATTTTAAATACTCTGAATTTATATTAAAGTGTTTACTTAATATAATATAGCCTATTCTACATATTTTTCATGTATTTTTAAACTGATTTACTACAAATTATGTTCTTATTTCAACTTAAGGGAAAATGACAAGATATATGTAAAAGGTAGTTTCCATTTCTTAATGGAAGATAATTATAGCTGTAATTTTTACTGCTACATTAGACAATGCATTTAAAATGAAACATAGGAAAATTCTATTACTCCTGATAATGTAGCCCATGTAAGTTAAGTAATTAAACCTGTAAACTTAGTCATATTGTTAGCCTATCTTATTCCTTTCTTATTGAATTCTCTCTCCTTGTTTTTTGCATATCTTTATAACTATCATTGGTCTCTACCTGTCTTTTCTCCTCTCTAAAAATTATCTTTCTTTGAAATAATTATTGTCTTGACCCTCCTTTTCTTCTATTCTTCCACATTCTATAACTATATGATTAACCCTATCACATCAGAATTAAAACTTTTTAAAATGAATTTTATTGAAAGAACATAACTTTATAAAGTTTGTAGCATTGTAAGTCAGCCTCCGTACATCATACATTAAGCTTACCATGATCAGGCCAGTTCTTTCTTCACCATATAATTGAAGGCAATATGTGTTCTGTATGACATTTAATGACTTTTCTCTAAAGTCTAAAAAATAACACAGGCAGTAAAATCTGTGTAATAATTTAGCAGAGTAACTTTGGTTATCATGGTAATGTTGGTCATATAGAAAAACAATAACAAAAATAGAAAATATTTGTCAGTTAATAATTCATGTAAAATTTCTAGCATCATGACAATTAAAAGCAAATGTTCTATTAATTTTATAGTAAATATTAAATGTTTTTACTGTCAATTTTTTGCATATTGATTCATTTGTAGATTCTCATTGTTATTGATGGAACAATCGTTTTTCAGTGATTAGACAGAGTAGTACTCATCAAAGATTTCAATTCACAACAGTTGCCAACAGCAAATTACTACCTGAAACTATTTTGTCGAAAATGATTTTGAGACTGAATCTAAATATGAGTGTGTTATGTGGTATTTTAGTAATGTCTACAATACACAGTGTCAGTATCCCTTCCACACTTATGAAATGCCTATAGAAGGAATATTTATTTAAAATTTTAAAAAGTTCATAGTATTTCTCTGGTTTCCTATATCCATTGTTCTTCCAACTTAAAATTTCATAACAATTCCTTCAGACTTTTGTTACTTTCTATAGTAATAGCCTGAAGCATTTGCTGCAAGAAGGCTAAGAAAAGAAGTAGTGAAGATAAATATTTCCTTGAAAATGAAAAAAATTATGATGTTGTAAGTCTATGGTTTAAATAATGTCTTTTAGGATGACAGGCTCCATGTTTATTTAAGTATCATAAAAAGATAAGCAAAAATATGTATCTGAGCCCTCTTATTCAGGGCTAATTTTATTAGATGTTTCCTACATAACATTATTAATTTTTTTCCTAGATGGCAGTAGATTTATTTAATAAGATTTTCTTCTTCTGTATATATTTATGCCTAATTATCAAGAATATCCTTGGCATTAATAATGCAAATCTTAATTACAAGATAGAAAATTGATGTACTCTTTTGGCTACATTATTTCAACGGCTTCCTATGAAGCAGGATTATTTGGATAATAATCTCTTGGGTACCCTGAGTTTTGCTTTAATTGTTTTCCTTTTTTTTTTTTTTTTCAGCTTTGCATTGTGGCTTAGAACTTAGTTTTTTGTATGTGAACAGTGAATAGTGAACCTAAAAACTATATTAATTGTACAGCAATATACCTGTGTAGTTATTTTTTAGGAAAATAAATATTAATAACTCCAAAAATAAATTCATGTTAAATTGATATACATATTGCTTCTTTACTTCTTTATTTAAAAAAGAAAAAAGGAAATCATGACTGAGTGCATATTGGACTGGTTTCAAGACATCTGACAAAACATTAGTTTTCTACACATTTCACTACAAAAGGGTTGCTTATCTCTTAAGAGATTCAGTATCTTCTCACAAGCTATTAAAGAAGTAACTATTGCTGGTTTTCTCTCATCATGAAACAATAAAGCACAATAGTCATTTTATGTTTTACAGGTATTTTATTTTATGTTTATGTTTTTATGGGTATGTGCAAAGTACTACAACATTGGATCAAAATCCATAATAAGGTACAGGTTAAACTTAGTCAGTTCTGATATTTTTATATAGAATAGGATAAAAGCCACCTCATTCTGATGACCTTCCCATAACCCTGTCTTGTTTGAAGGAAGTAGCTCAGTGTAATCACAGCACTGCTACTCAATTCTTACTAAATTAATGGGAAGAATTATGCTGCTTGGCTAAATTCAGTTTAGTAGAGAAACAGTGATGGACTTAGGTGAATATTTTTAGGTGCATAAACTTGGACATGAAGTTGTAGGTACTGTTAGGAAACTCCCTGAGCTGACAACTTAAATAGGGGTCTGTCAGATGTCAAACAGGTGACAGGTATTGCTCTACACTCACAGTGAAATGCCATGTTTTCCAGATTTCGCATCTTGCTGTGTATGAAATTGCCAGGTGAGCTTGTTAAAAATATAGATGTCCAGACTCCATCCCAGACCTATTGAGTTATAGTCTCTGGTTACAAAGCACAAGGACCTTTGGTGGTTTAAGTAGCCCTAATGGTTTTGAAGTTGTTTCAGAACTATGGAAACAAGAGTTCCTCATTGAAAAAAGGAGTAATTCTATATTAGAAAAAGTCATGCTTAAGAAGAATTTGAAAACTTTTTATTTACGTTTTTATAAATGTAGTCTAGTATAGAAAATTTGAAAATTATGGAGTATGTGATACCAAAATAATAGCAGAAAATTTGAAAACTTGAGTGAATGACATGAAAATAGTATCAGGGGCAGTTTGGGGTAGGGGATAAAATATCATTCTAAGAACTTTGTCAGATTTTTGAAACTTTTGTAGCATCCTTTTTTTCCAAACTTTTACCTACTGTCACTTGATATTTGATTCCTTAATTTTTTTTTAATAAAACCCTCTAAAGTAAAAGATATATGTCCCAGTTTAAAAAAAAAATACTATGGCAGTTTGGAAGTAAGGGTAATATAATTGGTTTAATAAGAAAGTAACACAGGGAGAAATTTTTCTGATATCATAAGGACTGAAGAAAAGATGGAGTGAAGGTTGATGAATTAGTTCTAGATGAAGGAGTGTATCAGTCTTTAAACTCATATCAGTTCCCCTGCATCAATCACATTTTTGTTTGTTTTCTCTGGTAACATAATGCTGACTTTGACATGTATTTTTATTATGCAATAGATGAGTGTGAATTTGTCAGGATAAGTGAGGATTTCCTAACAGAGATACAGGTATGGAATGTGTAGGAGAAGAAATAAAGGAAATGGAAATTAAAACTATTTAGGTTCGTTAGAGGTTTGATTTGAACTAACAATCTATTCAATTAATCAACTTCTCATTAACTGTGCAAGAGAATTTCAAGATATGTCTCTAATGTCTGAAAATGTAACTAATTGAGAAGGCAAAACTAATAGATAAAGCAGTAGTAACTTATACAAAGCATATTTGATTGCATTGTTATATTTGCAATGCAAATAAAAATGGAAGGAAGAATTCAAAGATGAGATTAAGTCAAAGATGATAGGAGTAATTGCTAAGAGTCTCACTGTATTTAAAATAAGTAAAATATGAATTGGTAAAAGAGAGTGAACATACTTAGATGAGAGGAACCTTATGCACCAAAGTGATGGAAGTTAGAATAGTTCAAGAAGGCAGTCAACTGACTAGAAGAGAGATTACAAATTTAAGTGAGAACATTTTGAATAGCAAAGTTACAGAAGGTTAGATGCCAATCTCTTATCAAAATTGACTTAAGTCAATTTAAATGACCCACATAGATTACCGATGATTTTAACATATATATCCGTAGTTTTTGTTCATATATAGTATATATAAAAATATCCAGCCAACATTAGGCAAATATGCAGAGTATAATTTTATTACTTTTAAATCATAACACAATGATGAAATAGAAATGAAAGAAATTAGAGTAGAAAATTCTTATATTGAAATTTTATTTTTTAAAGATATAAAGTTGTAACCTTGTCTAGAGTAGTAAAAAAAAAATGATAAGTAGAAAAAGAAAGGGAATTACTCTGACAAGTGTCTATTATGTGGCAGATGTCTTACTAGTCTCTCAGTAAATGAAATCATTTATTCTTCCTGGTAGCACCTTTGGGAGGAATCCTTTGAGGGAAAAATTATTATTAATATTTTATGCAAAAAATTTCTTAACAAATTAATGACATAATGACAGCAACATTTAAATGTGGTCAGAAAATGTATCAGAATGAAAAAAACATACAAAAAATCACACATGAAGTTATGAAATCATGTCTTGCAATAACATTCCCTCATTGAGATGTATGTATTGAGAAGCATGTGACTTATTCCAGGAATAACAGATGAAAGGGATTATGAAGTAAATCAGTCCATAAACCTAACTTCATAAATCTCTCCTCTCATGCAAGTTTTGTTGTAGAACAATTGCCTAAAGAACACACTTTAGTGAAATAAAAAACATTTTAGAAAAACAGACTCATACTATTTTAATGTCATATCATATAGTAAATATAGCCTGAAGTTGAAAGAAAAAGTTCCAGATTTCTAGCCTGTTCTGTCTACCCACAGACAAATTTATTTCAGTTTTTTTTATTTCCTTTAAATGAATTAATAGTAGTAGTCACATCTATTGATAATAAATTTTTAAATGATTATCATGGAAAAATTTGCTGTGCCAATAGAACATCATATCACAACCAATAGAAGCAAACCTTTAGCAAGGATGCATCTGTTTCAAATTTCATAACTTCCAAGTGTTAGAAATTGATGAAAGGTTATTAGGACCAGCATAGCCACTTTTTCTGCATAAGGATATACTTACATTCTGAAGCATTATACCAATAATAAAAGCCCAAGAACTTGAAAACAAACTTTTGTTAATGTATTTTAATAGTTAAAAAGAAGCTTATAGTTAATGATGAGAGTGAGTGTGAGTGAGACACACTGATGAGACACTGGGTCCATCCAGAAAGAATTCATGCAGAGTGCCCTTTGGTCAGGAACACAGAGTAATTTTATTAAAAGCAGAAAGAGCGTATTAAAGCACTCTGCGAGCTGGGGAAGTTATAAGCAGGGAATGCACAGGTGTTTGTAGGACCTGTGTTGCCTACCTCTCAGATAAGATGGATTCCTGTATATTTCTAAGGGGTGGAGATTTCTTCCTTCATAGGTGTGTCCAGGTTACCTGGGGTAAAATCTGCATGAGTAACTAGGTGTGTGTCTTAGACTCAGGTTGCTAAGGTGGGGTCCTTGCTTTTCCCCAAAGACTTAGAAGTCTCAAGTTTTGCCAGTAGTTTTCTACTTATTCATCTGCATACTGCCCTACAGGGTTACGCTATGCTGTCCCTGCATCAGTTGATACACACACTATAATATTTAACATTTAATGTAAACATGCATTAAAGCACTATCCCAGTATCTTTAGACACATAGTGAATTGGAGGAATCAGGTTAAATCTCAATAACTTTTCATTTCTGCAACTGAGATACTGGAATTATTATTTATAGATTATCCCCTTACCCTATTTTGAGAATATGAAAATAACCCCACTCAAATGGAAAAGCCACCCAAAGAGTAAAATGTTGTTTGAATGGTATAGAATTTAAGTGTTCTAAACACAGATATCAGCTTAGTTAATTGCAGAGCATCAAAATGTGTGAGTCTGGCAAAAATTCTGTACTTGGTGTGGACATTGAACTACAATTACTTCAAAGAAAAAGACACTACAGAAATTTTTCTTTAAAACAGACTTTTTGCTTTAAAAAGCATAGCATCATCTGTAAGACTTGGAGAAATGAACTCTACCTAGTATAGCAAGGTATTTAAAGGATTTATCATTACAGTTGACATATTTAGTAAATATATCCATTAAGTATTTGCTATTTGTACAATAAAATTTATTAGGCTTATTTATATTTACCATCATTGGACCTGAGTTCCTATCAATTTCTAAATCAACTTGGACAATTCAGTGCTCTCTCTGTGGCCCTTGTATATGAATCATACAAAAAAGAACTACCCAAGAGTTACAACCCTCTGGCTATTTCTGATCAAGAATTTATTCCTTGTAAAGGAAGAGGGGCACATGGGATTCATGCTATGATTCACAATAATGTCTCTGATTCTCCTGCTGGAGATATGAGTGATTGTACTTACTCACCCTCTTGAGTTTTGCAAGAGGTGGTGAGATTCGCACTGGTCAGTGAAATGTGGTTAGAAATATTTGCAGACCTGTTCTCTTCTGCTCCGTACTACAGTTGTCCAAGAGCACATGTTCCTGGAAGGTACACGGTTCAGTTATTTCCCATAATCTGTGTGGTCTACAGGAACCCACAGCCAACTTTTCAGGAGCAAGAAATAGACTTTTACATTTTAAATATTTTAAGGGTTTAGAGAATGTTGGTTATTGTAGTAAACCTACTACATTAGTTTGTATGATCTCTGTTGATCATTCTAATTTAAAGATGCTAGACCCTGGGTACTTTGAAATTTAGAAAAATCTGTTTTTAAATCTTCTTTCTAATCATACAACTTACCATATAGCTGGTACAGATGGTTACTGATTAATGAAAACAATTCTATCATGTATGGATGGAAAACCTCTTGAAAGGGCTTTTTTAAAAAGGCAGTGAAAGTGTTAAGAGATTAAGTAAGGATAAGCAATTAACAGTAATAACAAGATTATAGAGTTGAAATTTATGGTAGTCATAAACATCAAGCACTATCCTACATGCCTCCCATTATTATCATATTTAATCCACATAATACATGCATACTGTAAATATTAATATTATTCATATTTTACAGATCAGAAAATAAAATCAAACCTTAACCTTGGAAATAAAAGAATACATATATACTATCTGGGACTCCCTGGCGGATTAGTTGTTAAATGTGCCGCCTCTGCCTGAGCACAGTCCATGTATACCTCCCAAGGACCTGGGTTTGTTTCCTGAGCTGAGGGGGAAGAACCAGATAAGCAACTACATACACATAAATGAAAGTGTTTCTTCCTCCTCTTTCTTCCTGCTTGCCTGTCACTGCTTCATTTCATTCCTGCCTATACCTTTCCTTAAATACATATACATATACGTTATATACATATGTTATATATATCTGTATCATAAAAGTATTCAAAATCAAGAATTTAAATAGAATGGAATATAGATATAGATATACACATAGATATATATGTATGTGTATACATGCCAGATGCTATTTACTAGAACAAGCTGGTAGAATCTTTCAAATGTCCTAGTTTTAAAAAATGGTGATACAATAAATGAAATCACTATACTATAGAATACAAGTGATGTGTTTCAGAAATAGTCATATGAATTACTAGAAGGCAGTTCCAAAATTTGATCATTATGTTGGGGAAAATATGAGATTTTGAGGTTAACAAATAAGATACTCATACTGATCAAATAAACTTTTGATTTTTCCTGAAAGAGAGAGAATACCTGGCTGGGTGGACCTAGTCTTGACTTAGAACAACTTATCTTTTGTTTAAGAACAGTTGTATTTCTTTTTACTTGTTATTTTTCTTATTTATCCATGTTTGCCTAGAATTGTCAAGTGTCAATTATTTAAATGCTGACTTAGTGTTGAATTTAATTACTTTTCTAGTTAAAGGTTTTGAATCACAATTATCCATCTCATGTCCTCTGTGGTAAGTGCTGGGCTTCCATATGTTGATCTACACTCTTAACTTGGCAATTGAATAGGAGATGATGCTTGAAACCATTCTGTAATTGTGCATTCAGGCATGGCAACCCTCTTTTCTTCCTGTTAAAGTTGCATAGGCTCTTTTACTTGCAACCATATTGTCACGTATTAGTTTCCTATCACTGATACCACAAATTACCATATACATAGAGACATAAACAACATAAATTTGTTATTTCACAGTTTTATAAGTCAGAAGTCTGGTACAAGTCTCACCCAACTAAATCAAGTTGTCAGCTGGCTGCATTCCTTTTTAGAGGCTCTGGAAAAATCCATCTGCTCATTTGACTTTTTGGCAGAATTAAATTCCTTGAAATATTAGGACCAGGTTCCTGCATTTATCAGGGTTCTCGAGAAAAAAAAAAGAGTCAATAGGATAGAGATTATATGTATATATATATATGTGTATATATATATGTATGTATACATACACACATATACATATACACATATATGTGTGTACAAGTATGTATGTATACATACATATATATGTGTGTATATGTATATATATGAAGGCTCTACTTACATAATTATAGAGACTGAAAAATCACACAGTTTGCCAGCAAGCTGGAAGTCCTGAAAAGCTGGTATTATAGTTCCAATACAAACTTGAAGTCTTGAGAACCAGTGGAGTCACAATTTAAATCCTAATCTGAATCTGATATAACCCAAGAACAAGGAGTTTCTGATATCTAATGTGTGAATACAGAAGGTGGAAGTCCCAGCTCAAGCAGAGAGAGTAAACATGTCTTTCCTCTACTTTTACATTCTATTCAGGCCCTCAAGGCATTGAATGATGCCTATTGAACAGCATTGGTGAGGATGATCTTTACTCAGTATAGATTAAAATGCTAATATTTTCCAGATACACCCTCACAGAAATTCCCATGAAAAATACTTTACCAGTGATCTGAGCAGCCCTTAACTTAGTCAAGTTGATATCTAAAATTTATCATCACAGTCCCCATTTTCTAACTGTCTGTAAATCGAGTCATTCACTGCTTCTAGAAGTTGCCACAGTGTTGGTCCTCTCTTCACCTTCAAAACTAGCCACCATGTATCAAGCCTTTCTCAATTTGTGCTTCTCTGACCCATGTTTTTTCTATTTGCTTCTACTTTTAAGGACTCCTATAATTAAGCTTGTCCTACCCAAATAACTTGGGGTAATCTTTACTTCTCAAGATCCTTAAATTTAATCACATCTGCAGTTTAGCCTTTCCTATGTGATAACATATGTATAGGATTTGTTCATTTGATTGTGGAAATCTTATGTGGGTCTTCCCATAGTCGATTACTTAGAAGTATTTAGACTTAATAGGTTGCATCAGATCAAAGGAGTATCTCAAAAAGAGATCTTCTAGCAATGTTTTCTGGAAGTGGTTATATACATACATTGCCATGTACTGTGTTGCAATGGAGCATTTTTATATTCTTTTCTGTACATGAATAAAGTAGATGATAGCACTAGGTAGCAGTTAGATATGAACAGCGTGAGAGGCAGGAGGACTAAAAAGATTATCAGAACTTTAAGCAGGGTAATTGGATTCTTTAAGCAGCTGGATTCTTTAAGCAACCAATCAACAGGAAACTTGCAGATAATTCACCTGGCAAATTGAGGAGATGTATCATTCCAGCTCACTGTGACAAGATTATCAAAATTCAAACAGGGAAATAGCACCCGGTTGCCTGGAAAACGTCACCTCAAGTCTAGCTCTGGGCAGGGCCACAGGCAAAGCCACCAACTTGGGCAATATAACAACCTGAGGACCTGAGAAATGCAGTGCCTTTCCCCACTACCGAAGCACCTGGTCTCCTGATTTGAGAGTGTACTTTGCTTCTGCTAATAAAACTTCCTCTGACTGACTTACCCCTGGTGTCTCTTCCAAGCTCCTTCCTGCAAGATACAAAAACCCAAATTAATGTGGACTCAACCACTAAGAATAACAATTATTTTCCTTATTTTTTAATTCAACAATATCAGTATGTGACATTTGTCATGGAGAAAACTTAAAAAACATTCTCTATATTTTTATTAAAATGTAGTTTTAAAAATCACTGGCAAGGAGAAGTAGTCATCTTTCTTTTCCCCAAGATAATGAAAAATGGAGACAGATTTCTCAGAGCAATTGCTGTTACTAGGGACAACTCCAGAAGAATGAGACCAACCCAGGCTAAATTCTATACCTAACAACAAGCCTTTTCATCATTTAACTGCAATTTTGCTCCAATACACAGGTGATTCCCTTGCAGGTCACTAGTTCAAGACGTGAATTAAAGACCATGATAATCAGAACACCTACAGAGTTTGATAAACTATACACACTTGTTGAATCGGAAATTTTGTTATGTGATAGTTTTATTGGGGAGGAGATTCTAGGTATCAGATGTTTTCAATATATATTAATGTTTGAGAGCTATGATTTCCCTTTGTCCAAAATATTTATTTAGCACAGTGAAAATGTGTATTCTGTTTCATATTAGTAAATATTTCCTTGGTCCTTTAGGATTATTCTACTTAAACAGTCTGTTCAAAATCAATAATTTAAAAAGAGGAAACAAAATTGCATTAGAAAATTTGAGATGACATTTTCAGACTAGGAGTTAAGAGATCTGGATTTAAGTCCTAACTCTTTCTGCCTAGCTTATAGAACTATGCAGTTAATTTTGCCCCTGTTGGTCTTAAGCAAATGATTTTAAACAACATGGTCTGAATTTGTTAATGTCTGATGAGAACCTTCCGTCAAGACCATATCTACTTGTTGAAAATCACACCCATATAAAGTAATTGGTTACAAAAGAAGTGATAACAGAATCAAGTTTATATTTAGTGTATATTATTTAGTTTATAAGTTTGATTGGAGTTTAGAGAAAGGAGAGAATTATGTTACTTGTTAAAATGTAAGTATGGAACTAAGTTTTGAAGACGTATAGAGTTTGGATAATTGAAGCACATTTAGTGTTGAGGAATCACACAAAGCATAAAGAAATCCATAGGTGGGTGGGTAGGTGGGGGGAATAATCATCATGTATTCTTAAAACAATAATGCCACTGACCAAAAATAAAATGAGTAATAGTAAGTTTGAAAGCTTGCATGAACCATATGTTATAAGACCTTGCAAATAAGATGCTTAGGTTGACACAGAATAGTAGGGAGAGAGGGGGCCTAGTTTATTAATAATTGCAAGGAGCAACAGAAAACTAATTCCTTTGGCATACCTCCTGTCATTTGAAACAGACAAAACATTCAGATATAGAAAACATTTTAGAATTGGTACAGAACCAATAATAAGGTAGGATGATGAGATGGGAGAGTAATAGGACATAATGATAGAATACATTGAAGAGATGAGGTAAGGGAACAAATTGAAGACAGCTATAAGGCTTCTGAAATACAAAAGTGACAAATTTGGGAAAGTTACAAGATATTTCAGAATTTGAATGGTTTGTTTCTGAACAAGTGGCAATGAGAGATAAAACATAAATATTTTATCTTTATTCAAGAACATTGCAATACATATATAAGACACAATATTCATTGACATAGATATCAATGCTTGGCACTCCTTATGGACCTTCCATGTTAACAAGAATGGAGGGAATGTTAATCAAATGATGATTATGACAAATGTTGAGAGAAATATAAGTGGTATAAAGAATAAGAGTTGGGCACACCCTGGTGGCTCAGGCAGCTGAGACACTAGTGTGTGAACTATATACATATATTTGTATATATATATATATTCTGCCTGGAATGTGCTCAGAACTCAGGTCATATCACTATTCAAATTTATGTTCAATGGTCACCTCTTTAAACAGAACTTTCTCAAATGCTCTACCTAAAGTATTCTAATATTTTTATATATGTGTGTATGCATATATCATGTTTATATGTGTGTGTATATATACATATATTTAAAGATAATAAAAGTACTTTAGGTAGAGCATTTGAGGAAGTTCTCTTTAAAGAGGTGACCATTGAACATATATTTGAATAACAATATGACCTGAGCTCTAAGCACATTCCAGACAGAATTTACTTAATGCTTAAATCTTCTGACAGAAAAACAAGGCTGCTTGTCCTAGGAAGAGAAGGATCAATGTTGTTGCTGAAGGGTAGAAAATAGTGGTCAGAGATGAAGTCAGAAAAAATATGAGGGACAATAAATGTTTATTGACTTAGGGACGAGAAAAGTTTATTGACTTAGTGTTTGAGTCGTTCTAGAGATGCAGAATTTTGCAATGTACAAGAAATACAATGTAGTTTAGTTAAATTCTTTTATTTTTCAGATGAAAATTCTCAAGTTTAGATAATTAAAGAATATGCACGAATGTACTCTAAAATTTTTACTGAATTTAGATTTAATAATCAGTCCCCTGTTCTTTACTTAACAAAGTCTTCCAACGCTTTAATTCTTTGTTTAAAAATAGCTGCCTCTTTACTGCATCTAGATACCTGAAATAATCATTAAGAACGGCAGTTGTGAAGATTTATAAAACCTGGTTTATTGGCTCTAATTCTTTTTAAAAATATTTTTCTAGTTGCTTTTCTTTTCCCCACACTCGTTAATGTCAAAATCAACCTTGAAGAGGAAAGAACTCACAAGGTCAGCCTATGGGAAAGGAGATTAGGGAGTGTATAGAAATCACTTTCCATTGCTTTGCCAGGTGGTGCATATGGGAAAAAGTAATCATGACTTTTGAAAATGATTTGCTAGTGTATTTCTGTAATACATTATAGGTTCTTGGCATTCTTTGTGTAATTATTGTATCTTGTCTGTTTATTTATGTTTTCCTCATATTGTGTGACTTTTAAAAATGAGTATGACTAGAGAGATCTTAGTATTTTGTAATAAGTATTTCTGACATTGAAAAAATTACATATGCTGATAGTGAAGAGTTATATTTATTATGTAATTTCCTTAATTTATTCTGGATTTCATTCACATTTCCATTCACATTTTAAATCAGAATGCTTATTAAAAGCATCTCCAGATCCTAGTATTAACTTTTTAATCTTTAACTTAGTACAATAGAAAAGAGTCAAGATTTAGTGAACTGATTTTATCAGTTTTCTTTAAAACATTTCTTTAAAGTATTGGTAAGCATTCACAATCAAGGTTCTTCTGAAAAATCTAATGATGCAGTATCCTCTATGATAATTTTTTTTTCATTAGATAATTTTCTAAACTCAATATGTACTTAAAATTAATCCAAATAAATTTAGAGCTCTATTGGCTTTATTGTTTATTTTTATAATTTTCACTAATGTAATATTGGTTTGCAATGCTCTGTAGATTTCAAGAGAACAGATTCACACCTCAATCAATGTGTATATCACATCCTATCATTACCAGAGTTCTAGTGTCTTTCAACATTATCAATTTGACCTCCTTTATATGCAGCTCCCTCCTCCTCCTGCACTCCCTCCCTGGTAACTTCTGTTATGATTTCAGAGTCTAAGCATATTTTTGTAGTGTTTGGTTTGTATTTATTTATATTTCACAAGTAAGTGAAACATTCAATTTATTTCCTTCTCTTTCTTGATTATTTCACTTAGCATAATCACTTCAAATTCCATGCATGATATTGCAAGAAACAAATTTTCATCTTTCTTCAACAGCTGAATAATATTCTTCATCTTCTATATCTAGTTGCCCATCAATGGGCATTTGGATTGATTCTATATCTTGACTACTGTGAATTATGTTGCTATGAACATAAGAGTACATATAATTTTCATATTCAGATAAACCTCAAAAGACACCAAATATCAAAAGCTATTATGGGGGGGTCAAAGGAAAAGATCCCCCATTTTTCTGAAGATTTTCTAAGGCTGGGAAAATAAACAAATTAACATTAGGTGCAATTAGTAAGAGAAATGCTCAAATTTAATAGCATACTATGGAGAATTTACATGGTGGTTAATTCTGAGTTTGTTGGGGACAGAACCACATTTATATCCTGAGCTGAGGCATAGAGATCTCAGGGAATAGAGCAGGGGGGTCTCCATGTGGCAAGGAGGAATGATTCACCATTACTCTGAAAGTAAAGATAAAAAACTCCCCTTTCCACATTCTTTTGGAGAATAGGAACGAAAGACCATTTCTGGATTAGGGGAAGCAGGGGGACCCAGTCAATGGATAATTACTGCTTTAATTAAAGCAAGGGCTAAAGGTTTAGAAGAATTATAGCTTCTCATTTGCCTCTGGAGTTGTGCCCCACTGTCCTTGATCTTCATGTTACAGTGGGATATGTACAGTAGATTAACTGAGATTTGTGGTGTTCTGTTTTAATCCCCTCACTATCAGGAGAAATGAAGAAAAATAAAAATCATATGCCCCAACTGCAAACTATTTGCAAAGTGATTGTAATCAAAACAGTTTGGTATCAGAATAAAACAGGCACAGAAGCCAATGGAATAAAATTGAGATCCCAGAAGTAAACCTATGCATATAAAAGCAGTTAATTTATGACAAAGGAGTCAAGGACATACAAGAGAGAAAGGAAAATATTTTCAACAAATGATTTTGGAAAAACTATCGTCACATCCAATATTATTAAACTAGATCACTATTTAATGCTACTCAAAAAAATAATTCAAAGTGGATTAAAGACCTATATGCAAGATCCAAAATCATAAAATACATTTAAAAAAAAGAAAAACATAGACAATATGTTCTATGATATTGACCTCTGAAGTAGCTTTGAGACTTAACTCTAAGGCAAGGGAGATAAAAGCAAAAATAAATGAATGGGACTACATCAAATTAAAAAGCTCTATACAGTAAAAGATCAACCATTAAAGTAAAAGACAGCCTAATGATTGGGAGAAGATATTCGCACATCATATGTCAGACAAGGAATTATATCTCATAAATCTCAACATCAAAATAAAAAAATAATATGCAGGAGACATTAGTAGACACTTCTTCAAAGAGGACACACAATGACCAAAAAGCACATGAAAAATATTCACCATCAATAATTATCAGGGAAATGCAAAGCAAAACCATAATGAGATTTTATTTCACACCTTTGAGAATGGCCTATATCAAAAAGACCTGAAAAAACAAGTGTTGACAAGGGTATGTAGAAAAAACACTCTAGTGTAAATTATCGCAAACTCTATGGAAAACATTATGGAGATTTCTGGAAATAGCAGTTTTTTGCAGTATCCCCTCTAGCGAGTAGAAAGGCACTGCAAAGAATTGTACACACTGGACAGTGTTTATAGTCAGAACAAGGATGAAGCAAGGTTATTAGCAAAAAAAGAAAGATTATTACAGTCAAAGCCACCTTGCCCAGGGGAAGGCAGGGGAAGACTTATTGATAGATTGCCTCATAGGTGCTGACCTGGAAGCACTAGATAAATTGGCTTAAAATTCCACTTTTGGGGTATAGCTAATACTACTTTTATGTTAGGTATTAAATTTTGATGGGGCTTGGACTACGTCATTTTGGACTGGTATTTGTTTTCCAGTACCTATAGTTGTAAACATAGATGGAAATGGGAGTTACTGTGTTCTTTATAGTAATAAATGGAATACCTTGGGTTCTCATTGCTTAATCTTTCATTTTTTTTCCTTAAGAAATGGTCTAGCAAGGACAGACTTGAAACACGGTACAAAAAGCAAAAAAAATGGATGTTTTTGTAGAATTCTTGAAACACCCACCTTTTCAGATTAGAACACAAAATCTTCTGGAAGAGTGATTCACTAAAGCTTATATAAGTATAGATGTCAAAGTGATATGATGGGGTGGGGGGGGCACTCTGGGGTCCGGTGGCAAATGGTTCAAGATAGAATTCTTGAGTGTTAGGTGCACTTTTATACATCTATTAGAGAAAATGGAGGAGAAAGAAAGCAAAAACAGGACAGAGTCTATTGGACTGGGAGGGCTGCACTGATTGTTATGAGATTCCTACACTTAAACCACTCTTTTAGCCTGAGGAAGGGCTATTGATAAGAAGGAATTGCTTTTAAACATCAAAGACCAGGTAATCTCTGCAGGGGGTTCCAAGTAAGATAGAAAGAGAACTAAAGGCCTCTGAAGCCAAAAGGAATTCCTTGCCCTTTTATGATTCCATCCTGTCAGCAGCACCCCATCCTCCATGTCCCTCTAGTCCCATGTTGCTCTTGGAAGTTAAATTCTGAAACATATCCCAACAAAAAGAAAGTTTCCCCCATTTCTCTGAGGTTCTTTACAGGCTGGAAGAATGAATGAATTAACATTAGTAAAAGAAAAGCTCAGATTTAATTATAACATGCATGTGAAGAATTCACAAGGCAGTAAATTCTGAAGTTGCTGGGTCACACACACACACACACACACACACACACACACACACACACATATCTAGAATTGAGGCATGGAGGTCTCAGGGGAGAATGGAGGGGTTCTCCACATGGCAAGGAAGAATGATTCATTTTACTTTCTCTAAATCAGAAAGAAATAACTCCGCTTTCTACATTCTTCTAGAGAATAAGGACAAAAGACCATTTCTTGGTTAGTAGAAGGATAGTAAGTGACTTCTTGGATTGAAAAAAGAGCTAAAGGTTTAGAAGAATTGGAACTTCTCCTTAACCCCAGGACTGTCCTTCATTGTCATTGGTTCTTCCTGTCCTAGTGGGCACATGAAGGAGAACAATCTGTGAAACTTGGGTGTTCTGTTTTAGACTCATCACAAGTAAGTACAAATACCAATACTCCTGTTCTGATTCTGAGCCTAAAGCAAGTTTCTCAATACTGCTGCTAGCAATAATAGTTTTTACATACATTCAATTTTGTCCCAAAATGATTTGTTTGAAAATATAGAGATTCAAAATTGTTTTCTTTTTTGTGGGTCCATTCCAATATAGACGTTTTTCCAAAATTTCCATTCTATAGTTAAATTGCATATTTATAGTCAAGAATGATTTTCCTAGACACCATTCATCATGTCCAACCTGTTTACATCTTCCAGTGACTTTTCAGAGCAGTGATAATAAGTTCCACATTTTATTACCCTGGCCTACAACAGCTTACACAACCCTGCCAGACCATCCTTAATTACTTCCATGTATTTTGAGCTACTTTTTTCCCCTTGCTCCTCATGTTCCAAACAGACAGTGTTTATATTCCTCAGATACATCAGTTACATTGTTTACACTATCTAGTCTTTCCCATGATCTGTATTAACAAAGTCAGCTTATTCTTAACTTTCAAGATTCAGTTTGTATTTCATCTGGAGAGATCTTTCTTCATTATCAAAGGTAAAGTAAACTTCTAGTCATTCCGACAATACCCTGCTTTAGATCTTTGCATAGCCATCAATTTTATCTAAACTAATTACATTAATTTACATATTGATTTTAAGTTTTCTTCTGTTTAAAGTGCTTTGTTTTCCTCAGTGAAATGGAATTGGGAATTATTCTTATGTGTGTCATTGTGGATGCTAAGGAGCAGACAAATATGGAACAGAGGGTTTGTTCATATATTGTATTGAATCAAATTGAACAGTGGGAATGGAATAAAGATATGAGAAAATGCTCATAAATAGAGCTCCAGGAAATATCTTAACACTATTGCAAGTCCTTATAATGAGAGACATTAGGAAGTGTTAAATTGTCAGAATGAAGAAAATAGATGATCATGATGTCATAGGGAGGATTGGAAATTAATGTACCATATACAAACAGTTATAATGTTTGTCCTTAACAATTTATATTATTTTATTATATATTTATTGCATTTTTAAGTGCTCTAAAATGAACTTGTGCTACCTTTTTAATCAGTAAATATGCTTTTAAAGAAAATCATTCCATAATGAATCAAATTATGGATCAGGCATTCGCTCCTACAATTAAAATAAAATAATAAGTATTTGTTAAACATATCATTGAAACTCTATCATAGTTGATGTTTGAGTGAGAACAACAGACATAATGGAATCAATATTTTGCTTTACTCAGACATTGATATTAATTTCCTTGATATGTTTCCTACTGGTCATAATTGGAAGGAGCTGAGAAATGTGGGCTCAGCTGGCACGAATGCCAAAACGGAGGCAGTTTTATTTTTTTGCCATTGACTTCCTGGACAGAATTCTATTTTATCTTTCCTCACCAGTTGCCTATTTTTCCTCCAAATACAGATAGATAACTTCCAAAAGATTCAAGCCTATGAAACACCCTGTGGTTTTTGTTCAAGGATAGTGAATAGATTCTCAATCACTTCAGTTTACCTTAGTATTAATCTTGCAAAAAGTATCTTCTTTAACAAATATATTTAAACAAACAATAGATATTTAAGCAAACCTATTCATTTTAGTAAGAGAAAAAATTAGAATGTAATTGGGAAACATATTCCTGCTTATATCATTGTGGAAATATATTTGGTAAATACATTTCAGATTTATGTTAATCATTAGGAAATTTAGGAAATGAAATAGAAAATAAAATGGATATTACCCATCGTTCTTTTCATCTTGATGCAAATTAGGTGACTACAGACTATTTTTGTTCTGTATTTAAATATATATAAATATTTATTATTTGGAGTGAAATTTTGCTGATTTGCTATTTTTTCCTCTCAAATCACTAGCTATTCATGTACTTTCTTAATTTGGGATAACATTTGGAAGTTGCAAACTCTGTATTAAACACCCAATTACTTTTATACAGTGAATGAAAGAAGTTAAGTATAAACTAATTTTGACACATAATTTTTTTAAATTTTTGTTGCAGAACTTTTCAGAACTCTTTGCTATACAGAAAACTAAGAATTCACTAAAAAAATGTGAAAAAATGTGCCTGTAAAAACTTATGAAACTGTAACCACATGAAATATGAATTCATAGATATCAAGATAAACATCCAACTGCAAGATTGTCAAATGCTGACAATGGGTCATTTCTGAAGTATGTTTTCCCTTAGCTTCCACATCTCCTTGTAGAATATCTAATTTTGAAATGGTATTCTGGATGCAAGTTTCATAAGATACTTTGCTAGAAATGGTCTACTGGTAGCCAGCTGTTTCTTAATTAGGTAACTCCTAATTCATTATATGTATAGTAGTTGGAAGAGAGATTCTCTATCCATCTACCAACACAAAAACCCTTACATTGTAAGTTCTCTCCTAATAGAAGGCTGAATAGAAGCAGCACAATTCATTGAAGAGTAACAGATGTAGTATGATCTCTGGGACAAGCAAGCTTGAAATGCATACTAAGCTCCACTTCTTGCTAAATGTCTCAAACAGATCACCCGACCCTTTGACTCTCAATAAAAAGCAACAACAATACAACAAAAACTTTGCATAGTGCTAGGATAAGAATAAGTCTGAAATAAAACAAATGATTCATTTTTAATTTTTTTTATTTCAGTGAAGACATAAAAAAGTTCTATTTCTAGCAAAAGTGCTACTCCCCCATACATGTGTTCACAGCAATCTGTTTTTGAATTATTCTTTTGATATCAATTTCTGAGAAAAATCTGTTGCTTTACTTAATCAAAGTGAAGAAGACTAGACAAAAGACAAACTTTTTATTTTCACATACATTTTTTGTCACTATTTAGACAAAATCATTATCTCAGTGTTTTTTTTTGGCGGGGGGAACAACTGTTCTATTTCTACTGGAAATTTACTGGCAAAGACAAAATGCTTCAATAATTCTCTTTTTTTCTGCTACTTGGAAGACAATGAAACTAGGAGGGTTTGTGTCTTATGCACACCTTTTTTTGTGATTATTGAGGTGATATGTTTTGCCATTTATGAGATTTTTGCACTATACTATTCATGGACAAGCAAACAGCAGTGCAGGCATTGCATTCATTGTCTGTACTAAAGGGTGACGATCAGTCAATGAAGATTTTGACTATTGAATTACTATTAATTTATAAAATCATAAATATGTTTAAGAAAACTTGTGAGACCTAATTGGAAAAAAAGGACAAACTTAGATATTTAGAATATTTAAATAGATTTAATTCTTTTAGAAAAATATGTGTGTATTTATGTTTTGATTACAGTAGTATCGTGTCTGTATTGTCAATTTAGATTCTAGATTGCTTTCTTACTTGAAATGACTGACATTTCCCATTTTTTAAATTTTGTCTCTTATGTTTCCATCCAAATATTTCCATTCATGTATTTTTAGTCCTTAAAAATTTGAATGCCCTATTACATAAGAGTTTCTTGAATATTGGAGAAAAGTTTTTATTTACCTCAGTTTTATTTTAAGATGCTAAAGAAGCTATAATTAAATTAGAGCATTTGTCTTAGGTTTCATGGGGACTGTATGTTTTATTTTCCTAACTAATGAGTTCATTATAAAATGAAAGTATAAAAACAAAGTCTCATCATCCTAGTTTTATTGTTTTTATCCATTTTCACCTATATCTGATTTTACTAATAATAATTTTTAGACATGGTATATCATTTAAATTATACATCGATTTTACATTTTATAATTTTGCAGTCATACATTTTTTTCTGAAGTCAAGATTTTGTAGTATCTTCTTTGGGAATATAATTCTGTTGAATAAATTAAATTCATATTTTAATGATGTTGGATTATGAAATACTATACATAGTAAATAAAATATTTAGGTAGATCCACTAATAAAATATATTTTTAAGTGTAAATCAAGGAATATGATGAAAAAACAATGACATTTAATGCTGTTTACATGCTGGTTTCAGTAAAAATCTATTAGCTGTCCATATGAGGTTAACTTAATTTCTTTAGTTGTAGAAATCCTAGCATTTAGTATATGATAAGCTTATGCTAAGTCCATCAATATCTTGGCAGCTTACCCAAATTTGGGGCATTTCCTACTTCTTTGTATCTTTTTTAATTTCACTTCCTTTCAGATAACATTTCCATCACTTCTGTTATTGTTCAAAGTAAATTATTTTCATGCTATTACTAAGATTGACTTTCTATGAAACCCTCTGCTTTGATTTGTCTTCCATTTAATATTAAATTTAAACCATACTGTTATATTTACATCTTCTTTATTTAATAGTCCAGTTCTAGTCTTTCATATATGAAATATATGCCACTATTCCTTGGCACTTCATATACCTCCCCATGTTGCATTCTTTTTACTCTACTTACCTACTTATGATTTTCCTGGTTTAAATCATTATTACATAAACAAAATAAAATTCTATTTCTCCATGACAAAACCAAAACTCATGGAAGGATTTTTATTTTTCACTAAACACACACACACACACACACACGCATGCACATGCATGTACACACACTCAAGTTGCTTCATTTCTGTTTGAAGTTGATCTGAATTTATTTTCATTACTGTCATCCTTTAAAGAATGGTAAATCTGGGGTATAATAATATACATGTCTTTAATGATCTGACATTATTGGATGAGATAATCTCAGATGGTTATTGCTTGGTGATATAGGTGCTACATAAACAGTCATTATTTACAACTTTACCTCAAAAGTGCTATTTTTAGTAATTATATTATAATCTATATCAAATTGTGAAGGCGACACGAGCAGACATTTTCAACACTGAGGGAAAAGAAAACACTTGACCATTTCTTTCAAGTTATACTCTCTTGTGTTTAGAATATATCGTTGTAGAAGTGACAGCCCAGTATTGCTAATTGCTGAAGAGCTGATTGACTAAATATGTCATTGTTTTTCCATATATATGTGACTGAATGTGAAGATTAAAATGTCTAGCCTATCATTCTTATGCTATTTACATTAGAATCTATCCCATTTTTGACAAAAATAAAATTAGGCGATAAAGTACTACACAATTTTAATAAGTGCTAACTACTACCTGAATTTATCGTCAAGAACCACAACTGAAATTGGAACTTTCCAGGTCACTTTAAATTAAACTGATTAATAATACATCATGTTAAAATGAATTTTTCATGATTTGGGAGCTAATGTTCTCAATTATTTAGCAATGTAAAGTGTAGGAAGCTCATATACAAACAGCTTGCAGGAGTTGATCGTGAACTTCTTAAAACAAGATGATAAATGGCCTATTTTTCGATCATACTAAAGTAATATGTTCATTTTTTTTGTTCCAGAAAGCATTTGCTCAAGGAAGCCAAATAAGGACATGTTCTGTGACTATATAATAATAATAAAATTTAATTAATGTGTATAATAAGAGAATGCATAAATTAACACATTATTAGGCATTTAACTTTAGCCTTTTGAGCTTTATTATCACAAATATTTTAGCCCTATCTTTCAATTTAAATGGAAATACAAATTTTTAGTATTAGGGAGGTTTAAAATTTATATGTAGTTCTTCGTTTTTATTTAAAATTAAATCTACATTCCATATGTTTTTGTGGGAAAATAATGTTTAATTCAGAAAACATTAAAAAGGAAAAAGTATGACATTTGCATTTTGAACATGAAATTCTTTTTAATTAAAATTACCTTTTAAAATTTAAATTGTTAATATATTAAATGATTAGGTCACTTCTGAGTGACAATTTATTCTAAGTTCACATTTACTGAAGTTTCCAGAATCAGAGAATGATGATGCTCTCTCCTTTAGGAAAAGGCTTTAGTACACTGATTTATAGGACACATGGTGACCAAACATGCTATGCTTTAGACAAATGATCCGCCGGCATCTGTAGACAAAGCCATCTAAAGATAATACTATTATCTCATCATCACTGACTCCACTAAAACCTACTCCATCTGTCTTTTGTTCCTCTTTATTTTGCTTTGATTGAAATCACTTCTTTGTGAATATGCAAAGTTTGATTTGTCAATGCCTACAAAATTTTATGAACAATAATACAAAATCTTATACTATGCAGTGGGTTTTTTCAGCTCAATTGTATATTGGGTAAAAGTGCATATATGTAAGGTGTATAATGTGATGATTTGATTACGTATGCATTGTGAAGTGAGTATCACAAATTAATCAATGTATCCGGCATATTTTGCTCATAAGTGTGTGTGTGTGCATATGTGGTGAGAACACTTAATCTCTACTCTTAAAAAATTTCAAGTATACAACACGGTATTAATTATGGTACCATTAGATTCTCACCACCAGATAATCCTTTTGCAACTGAAACATTATACCCTTTGATCGTATCTCACCATTTTCCCCATCCTTTGCAACCACCGTTGTATTCTCTAGTTCTATTTCTTTGACAGTTTTCCCTCTCTCTGTTTTTGTTTTATGGGGTATTTTTAGATTCCACATGTAAATAATAACATACAATTTTTGTCTTTCTCTGGTTTATTTCACTTATTCAAATTACTTCCAGGTTCATTCATGTTGTGATAAATGTCAGACTTTGCCTCTTTTGTAAGACTGAATAATAGTTCAAAAATCCGTTTATATATTTTTATATTATATATATATATATTTTATACATATACATGCCATATTTTCTTTATTCATTCATTCGATAGTTAGGATTTTCCACATTTTAGCTATTATGAAAAAATATTGCAATAAATTTGGAAGTACAGATATCTTTTTGAGATACTGATTTTGAATCTTTCAGATATAGATTAAGATGCGGAATTGCTGGATCATATGGTAGGTCTATTTTTAATACATTGAGGAACTTCTGTATTGTTTTCTATAGTGGGTGCACAAATTTACTTTCCCACCAATAGTTTATATAAAGGACTTTTTTTTCCATAGCCTTTCCAACATTTCTATCTCTTCTCTTTTTGAAAACAGCCACCTTAACGGGTGTAAGATGATATCTCATTGTGATTTTGATGTATACTTTCCTGATGATTCATGGTGTTGAGGACCTTTTCATGTATGTTAGCCATTTGTATTTCTTCTTTGGAAAAACATATTTTGGGAAAATGTTCTTTGCATTTAAAAATCATATTACTTGTGTTTTTTTTTCTATTGACATTTATGAATTCCTTATATATTTTAGTAATTAGCCTTTTCTGAGATTTATACTTTGTAATTATTTTTCCTTTTCTAAATATGGCTTTCTTTGTTTTGTGGATTATTTCCTTTGCTTTTGGAAGTTTTATGTTTGTTTTTTTAGTTTGATACATTCCCAACTTGATTGTTCACTTTTTTCACCTGAATTTCTAGTGTCATATAAAAAATCATTGTCACAACCCATGTTGAAACATTTCCCCCCTATATTTTCTCCTGAGTCTTATAATTCTAAATCTTATATGTAAGTCTTTAGTACCTTTCAAATTAGTTTTTGTGAATTGTGTAAAGTAGGGGTCTATTTTCATTCTTTTATTTATGTATATCAACTTTTCCCAAGACCATTTAATGAAGATATTATATTTTTCCCATTTTATGATCTTGACATCCTTGTCAAATATTGGTTAACCATATATTCATAGATTTATTTGGGGACTCTATTTAGTTCAGTTGTTTGATGTGTCTCTTTTCATGTCAATGTTGTGCTCCTTTGATGACTGCAGCTTTTTATACGCTTTGAAATTTGGTTTATGATGTCTTCAGCTCTGCTCTTCTTTCTCAAAATCGCTCTGGCTATTTGGTATCTTTTTTAATTCCATACAAATTTTAGGATTTTTTTCCTATTTCTATGAAAAATACCTTCAGAATTTTGAAAGGGGTTGCATTTAATTTGTATCACTTTAGGAATTGTGAACACAAAACAATATCAGTTTACTAATTCTAGACTAGAGAATATTCTTTCACTTACTTGTATCTTTTTCAACTTCATCCATCAGTGTCTTACTGTTTTCAGTATATAAGCCTTTCACCTCCTATGTTATATATACTTCTAAGTATTTTATTATTGTGATATGATAAATGAGATTGGTATATTTTGGTGCCTTTAATTTCTTTTTTTTTAAGAAATGGTACAGATAGGAATGAAAACAAGTAGACAGGCAGACAGGAGAGATGAAAATGAGACATTTTATTTTATTTAGTTGTTTAGCTTCATTGTTCCTGCTGGTCCCAGTACCCAGGACCTTGAGATGTAGGAGGACTGTACCCAACCCCTACTCCACCAGCATGCACCTAATTTCTTTTTTTTTTATTGATTATTCTAACTTAAACTTCTAGTGCTACCTGTAATAGAAGTAGTAGCATACTTGAATTTCACCTTAATTTTCAGGAAAAGCTGTTAGTTTTTCACCATTGAGTGTAATTTTAGTTCTGGCCTTGTTAAACATACTTTTATTACTTTCCTTCTATACCTAACTATTGAGAATTTTTATCATGAAAGGATGTTAAATTTGTCAAATGCTCTTTTTGCATCTATTTGATCTCATCATATAATTTTCATCATTCTGTTAATATGGTCTATCACATTTATTGATTTGAGTATACTGAATCTTGATTGCATCTAAGGAATATATTCAGTTTTATCATGGTATATGATCCTTTTAATGTGCTGCTGAATTCAGTTTGTTGACATTGTGTGGAGAATTTTGAGTCTATGTTAGCTAGGGATTTAAACTCTAACACGATTTCGTAGTGACCTCCAGCTTTGGTATCAGGATAATACTGGAGTCACAAAATGAATTTGGAAGTGCTCTCAACTGCTCAATTATTTGGGAAAGTCTGAGAAGGATTGGTAGTCTTTAAATGCTTGGTAGAATTTGTCAGTGAAGTCATCTGAATCTTTGCTCTTCTTTGTTAAGGGATTTTTTAATTTCTGATCCACTTTCTTTACTAGTTATAACTATATTCAAATTTTATATTTATTCATGATCTAGTATTAGTACTTTATCTGTTTCTAGAAATATATTAATTTCTTGCAGATTAGACAGTTTGTTGACATACAATTTAAATAGTAGTCTATTATGATATTTTATATCTTTACAGTATCCATTGTAATAATCTCTCATTTCTGCTTTAATTATACAGGTGTTTAAAAGTTCACAGCAACATTGAAAGAAGTTACTCAAAGACATCTCACATGTTATAGTCTTATAAAAGATTAATTTTATAACTAAAGATTAAAATATTACTTGTTAAATGAGAATTTATGTTACTTTCCTAATGATTCAATGTCATAAGAGACCATAATTAGATTGTCATAAACACTGCATGCTATCTATATTTGTGGTATTTTTTATGTAGTCATTATAGCTGGTAGAATCAAAAATAATTAGAGGAAAAAACCTTATTCCTTGGATAGATATAAGCTCACCACATTATGTTGCAAAATATCATCACCGGAAAAGGGTGTTAGAAATTAGCTAACTCAATCTTCATGGAGCATCTAAAACAGCTTCGACTTGGAAGGTTTTGGTACCTTGCCCCAGAACATATTTTTGCTGAGAAACCAGTAAAGAATGAAGATGTAATAACTCTTTTTATAATGTTCATTCCAGAGTATCACGTTGCCATTCTTCTATTCCTTCAATGTATGAAAAACTCAAGACTGAAAAATGGAAAAAAATGAACAATCAAAAATCAAATTTGAGCAGGATTTACTTTTCTAGTAACATAGTTAAAAGTGGAATGAATATTTCTGATTCCAGTTTTATTATGTACTTCCCTTCATTAGGAGTTTACCTAGTTACACTATTGAACAGAAAGGTTTGCCTAAAAAGGTTCAGGGAAAAAAAACATAACTTTATCCAAAAAACAGTAAAATGAATAATTACAATATGAGAAAATCCTATGTGGTGAGGATGTAGTACAAGTCATTTCAGTGGAATTGCAGATCATACACAATCTAATTCCCAAGCAGAAAATATAATCAAGTTCACTTGAACTGTCTCTGCAAGACCAAACTACTAAATTCAAAATGATAGCTAGGTAAAAAAGAACTTCGAGTGATGATTTTTGTATTATATAGTTTATGCTTGCTAAGACTAAAAGGGTGGAATTTTCCTTCAACTCCCATTAATTGAAAAATAAAACTTCCGCAATGGTGTGTTTCTGTTACATATCATACCAAAATAATCTTCAAACCAAACTGATGAAAATTCTCAAAAGACAAATAGTTACATCTACTGTTTATAGTCCTGTTGTTTGAAAATATACTCAAAGATCTTTTAACTTACTTTATCAATGATTTGTGAAGTTAGTTTTTAAGTTATGTTTATTCCCTGGTTTGCTAATGAAAGAAAAATATATGACCTGGAATTAAATCAATTAGTCCTTATGGACAATCTAACTCTTTGTGAAAAGTAATTTTTTATGTTTATTAGAAATCATAATGTCTGATCAAAATAGATACCAATGCTACTACATTCAAATGCTGTTTTCACAAATACATATACACATTGAAATATATTGAAATAAATAAATACATATATTTCAAAGAGATATATATATTTCTGAAAGCATTATTTATATATATTTAGTACACTATGTTTTTCTTACTTTCATGTCCCTATCTCGTATATTCCATGTTTTTTGTCTTGTAAATTTTACTGGAGCAAGTTTCATGGGAGTAGTATAGAGAGTTAAGGACTAAACAGTAAAATGACCATAAAATGGCATACTAAGAAATGTATTGTCTCCACATGTCATGTTGCTTGTTGTTTTTCTTCTGAATTTAGAACAATACTCACACAAAATCTATGTTTTGGAAGAAAATGAGAGAAAAGAAAAACTGAAAAATGATCAGGAACCACAGGAACTCTGTAACTTGATGTACTCTCTCAGCATGAGCATAAATGACTATAAAATGTTAATGAGTCACTGCATATTGTCTGTGTAATTTTGCATATTTAAATTAAACGTGACTCATGTTCGAATGAATACAAATACCAGTGGAATTGGGTGCCAATAGTTTTCTTATTTAGCCTAGTCTTCAATGAAAACAGGTGAAGGTGAATTGTTTTATTGTCTGTACAACATTTTTATTCAGAGCAAGCCAGATTTTCTAAATGATTGCCTGTGTATCACTTCTCTTCTCCAGAAAGAAAACTGTAAAAACTAGATCACACAATGTTACAGTGAGAAGAATTTATTTTGCTTATTGAGGTAAAAGATACACGTCATTGTCTTTTTCTCCTGAAAGTAGGAGATATGATGTCCTAAGAGTCAAATTCATAAGGAGATGTACCATCGTGTTTTATTTATGGTAATGTGAATCATGTGATTAAGTCCTAGCAAATTGAACTGACTAGTTACTTCCAATTTTATATAATTATATTTAATAGGGAATGTTCATTTGATATTTAATATAGAGAAACTTATTCTAATGAGTTTTTGATTTAGTAATAGTTCTATATCAGCCTATTTAAGGTCCTTTGCATTTGTAATAAAGAAAACACTGTAGTCAGTGGTTAAGTTAACTGTTTTTTATAATAGTTCCTGTAATTCTATGCACCATCTACAAATCTGCTTTAGTATATTATTAAAATGTTAATTTATTGAGAGGTAGGATAAGTACTTAAGTATATTTAAAATGTCATATCCTCATAAGTAACTCTATATCATATAAATGATTTCTAATTTGACCTTTTTGAGAACTATTTTAAAAATTATCATTATGTTATAAAGATTGCAATTTTTACCTGTTCAGTGTGTGTTAGAAAAATCCTAGCTACATATTGAAGTAAGTAAAGTTGTAACCTGAGGTATTTAACTAATGATGTGTTTAAATAATGACAATGGTCCTTTTGTATATGAATGTAGGCTGAGGACTGAAAACAAAATGTATAAATGTTTTTTTTTTATTAAATAAATTATTCTAACATATTTAATATAAAAATGAGCACTTAAGATGACTGTTCACTAATAAATATAAATGCCTGCAAATGCATAATTCTTATGAAGCCCTTTTTGTATCTGACATTTTATATCATTTTTAAAATATCAATATTTCTTATTAATCAGCTATGAAGAGCATGCTTCAATGAATAGTTGAGAAATTCTACCTTAAAATTGTAAATTTTTCTTTAATGAATTTTGCATTTTTTCAAATAGAATTTTACCAATTTCAATTGCAAGAAACAATTTTCTTTTTTGAAATGCTAAATTGGTATTATTTTATATATTTACAGAAAACTGTCACTCCAGTCCATATGCATAAATATTTAACATCTACACCAAGGAGAAAAGAACTTTTCACACATGGAAGGAGTAAGAAATTGTCAGGAAGTATTTTGTGTTCAACCCCTGGAGTTGGTCAAGAAATACATGCTGATTCTTAATAGCTCTTATCAGCAGGAAACCAGTGAAATTATTTGGAGCATAACCGGTTTCACACCAAAGCTAAGTGTAAAATATCTATTAAATTATTGACTCTCTTCCAACTCAAGTGATAAATTTTAAATTTATGAAATATTGCAGCAAACAAATCCAGCATTATTTATAACCCTATCCATATTTGGGGATTTATTTGTTCTTTGGTTGTAATAATAAGTGAAATTTTCCTTCTGGGGTCTGACAGCAATTTAAGTGGACAGCTGCTTCTGTTCTGTGGTGAATTTTGTCTTCTTTCAACTACAGTTTCTGAGAACACCACCCAAAAGAAGTTTCAATATGTCCATTGGGCAGGTTAATTACATTTTCTTTTGACTTCTAACCATTTATTTCTAATCCAGCTATCAGTTTATTTTAATTGCACTTTAATTCTATTAAAATCATGTGTAATCTGAAGCTGGAAGAGATTAAACCAATGTGGGATAAGAGAACTATTTTACATCATGAAGTAAATTTAAATGTAATTATTCTAAAAGCATGAATATCTCCACTTTCTATATTCTTCTAGAGAATCAGGACAGGAGACCATTTCTAGACTAGAAGGATGGAGGCCCAGGGTGTGATAGAGGGATTCTTTGGTTAAGGGAAGGGCTAAAAGTTTAGAAGAATAGGAATTTTTCCTTTTCCTCTGGGACTGGCCTTCACTGTCCTTGGTTCCCCATGTCAGAGTGGGTAAGTACAGGAGAATAATTCTGAGAAAAATTGGGGTGTCAAGGTTTAGTCCTATCGTGCACATATTGGTCACCCAGAAATTCAAGTCATTTCCTTAAAGACCTGTTGAAGTGGTAGATTGATATGTATAATATTGGACTAGAAGTGCAGGATATAAATATTACAGAACAGAACCTTTTTATGCACTTGACAAATTTCTTCAGTCTACCCACTTTCCATCTTGCCTCACCTAAATGTGCAATTTTGCAATAGCTTTCTATCAAGGGGTTTCATACCCTGACTCCAGTCCCTTGTTTAATAATACTTAGATCTGAGTTTGGACTTAAATTTAGCTTGAGTGAATGACTGAAAGAGATAGATAAAGATGACTATTTATACATGAGCAGGTAAACCTGAGCCTAATGCCGGTCACTAGAGTTCTATATTAGTCAGTGAATCAACTTCTCAACAAAGATTAAAAACTACTTGCATTTGATCTGAATTAACCTTACAAGTCACTGGGGCACCATTTAGTAAATTGCATTGTCTCTTTGCAAATGGGATCAAGGTTATAAAAGAGTTCTTTCATCTAACAGGAAATAAATTTACTTAGGTGCATTATTCTAGGGATCAGAAACCTGCTTAAATCTTCAATAGCAAAGTGATGATGCAATTTATGTAGAATTGGGTTTTTAAATGTTTTGAGGTTGTAAAATCCTTTAAAAAAAAGGGAATGACAGTTGAGTAAGTAGAAAAGACAACTTTAATCAACCCATTCATGAAATCTGGTTTTGAATAGGAGAATAAACGATAGTGATTAAGGTAAAAGTCAAGGTAAGAAAAAATTGAATATTTTTATAAGCTAAAGTCACTAAGAAAAGTATCTTTAATGAAAAATCCTGATAGAAAAGTGAGAATAAGCATAGTAGGATTCCTAAAAATGTGAGGAAATAAAAGCTTGCCCATGGTGAAGGAATTTGTCCTTCATGAAGTAAAGTCATGTTTCCCATTGTAATAGAAGAGAAAGAAACATAAATAGTGGCAAGTGCAGATGCATTTTTAGGCTTGACCACAAAGTGATCAATTTACCAACTAATTGTACTTATTTTCTATGGAAAAATTTAAGTTGATACTTAGCAAATTAAAAAAAGAACCTAAGGAAGATGGAATGGGAGGTCTCTCAGGAAAAGAGGGGGCAGATGAGAAAAACAGAAAACTATCAAGAACCTCTCCATGCCTAGCCTAGGTAAGAGTACCTTCATTTGTAGGACCTTTGTTGTCACAATCATGTTTTCCTCCAATGGCACATAGCAGTCATGATGTCATCCAGCACAGGCAGGTTGCTGACATTGCCTGATGAACGAGCCATAAAGGCAACTTGGGAGAAGAAAGTTGAGGCTTTTTAAATAAGAACGATTGAATAAGATGTAAAAAGAAATAGAGACAAAAGTGAGAAAGTAATGATACGGCACGAATGTGTGCACACCTCTGTTTCCTCAGTTACCCTGGGAACATGTCTCTGGACAGATTTTTCCAGAGGGCAGTCCGAATAGCATGAAAGAAGGAAGAAAAGTGAAAGCACAGAGATGAAGCAAAAAAGGTTTTATTCAGAAAAAGAAGACACTCCCAAAGAGAAAAAGAGTAGGTCATCCAGAGAGGAAGTCACCCAGATGGGGTCAGAGACCTTGATAAAAATGGGTGTAGTAGCTCACTACTCATGTAACCTGTCTTTAGGTGTTCTGAGATGGAATAAATGTTCTTACTGGCCCATCGGTGATTTCTTCTTGAATTGACTGGAGGGTGTCATATCAGCTCCGTTATGATTGATTTCCTTTCAGTAGCCCTGTGCCTTGGAACTTAAACTTGGAGTTGTCAGTTTTCCTATACTTTAAACTTAATTGTACTGGCTTCCTGGCTTTTGGTGTGTTACACTGAGCTGGCACTATTTTGGGTCTGTACTGATGGTAGGGTTAAATCAGTTACTTCGATCTGTTATTTTCTGGCTCTAAATTTCCCTTTTCCTGCACTCTTTTCATATCTGGCTAGCTCCCTGTCAGTAGAACAGGACTAAATGGATGTCATAAATTTGAAAGTAAGAAAACAAATAAGAGAAATTGAGAGATAACAGTTGACCATATGATTAAATGGTTCGTATTAAACATTTGGTAACCAGAAAATTTCTAAGTGTGACAAGATACAGTCTTAAGAGGAGGGACACTGGAAATAAATCTATTGTATGTAAGATTAAGGAGTTGAAAACTAGGTTTCATAGTTGGACATTCATGGAGATGTTGAAGTCTCCTAAAATGATGGCAGGACTTGTGATGGAAAACATTTTGAGTCAGATAGAGTCAGTTAGAGAAAGGATGTGTCCTGGAGTTCAGTAGATAATTATGAGCCAGATAACAAAATTCTGCTAGGAAATGGCATTAGCCTCAAAGAACTGAAAGTTTTAGTCAGTGACAGACATATAATGCTTTGTATGCAGCACTGTCCAAATTAAGAGGTGGGATAACCTAGCTTCCTGTCCTAGAAACATGCAGAAATGTTTTTAAAATAATGAAAAGCAATACAAAACAGGAAAAATATTTCCTATCATATAATTTCCAATGGTAATTTTCTAGTCATACATCATAAATCATAGTTTCTTAATAATTGTTTTTTGATAGACTAGATAAAAAACAGCCCAGCATGACACTTTAGAAGGATGGATACTAATCCAATTTCGTGTGATAAAGTCAGCTGGAGCAGGAGAACTTGATTTGATGTCTATAGGACTTTCAAGAGTTCATTAATAGAATCCATGTGTTTGTGATCTTATTCAAAATAATAACATTTGTTTTTTCATTATCCTAATTTGGGATATTAATATTTAGCACTTTATTCATTTATAAATATAATGAAAAAACAAGGTAGTTAGCACTATTTGTATCTTTGTTACCAGTAGAAGTTATGATTTTGTCATATCACCTTAATAATATGTACAAATGTCATTTAATATATGTAATACCTGTAAGTATATAATATGAATAAATTTTTATAGTCAGGATTTAAAATTTGTAATAGTTATTAGAACTTCTTATATATTTTCATATTTAATGTGTTACTGAGAAAATACTCACATCCTTATATTAATATAATAATGTATTTCAGCATGTTAAAAATATTGTGTGAAGTAACCTCCAAGTGTGTACAGAGCAGGCACCTCCACTAGAGTATGATAAACTCAGCATCCAGTCACCTAGTATCTTCTGGTTTTCCATCATAGCCAATCAAGATTCTGGCATTTACCTTATTCTAGTTCTAAATCAATAACAAAGTCTACAATGGCTCCTGCCTTATAAGCTCAGCCTCTCCTCCCTTTACAGATGTATTTTTATCCTTTTTGCGATCTGTAACACAACTACATGAGAGAATCATGATTTTTTTCTGTCTTTTGTTTTTTTCTACTTATTACTCAATTTGCCTGAAATAGGATTCTACCCCTGTGTTTCACCATGACCTCCTTTTCTAGTAAATTATACTTGACTTTTTGATTCTCCCAAACTAAATTATATATTCCTAAAATATGCATGAACTGCATGGCACATATGTATACTAAACATGTGTGTACATATATATAAGGATATGGATATGGATAAACAAATGTATTGTTAATTTTTTATTTGAAATTCAAAGTTAACTGGGTGTCTTTGTAATTTATATGCAAAATATAGCAACTCTACTATTCTTTCATAACATTTTCACATTTATAACTATATTACTTGTTTAATATCTATCTTTTATGTTATTCAGAAGCTCCATAAGGTATGTATGTTTGTAATCTATAAGATATGAATGTTATATATACATATGATAATGTAAATAAATATTAGATATAAAATAACATATATAATATGTAAATGGTTTTTGCTAGGTTATCACCAAGACCTAGAGTAAATGAACCAAGTATGTAGTTGTCACTCATAAATTATTTGTTTATTTTTATTTACTTATTTTAAAGGAAAGGTATTATGGGAATTAAGGTGAGCAGGTAGTCAGGCAAGAAGAGAGAAGACGAAGAAGTGTTTTCTTTATTTTACTTGGTTATTCATCTTGATTGTTCCTAATGGCCCTGGGTTGTGTTCTTGTGATTTATGAAGACTGCACCAGCTGAAGGCTGCCAAGTTAGCCACTAAGATACCAGGGCATGCCAGTCACTCATAAATTTAAGTAATTAATAAGCTCTTTCTTAGGTTGTAAATGTGCTTATGATTCTGACTTTTCTAATAGGAATTATTAAGGAAAGAGAATTTCTTTATACCCAAAGCCAAAGCCCAGTCAGTTTCTGTAATGCAGTAGATACTCAAAAAAATTATTGAGCATGTATAGGTATGATTGTAAGAGGTTAAACTTACTTTATTTGAGAGAATAAAAGTATTGATAGAACTGAAGAGAAGATAAGTAAGTCTGTTTTAGGGGTAAGTTTTCAATCAGCATTAACTACTTGGATAAAATTAAGACACTACTGATTTACCACTCATTCCATAATTCTTTTATGCAAAAAAAGATGAAAGCAATAAGCATAAAGGTTGCCAGATATTTGAATTTATACATAAAGAACAACACTGGTGGAAAATGTCTAAGTGGAAAATTGAGAGCATCAGAAGAAAACTCTGTGTTTAATAAAAGTTATCAGGGTTTGTAGCACAGGTAAATATTCTATCAGTATTAAAATGGTACCATTGTTTTTTTTTACTCTCTCCAGAATTTTATTTAATGTTTTAAATGGTACCACCTTGATAGCACCCATTCTAGAGTACATGACATCTAAAGTACCCTCTAAGTTTAAATCAAACCTACTTTAGGTACCAAAAATACACTTTGGTGAAAGCATAGTCTCTTCAACAAAAGTGTTGGGAAAACTGATATCTACATACAAAATAAATAAATTGTTCCCTTATTTTACTCCACACATAAGACTTAAGTCAAAATGTGTTAAAGACTTTATGCAAGACATAAAACTGTAAAACATCTAAAAAAAAAAAATGATCTCACCAATATGACACCAGAAACAGGAGAAAAAAACAAAAATAAATAAGTAGCACTATATCAAACTAAAGGATTTTTGCACAGAAGAAAGAACAAAAGTGGCAAACCAATCTATAAAATGAGAAAATGTATTTGTAAAAATATATGTGACATATATAAGGGAAGAAGGGCTTAATCTCTGAAATATATAAGCAACTCCTACAACTCAAATAACTCAAATAACAAAAAAAAATTAAAAAGCCCAATATTTTTTAAAAGGCAAAGAATCTGAATAGACATGTTTCCAAACAAGACATAAAAATGAATAGGAGGTATATACAGGAGTTCAATGCCATTGATTATTAAGGAAAGTGAGACAAATGACAATGAAATATAATCTCAATGTAATCTCACATGCCAGGATGGTTATTGCAGAAAAGAGAGAAAAAAAAAAAAAGACAGGGTTGTTGAAGACGTGTATAAATCAGAACCCTATCGAATTGTTGATAAGAATGCAAAATGGGGCAGTGGCTATGGAAAACAGTATAGAGGCTCAAAAAAAAAAAAGAATATGGTAAAATAATCAAGCACTTCTGAGTATTTATCAAAAAGAGAATCAGAACTCAAAGTGATATTAGTACTCCCATTTCATTGCAATAACAATAGCTAAGATGTGGAAAGAATCAAACAATCTAAATGTTTGAAGAGAAGAATGAATAAATAAATGTATTATGTTCTTACATAGGTACACTATTCAACCTTATGAGACAACAAAGATGTATCTTGAGGATATTAGACTAAGTGAAAAAAATCCATCACAGAAAGACACATACTGCCTAATTGCACTTATATGAGATTTCTAAAATAATGAATTTATGAAATCAAAGACTAGAATTGTGGTTGTCAGAGGCTAGGAGGAAAGGAAAGAGGAAGTTGCTATTCAGTGGACATCATTTCAGTTAAGCAAAGTGAATATGCTTTAGACATCAGTTGTATATATAATTGAACCTATAATTTATTAACATTTTAAAAAATTGTTAAGAGGGTAGAGCTCATATTAAGTTGTCCTAGTACAGTAGAAAGATAGTCCATGCTCATGAATTGAAAGAATTAAGATTATTTGAATGACTATATTACCTAGAGCAGTAAACAGATTCAGTGCAATCCCTCTTAAAATACCAATAGCATTTCTCACAGAAACAGAACAAAATTTTTGAAATTTATTTGGAATTGTAAAAGTCCTGAGTAGCAAAACAGTCTTGAGAAAATAGAACAAAAATGGACATATCATGTTCCCTGAGTTCAAACTAAAATACAAAGTAGTAGTAATCAATATAGCATGGCATTGGAAGAAAAAGACATGTAGAACAATGGAATAGAATAGAAAGCCCATTAAATACACCCAACACATGGCTAACTAACTTATGACAAATGAACCAAGAGCATTCAGTGGAGTAAGGACAACCTTAAATACTGAGGATGTAATACTTAAAATCATGAAATACATAGAAGAAATTATAAGCCATACTTTCTTTGACATTGGTCTTAGATATGTCTTTGGAGACTCAATTCCAACAAATTAAACAAAAGCAAAAATAAACAAATGTGATACAACAAACTAAAAACTGATTCTGCATACTGAAATAAATTATAATCAACATGAAAAACATCCTACTGAGTGGGAGAAGATATTTGCATGGCATGGATGTTTATGAATGACTTTAATATCTAGTATATATAAAGAATTCATAAATCTCAACAAAAACAACCTTATTAAAAATGAGCAGAAGCTTTCTTCTCCGAAGAAGACATAAAGATGGCCAACAGATCATCATCTCTTATTATTACAAAAATAAAAGTCAAAACAAGGAAATATCACCTCACACCTGTGAAAATGGATACTAATCAGGAAACTGCAAATATTGAAAAGACTGGAGAAAAGGGAAACCTTGTACATGCTGGTGGAAATGTAAATGTGTAGAACAAATATGAAAAGCAGTATGTATATGCTTTAAGAAACTAGAAACTATCTAGGATCTAATTAGCCTACTTCTGTATATTTAACCCCCCAAATCAGAGAGATATGTGAATCCTCAGGTTTATTGCTGTATTATTTACAATATTCAAGAGCCAAAAATAGAATTAGTGAATAAAGACATAGTACATGTAACAATGGAATACTACTCAGCTATAAGAAAGATAAGACCCTGCCATTTGCTTCAGTGGGATCTAGAAGTTATTATGCTAAGTTAATTAACAAACACAAAATTATTTCACAATGGGTTATAAATAATCAAAATATAAATGAATTGTATACAAATACATTTTTACCCCAGAAGACCAAAGTAGTGGTTTGCAGAAGGAAAGGCATAAGTATATCTGGGTAAAGAAGTCAATTATATGGTGAGACATATAATTGGACTTTTACTGATAAACTTAATATAGTATATACAGATGTTAATTTATAATGATGCACACCTGAAATTTATATAATGTTAAAAAACAATGTTACTTCAATTTAAAAAGTTAATTGTACCTCATATATAAATTATAAGCACAGTTAAGGAATAATAAGAGGAGCAGAAAATTTATATTTGTAGAAAGATGAAAAACTATCAACAGACATATTTCCAGTAGTTAATAGACAATAATGAATAAATGAACACTAGATGTCAAAAACAGAAAATATCTTCTTGTAGTTTTGTTTTAGTGTTTTGTCATAGAAGTGGACAATAATAATGTAAGAAGGAAAAATCAAATGCAATTCAGGAAATATAACAATGTAAAAAAAAATGGAATAGGGGAAGTTAATGGAGTGACTATTGTTTCTTTTCTTTGAATTTTTATAGTAGATTTCAAAGTAATAAAAAGTAAAGATTATAGGAACAGAAGAAACAGGTTTGAATAAAAACTCTAAAGGAAATAATAGTAATGAATTAAAGCATTTTGATTGTATAGCAGTAGAGAAAAATGTCCTTGAGATTTCACTGTGTGATAAAATGTTCTTCACCCACTGATACTCACCAAGATGGTGTTATTGCAGCTGATAAGAGAGAATAGGAGGAGTTAGATTCTATGGAGAAGTCAGGCAAAGAGTAATTGCTTATTTAACAGAACAAACTCATTTATACACATGCATACAAAAATTTTGCAGTGCCCTGCTAATCTATATTTTTTCATTCCCTTTATTTTATATTCTCTATCTGATTATACTCTTCAAAGTTAATCACTGAATATCAGTGTATCATAATGCAAAAGCCCTTAGCAATGAATACTCTAAATGAGTATCCTCTGTTACAGGCATTTTCCATCAAGGGCCATTTCTACCACTGTATTCTCACTTTCTGACATTTATTATGTATTCTGGTCAACAGTTTTGACCTTTAGTGACTAATAAATTTGTGTAAATGATAAGGCTAGAAACCACAGAGGTAGAGGAAGGGAAAGAACATCATGCTGAATGTAAAAGTGATAGATCTAAGATGGAAGTGCTATCATTGAAATGGTCAAGAAAAAAAAATGATGAACAATGGAAAGTTGGTGTATATAGTTTAAATTATGAAGCTTACTACAAATGTAAGAAAGCAGAGAATAGTTACCAGAAATAGATGTGTGATGACTATATGTATATATATGTATATGTGATGACTGTATGTATATATATATATTTATATATATATATAATTTCAGATTTGAAGAATATAGGAGAATAATCTCTAGCTGTGATGTCAGGAATGCATTTGTATAGGTGTCTAGTCACCTAAAAGTAGAAAATATGTCTTGTTTAATGTCATCAACACAATCAATAATCATTTTTAGTGTCATTGTTAAACAATTTATTTTGCTGTCTTTCATAAATTAATATCAATGCATGTTGTAATAGTTATTTAATAAGTATAATTGTTCTATAATTTTTGCAAAGTAAACTGCTTTAATGCTGTCTTTTTAAAATGATCAGTATTCTTTCTTAGATTCCTTTTAAGTATCTGTTTTTAGGTCTTAGCATGAGTATCCTGAGACAGAATGATTAAGATCTGCCTTTCTTCTCTAGTTTTAGTCATTCTAAATCCAACCTTGACTATGATATTTTTATTTATGTTTTTAGAATTTCAGGTTGAAAATATAGATACTTTGCTCTCAGGAAAAGGAGTCTGTAATATTTACCTTCAATTTAGAATTTATAACTAGCTTTAATGCTTTGAAATGGATGATTTTTTTTTCTCGGTTTATGTTTATGGTAAGAGATAAGAAACCAGGTGGTGTTTCTGCTTCAGCGGTCTGCTTTTTCAGCAGAAAAACATTGAAATATAGATCTTATAAATTCCGTCTGCCCAAATACCTGGCTTCTCTCTTTCCCGTAGTTCCCAAGCATTTAGATTAAGCATTTTTACAATTAATTCATCATGTAAGATCCGTCACTAAATAACATGATTATTTAACCAGTGAAATAATCCAAATGAAAAAAAGAAATTAGAATCATTATACTGCATGTTTTCATATTGTAGAAAAATATTAAGGAAAAAATGATGAGAAGACAAGAATTCCAAAGGAAATTTTTATTACATTCTGAGTCATTTAAAAAGATCATCAGAACTTGTTTATCTATTTGGGATGGTAAAGATAGTAAAGGATTTTTACATGATTACTTAAGACTTAGGCTTTTGCTTCTCTAACACTAATATTTTCTATTTCATATTCTAATAAAAAATCAAAAGAATTAAGAATTTTTCTAGAAATAGTTTGTCCCTAAAAGCAAATAGATTGCACACAATTGACAATAATTTAAAATTTTATGTATTAGACTTGATTATTATTGGGCTAAAATGATGATAGAAGTTTGGGGTTAATATTCTCTTGAGCTGAGATAAATGACAGTGATAATGAGGGAAGTGGCACCAACTGAAGATGGCATCCTAACTTTACCCCTTTGAGCTGCCTATGTTGAGGTCCTGGGTTATGGTATTGAGAATACAGCACCAATCATTTTAGACCTTCAGCCCCCCAGATACCTTAAAACAGTGTCTCCAGTTCAAGTTCTTCTGTGACTTCTCACCTAGAATCTTAAGACTGAAAAATCTAATTCCAAATTCCAGTACCCTGCAGGATAAAGATAACAAATCAAGTCACTCCTTAACAAACATTTGCTGACTTCCTAATAAATGACTAGAATATATTATGTCTTCTCTATTTGTGGTTTTTGTTTTTTGTTTTGTTTTGAAAGAAAGTTGCAGGCAGGAATGAAGGCAAGCAGGCTGGCAGGAAGAAAGAGGAGGAAGGTACATGTATTTATTTTATTTATTTGTTCATCTTGGTTGTTTTACTGGACTTCCCTGGACTTTCACATCTAGGTTCTTGAGATGTTTGTGGACTATGGCCAGTGACCTTATCCACAAATCCACCAGGGTGTACCACATATATTATTTCTAGTTGATTCAAAAATGAGTAAGATACAGTTTTATCCTTTCAGAGCTCACAGTCCTTTGGGTGGGAACACATAAATATATGGGGAGACATTATATCCAGAAATCATAGACCTGTATATCTAGTATAGCATATATCACATATCCTTAACAACAATACATTGTGATATATACTATATCCGATCTATTTTGTCTTTGTTTATAGGGTATTTTTATAAAAAAATCAACAAACCTATTATTAGGGTTGTCTGAGGATGAAGATTGTATTTTAAAGTACTTATAATCATTCCTGGCACTATATGTCAGTTTAATAAATATAACATTTATGTTTTTTTCCCTTGATTTCCCAGCACGGTATGATGAAAATAATATGTACTGGTGTACATCAGAGAAACCTTCCAGAGAAACCTTCCAGAGGAATGATTGGTTTTTCAAATAATGTAGTAATATTAAAAGCAAACAAAGTAGAATGCATCACAGACTTTCCTTGTCCAATTTAAATTTAATGATCTCTTAACTGAACTAAATGTCTCATCTCCATAAACTTAGACAGAAATTGCAGCTTCAACTTTCTTCAACAGTAAATATGACTATATATCAGCAGGGGACTGGGGGGCACATTTATTGTCCTCCAGGGCTCTGTTTTCTTGCCATCTGCTAACATGGCATCTCACCCATTTGGAACATTGTTATATAGGACAGAAGTGTTGTCATCCTATTCTGTTCTTAACTCTGGACTGGCCCTATTACTTCTGGAGATGGTAAAGGCAAAGAGAGCAGTTACAACAGCTGTTGACTTAGATTCTTCAGATTCCTGCCCATGGTACTAGAACAGTGAGTCTTTCATCAAGGTAAGAAGAACCACTGATTGCAGCAAAGGTAAAACAATGTGGTGTCTCTTCATAGTTAATTACAAAAGGTATATAGGTACCCAATTTATTTCAAATACTTTCATATCCATTCACTAGTAACGACCCAGATCCCTCCAACAAGTAGATAATGTCACTTCCTGAAACCGTATTGGCTGTCACTCTCCCTACTTTATCATACCAATATGAAATAGAGAGTGATTTGGTCTTTCAGGCCACACTTAGTGGGAAAATGAAGTTTTTCAGTGATCAAAACAATGCAAGAGTATAATGGTAGCTTTTGAAAGCATCTCACAGATTTCACTTGTTTAATCCCTTCCTATAATCTTTGTGTTTTTGACCTGAAACCTGTTTTTCAAATGCTCTTCTATTTATTTCTAGTAAGTGGTTAGATTATTATAATATTGCATAATACTCCATGTAAATAGGATAATTATAACTCGCCTGAATGTTTAGGAATATTTGCAAAAATAGAATTCATATCCCTATGAGTCAGATTCAGAGAAAACTCTTATATGGCTAATATAATTTGCTAACTTTATTTCCATGTATAATTCAAGTTTTCATTTTGTTATTATAGATAGTTTATATATCCATTTTTCAATATATTATCCCTCCTTAATTGAATTAAAACTAGGGATTATTACAAAACAGACTAAGTGAAGTTACCAAAATAATATGCTTTTAGTGATTCTTTAATAGTTTCATCAACATTATTATTTTTAATTGACCTCAGTTCTTTTTTTACTTATTATTTTTAAATAATAAGTTTGAGTTATACATATTTAAGTTACAAAACATGATGCTTTGATTTACCTATATTTAAAGCAGTAATAGAGGAAAATGAAGAATATTATACTAAATGAACTAAATCTGATACAGAAAGTAAAATATTTTGTGATCTCACATATATGTGGAATCTTTAATAAAAAATCAAATATATAGAAGAAAAGCATAGAATGGTGGTTACCAAGGCAAGGAGGGGTAAAAGGGAGATATTGGGCAAAAGGCACAAAGTTATAGTTATTCCGGATGAATAACTTCTGGGCATATAATCAACAGCGTGATGACTATAGCTAATAATACCGTGTTGTATACTGGGATAGCATATTGATTTTCTACTAATCACCACATTTCTTCTTTACATTTGAATATTTTTACTGGTCACAAAAATGTCCACATTCATACCTAGCAGCAAACTTTGTGTTACCTATATCTCTGGGTCATTCTGAAGATCTACTCACTACAAGATGAGATATAATAAACGACTTCAGTGAGTAGCAAATTCTGATATTTTCAGATTCAAATTTATTTTTGAATCACCTCTGGATAGTCATTCATTTTATCCATTCAACATTTATTGCAGACCTAGTATAAACTAGGCATCACACATACAGATAAGTAATTATAGGATGACGAGCATTATATTCAGGTTGAAATCTAACAAAATTTTGTATTAAAAATAGTTATGCAATAATGATTGAGTACAAGACAAAAAAGGAATGACATGATTATTCAAGCATGAATTAAAAAGACCTGTGAAGCATATATCCTTCTGACTAAACTTGCTCATGCATAGTGGATCTGGGTTTCTTTGATTTAGAAGGAATGCCACCTCTAGGTCTAACCATGTGCTCTCAAACTTTCATTTACATTGCAGGAAATACCTACAAACTCACAACACTTGTAGATGAAATTTTATAGATTCATTATTCTCAGAGTGACTCTTTAGAAAATTCTATTAGCCTTCTCATTTTGATTTTCTAAGATGAATTGATAAAATGACTTTCAAATGGTCCATTTTATCCCTGTCTTGAACACATGTTCTATTGTGAAATTTTACAACAATTCAATCATCAAAATCTCTAAAAATAAAAACAATAATTATTAGCCTTTATAATTCTTACATCTAGCTCAGCGCCTACAACATAATAAATGCTTAACAATTGTTTGAAAAATAAACAAATTATCCCACATGGAATATGTGTGTAGGTATGTGTGTTTATTTGAAAAATAATGTTTAAATGTTTCGTAAGTTTAAATAGGTGTGCTAAAAATTTCTATTCTTCATTTCATAAGATATTTTGAGTTTGTCGTTGGATGGGCAAAATCGTTTTAGCTTTGAACTAACAAAGAGCCTTTATTTATATTTCACTGAATAATTCTACTTAATAATCATGGTATAAGTGGTTATGTTCCTTGAATAGCTGAACAGGTGAAAGAAATAACTTGCCTTATTTCTGAGAAATTAAAATGTCAGAATCTTTTGAACATCATTAAGTCTATATGGGAAATGTTGATGAAGACATTCTTTTAATAAGAATATACCTGCCTCTTTGGTTTTAATGAAAGCATAACATAATGGCCTTTATTTTTCAACTGAAAAACAAATAGTCTCAAAAGAATTTTAAAATGGTACACAAACCTTACTAATTAGATTATTACTTCAGTGTATTTTAGAAATTAACATATACATTAATCTGTAAGCATTTATAATGACTAAAATGTGATTTCATGCTACTAAGAAATACTTTAAAATTGGATGAATCACAAATGTGATGTTTTAAATTTGCAAAAGAAAATTATACCAACTAGTGTGGTTGTATAAAATATGGGCAATATAGTAAATCTGAGAATCCCATATTTATGACTATACTTTGTAAGCATTAATGCCAATGAATTAAGCTTAGTAGAACAAAACAATGTGATTAAGTTTTCCCAAGATAGTCTTAATTATAAAGAAGTAGAAACACTAACATAAGAAAGAGATCCTGTTCCAAAGGAAAATAATAGTAAATAGACAAGAATGTTATTGATGTCAAATGAATATTGTTACACCAAAATGACAAACAGGGAAATAAAGAAGGAAGGAAGCTATACACTAGCCTTTTTCTCCATATAGAAAGTTTTGTTTTATTTGCTTGGTTTTGTTTCACACAGTAAACCCATGCGAATGTGTTCATAAATTGTTGTATTAGTAAAAGAGGGATTTAAACATTTTTAACTTACATAAAATATTAGTGTTTATTTTTATATTGGGACATTCAAAGGTAAAGGAAAGGGTAGAGAAACTAATCAGTATAATAAATGTAGTAATGTCTTCTAGGCACAGGTGTAAGAGGCTATTCAAATCATGAAAACCTCATAAGAAAAGTATGAGAAAATATAATTTTCTAAGTTGAGCGTGTCATTCATGCTAGGTAGAGTTGAGTCTTCTAAAAGTTGTTTATCAGCATTTCTAGAGCTATACATGTTTTTGTTCAGATAAGACTAGAGGAGTGATCTAGATTTTGTATAGATAATACACAGAACCCTCTGAATATTCAAATAGAATTATGTTAGGAAAATATGCGAAATATATGGTGAGAATAACAAGATTTAGATAGAGTAAATACAATGTTTTAAAAATAAATAAACAAGTTTAAGAATGTTCTCTTAGTTATAGAGATTCCTGACCTCAAAGGTATTTAGTCAAAATGAAGACATTGGTATGAAATGTTTTTTTTTTTTTTTTTAAATTCTAATTTCAAAACATATTTCCCGAGATTATTAATTACCGTATGTTCCATAGCAAATTACTCTAGTACTTAGTAGCTTAAAACAACAGATATTTATCTGACATTATTTCTGAGAATTAGTATTTCAGATTGTGTTAGGTTGGTGGTAAGGTTTCTTAGGCAGTTGCATCCAAGATGCCAGAGAAGACTGCAGTCATCAGAAGGCATAACTGGGACTGATAGGTTTTCTAAGACAGCTCACTCATAAGGCAATAGGAGATTTCATTTTTTCACTGGATGTTGGAAAGAGCTTCAGTACTCTACCATTTGAACCTCTTTTGACATGGCAACCTACTTCACCAGAGAGTATGAATCCAAGAGAATGAAGTGGAAGGTCGCTATGCCTTTTAAGAACACAGCTTGAGCACAGTGTATCCTATCTGTTGCTGTTTTGGTCATGCCATTATTCTATTGATCATGTCAATCAACCTGGTTCACTTTGAGAAGAACCTGTACAAATACACTAATATAAGAAAACCAGACGCTGGAGGCCATTTTTCAGGTCAGTGATCACAATGAGAGGGAAAAAAAACAGGAAGGGAAGGGAAGAAGAGGAGAGGGGAGGGGAGGGAAGGGAGTAGAGGGAACATGAAGAGGGAAAATGAAAGAGAGAGACAGGAGGAAAGGAAGGAGGGTTATCAGCAATTATTTATTCACATTTTAGAAACTTGTGTTTAGAAACTCTGACCATCATCTCAACACAATTTTATTATTTAATGTTTGCCAAGAGCACTGATGCTTTTTAGTAATTAGTCAAAGAGCTAAAAAATCATATCTAGTAACTAATATTTCAGAATGCCTTACTTTTAATTAGGCTTCATTAAAATAAGAGTGACTTCTAGAAAGAATATATAACTGTGTGATACTTAACTGATTTTCTTATTTTATAACTTTTCCACTAAGTGGAAATCTTAGATTAGTTGTTGCCAGATTTAGCAAATAAAAATGCAGGTTGTTCAGTTAATTATGAACTTCAGCTAAAAATATATAATATATACGCATTCTATGAAGTAAAAAGAATTGTTTACTTGAACCTTAAATTTCACAAGGTGTCCAGTCTGAGTTACACTACCTTAAATAGCTTTCAAGTTACCATTTGGTCAAATATAATATAATTTTAGGCGATAAATTATTTCTTACCACATGTAGTTTTGCTACAAAAACTTGTGTTTAAAACACAGTCATGAGCACCTCAAGGAAAATAGGTCACATCCATAATTTTTATATATTTTTATCCATTTTTATCCAGCATGTGTGTGTGCCCCCAATATTTGAGCAGAAAGGTGATTTAGTGACTAAATAAACAGGTATACGATGCCATGTTTACTTGTAGGATTGTCATGAATAATGTCTTATACATGACAGTCAAATTTCTAAGTCTAGTTACAATTCTTCAGTAAATTTTATAGATTGCTTTGAGCCAGTAATCTGATCATTTTAAAGCTATCAGAAGCTCTAATCTTTAAATATAAAATGACTACCCTAGAATTCCTGTCTCTATTTCTTTATTTTGAGATTTCCTCATGCACTTTCCTGCCTTGAATTTGTTCATCTCATGATGAATTTTGTGATGTTACTCCAATATAATCTAGAAGAAAACCAAGAAAGATCTCAAGAAATTGAACTCAGGGAAATAATCCTGCAATACCATCCTTGAAAGTGTCCTTCCCATTGCCTTGCATGTAATATACACCTCACAAATCTGGTAGATAACTCTAGCTTAACCATCTCTTTCTGCTGAAGTCGCAATGGGGTGCTGTGGCCAAGATAGGCAAGACAGGAAATCACTGTTTTTTTTAATTTTTAGAAAGGAAAATCCTGCAGGCAGGATGAAAGGGAGCAGGCAGAGAGACAGGAAGAAAGAAGATGAAGAGGCACCTTATTTTATTTAGTTTTCATCTTGGTCATTTCCCCCACACCCCAAATCTTGAACCTTGGAATATATGTGGACTGTGCCACAGTCAATTAACCCACTAGGCATGCTGGAATCACTGATTTTAAATTGCATGGCCGATTTTCTTTTCTGTGAACATTCACCTTGCAATATACCCGCAAACCACAAATAAATGCTATCATAACTAACATTTAAATATTCAACAACTGTTTCATTTTTAATGTAAAGTTCAAAACTGAGTTTGTGTAAGAAAATGATCTGATCTTTTCCTAACATTATACGAATCACTGTGCTTTGAAATTTTTATTTCAAAATCCATATGTAAGAGATGATAATACACTAAAATATTTGAAACGTTACGCAAGAAAAAAGTAAGTTCAATATATGATTTTATGGCAGACCATGCATAGAATTAAGCAGGCATTTAGCATTGCAAAGAAAAAAAAACATTTGCATGGTATTAAGTATGAATAATGACAAGGAAAGTAAATGAAAAGAAATAGTACACTGCTTTCTAGTCAGTCCCCAGTGACAGTTGCATACAACTGAAAAAAAAAAAAATTGTTGGTGTTTTAAACAATGCCAAACAGGGCAATTGATATTTAAAGTGAAGGGGACCAGCAGATGCATTGGAAGAAAAATGTTTAAATAATTTCAAACAGTAGCCTCAATCCTGCCAATTATTAAGAAAGTTTTTTCTATTTCTTTAATTGGCACATGATTTTAAAGCACACTTAAATGTATTAGTATTCTTCTGAATTCTGAGGAGACAGATGGTTTAATAAAATGAAAAGTTGGGATGGTTTTCAATTTATTATTACATAGTTGAATCCCAAGAATTCATAGGTTTCCTCCTGTAAACAAGGAGGAAGCTTTTGCCAGGTTATTTTACTTTTGTTTATATTTCATATCATAAATGAATAGTGGGAAAAGAACACAATGGGAAAAAAAAAGATGACACTGCTTCTAAAATGTTGCCTGCAGCTGGATGTTTTACATTTTTCACATTATCAGTCATCTAATAATGCCATCGACATCTCTGCCTGATGACTAGATAATGATGTCAGCAAGCCTTTTCAGAACCTTCAAACACACAATGCATGGGGAGGACACAGTGAGGGACATCTGCACTCTACCATGTCAGTGTACTCTCCAGTGAGCTGACTCTTCTCAAAGACATAAGACCCACTGAAAGGTTAAACATATACAGTCCTGGGGTTGGAATGACAAATTTTATGTCTACTAAGAAGCTAAAACTTCATTGGATTTGCAAAATTTTGTGCAAGCCACAGCATTTATACGACAGGCAATATTCTTTCTTGAGAAAGAATTTATATTCCCTGGTAAATACTGAGCAGAGGTTTGTTAGAAGAGTCTACTCATGGAAAATTGTGTAAATATTGGCTACCTATATTTCACTTAAAAATATGTCACCCTGAATTGGGATTATGGCAAAAAGTGCTAGACAGGCATTCTTTATAGTGTGAGTAAACTCTGTTTGTGCCATTTTTAGAAAATTACATATGGAATATATGTATAATATATATCAACTGATACATGGCCTACATCGTGACCATCTTGACTTTGCAATTTTTAAATATGATCAATTGATAACTATATATGAATTCAAAGGTGACACATTTTTACATCAGGCAATCCTGTATAAAATGCTGTCCTCCTCTTTCACTATTATACCTAATTGCACAATCATAGACTGGACACATTAATCAAATATGGTTGTAGCCAGAGAACGACTCAGAAATAGAAAATTGTGGAAAAAGTTAAATGCCAGATTATTTCATGGAGTAATTGCATTTTAAACTATATAACCAGTAGGAATAAGTGGATGGTAAATTACTGACTTTTATGTTTAAAGTAAAAACATCTTGATTCATTTGTACTGTATTTTTTAGTTAAATGATCAACTAAGACATTTAAATATGTTTAGTCAGTCAACTAACAAATATTTTAAATCTACCTAAAATGTAAGAGATATATTGAGTTTTTTTTTGTTTGTTTTTTCAATCATGTCAAAAGTTTACGATTTTGGTTACTTTTACTTCCTTGACTGTGCAGTTGTAGTTATCTGTGGCTGTTTAAAAAAAACAATCTAGAACAGATAAAGTTTTAAAGTACATTTTCAGAGAATGACAATAAAGAAATAGCACATGTAGTAAGCAAGGTTCACTATTTCAATTTATTCCTTCATTCATTCGTACAATAACTATTTATTGAGTGCTGACTATGTGACTGGTGTCATGCCAGATGCAGGAAAATAATAGCTCAAAAGGTTCAGAGCCCCTATTCTCATGGATAGTGAGAAGACAGAAACTGATGTCAAAAAGAAATGATTCTTCTAAGGGTTACAAAGAAGAGGTAAGGAGAGTTCTGAATGGGTGGGATCAGAGAGAATGTGCTTAAATAAATGACACTGATGTGGACTAGAAGGATAAATAAAAAGAAACAATCAGAGTTAAGCTATATCCAGGCAGGGAGACCAGCATGTACAAAGGCATTCTAGCTACAGGGATCACATCAAACATAGAGAAAATGATCAAAATAACAAAATTGCTTATGCTCACTAAGGGCAAATACTCCTGCAGTGCCTGGCAAAATTCAGGGCACATATGAGATGCTCCACAGCTTATCCTAGAGTAAAAAAATTCAAGAAAGAATTAGAAAACCATAGATAATTATCCTTGTTCTATTTTTAATATATGGCTGTCAATGTGTGATAGAAGAGTTAATTACATTGTGTGCTAAGTATTAGAATTTCCGCCTACTCTTTTTCTTACGATGTTGACCTGTGGGGATGTATTCTTACACATCCACAGGGGGATGGGATAGTTCATCATATTGGTGACCCCAAGGACGTGTCTTCTCACATCGTGTCTTTGTCTTGTCTGCTCTCCTTAAATCTAGGAAGATTTTACTCATGGAATGTAATTAAGAATGACGCTGTTTAGTTCCAGGCTTTAAACGTAAGAAGAAGTGGCAGTTCTCTACATTTCTATTCTTGGGAACCTCAAACTGCCATATTGGAGACTTGGCTCTGCTGCTAGAAAGGCCTCATGGAGAGGTAGAGGGTTTGAGATGATGTGGAGGAGAACTGAGTAATTGAGCAAAATTCAGATCCCAGAGTTAATAATTCTAATCAAGTTCAAAAGAAGAATTTGAGCATAAGCAGTTTATTTGTTAAAGAACCTCAGGATGTACAGGGAATGAAGACTCAGAACAAGAAAGAGAAGAAAACTTCTTAAAGAGGTAACTACCACTGAAAGCAACTGGGCCACAAATCCTCTAGGAAATTATAGTGGGTGATATAGAATACGTCTCACAATTAGCTCCTCCAAGAGCAGAAATGGTTCTGTAGCTGCCAAATATCCATCCATCCTAAGTGGAAGACTGTTCCCAGAAGCACTAACTTTCTGGTATTGCCCTGAGCCAAGGTCAACTTTGCTGCCAAGCTCAAACAGTACCTTCTGATAAAGAGGCATAGACAAAGTAAACAGCCTTTGGGTTTTAGAGATAAGTTCTGACTGGATATGGCAGTGATCAGGTATGTGGCAGTGTTTTCTCAGCCCATTATCCCATCTGTAGCCTAATGCAAAACACATAAAGTAGAGCACATGCTGAAATAATATTATAATTTGAATTTGATTTTTGTGAAAGATTTTATGTTATATTCTATGTAAAGTCTGTTACTGAACCACAGTGTGATGTTAATGAAAATGTTCATTCTGTCCTAAGGTCAAGATGCTGTGTCCTGACAGCATGAAACGTTTTATATACCCCTCATTTTTACAGAACTTGTGCTAAGCTGTTTTATGTAACAAGGACATACATTTTCAATTCCTTGGGTAGAGAAAGGGGAGGGGAGAGCTTTTAAGAGTTCTATGAATAGTGGTTGGTATTCTCCCTTTACAGAAGTTCACGAGGAAATCTATATGAATAATATCTGTCAGGACTTGAACAACTTGAATGGAAGTGACAGAAATTCAAGCGTAATGTTGCCTGGTTTTTAATTTAGAGCTTTTACAAAGGAACCTATGGTCAAAAGAATCTTAGATATTTGGGTGAAGAAATAAAGTACATTCGTCAAAAATTGTGTATCAAACACCAGAGGACAGAAATGGAATTCTCAGAAGAAGCAGATTGACAACCTAAAAATTAAATAACCCACAATGAGCTTTAATTCAGTAGAGAGCTAATAATTTCCTACCATTATATTCAATATATTCCTGCCCATCCCATCAACTGTTTAAAAAAATTTTAAGAGTGAATGCTCACTTCACATGATAAAGCAAGGAAACCAATTTCTATCTGGATAGAATTTTCTCCTTGCATCTTCTAACTGGATGAAGAAATACAGCAAAGTAAACCAAGTCAGTTATCATGTTAATAGGAATAATAGCTTGACACTTCTTGCTCTAGGCTGGCTTGCCTAACATCACAGCAACCAGACCATTTAGTTCTGTACAACACAACTTCCATTGTTAAAATTAACTTTTTTAATAGTGTTGAAGCATGGCTTCAAATTAGTAAATGTACTAGGAGACAGAGGAAAGGGGAGAGAGAGAAAAAACAAGCAAACAAAAAAATCAAGGTATGTGTAAGTTGCTTTGACAATGTCCATTTCCTTCTTTGCTTTAAGGAGAAATGCAGTGAATGAAATGACTGAAGACCTTTTTCTCACAGGGCAGAGGAAAAGCGTACTTTTAGAAAGCATAGAGAACGTCTTATGACTATTTTTTATAAATATGTTGTAATTTTTCAAGAATTTCAAAATGATCTAGGGATATACTGTGTTCATTTTTGTGTCAAAAACATCCCCAATGTCATATCCCTGCATCACAATTTTTAGTCAGGGTATTTTCTTGAATACGTTCTACGAATCTCTCCTAAGATCTCTTCAGTCTTCTAACTTTAACTTTTCCTTTTCCTAGTGGAAATAGAGTGATGCTGAGAACTATCAACCATATATTACTACTCTCTGTAAATTTTATTGAGTGATTATTTTATGGCTCGGGACAATAACTTTTGCAAAGTGAGGTCTATAGAAATCTTAGCTGCTATCATAATTACAACTGTAGCTGTTGCTATTGAATTATTACAAATCATCTGAGTGTGTTGCAGAACTTCAGAGAAGAGTTTTGGGATCACATTCTCCCTGTTAAAAATGTCCTTTTGTCTAACAATAACCAGTGGGAAAAAGTAAAAAAAAAGTTGGAACATCAGCTTCAGTTTCATTTTCTTTACTTATATCAGAATGATCAGAGGTAATTGAAAAATAAAATTTAATGAGAATCACATTAGACTAATTTAATCAAAATCTATGAAGAATGAAACTTGGGAATCTTCATTTTAGAGGAATTCTTCAGGTATTTCTAATCATTGGAAAATTTGCGATCTTCTATTCTATGAGTCTTTTCATTAAGATCTAGTTATATCGCTTTTATCTTCCTTGGTAGAATTTTTGATAGAATATTCTTAGACCAGATATGGTCAAATATTTTTCCAAAATATATTTTATTTATTATTATTATTGTGATGTTTTGATGATGATATAATTATTACATCTATTAAAAAATTGGTAAAACTTTTTTTAAAGGTACAGGCCAGAATGAAAGCAAGTAGGCATGCAGGGAGGAAGAACGAGAATGAACTATTTTATTTTTTTATGAATATATTTTACAATATAGTTGTTTGCTTGTTGTCTCCCTCACCCCTTAGCCTGGGATGTTGAACTGGAGCCCTTGGGATGTATGTGTAATATGCCTGGAGAAGTAACCTGATAGGCCACCAGGGCATACCCAATAAATAAATTTAAAAGATCTAAATCTGTGATCACATGACCCAAAGGTAACTTGACATTCTAAATATTTTTCCAAAGTTTCATTTACATTTGTTTTACAGGAATGAGATAATTTTCCCATAGTTTCTACTGCTTTCTTTTTGACTCCAAATATATAGTGGCATTTTCAGCACCATAAAGATTTTTCTACACTGATTGTTTCTAAAAATTCTATGCCAAAATTATATGCAGGCATTTAATCAATTAAGATAATTTGGTTCTTTTCTGGTAGTTCAGAAGTATTAAATATGATGAATTATACTATGTGGTGATTTGCAGTAACGTGGATAGACCTAAAGGGAATTATGTCTAGTGAGACAAGTCAGATGGAGAAAGACAAACACTGAATGCACCCATCCATCTGTGGTATACAGAGAAACTAAACAAACAGATGAATCAAATCAAACCAAAATAGTCTTTTGGTTTGTAATACTAAATTAGTGGTTGAAAGAATGGAAGGGTGGGAAAATCTGATTTTTACAAAAAGGGGTTCCAGTCATAGTGTAAAGAATCAAGCTGTAGGCAAATAATGTATTGTAAATGGATGCTGATTTATAATGGTTCATACCTTAAGCCAATATGATATTATAATGCAATGGTGTATCAATAAAATTTAAAAACATCATGATCACATCTATTTATTTTAAAATAATGAAAATAATATGGGATACATTTTATAATTCCATGTTACTATTGAGTCTTTACTAGTAAAATAAAGAGAAGTTGTTTTTCTAAGGAATTAATAAAGCTTTAATACATTTATTACATAGTCCAAGTATGTTTCAGAAACTTTAATATTAATTTTGTGTTTAATATTAACATTTTAAACTGTAATTATCCACTGAAGTGAGCATAATAAATTAAATAGAAAATCTCAGACTGTCAAAATTTAATGGAAATAAAATACTATTTTGCAATTTCAGATGCTATAGTCATTTAAAATTGAAATGGAAAACAAGCATGGAGGAATATAGCCTTAGCAAGACTAGAAAAATAAAGAATAATAACCATTTAATAAGTAATTTTAATAAACCGATAATCGTCTGTCCCATAGATTTTCTTGTTGCTGCTTAAAGCCAAAGTAGCCTTCAGAATAACCTCTTCCTTTTTGTAAAAAATGATTTCCAAGATTGAAAGGGTTATGAAAGGAGTTTTCAAGGATATCTATCCTTCATATGTATTAATATGTTGTAGAAAAGTTTAGCAAAAATATTTAAGGTAAATATGGTCAATGAGTTTATGTTGAAAGAACTGTTCCCTGTAATACAAATGTAGAATCTTGAGATCTCTTGCAACTGCTAGTACATTTTAACATAAAGAAGTAACCAGAATGTCACCAGTATGCTCAGATTCCCTGTGAAAATAATGTACCACAGATAATGAGCACAATTTGCTAAGGGTAAATCACTGCTCTAGTCCTTCATGGTTAAGAGAAGAAACTGCTGATAAACTCCAGGCTGTATTCTTACCAAAATGTTATCATTTGCTTCATGCATATATGATCTATGTAATTGTCACTAAACTATAGTCCCATAGCTAGTCTCTTTATAGTCCATATATAATTTTGATAACAAAAATCCATGTAAATATTTTAATAGAGCTACTAAGAATTGTTGAAACTAATTGAAGCTTTCTTTTAACTCAAGTTTATTCAACACTTAGACTGAATCAAAATTTACGTATTATTTCATATATTCCTTACAATAATTTTAAAAAGTAAACCTATTTCCACTTTGCAAATGAGAAATTTAAGCTTCAGAGTAGCTAATACGTAGTAAGTTCAATGGAAAAAGATAAATAAGACTTGTATGTAGTAAGTGTCTGAATCATTAAAGAGGAGCAAGTTTAAATTGTTATGTTCCTATTCAGAGTTTGTAGGAGTTAAGTGGTTGGCTCATTCATAAAATGGAAGTTGAATAACTATTTTTCCTATTCATTATTGTCAGCCTGGTTAGAGAGTAAAGAACAGCTTTAATAGAGTAGGTTTCGTAAAATAAATATATTCTTGTAAAAGCATTTTATAAATCGTGAAGGACAAAGGAAACATAAATTTTAAAGTACATCATTGAATGATTTTTCATTTAAACATTAAAGAGGAGAATTAGACTTTTCCTTTCATGTAATAGAAGTGATAGAAAAACTTATTGAGCATGTATATTCATCAGTTAAAATGTTTTGACTTTAGATATGTGTTAACACTGCATAAATGCCATGCATACTATACTAAATTATTTTTATAAATTCTATCCATTAGGGAAATTTAAAAGGATCAAATGGATAAATCAAAGTTATTTTTTCTTTGTCTTCTCCAGTATACTAAGTACAATGCAATCCAGGTGGCTCGAATTGTGCACATATCAAAAGTCACTTTTGTTTACCCCCTCCCTCATAGAGTTTATTGTGCATTATGTTGTGATATAATCTTTAGATTTTGCTTCTGGATCATTGAAACCAATGAGATAAAATACTCTAAAAAAGAGTCTTTAAATACTTGTTCAGCATCATTAGGTTGCTCATGAGGTAATCACTAATAAACATTTTAGAAAAGTTGAGTTTATTGCATCTATTGGCTATTCACAGCACTGTAAATATTCCATCCACTCACACTTACTGCAAGTGTAGAGATGGAAAAATGTTTCTGACCCTGTAATAAAGAAGCAGTAAACAGGTTTACACTACACTGAGTACCAAAGTGAAGTTGAAGAGCCTGGATAATTGGAAAAGTCACTTATTGAAATAATCTTCAACATCATGAATATTGCATCTATTGTAATGCTAGATAAAAAATGGCTAACACATTAGAATGTTTTGGAAAAATTAAGTTCATTTTCAAATATATTCTTGGTTCCATGATTTCATATTTTTCCATGCTGAGAAACTGGGTAACAAGACATAGAAGTAGGTCTTAGAAAAAAGCATTATGTTAAAAGGTAGTATTCAAAATGAAATTCAAATGACTGATTCAGAGAATGAACAATCTCAGAAATGTGAGATGTTTCAGACAATTCACATGTTGAATGTGGCTTTATATCATTCTCAAAAGAATGACATTTGAATTTTAGAATTTACTTTCAATCATGAAATGATCCCAGTCTTTTCAAAGAATGTATTTTTACTCTTAATATCTTATCTGAAAATTTCAGAGCAAGAGTTTTTTAAATCTGATAAAAAAACAATGAAAATTCAAACAAGTGGCTTTATTATCAGGTAATTTAAACTTTCAGTTAGATTTCTGAAATGTGATACTTGCATGTCTTGCATTCCATGTGAATTATTCTGTTAAAGAATATTTTAAATATCATGAAACACTAAAAAAATTGTAAAATACATTCATTCGAAATATAATTTCCAGTGTTTTAAAAATATATTAAAGCATTTTCAGAAAATATGTCAGCATTTTTGCACTAGATAAGTTTTTACAAATTTGTAAAATACCTATCGTATCCTTTATAATGGGCTAAATTGTGCTGTGGCAATAACCAGTCACAAAATTTGAGTGGCTTCAGACCACAAAAGTTAAGTTCTCTCTCATAGAAAGTCATTGCTGGCCCATATGCCTATGAAGGGAGGTTTTTCCTGACATTGCTGTTCAGGGTTTCAGGATGCTTCCTTTAAATACAGAGGAAGGGGTACAATGGGGAAATAACGTAAAACTCTTCAGTGCCTCAACCTGAAAGTGACATGTACCACCTCCCCACACTATCTGTTGTCATTTTTCTTGTGGACTAGTCATATGGCTTCTGCATGTTGCAAGAGCAGGGAGGGGATGAGACATGGGATCCCCTTAAGTATACAAGGGGATGAAAACAGGATATTGGTAGATACCAGTAATGTCTATTCCCATGTATAGAAGCAAGGCATTATTTATTCTTGCTTCTGAAATAAGTTAAACAGTAAAATATCAATCCTTTTCATATATTATTTTTTAAGAGTATTGAATATCACTGCCACTGAATGACACTTTTTCAAAAATTGGATATGCTTGTTTTGTAAATTATATGAACTTAGCAGTATTCATTAGCAAATCATGAAAAAAGGAAAACTATGACCTAGATAAGACATGTATGGAGCTTTTCCTAGAAAAAAAATTATAGAGTTCAATCATTAATTTCCAGCAATACCACATGTTTGTTATCTGTGAAATGTATAACTATAGAAATTTCTTCAAACCATGACCTAATTAACCTTATATTTATTTGAATATTTCTGGATATAACCAGCAGTCTTTTCTCTGCCAGTTATGGTTTCAGGCAAATGGGGACACTAATGGAAATCTCTTGCAATGCAAAGAGTTTACAATTTTTGCAAGTACTTTGAGGCCAAAGAAAGATATTCTGAAAATCAATAAGTTATTATAATACCACTAGCATTGTGGTTTTCTGAATCATTAAATACAGTTTGCAACAATAATAAAAGCAGAGAGAGAACATCATTTATGACTAAGCAATTTCTTTCCTGTGGGTGATAAGGTTGAGAATTAATAGATGAAAAATAATGGTTAACAAGTGAAATAGCTCTTCTCAGCTATAAGGAGATTGTAATGTGATCAGCAAGAACAACACATCCTCATTTAAAATTTACCTTTGACTACTCATAGCATTCAAATTATTTATTTTTCTTTTTGATAGAGTTATGTTGATACAGTTAAAGACTAATGCTACTTAGAAGGAAGAAGCTGTTTTGTTTTGCTTTCTTACTGAATTCTCATGTAACTGAGAGTATCAATCAAATTTTGGCAAAAGTTGATATGAGTAAGTACTCCCCTCAACTTGCCTGTCTTTGTTGGAGAATCTGTTACTGTTGTACTATTAGACTAAGAAATTTTTTTAAATTATTTTTTCTCTTTCAAAAAATCAGAATTTAAATAAACATTTTAATTGGTAATGTAGCCTACCAAGCAAGTTGCAGATATTCAATTAGGGACCTTTAAATTCTGGAAAACAAAAGGGTAATGTAATTGTCTTCTAACAACATCATATTTGACATAACAACTTTCCTAAGCAGTGAGTATTTACTAAGGTACCTGGTAGGGTAAAATAGTTCCTCATTGAAAGTTTGATGACTGAACAGAACGAATATGTTTGCATATCAATATATGAATAGACTCAATTTTCAGAAAGGAGACAATTAGGTGTCTGCACCCACCCACTGCCACCTAGACCAGGGCTCATTTCTCTTCAGTTTTTATATGTATGTATGTTTCTTCAAAGACACAAAAATGTGATGCGGATGGAGGTAATTTCAACAAGCTTGAATATTCTTATTCAGTTGTTAATTAACTCATCCATTCATTAATTCACCTAAGAAACATTACTGAGTATCAGGACCCAGTTCTGGAGATTCAAATCTATCTAATTATTTTCATTACTATTGAGAGCTCACATAATAGTAAAACAAACAAACAAACAAACAAACAAACAAGAAACAAAGATGATGGGTTAAGCACAAGTGGAAATATGGATAATTTGCTAGTATTGCAAAAGTTGCTTGTTCAAAGCTTTACTTAAGTCAAAAATGGAGTGTGATTTTGTCAAACTGGAAAGAATTAGAAATCGTCTCTTACCTGAAAAGGTATCATTAGGGAAGGTAAAAGGTATGTGTTCAGAATATGTGGGACATTGAGACACATATGAGACTTGAATAAAATGTAAATTCAGTAGAATTCAAAGGGCCTCCTGACCTGAAAGTTAGAGTTTTTGGTTAAACTCAGGTTTGAATACTAGTGTCATATTTTGCTGTCTGCTGAATTTGAACAGCCATTTAACTTCTCCAAGCGTAAGCTTCTTCATTTTACATGGTATTATCTTTATATAAGTGTTATTCATTATGAGGATTTAATTAAATAAAATTGTAAAGCAATTAGCATAGTCACTAAGAGAGAAAGCATACATAATTCTTAAAGTTTTCAAAATCCCTTTAATCATTATAAAAGATTTCAGCAATTTATGAATTTACACAGAATGTGTAAGTATGATGCTGTATATTATATGTTAATATATGGCAATATCCCATAATTATTTGTTCAAATAATTTATATAATGGAGAAGTTATTCAATATTCCACGACTCATCTTAATACAATACTATTTTCAAGTACAATTTTAAAAAAATTGCCTGGGTATCTGTTTATCATTTATCTTGGTCAAAATATGCTCAAAAGCATATTAATATGATAGAATGATTGATATGAGAATGAATTTTGTGGTCAAATATGAGAAGCAAATCTGAATAAATTGAAGTTAAACAGTGTTCTTGCTGAATGACATGATAAACTTTAAGAAAGAGGTAAGATATTCAGTTTTTCACAGACTTATTTCACCATAGCTTATTTTATTGCAAAATATCTTATGTCATTGTTGTTGTTTATTATTTTTGTAAATAATGCCTGAGTAATTTTAGTCTTATCTGGCCTTTCACTTTCCAAAATTGGAACTGGACTTTGGCACCCAGCTAGGTGCTTTACCTTATTTACTTTATTTAATCAACATACATTATCTGTAGTCAGAGCAAAATTTAAACCACTGTAGAGAAGAAAATATTTATTTCTCACAATTTGTTTTACTTTTGTTTGTTTTTTATTTGATATTAGTATCATCCATTTAGTTAAATTTGTAATTTTCATGTTCTTTATTTTGAACCTAAATGAAAAAAAATATTTATTTTTATTTGGTCTTATTTAAATTCTTGATACCTAATATATAGTTTGTAATTTAAAAAATAGTTGCTCTTTATTTATTTGTCTGTTCACAAATTATGAAAAGTTTGTTATTTTTCTTCAATAGTAACCCTAGTAAATATTCTGTATTACAGAGATTTAAGATACCTATTATTTACTACCAGTTCTCCTTGTCAGTTATATTCCATGTAGAGAAAGGGGAAAAAAAGGAAAATCAATACATACATAGACATTTGGCAAACATCATAGGTAGCAGTGATTCAATTCTAATATGCTAGTGTCCATGTCAATTCATAAATTCATTAAAGAAATGAATATTGGTTTTTATTTGTCTGCACATCATGTCTGTCTGTGGTGTATACTATTCCAGTGCTATTTTGGATTGATTGCTGACAGCGGTATCATTCATTATGCATGTGAGGAATGAAGTCAGGCACACATTATTTTTCAGTTTGACTCCATGAATATACAAAAAGGTTGGAATGTCTTTGTTCTGGATATCAGACAATAAATGTCTCATTGCCATGTTTAAACTACATATGAGTCATAAACATTTGTAGCATATTGATACTTATCAATGCCTTGTTTTGAGGTTTAGTTTTATGAAAATGTATGATTCAGTTGATGGACTAGTAGCTAGCGACAGGCATTCTAAGCTTGCCAACTGCAGTATTGGAAATACTTCATTATTCTAGTGATGGATATATGTCACATCTACAAAGAATATTAAAAATTCATTTAAACTAGAGTTACCTGGTTACTGAGGCTGTTTATGATAAATGGGTAGAAATTTCATAATACTCTGTTCTGTACATGTTTTCTTATTGTTTTAATTACAGCATCAATCCTTTTTCATTTTTGTTGTATATGCTATTGAATTATAACCACTAATTAAAAATCAGATTTTGCAAACTAACTAAAATAAGTAATTAAATTGAGACAATTTATCAAAAATGAGAAAAGGTATCAGACAATACTTTACTTCAGTGACTTAAACTATGTCCCAGTTGTCTTGAAATTGTGTCTTTAGTGAAGTGGTCAGTTTCCAGTTGCCAGTTATTATTGAATCACGTTATGGTGGCATATTAATTATATATCAAGTTAAGTGCATTTTCATATAGCTTTAAAGGTAGTTGTGATTTTACTGAATAATGTTATAATCTTAAACAATTCAATGCTCTATACATCAAGGGTAAGATAAATGAAATTTATGTTGCATTAGAGATTAAAACTTCTAATATTTCTAAATGTATATAAAATATTTGTATTACTATTCATATACTAAAACATTTATCTTTTCTATTATTTTTTATGTTGTTATTTGTTTTTGTGGTTTAAGACCTTTTTTTTAGAAGTATTTTTGTTATGATACAATATGGAAAAAAGTCTTAAAATAGTGTGGAAAAATTTTACCTTGTATATATACATATCTGATATGAATATATACATATATTTATATTTCAGTGTTTTAATGCTTATCAGAAAGCAGAGAGATACAGGGCAAAAAATATTTAAATACATCTATCTATCCATGTGTCTATTCATCTATCATTCTGTTGTTTACAAATACCAAATTTATGTGCAACTATTTTGAAAACAGTGATGTAGTTATACTAATCTTTACAGACTTTATTCAACCCTAAAACTCCCATTATATTGCACAGCATAGTGATGTGATATTGCTTACTTGGTATTAAATGCCACCAGTACCAAGTAGATAACTGATACTAAATTACATATAAAAGATCACTAAAGTAATATGACTTCATGCAGTTTACTGATCAAATTTGAGTAGCTACAAATAGCCGACATTATTGGAATACATCCTATGATTACTAAATGAATATAAAGTTAATAAAGAGTGAGAGAAAACATCAGTATGTGCATACTCAATAGTTTCATTTTGAAGGTCTTTTTATAAACTATGGTATCAAAGGATTACTTAAGTTTACATTTATCATCTATAACTTGCATAAACAAAAATCCCTTCAAATGTGTGTTTCATTTAGCAACTGAGTAAGAAAAAAACCCTGGAAGGTACATCACTCTATTTTGTAACCTGCAAAGAACTAAACAAATGTAAAAATACTACTATTACAAAGAGTGAGAAGATTTAGAATAGATATAATGACCTTTTCTTAACAAAAAATTGTTCTCTAATTATCCTCCATCACTTTGAGTCTTCTGTTTCTGTTTCTTTTTGTTTATGACAGAACTTTATAAACAGTAAAGCTTTTTTACATGTATGAAAAATACTAATAATTTTGTGCCAATGATACAATGGATTTTTTTCCCCAAAGACTTCACAAAACTTAGGACAGAAAATGGGGAAATGGGAATTTTTACCACAAAATATACTACAAACTGATAGCTTTCTTTACATATTGACATGATCATGTTTTTTATTTTTCTTTTGCATGTAACTATGAGTAAAATGACCAATGTTATTAGATTTTCTGTTGGTTAATTATTTCTGTACTGGATTTTTCATACTGGGACAACTAGGCTGATATGTTGCAAGAATACTCCAAGAATTCATAAGGGAAAAATCCCTTTGGTTAAGAATTTAGCACTTCCATCAAAAATAAACATCATCTTGTCATGTGAATGAGCCATCTTGAAAGCAAATTCACAGCCTAGTAATGACTGACTACAGCACTGGCCCATATCTTGACTTCATTGTGAAACCCTGAGTCATGAACACACAGGTAAGCCACTTACAATGTCCAAACCTACAAAAAATGAGATAATAGATGTTTATTGTTTTAAACCACTAAATTCCAGATTAATACGTTATGAAGCTATAGATAACAAAAATGTTAAGACATAGTAAACTCTGGTAAATAAGACTATGATAACTGTAGATTGGTACATAAATAAAACTGTAGATTGGAACAGAACAGGCAATCCAGAATCAAACTTTTGCATCCATAAAATACGTGGCAGAGGTATAACCATTTTAGAATAAGGAAATAATTCAGAAAATTTGATAAGAAATTCAGAATTTATACATTGTACCATATATAAAAATAACATCTAGTGTCTTAAAGATTTAAAGATAAAAAGTGAAGTTTTATAATTTTAAGAAAATATTGTTTTTGGTAGAGGGAAAAATTCTAAATGATATTTCTAAACATTATTATCAAAGCCTTAAAATATATTTCCAATTTATCTTTTTATAAGCTATTAAAAATATCATTAAGTACAGTATTAAAACTTGATAATAAAAGGAAACAGGGTAGACATATTTATAAAATGTAGACCTAAATTCTGAGAGAATTTGTCAAGTAAATAAATCTATCTTTGTTGTTTCAAATTCTGTCTTTATATTTTTTTAATATTTGTCTCTGTGCCTTGTGCCACTTCTAGTTGCTTACAAGCCTTTCTGTTTAAAAATAACAACAAAAAGAATAAGAACAAAAACATTAAGTAAGCACTGAAAAAAAACAGACTCAATCCCTTCAATTTTTCATTTCTTTATCTAATCCCCTTTTACCCTCCTCATCACCACCAACTTCAATCACATTTAGATTTCTGAGTACAGACATAATATTTATCTTTTTATTTTATTAGTTTAGAGTTGACCTCAGTAGCTCTTTCTCTGATTTTTCAGTTTAGCTGAAACCACATGGAACTTCCCATAGTGACTTCATCATTATTTAATCAATATTAGGGGAATCAAGAGTAGAAAAACAAATACAGTGCCAAATATAATACTAATATATATTTGAAGAATATCAGTTTTTCTTTTTAAAATGTCTAAATGATAGGCTCAAATGTGTGGTCCTTGTTTCAGGATTACTGACTTTTTTTTCAATTACGTTGGTACAGATGAGTACAGGGTTACGTTATTCAACGTATTTTGACATTTTACATTATACAGAACTCTGTATATACATACATCAATATACATATTTGTGCATGACTAAATTGAATTCAGAAAATAATGTTGACCCATTTATGAATGATACATTCAGATTTTTTAATGCTGATCACAACTCATTAAATATCTCATACCAGATATTGTATTTTAAGTGAAATACAGTAAGATACTATAGAAAGGATAGTAAAAGTAAATATTACTGGATTTAGCTGCACATTATGCAAAAATATATGGAAGTATGTCTGAGCATTATATATTTACATTACAGTGTGACATAAATTCTATTTATTACTGTCAATTATAAAGAGGAAAGTTTGAATGCCACTAATTATATTTCCCTCTGAAGAGGTTCCTTCCTCTTTTTTTAAAGCTATTCTTTATAGTCCCATTTTGGAGTTTGGACGAAGTTTGCATTACCTAAGAAAATTGACTAACTGAGCATCAATATTCAGTCTCAGAATCTGCAGGCTCAGTCACTTCATATATAGATACACTCAACCTGCTAGTCAGCAACTCACATAGGTCTCCTCCATCTATGACTGCAAGAAAGTGATGGCAGTAGTCAGGGATTTATTACTATGAGAATGTCATGGTCCATTGCTAGGGCTATTTCCAGCCAGTTGGGAACTGTGATTGTAGGTGTGGCCAAATAATCTGTAGTGGTTTGATACAAGACCTGAGTTGGATACTGTCCACCTATCCACTCAGGTATTTTCATGGTATTCAAATATTTTAAGAGGAGAAATATTCATCCCTGAAAGAAGACAATTTCAATATTAAAACTGTGGTCATTTGTGATCTCTTCAAAAATTCTTTAGAAGGATTTGTAAAACAGCTACAATTTCCATGTGATAGCTAATCTTCAGTTCATAATTGGCATTCATCATCTCTCACTTCCATTGTCTTTTATAAAATTCCTAAATCCTTTCCTAGGACATATAATGATCTGAGTGTAGGAGTCATCTATAATCTAGAGCTTATTCCTAAGCAGTCATCACCCTTAGAGGCCTTTTCCTTGTTGAGCTGTGGTTGCTTCAATTGCTCATTTACAGGTATTATTTGGTACAACACCCGCAAGGGTTATCCTACCTGTCCAGATCCTGGACTTACTCCTTTACACCTTCATTATAAAGCAGCAACAGAAGGCCCTCATTTGATTACTTTATTCAATATAGTAACTCTTTTTCTTTTTCCAAGAATCTGTTATCAGGAGGAACCCTAAGTGGCTAGATGATAGTTGCAATTCTAACTCAGTAGTAACTCTTACTATGAACCTTAATGTAAATAACCCCTTAGTAGCTGTCTATCCAACTTATTTCTGTTGGTTAAGTCACTAAAATTATAGTTACTGTTGATACTTTATCAGTGATTAAATGGAACAGAAAAGTTATATTGGGGATGAGAAAGCATGGAGAGAAGTATAAGGTTTTTCTGGGCTCCGCCAGGAGAAAAAGTCAATTAGACAAAAAAGTCGAATAGTCAGGGCTTTATTGGATTCTGCACACCCAGCGAAGTTCCCAAGTTCGAAGAATGGGGCTGGGGAAGTCGCGCTTGAACAAAGGGGAGCGGGCTCTTTAAGCAGAGGAATTTCGCGGGCTTCCCATATCGCGATTGGGGATTGGCCCTGTGAATCCAGGTGTGGGGGTTGCATCCCTAATTCTGATATCATCCACCTTTTTCCCGGGCTTGGCTGTCGGGCATGCCCACCATCCCGTCTTTCTGAGCCAGCCTAACAAGGTTATGAATGGGGACAGGAAAGAATGGGAGGCCTTGACAGAAGTGCAAAAGAAATATGCTCATAATTGTATTTTACAGCTTGAAGCCTTTCTCAATCTGATTAGAGGAGTACAGATTCAGATTCTTGATTGTCACACAGAAAGGAATAGTTCTACTCTCAAAGACATATAGCTGACCTAAAAATGTTTCCTAAGTCTTATGTCTTTAGCATTTCTAAGAACCAGAACAAAAGCACTCAAATGGTTTGTCCCAAAATACCAAGTCCATGAACCTAGATTTCTTTAACTTTTCCTTCTGCTAATTTTATTTCCAAGGATCACAGTCATTCTGTCCCTAGGAACTGCCACAATACATGTTCAAAACTTCCACCAGTTCCTTTTTTTTCTTTAATTTTGTCAGAGAAACATTATATCATAACATTATATAGACTTAACGTGTGCATCATAGTAAATCAACATCTGTATATAGTACAATACGTTAATCACCACAAGTCGTTTCTCCTTTATCATGTAATTGACCCCCTCTACCTAACTAACTCATTCTCTTCCCCCTTCCTTCCCTTCTTGAAACCACTAATTTGATTCTACTAAAAGTTGTTTTTGTTTGATTTAGTTCATTTGTTGGCTTGCTCTCTCTATATACCACATATGAATGAAATCATTCAATACTTATCTTTCTCCTGGTAATTTCACTAAGCATAATTCCCTCTAGTTACATTCACATTGTTGAAAAGAGTAGGATTCCTATTTTTTAAAGCTGAGTAATATTCCAAGATTCCATTCTATGTGTGTGTATGTGTGTGTACATGCACTAGTGTGTGTATACTACACATTCTTTATCTACTCATCTGTTTATGGGCACTTAGGTCTTGCTTATTGTATATTAATGCAGTGAAAATGGGAGTTCATATATGTCTTTTCATTTATGTTGTGACTTTTTAGCATAAATATGTAGTAGTGAGATAGATGGATCATATTGAATTTCCATTCTTAATTTCTTAAGGAATCTCCATAATGCTTTCCTTAATGGTTGTAACATTTTACACTCACAGAAATAGTGTATAAGAATTTCCTTCTCTATGCATCCTTGGCACCACTTGTTGTTTCCCAATTTATGTATAATAGGCAATCCCACAGGTAGCAGGTAATATCTCGTTGTTTTGATTTGCATTTCATTAATAATAAGAGAGGTAGAATATATTTGTTTTGTGCCTGTTGGTCATCTCTATATCTTTGGAAAAGCATCTATTCAGAACTTCTGTCCATTTTCTTAATTGGATTGCTTGTTTTTGAATTTCTTTTCTACCTCAGTAGGACTCAGAGATCCATTAGAATCTCAAGAGTTTTTGGCTTAAGAAATTTTTTTTCAAATACACTGTATTATTGTAATATTATATTTTTATTGATGTGACGTAGCATTATAATATTGTATGTTTCAGGTAGATATACTTCATTAAGTTCACCATTAATATCTACAATATAAAGGTCTTTTTTTATTCCTTTAGAGGAAATTAACCATTAGAAACAAAACTGTCTCACTCCCTCCTGGATGTAAAAGAAAACTTCTTTTTCAAGGATTAAATGGATATCCTCATTTATGCAAATCACATTTACACAAATATGTGTGTATGTATATATAATATGTTTATAGTCTAAATATGCTTTTACTTGCTGTTTCTCTATTTGGAATAGTCTTAATAAGACTTTGTTATGACTATGTTCTTTAATTCCACAAATCTTCCAAATATTGTTCCTCAGAGCATTATTATTTGTCAAACCTAAGCAAATATCTCTTCCATCAATTGTTATATAATTCTAAGTATTTTCCTTTCATCATCCTTATGAGTAAATAAAATTTATACATTCATTTATCTTTTATTTTTGTGCTAATAATCCATTCCTCAAAAGGAAACTGATATTATATAGGAAGATATTCACTGATCTGGTGTACAAATACATGGATCTCTAGTGTCTAGTGTTTGCATAGAGAACTCAATAAATATTTAATATATAGGTCGTAATTTTTATAAATTTTGTTGAAGCATAAGAACAAAGAGTATTGAGTATTTAGGACCTGTAAAGGGTCTAGCTCCTTTATATTTTATCAGTTGTTATCCAAATAATCTTTAAAATATTTCTACTGAAAAGATTTATGTTAGTCAAAAGTCTGTGTGAATGCATATATAAATACTGAGTTATTTCACATAATGTTGATTTCATATTTAGTTATTTGACCAATTAAAAATGTTGTGAATTTTGCAAAATAGTGGGTAATAAAAATAGTTTATGTTGGGATTTGAAGTCAATTACAAGGTTTTGACTGAAGCATTTACACCCATTCACCCCAGAACCCACTGCATTTTGTTCTCTTGAGTATTTTATTTATTTATGACTTACTTGGTGATTATTTTAGGAAAATGCAAAGTGATAAGAAGAAATTATTTGAAATTTTTAAACTGAAGCAGGTCATCCACAATGTGAGTAAACTACATATAGATAATTGAGAGTTAACTGAAGATAAATGCTTTAGTTTTGATGGCATCTTTGAGAAAGTAACACTCTTAAATATTCATCAGTTTGAAGGACCTTTATCTTAATATAATTCCTATTTACAATCATAGTTTTCCAATCCATTTCACGGGAAAAGTGTCCATTACTATAAAGATACATTGTTTGAATGACTTGGTGCATCACTATCACACTATTAACTTTCAAGTATTGTGAAGAACATTCCTAGAGTGAAGGAGATTGAAATAAAGCCATTTAAATTATTATTCTTATTTTCAATATATAAGTAAGTGAGTTTCTTTTAGTTTGACAAACAGAGGAAAATTTCACTTCCCCTTCCCTTCTTCTACACATTTTTTCCTTGCGTTCTTTATCTTTATCTTCACCCCTGCGACATTAAACTATCCTAGTTTTTAAAAAAGTAGAGAAAATATTCTTGAACAAGGTACATATATTATATGCATAATATGACACTGAACCATTCAATAGCTCTTTGAAAATGGAGTTACATCACTACACACGATATCAGACATTTTGATCTAGCCAGCACAAAATTACATTATGACATGACATTTATAATATTAATTCCATTTGTTGTCAGTGTGGAGTACTAATTGTCAGTACTAACATCACATTATTTATAAATTCAACTAATTATTAATTTAAACCTTGACAATACCTATATTAATTTTATTTCAAGTGGTATATGTCATGTTCAGAACAAAGCATGTTTTCAGAAAGTGCAGGCACTCAGAAGGATCAAGCACACTACTCATTGCTTCATTCAGAAGAAGAATCATATGCCATGCTGTGATTTTTTTTGATGTTACATGGAAACCAAGTAGATTCAAAGAGGAAGAATGAATGTGGATGTTGCTCATAAATAATAGTATCTGATAACAAATATTTTTACTATATCATCTTATGTGTTTTTGTATGTCATTTTCTTCTGAACTGGCACTTTCATATAGAAAATTTTTTTTCAATACTTAATTGCCTTATATACTGCCTTGTAATGTCCATGGAAACACTGGAAATCTTACACAATTCTGGAAAATTAAAACAAGTTCAAAATTTCTAGTTTAATTACATTTGTTTTCCAAAGCCTCTGGTGCTAATGAGTAACCAGTGTTCATTCTAAATCTATACAAAATGAGCTTCCATGTATTATAATTCATATATTAAACAGTTTGTTTCAAACATGAACACTGAGCTTTTAAAAGAAAAAAAGAATGAAATGGACAGCACTGATGACATGTTTGAGAGGAAAGTTCTGCTGAACTGGGTACAGAGGTGCAAAAAGGAGTTTTAAGCTGCTGATTGACTTGATTGATGCATATAAGAAAGAGAACAATGTTGCCAGTTTCTGTCTTGCCTCAAGTATGAATTAAAATAGGGTAAGAGGGGTCAATTATAGGGTCTAAGGCAGAATTTAACTGTTGGTGGTAAGACCGATGTTGATTTACAATGATGCACAATTAAGACTCATACAATTTAAAAAAATTATAGCAATATTTATCATTTAGTTAGTTAATGATGTTAAATTTCATTTAGGATATTGAAATTGTATCTAAGTCTATATTTTGCATCACCGGAATTCCAGTATCGCTTACCACCATGTTTTCCCCTCATCTCACCTCCCATAACCAGTCCTGAGTACTCTTATTTTGGTTGAAATTCATACATTCATTTGTTTCGTTTCATTATACTCCACATAAGAGAGAAATCATCCCGTATCTTTTTCTTTCTGATTTATTTCAATCAACATGATGCCCTCCAGTTCCATCCAGATTGTAGCAAAGGGTGTAGAATTCCATTGTATATGTACCATAGCTTCTTTATCCAGTTATATGTTGATATTTAGATTGTTCCATGCCTTAGCTATGGTGAATTGTGCTACTATAAATATAGGGTGAAGATATTTATTTTCCTGATTAGAAATATATTTTCATATAAGCATCTACAGACACTTTTTGGTGTCTTCTTATAGACTATTGGGAAGTTCAGGTTGACTTTCAACATGTTCCATTTTTGGTTCCATGTTAACAAACATATATAACAATATATGCATAAGCATATTGTCAACACTGAACTTTGTACATCCAGAACATTGGGGACCATTTGTAACAACTAATCATTAGTTATATGAAGAATTTTCACTGCTCAATCAGACATTGATGTCACAATACTGGTCTATCATAACTGTTATGAAATAAAATTTATCTGAATACAAAGCATTATATATGAACAGATATGAATTTTATTCTTTTGAGAAAACAACCATTATGCTGTGGTATCATGATAGTGTTTTATAAGGTAAAAGTTAAATAAACTGTTAGGAATATAAGTTTTAGGGAAGCTAAAAACAATACATTATACTCTATAATTGTAGGCAATGAAAGGACTAAAATTTGGAAACATTCTTTGTTATCTCTATCAAATTATAAATATCAAGAGAGAACTTGGGTTAAATATACAGTTATATTACATGACAATCATACATAGTTATTATTTTAAGCCCTCATTATGATTGTGTAAGATGTATGTTACACAGAAAATATTAAAAGAAAAAATATACCAAGATTGGAATATCCAAAATTAAATTATTTTCTCTGTTTCTTATATGCTATTTAAAAATATGTCAAACAATATAGTATGCATTTAGAAATGTGGCATAGATAGGTGGTACTCATCAACTATCTATATGCTGCTCTATATTCCTAATCCTCCCTGAGGTGAGGACAGAACCTTGTGACTAGTTCTGATGAAAGACTGTAAAGAAAAGTAATAGGTCTCACTTTGGGGTCATTCAAGTTAGGAGCCACTATGCATTATCCATTCCTCAATTCCCCTGTTACAGTGACCCTGTAAGCCACATGTTCTACTTAGCTGGTGTCCTCATAAGAATGAATAGTCACCAGACATGAGTTGGACTTAATGTGGACTATTACTAAAACAAATGAATACCTTTTTTTCAGTGTGTGAAATTATTTTTTAATTGTACTAATGAATTATGATACTTATTATGAATTATTTGCAAATCTATTTTATTTTATGATGCAATACCTCTTCAATAAAATAAAATAAAAAATAACTCACTTCATACTTTAATGTAGAATCTATAGTTATTGCCATTTTGCCTATCAGGAAATAGAGTCCCAAAGATATTAACAGCTTTTATAAGATTCATTGAATAGAAACTAGCAAGATGAGGAATCAAATACAGCTATTTAATCCATTGTCATCACTTAAACTAATACACTATACATGATCCTGAGAACAGTAAAACTATGCTTTATCTGGACATTCAAAATACATTGAACTGTCATTCTCCTATTAAACTACTTTATTTCACTGAGAACATTTAATACTCACCAGTATTGAAAACAGATAACAATATTGAAAACAAGTGACAGCAGAAATTTTTCTTTGCTCAATGCCATTCAGCCTCCTCCGCTTCATATCTCCATGGTTAGAAAGACTCTTCAATCTTTCTTACTCACTTTTTATGTCCTATTCACTCCCCACTTTTCGCCAATTTGGCTTTTGCTACCATCATTTAACGAACTCTTGCTTGCTCTGTTAAACAATAACCACATCTCTATTTCTCAGCAACATTCTTAATACGAATCGTTCCCTTTTTCCTGAAAATATTTTTTCTTTCCTTGATAAGACATTGCTTGATTTTTCTGTCCCTTATTCCTTTTAGTCTGATTATATAGGCAAAACTATTCTAGTTACCCACTTGGTATTGGATTACCTCAGCAGTCGTTTCTAAATCTTTTTTTCTCACTGTCTTCTCTCTACCTGAGCAATGTTATCCTCCCTATAATATTAGTTACCATGATGCATTCATCTCTTTAGCCATATTCTCTCTTACATTATACTCAATTTCCTATTCAATATCTCCTCTTTTTATTAGAAATCTCAGACTCATCATATCCCAAAGAAAATGCATAATTGGCTTTCCCCACAAATGGCTATCACCTTTTATACCTAAAACCCAGAAGTTACTTTTGACCCACTTCTTAACCTATTCTTCTGCCCCACAGTCAAATCATCACCATTTTTTTATATTGCCACAAAGTATATATTGAATGTGTCTACTCTCAATCCCATCAACCTACTTGAACATAAGAACAATGGTGCTGACACTGCTTATGATGAATGCTAAGTATTGATGTACTGAGTAATTAATATATATCAGGTACTGTAGTGTTTACTGCAGTAGCCTACTAGCTGGTGTCCTCATACACACTCCAGCCATTCTTCAATTCATTCTCAGACTAAAGTTAGATTATTGAGAAAAATTTTATTAGCAGTACTGCTTCTCAAAGGCACCTAATGAATTCCAAACTAGAATAAATACAAAGTATATTAAGTGACTGACAAAGCTTGTGAAATTTCAACCCTACATACCACTCACAAACTAACTCACATGTTGCTACCTCTCATTCCTTTCCATTAGGCTCTTCTTTCAATTTTGTGAATGTGTAATTCACTCCTCTGCTTACTGTTCATGGGCATAACGTGAAAATGACTGTTAGCACTGATTCAACTTAATCATCACTCGTCTTTGAGATCTCTCTCTTAATTCCTCTGTCATATTCCTAGTCTCCATGATTATATTGGATTCCATATGCTTCTACTCGTTACCTATCTTCTACATTAATTACCTCTGTGGTTTAATGAGAATATATGACTAATGTTATTGTTGTCTACTAAATTTTAAGAATCAAGATGAGAAGGTTTACCTCTTTCTGTTCATCTTCTTCAGAGTTTTGGAGTTAATTCATGTCTACTGGATAAAAATAAATAAATAAGAAAGGAAGGAATATATGCTGCCTTAAAAGTCAACCTAGACTCCTGATTTTTGCTTGCTACACCATGCCCAAATCTAATGAGATGCTAAGGCATCGGGTTCTGCAGATGGTACTTTTTAAAGATCTCTTAGATCTTTCCATTCCATTATTTTAAGTCCACATGATATTCATCCAAAATTTCAGCTGTAACTAGTATTGCTTCTTTCTATGATTTTTCTGTTTTGTTATTAATAACTCAACTGGAATATTTTCCTAAATTTTGTCCAGATTTAAAATCTTTGAATGGGTCCTATTTCAGTTATCTTATGCTATGTCTTAAAAACAAAACAAAACAAAATGAAGATTTCCAAAATCTTAATGACTTAAACAAAGATTTAGTATTTCTAATGATTCTGTGAATGACAAGCCTAGAACATTCTTGCTTTAGATCCCTTATGAACTGCAGCTGGATGTTGACGACTGTTAGTCATCTGTTGTCTCTAGGAGGCTGGACAACCCAAGATGACTTGCCATGTGACTTGCTATTTTGACTGAGACCTCACCTTAGCTGTTGAATGAATCCTTTACAAGGATTTGTCCTTGTGGCTTCTCATACCATAGTTGCTTGAGTCTAGAAGAAGCTTTTCAAGAGCTAGATCTCCAAGAATCCTACAGAAAAAGCACAGGACTTTTTTACAACCCAGTCTTAGAAGGAACATGACAACCATTTAACTGTATCCTTGTGGTTAAAAGTGAGTCACCAAGTCAGCTCACATTAAAAAAAAGAGAGAAACTATGAAAGAAAATGAATACTGGAAGTATGGTTCATTTACAAGCAATCTTTGCAGTTGACAATTACATTCTCTATTGTTTCATATTACACACCGCAGTGATAATTCATAATCTTTCCCTTGCCTACACCTTTATTCCAACCCTTATCACAACATCATTCACTTATACAAACCATCACTGAGTAAATTTAGTTTCCTAAACTATAATATTGCATGTACTTTTAGTCTCTCATGTCTTTTTTTTTTTTTTTTAAGAAAAGATGCAGGCAGAAATGAAGGTGAGTAGGCAGAAGGAGAAAAAGAAGAAGCACACTATTTATTTTACTTAATTTTCATCCTGGTTGTACACATGCGCACGCACACACACACACACACACACACACACACACACACACTCCTCCCACCCCAGGTATTGAACCAGGGACCTTGGCATATATATGGACTATGCTGGGTAAACTAAACTACTGGGACACCAGGGTGCTCCAATGCCTTCTTGTATTATCTTCCCTAAGATTTCCTAGTTCATTTGCTAGTTTTATCTAAGTTTATCTCATTCTTTAGAATACAAAGAATCCCTTACCTTTTATGAGAAGTCTCTTTGACATTCCTCCAGATATTTTATATTCCCGTAGGAACCTGTGAATACTTGTATTTTCAGATACTCTACACATTTAAAAGTCCCTAAGGTCATCAACCTTCTATTAGCTTTTATGTGAAGAGTTCATAGCAGATAGGAAGACAACCAAAAAATTCTTGCAGAATGACTGGATAAATAGAAGCTCTTATTTTATTCCTAGACTATGTACAATTTAAGCTGTTTATGACTGATTTAATTTGCAGTCTTTCCTAGTATATATAGTACTTAATGTTGTGAGTGTACGTCTCTTCTAAATGTCTCAACAGCATGCTATTAATTATACATAAAACACAAAAAAATTCTGATATCTACCTATTGATATTTACCCATGCTGCATTGGTTGCCTGACATGAAGCTTATTCTGTATAATTTCAATAAAGTTGTCATAACCAAAGGCTGTGACTCTTTCATGGTGATTTGAAACTACATTTCATTACTGACAAAATAGGTGTTTTCATAATTTTCAAAAATTCTTAAATAAAACCTATTTGCAATTTATACAACAGCTCTCATCAAATTAATATCATTGTATTAAATATAGCATTTCTCTGTGATTTGATACATGTGTGTTTTTCTGTTCATGTGTGCATTTTTTTTGTTGTTCCTTCCATAAAATTGCAACCACATATCCCATCTCCAATGCAGTTATGAGAAAAACTACATGTCATATATACAGCAGAATTGGCAGTGATTTTCTTATTTAATTTTTTGTAGTAGGACAAAAGTAAAATATTCTGCATTGATAATATCTATTTTCAAAGATTTCTGTTTTTTAAGTTAAAAATTTTATAAACATTTTTAGTATAATTTCACTTGTAGAATTGGATAATGTATTTAAGTATACATACTATTTTAAGAAACAGATATGCATATTTATTAAAGAAATGTGCTTTAAAAAGGAATAACTGATATAATTCCCATCCTACTATCTATATGTAAAAATGGGATGTGTGGATTTCTCTAGTCACATGAATTTAAAAAATTGCTCTGAGATAGTATAAGTCACTGACTTTAATAACTATATCATTGAAGTGTTTCATTTATTTTTGATAAAACTATTATTTTTATCTTTTACCTGCTTGAGAGAAAAGTTTGAATGCCTAGATATGACGTCTTTTTCATGTAATCTCTTTAAAATGCTTCAATTTAATTGGTCATATATGGAAAAACAAAGAACCTTGAAGGCATCAGATTAAGGTCATGGGTCAGTGTTCAAGTAAAATAGAGCTGGCCTACCAAATGATTTCCTGATATTAAGCCGATAAATCAGAGCGATGTTGATAGATGTTAGCACGGAGACTGTATGTCAGTCAGATGAAAAAAATGCTGAAAAGACGAAGGTGATCGATGCTGACAGAGGCTTGCAAACAAAAATTTTAAAAAGGTCAAACAAAGCATTGAGAAGACTATCAGTGGTGTTTACATATCCAAAAATGTAATTCTAATATTTAACTTTAAAGTGGGCTTGCTATGACTGCACAATAAGCAAAGCTGATGAATTTTCAAAATGAATGCAACTTACTGAAAAGGAACACATATCAACACTTCACGTCTATCTAGACTGACTCCCACAGGCATTCAAAACCCGTATCAGACCCGTAAGTCTGTGTAATTTAGCTTTGTGTTAATCCCTCATACCCTATACCTACACCCAGGTCCTGTTCAAGTTCTGCCTCTTTTGAGATTTTACCTGTGCTCCAACTCAATGTAAGCACCTCTTCTTTCAAGCCAACAATGTTGAAGACTATCCATTTCAGCCATGAATGAATTCATTCTTACTGATTACCAAATGAACCATTTTATTTTCAATATTTTCTAAATGCAAATCCTTCACGTGGTAACATCAGAATGCAATCAAGCCCAAATATGTTGTCAGTCTAAACAAGTGAAAGAGCTGAGGAATGAAGAGTGCAATTTGCCATCAAGATAGGAAAATGGTCATGAATGTGATTAAATACTAGAGAATCTACCATACAGCCTAATGAAATAGTTATGAAGCATGCTTGTTTAAAATGGGTGGAGAGGGTGTGCCCTGGTGGCCTAGTAGCCTAGTACACCCTGGGTGTAGTCCACATGCATCCCAGGACCCCAAGTTCAAGACTGAGAGCTGGGGGCAAAAACGAAGATGAACAAATAAATAAAATAAATAAAGTTTCTTTCTTCCCTCTTTCTGACTGCCTGCTAGCTTCATTCCTGCCTACACCTTCCCTTTATAAAAATAAAAATGAGTGGAGAATAAGATCTGGGAATATCTTAACAGGAAAAGATTCAGAACAGAAAGAACACTCATTTCAAAGATTCTGCATAGGAGCATGCATGTCCTGTTCAGGTACAGCAAGAAAGAAGTCATAAGATATGAATGTGTGAATCAGAGAGACAAGAAGGCCAAGAGAGCTAATGACCAGATCTTGTGTAGCCAGTTGAAGCTCTTAGGTGTTATTCTGAGTGAAACGGGAGTCCATGAAAGAATTTTGAACAAAAGAATGCCATTTTCAGATTTTCCCTAAGAGTCTTACTGATCAGTTAAATATTAGAAGTGAATTAATCCCCTCAGAGGACAAAGCAATACTATTCCACTTTATTATTTAGTCAACTTTTCTTGACCAAAGCCCTTGTTTTTTTTTAAATTTTGTCCAGGTATTTCTTGATTTTCCTCTCCTTCCCCCTTTTCCCTAATAGAAACTGGAGGTTTTAACATTAAAACAATTGTTTGTAACGTGATTGTGAATCATTCAACTGTACCTGAGTTATTTCTTTCTTCCATCTTTCGATTTTGATGAATTTGTCCCTGAAAACTGAGGAATAAAACACTTATCACATAATCCATCTACTTTGCCCTCTTCTAATATAAAATACAATACCTTCCTATTAAGACAGTTCTCTTTTTATTAGGAGGAATGTTGCATCTGTGTTTAATTGTTGGACAGATTATTGATTTGGACTGCTGCCTATTTGAAGAAATGTCATATGGATAAAAATGCAATCATTACTCTGTTTCTTCAGTGTCCCACTATTTATGACCCAGGGTGACTGTTTGTCATATGAGCTTGTCTTCTTCTGTGGGTAAGTGTGAAAGCACAGGCTTCTTCCAAATGGACAGAGGACTACCGTAAGTTAAACTTTAGAAGCGACTTGGTATATCAAAGGTCAAGCTCTCTGTATATTTACCAACAGAGCTTTTATCACACTTAGCATATGTTCTTGGAAAATAGTGAAATTGATTTTATATAACATATCAGATGATGAAACTAGGTGATATTTATCACAGCTAATGCAAATGAATGTGTGCTTTACAACTGACATTGTGTAGTTTGAGCAAAATGATATAATCAAAAGAGCAGGGACTATGCAGGAAAGCTGTACTGGGTTCAAATGTTAACCTCTCATTTTCCAGTCATACAATTTTAGTCAAGCTGCCAATCCTTAGCTATAAAATTCAAATAATCACCTCCCTGGGGGATGTCTGTGAAAATAAAAGACAGTATATGGTGCCTATTCCATTATCTTTTGTAAAATAGATTCAAAATAGGTAAATTATTTTACTGCTGATCCTATATCACAAATATCAACCATTGTCTCCATATTTTTTAAAAAAAATTTGATTGGCAATAGTTAGGATTCTTTGATATATATGTAGGCCAGAGGCTAAAAGTTTCAGAAAAACTATATATTTCTTGTTAACTTATCATGTAGTGATAAAAATAAGCACCAATCACTTCAAATTATTAAACAAGATACAATTATAAAGGTTTTTGTGTATGATTATTCAGCACCTATTTAATGTATAGCTTATAAATATTAATCACTATATTAGAATATGGCAGTGACAATGCTATAAAAATAACTAACCAATAGGTCTGTTACACAGGTATTAAGTAGGAAACCAAGTTCTGTAACAAATGATCAAATTAAATTAAAATTTCTGTTAAGTCAAATAAAATTTCCATTATTGAAAAAGTCTTTATATCTCTAGTATCGCCGAAAAAAAATAGTTTATTAAAAACTACCTTAACATGCCTGATTTTTAATATTTGAGTGATAAAAGTAAATCCAACTGCTGTTAATTTTCATTTTGAAATTGATGCTTTTGCCACTCAAATGTATATACAGTCTTTCAAATTCCTAACCTACAATTCCCTTCTTGGTGATTGGATACATTCAGTTTAATAAAGCATCCCTATTCTTTTCTGCCTAATATCCTACTATTGAAGGAAATCCTCAAAGTCTTACAAAACTTTTCCTCTGAATTCTTGCATCCTCCATCATATTTATGACAGAAACTTGCAGAGAAAATTAATAAATATGTAGTAAATCACCATTCAGCAATTTTATTCTCACAATAAATGTCACTTCTTCATTCAAAAAATTTCACAACCTCTCATTGTATTTATTCCCTCTGTCAGATAAGTAGCTACTAGTTCTAAATAGACTCACAATCATCATATGAGATAGATTATAATTGGCTAAATAGACATTAAAATGGTGTTCTGATATTAAGATGTGTCAAACTTCACATATTTTGTAAGTTTCTCTAAAGCAGATCAAGTAACTCTAATATCAAGATGTCTTCAGAGCATGAAAAAATGGCCTCAACTTCTGTCATGATGACTAGGTTCTGACCTGCCCTTGTGTATTCTGAAAATCCTTTTACATCTTAACAAGTGCTTTTTAAGTTTCACAAAAAAGTACTTGCCTTAAAATTCTCATGTGCAAAAGCATCATAAATTTTTTAATGATATTCATGAAGCTGAATTTTAGGAGATGCTGGGAATTCTATAATGTTACAAAATGGTTCATAAAATATTGCCATCTGCTATATCAAGTAGCAGTTCATTTTTACTAGTTTTAAAATGGCTGTGCTTTTATGTGTTTGGATTTTCGCCTAAGTTTCAAGTTCCCTCAGAAACATACTTCTGACCTCTGCCTGAGGAAATGGGAAAATCTGCCTTTTCTATTTTGCTTTATAAGCTGTGGTTAGAGAATGTAAATGAACTAAATATATTATGTTAGATTTTAAAACTCTCACATACTGCCTGTATGACTGGCTCTATTTTCAATAGTCCAGTTCATCCTGGAGTAACCATTCATAAATGAAATTACCTAAAGTGCTAGTGCTAAAAACAAATATTTATAGAATACAGGGCAGTTCAAGAGAAGATAAAGGCTTTTATTACAACTTAAAAATAATTTTTTGTAAAAAAAATGTTCTGCATATAAAATGTAGGATAGAATATAAACTTAAGAGTTGCAAGATGTCTAATCCAACTATCTGCTAAGTGATGAAAGTGAGACCCGGAGATGTCTTAAGTGACTTAAGATCAGTGACTTTAGAAACAGACAGTATCCAATGTAAGATAAAATGCATCTTTGCGGAAATCAGAGTTTATGTAAGTTTGTCATAAAGTGAAATTTTGATATATGTTTTCTCAATTGCTTGGATGTTGGCTAAAGCCATCAAATAAGTAAATAAATTTGGTAATTGTTGAGTACACATATTTTAATTGGGTAGAGTAGAAATAAAGAACAACAAAATGAAAAAAAAATTAAAAATTATAAAAGAAGGAATAGGAGATGACAAGGGAGTAAAAGAAGTGGAGGAAGAGAGTCGAGGCAGTAACATTAACAGCGGTTCATAGGGTAAGACTCTTACGTACGATTTTTTTCCCAGATTGTGGCAATCATCATTCAACACAACTAGTAACTCCTTTTCCTTTATATTTCTGAGTGTCTAATTAATTGATTGCATATTCATCTACCTTCCTTTTTTTCCTAGGTCAGTGACATCCTTTTCATGGACAGTCTCAGAATAGTCCCTTAAAGTGAATGTGCATTTAGAACATATGTGAATCTCAGTCCTTCTTACTTCCTCTAAATTGAGTAAACACTGCATGTTCTCCAATTCTATTTCTCAGTTTCCTTATTTATATATATTTTACAGGAACACTTACTATAATGTCAGAACTATGGGCTTTTTGTCATATAAGGAATGATACTTTGATCTTATAAAAATATAAATATTCCACTGGGACATTTACAATAAAAACAGGTGCTCAGGCAGATTTATTGGTTATTACAAGTCTCTTATAACTTCAACTTTTGATTGAAGGGATATGCAAACACATTATTTAAATGCATGAATTTTACATCATTTCTACAAAGTTATTAAACATATCATAGACCCAAACCAATTCATTCCGTCCAATGTTCTGTATCTAGTTGAATCATCTGTAGTTTTGACTAATGTGTCCAAAGATGGTAGACATAAGGGAGGAAACAAATTTCAACTACCTGACAGTTTTCACTTCATGCTGTCATGGTTTTTCAAATTGATGTGGTATCAGAGGCATCTTTTTCTAAAATGTGAACATTCAAACCAAGTCTCACGTATTAGTATGTATTAGTTTAAGTTGATGGTATTCTTCATTACACATAAGTGAAATCACCTGCACTGAGTAAATGGACATTGTAATAGCATGGAGGAAAAGGAAAGCAATGAGGAATTGGATGAGGCAACAATTCTGAAATTGAATATCCTCCAGAAAAGTAGAGAATCCAGAGGAAGGCATCACTACATTAGGAATTTAGAGTAGCAGGAGGTCATTAAATAACTGCAACAGAGGTGAAGAAGGGAGTTCAGTTTTTATTGAATGTGTCTAACAAAGTGTATGGTTATAGGTATTCCTTATGCGTGCATCTGTGTATTCAAATAATTTAATATATGAATAAAACAATAAATGAGTAAGGACCATATGGATGAATCTTAGGGATTCCAGGGTAGCCAGGGAACAACAATGGTTTTCAAAGTTTGCACCAGCAACCTGGGAGCTTGTTAGACATGCATATCTGCAGGCCCCCATCTATTTCTACAGAATCAGAAACTCAGTGGAGAAACAAACGCTGTGGAGTAAACCCAGTAATCTATGCTTTAACAAGCCCTGTAGGGGATCCTGATATGAGCTCCACTGAGAAAGAACAGAAGTCACAAGCATCCCTCTAGACAGGGCAGTGACAGACATGTGGATGCAGGGAGATGGGGGCACTAAGAATGGCATCATTCAAGAAGTTCAAAGGTCACCAAGAAAGTGAGCCCTTTTTTATTTAAGCAGAATGAAAAAGGATTTTTGTTCTCAGAAAATGTTCTTTCACTGCTGTCTTGGAAACTATCTGGTTGCCTTAAGATATTCAAGTATGAGCATGTCATGTTCTCTCTACAAATGAGACTAACTCTTACTCATGTTAGCAAGGTCTTCATGAACTGGATCCCCCATTCATTTAAGCATATATATTTTAAAAAATCAGGTAAATCCATTTCTAGCATGGCAATCATCCAAATTTAAACTTACGAACCAATAATATTTATATTCATATTTAAGGTCCACATACTGCAGATAAAGTTAATAACCAAAGAAATTAATATTATACAGTAATATTTCTATAGAAATTATGTGCCAAATCTCAGATAGAAGTTCCTCAGGAAACCTTTACCAAAACAACCACCTTCAAATTTTCTTGTGTGTGACCCTAATTAATATCCAACATAGAAACACTTTATTCAGGTATGTTTTTATTTCCTGTCATATTTTCAAAACAAAATAAATGCTTCACATCATGGAAAAATTAAATATTTCCATTTCAGAAATGCTGACAAAAATATAATTGATATCACCAATTATTAGAATCATATAATTGCCTTTTGAAGACTTGCTCCTCTGTGAATATTAGAATTTTTATCAAGAATATCTAGAACAGCCATCATGAGTATGTAAGTTGGGCACATTATTTTATGAAATAACCATTAATGCCTTTTCTGAGCAGTCACTTCTTCAGAAAGGCAGAGTTTTAATTTGCTATTAAAAGAAAATTTGTCCCCTACAAATACACCGTGTGCCATAATTGTCCATTTTGAATGCAATTTTCTTTTACTGATCACAGTTGTTGATTTTCTGAAAGGTTAGGTAACTGAGTAATTTGAAACCAAGTATCTTATCTCTAGAGAATTGGGTTAAGAAATGTCACTTTGATTGTCTTCATGGCAAATACTGTCATATATGAACAACTCTATCTCACTGTCTAATTTGACCCAATTTTCCATATTGCTTAATAAGCACATTATGGTGAATCACTATCTATTATCCAAGGAATTATGAAGCTTATGGGTTATCTTCTATTGCACCTGCTTTAATCAGCATACTGCCTTGGGTATTATGGTCACTTTATCCTTTAATAAAAGAATCGTTAATATCTTCATCTGCAATTTCAAGCAATTTGCAAAATTAGGTTAGCTGGGTTTTATGTAGACTTTTTCACAAATTCAGTTAGTTAATGTGATGTTTTCAGGAATAATTCCTGTTTCTGACATCTTCAAATTAAAGTTTTCATTAAACAAATTATGAGTATTTTAAAAAGTAAATGTCATACTGATATTTCATACATGCATTATTTTCAAATTTCATTTCATACCTTTAAAGAGGTAGATGTGTGTTCATGTTCTAAAGTTACTTTTATATTTTATCTAACTCCACTTTATTAACTGGTTTTTTCAATTGCAAAAGTTAATACTAAAAGGAACTACAGTGTTTATGGTCTTGTGTAGTTAAAATATTTTTAAACATTTTTAGAAAAAAACTGCTGAGAGATATGATTGTACCATTTTACTGAATTGTACAGAATAATTTCTTTGTGTATATGCTATTTCCTATCAGTGATATGTTAGGTCTCATTATTAATAATGACTCATTATCTTTTCTTAAAAGTCACATAACCAATAGATAGATACTGGGTATAAAAGCAGCATATGAAGAATCCATTTACTCCCTACCATAAAGTTGAAGTATACTTCATACTTTTGAATTTATTCTTATTTGAAAACAATTATTAAAGTATCTGTTCTATCCATAAGCATGTTGCCTGGTAGGAATGCTCAGCCCTTATCCTAACAGAGTTCTTAAGGAATTTACACTGCAACACGGAAATTTTTACAGAGAGGCAATAATTAGCAATTATGAAACAATCAGTACTTTCTCCCCAGGTGAACTTGAAATTTTTGAATTTTGGTTTCCTTCATGGTCAAGGATATATTTCCTAAGCTCCCAAACATGATTACCTCCATTATAATACTTGCAGTGCCAAGGACCTGGATAATTTGTATGATGTTATGCAATCTAGATTTCTGCTGATATTTCCGAGTCTGGTTTATTGCTTCAAGTAATAGATAGTGAGTTCTTTGTTATTAGTCCTACAGGCTTTAAAAAAACACATTTAAAGTCAACTTAGTGATAATTAAAAAATATAAAAAAGATGAAAAATATGTGTTTTTATTTTAAGGAGAATTTTATTAATTTTGATTACAAAACTCTGTCCATCCTCTTAATAAGTGATATTTTTATTCATTTATGTTACTTGACAGAGTCTGATTTGGTCTGCTGTCCGTGGACATCAATCTTTATATTTTATTTCCTAATAATTTACTCAAGTTAACTTAATATAAGTAAAGTTTTATACCCATGACACTATCCACAAAAAGTGCAAAGTTCTTAACCTCATGAGCATGCTTTAAATAATTTCAGGAATCTTCAAGTCTGTTTTGAAAAATAAATATCACCTTTTTCCTCAGAAAAGTTTTATCTGTCTTTTAAAAAATGCTTTTCAAAGGTATGAGTTGATTCTTAACTGAAATAAATTCATACAATTTGGTTTGCGCTTTAGTGTTGTCATTCTTCAGCAACATAATTTTGAATAAGTCTGTCTCACTCCATCTCCTTTCCATTAGCATAAAATGGTAAAAATCAGTGCTGCTTATGTTATATCTAGGCGCTATAGATAGAATCAAGTGATATAATGCATGTAACCTGCTTTGTCAACTTTGAAGTATTAGATAAATAGTTGCAGTTTTTGTTGAAAAGGACTTTGCAATCACTAGGATTTGTCAAGTAAACACATTATTGAAATTTTTTAAAAGAAATAAATACCCAGATTCTAGATCTTATATGCAGGCAGTCCTTAAAGTGATTCATTTGGCTTGATGATATGTTCCTTCCTAGACTATTGATTTTTGTTTTGCAGACACTTTGTCCTTCCTTTATAAATTGGAGTTACATTGAGTTATGACAAGTTTCAAATGCTTTGTGGCTTAGATGAAACATGTATCTTTTATGTAAAGAGAGTTAGGCTTTTGAGATTTTCTTGTACAGATTTTCAAATAAATATTTTTTCCAAAAAATTGTTTACTCAGAAAATCTCTGGTTATGTGATAATGAAAACTCATATATTTTTGAAATGTCTTATGATGACATTTGGCAAGGCTCAGTGAGAATCTTTTCAAATATTAGAAAAATCAAATAAGAGTGAGGGCAAATTCTAAAGGATGTATTATATTTCTGTTATTTAGCAGTGTTCTGAGTCTCAAAATGGTAATTTCTACTATTCTTAGGACAAAATGTATGATATTATTATACGATGCTTCTGCACTTCACTGTTGACAATACATTTAACTTATAAACAGCATATATGAGATCTACTTTGTGCGTTGTCCATGTCTCAAGGGTTTTATGTCCAAGTTATAATGGTTGCATGATACTAATTGAGCGCATTCATTTCATTTCAAAACATGGGGGAACTTATGCAACATTTTTAAGTTTAATATGTTAAAAGTTTTTCGTATTATATTTGTTAATTCAAAGAAATAAATACAAGTAAAATCATTGGCAGAGAATTGTGCCTTTGCATAAGACCTCAGATATAAAGAGGCATATAAACTTTAGCCAAAGAATGTTTGAAGAATTTAAAGCAGGGAAATAAATTGATAATATTGATAATTTAAGAGATTATCATGCACACATTGTAAACTCAGGAGCACAGACTCTCGCTAGAGCTAATTAAAAGGATAGTGAGTAATACTTTAGAGGAACAGAGAAGACAAATGAAAGAGATTTATGTGAAGTAAAGCTCACAAAGATATTGAACATGAGGATAGAGAAAGAGAGGAATCAAAAATGTGTTCATGAATGTCAGCTTTCCCAGAAAGTAATTATATATTTCTAGAGAAATAGATTTGCAAGTCATAGAAACATGTTTAAAATGGAAAGATGGAACTGAATGAGCCTACAAAAGAGAAGCGTATAGGATGAGAAAAGGTAAATACCATGGGAAAAATATCCTAATCTGAGGAAAGAAATTAATAATAAATACAGTCAGTTCAGTCAGAGAGGCTATAATAACCAGAAAGGTGGGACTAGGTTAAGTGTCAAATATTGCTATAATGTCAAAGACAATCAAGACTGAGAAATTTTCCATTAATGGAAAGATGGAGAGATTTTTGAAACTTTGCCAAACATAAATTTCTAGAGAGATATAGATAAAAATAAATATGGTGGATTGAGAAGTGACTGAGTGATGCAAAAACAGGAAAAGTATAGAGAACGAGGAAAGAATGAGAATTGGAAGAATACAAAGAAATTTGGGCTTGGTGGAAGTTGAGATTGATTCTTCTTTTTTTTTTTTTTTTTTTTTTTTTGCAGTAACAAGAGAGAAAAATTAAGATTATGATTGAGATAGAGAAAAGTGTTAGGGAGACAGATGGATTAGTTAAAACACAGAAGTTAGATACCCTGTCCAAAAAATAGGAAGATAGGATAGATTGGAGAGAGATAATGGGGTGTGTGTGTGTGTGTGTGTGTGTGTGTGTGTGTGTGTGTGTGGTGGCAGGGGGAAGCACGTTTCCTGAAAATAAAAGTTTTAGGGGAAGAGTATAATTTTGTAGAGTAGAAAGCAAAATTTTAGGAAAATTATTCCCAGGAAAGTATCTATAATGTAGAAGTAACTATTAGATGACTGGAAAAGCAGAGAGATGAAGGGGAAAAGAAGACAACTAGATTATTTTCATACTATCTGACTCCTTCCTTCCAAATTTAACATCTTCCCTTCACTTCCCTCTATCATCTCTCTCCTAAGACTTTGGGTGTTTTTCTGGTTTTTTGTGGTTTTTTTAGTCACATAATGAACAAGGGGACAAGGTGCATATGATATAATCACGCCCCTTTCTCAAAACATTTTCCGTTTCCATGATGTCTTTCGTAGTTTGTATGCCCTAAACCCGCTGAATTTTTCAAAGGACTGAAACTTCTGGAATACCCAAGACATACACCGTTTGTTGTTTTTTTTTGTTTTGTTTTGTTTTCTCTTTCTATTATATAGCTTCCTTTCTTATGAATGCAATGAATCACAGTGAAATAACCTATCAGCTTGAAAGGGCAAAGGAGAAATGTGAAAATAGCTAGCAAGAGAAATAAAAAGAACCTGTTAATATTTTTAAACACATACTTATTATACAAACATGTATTATTTTAAAAATAATAAATTTTACTATACTTGAGTAAGACTTTTAAATGATATCTGATTAAGCTTTTAAAATAAGCCCAGTGGTCTGGAAATTAACAGTACACACCAGCAGTCATGGTTTTCTTAGATTCATATCACCTGGTTAGAAGTCTAGAAATAGTGTTTTAGGTCTTCAGCTTAGGGTCTCTGAAGGTCACAATTCAGCTATCAGCTGGAGCTAGTCTCTTCAGAATCTCAGCTGGTGAATAATCTTCCAAGTTCTCTTAAGTAGTTGGCAAAATTCATCTCCTTGCAGCTGTAGGAATAAAGGCATCATTTTTATGCTGACTGGTTACTTCTAGAATCTACTCACTGTTTTTCAAGGGACCCTCTCACAATATGGAACACACTTCTTCAAAGCCAGCAAAGGAGTGTCCCTCTAACTTCACTTTGCTCAGACAAGAGTTTTACGTCATGTACTGGACTCACAGGGGCAATATTCTATCACCTGCGATATAATCTATCAGTAAAAGCGAGTCACACTCGTGAGAAAGGGATTGCAAAAAGGAATAAAGAGTGATCACTGGAGATTAATTTAGGGTCTTTCTTTCCCAATAATGAACAGTTCTGCATTGCTTTTCTATTGCTTCATAACGAATGACGCCAAATTAGCAGCTTTTAAAGCACACATTTATAATCTCACAGTTTATGTGGTTCAGGAATTTAGCAAGTCATTATCCAGTTCTCTGCTTGAGTTTACACAACAGAAATCAAGATTTTCTTGAGGTCTGTTATCATATCTGAGGTTTATAATTCTCTTTCAGTTTCATTCAGGGCATTGGAAGATTTATGGAGTTCTTTGAATCTTTGATTCCCTCTGTCATTTCTGAATCCGTATTTCAAAGGAATCAGGTGATTACATCTAACCTACCCAAATAATTCCCCTTCAATTAAGTCTGCAATATCCATTTTTGCCTATATTAATTCCTGGAATGCTATTCCATCATTTCCAAAGTTTTGCCTCAAGAGAAGACAATTAAAGCGTTTAAACTAAGGGTGAATATCTTTGGGGCGATATAAATTTGTCTTAGCACAAGGTCAATAAGTGATGGTATTTTGTGAAGATATAGGATAAAAATTAAGTATGTCCAGAATTTTCTTTAAAAAATCTTGGAAATGATTCTCTTGCTATAAAATACTTTCAGTTGGAAGAGGAAGTTCACTGTAGACACTGTAAGCATCATTCTTCTGTTATCTAGAAGGATTATTTTTGTGTTATCTATATCTGTGAAATCCTCATTTTTCTTCTTTCATTGGTGAGACTGGTAATTTGAGTACTGGAACACAAGTACTTATTACATATCGTTTTACCTAAGAGAAGAGTTTGCCTCATTAAGATTTAGTGACTCTAAAGAAGAAAGAGTGCTAACTAGGAATCTAGACTCTGTCCAATGCTTAACTGAGAAGTTACCTGCCCTTATCTTAAAATTACCAGGAGGTAAAGAACTCAGAATGGGGTCAGAGAGGAGTACTGGACTAGAAGGCAAGAGCTTCCAATATTAATCCCTTGGCCCAAGTATTTGTATAAAATCTTAACATTTCTGGAAGGGTTTTCTCATGACAAAAATTTGAAATTAAACCATCACTACATTTAAAGAAAATCAGTACTGATACTGATACTGATACCCACGTTTACAACCTGAATCACCTCTAGGTAGAATTTCAAGACACTGTTGATTCAATGGCAGATCAATATTGAACACTTTTGGCAAACTTAGCTACAGAATCAGTAGCCTTCTCTTGACCCAGTGGGACACCCATCGTTCTGATTTTTATAAATCTGTTTTTGTTTACTAATCCTTATAGGATATGTTTTTACTAAGATTTAAAAGCAACACAAAATGCTTACCATTTTACATAGAGGAACACCATAACATTTTGTAAAAAGTAAACATTGAACTTATCTCAAGAACTATTTTGGAGTTCTTATAGTCTGTTCAGGACTGTGAGAAATGACAAAAATATTATTCTTCCAACTACTAGACTTCCATGTTATTCATGGAGAAAGGTCACATTTTTTTTATAATTTTTTAATTAAGTAAATGCCACCCCAAATTGAGAAAATTTCCAGTTTAGGTCACAGACTAGAAATACTAGATTTAAGTGTAGAAAGAAAAATTGGTGTGTGTGTGTGTGATTCTTGGGTATCATTGCTTATGCTTTGTCATCTGTTTTGACTTTTGGAGAGAACAAATAACTAAATTAAACTATAAATATTATGCAGTTAATTTATTTGATCATCAATGAAGATGAATCAAGATATATACCATCTATAGTCATGTAGGCTATGTTTCAGTTAAATTAGTTTGTGATCTCCATTCTTTCATTTGATGTCAGGCTTTCCCCTCATAGGTCTGCATTTTTATGGACACACACATGCTCCACTTAAAATCCAAAATAGTTGATCACTAATATTAAGCTGGATGAGAGAGGTTGATTAACCAAAGGACCTAGAAAGATATTAGAAGATCTTGAAAGTTACTGAAAAACCTGCTTTGGGTTGGATATTAAGAATAAATTAAAAAGAAAATAATTCAGCAAGGTACTGCTTTATATGGACACTTTCAAGTAACTCCTGGTAAATATAATACTGACCAGGAAAATATTCTGGTTTCTGTCCTTGTTTAGGCATTATACACTATTTGCATTTAAAAGTTACTCAGGGTGCTGTACTTGGCATTGCTTCCTCCTGGATTGAGAACTTTATTTTCCAATTTATGATATACTAAAATTGTCTTCCCACACCAGTACTTTCTCTGCTATGACACTTGAAGAATAAAAACCAAAACAAAACAAAGCAGAAGTCTAGTGTCATTAGATATTACTAGTACCTCTAAAATACTGACTAAATGATAAAAGTGGCATCAGTATTGGCCATATAATGCTTTGTAATTACTTGTGCATTTTACCAGACTTGTTCCATTATTTTAATTTTGACTACAAGAGAATTAACTTCACTTATTAAAACAATCTGTCCTGGTATAATAAAATACTTTATATAATTGCTTATGTGTTCATTTCTTCTGACAATTCATGACCTTTCATAGTCTTTGCCCTTGGTCTACCTGCTTCTGAAGAAATGTTTTTAAGGTCATTCTTTAATTCAGGTCTCCAGGAAATTTATTGCACTTGGTCTGTATTAGATAACAAAAATGTCACAGAAAATAGCTTTGATATTTAGTTCACAAAAAAGGAAGGAAGGAAGTATGGAAGGAAGGAAGGAAGGAAGGAAGGAAGGAAATCATCCTTTTTTCATGTTTCTGAATTGTTTATGGTCAAACTTCTCAATGTTTACTCTTCCTACATATTTATATCAATTTTTCTATATAGTTTAGTCATATCCATTTACCAAACAAAGCTTTATCCTTAGAGGAGTTTCATTCAACCAACTTTTATTTTCTGACTAGTTGTCTACCTTTTATCATTAAAATGAGAAAACACAGGAATAGAAGTAAACATCTTTTTTATGTTTATACAATTATGCACATTCTTTATTTGTCACTGTGTAAGGTTTAATATGTTTATAGTAATATGTTTACAAACATAATTATATGTTTACAGTTAAGTAGATTTTAAGATTGAATTTTCTAATATTTTAAATAGTTTTTTTGTAATTGTATATGACATGTATATAGTTGATATAATTTGATAGCTTAATTTTAAAATGTATATTGTGATAATTTAGTTAAAATTTTAAATAGCAATGTAAAATGTGCTGCTTTAGAGTTGGAGTGTATACATACACTGGAAGAGACAGCTCCATTCAAAGTAGAAAAAGGCAACACAAAAGAATGACATTTAGGGATTATATTTAGTACATATACATAGTTTTGTGACTATCTCAATATTACATGTGGGTAAAAAATCTATTTGACTGTTGCTATCAGCCATAGCACTGTCCTGTCCTCTTGTTTCCTTGGATATGTTTAAGTTGCTAAGCTCAGTTAGCCATATAAGTCTTCCTGACATTTGGCACTTTGAAATGTGTCACTGTCTCTCTGAAACAAATCTGCAGTGTTACTATATCTTGGCACCTAAATCCAAAACAAAAAGATAACAATTAGGAAAATTAAGAAGGTAGTAAAAGTTTATCCAATTAAATCTTTTTCAGACCAAATCACCAAAAAATCAAAAGATGGCTTTACGCTGTCATGATGTTCTTATTTTTCTATAGCTTAATCTTTTAAGAAATTCATTATTTTTCACTAAAGATTGAACACATTATCGTATCATATTTTTCCTTGACTCTTCAAATTCCACATTATATTTACATCTTATGTGAAGTCTCCACATTTTCACTTTTTGATTATTCTTTCACTCTGTCTTTATCAATTTACTAACTCATTCTATAACTCAAACTAGTGAAGCTATAGAACAGACTTCTATTGCTGGCCCTAACACCCTCATCAAAGTTAATTTTGTCCTGTATCTCTACAAGATAGTTCATGAAACACCTCTATATTTTCAACTTTGGAGTTTCATGGATCATTTCTGTTGTATAAAATAATGTTTAATTTCCTTCTTTGTTTTTATTTATAAGCTTTGATACTTGACTATATCCTACAAAATAAAAGAATAAAAATATTGCGATAACACAAAATCTAGGGAAAAGCTGCTTTGTAAAGTATATCAATAGCAATTCCACTCCCAAATATATAACTGAAAAGAGGCAAAATCCTTTTGCTTGAATGTTCATAGTAGCAGTGTTCACAAAAGTTATAAGGTGGAAACAATCCAGTCTATCAATGAATGAACAAATGAGGTATACAAAGGAATATTACTTAGATATATAAAAGGAATGAAGTACCGAAAGGTGGGAAAGTCACAAAAACATTATACTAATGAAATAAATCAGACACAATAAGACAAATACTGTATGGTTCCATTTATATGAAATATACAGAATAGTTAAATCTATAGAGATAGAAAACAGACTAGCAGTTGCAACAGGCTGCAAACAGTAAAGAATAGGCGTGACTACTTAATAGGGATGGAGAGCTTTTTTGAGGTGATGAAAATACTTGGAAATGTGATGGCTTCCTCACATGGTGAATGAACTGAATTGTACACATTTAAATGGTTAATCCTATGTTGTCTCTAAATTTCGTTCAGTTTTTAAAAAGAGAAAAAATGAGTTCCATATATGTGTTTGAGGGTCAACATTTGTAAATAGACAAAACAATAGTCAATAGAATATTCTTTTTAGTAGTGCCTTTAATTTGTCTTTATTTAGTAGTACTTTGTATTTATCTTCACTCCTTTTTCTTCCCCCATCCTGTAATTTCAGAATTTAAAATGCAAAAAGAATATAAAAGCCTTCATTGCTCTAGGTTATGTTTTATTGGTTAATTAATACCTGCTTTAAGTGCTTGAAGATCTTTGAGTGTGCCTGACTTGTGTATTAATGGAGTACTAAAACATGCCTTGTCATGTCTTAATGCCACCTACGGTCTCATATTCAATAAGTGAAAAGTGATTAAAACTTAAGTAGCTTAGCACTGAAGTCCTAACTTTTATATGATTAAGTGATCCATCATTTGTTCACTGACAATGGAAAATCTATTTTCATTCTGGTGTTAGGTGTTATATTTTCTTTTTTTCTGGATAACTTAGCCTGTTGACCATTTTCTAGTTTCCTTAGATTATATATGCTCTGTTATTTTTTAAAGCATCATTAAACATATGGAAGGAACATATGGTCAGCTCGTAATGTTATAAAAGTCTTCAAAATTGGGTGAAAATGCTCACATAATGAGGTTTCAGAGTAGTTCTCTCACATGGCCTGTAAGGGAGAACACCAATGCTAACAGAATAAGAAATATAAAGTCCATGTGTGAAATAAATCCTATGCCTGTCTGGGTTTTATTTTTATATAAAAAATTTAGAAAATTTATAGGGATTTCTTCCTCAATACCCAGGGTTTTATATTTCTATAAAAGTCCAGTGCTTCATGAAATATACCATGTACTTATTAATATTTCATAATGAATTCAGTTAACAGCTATAGTGTAAAGTCTTTTAGATCAGCAAAGGAACATTGCATTATGGAAATACTTCCAAACTTGTCTTTGAGGGTAGCATTTATGTTTCTAGCAAAATACTGCATCACAAGCATACTACTTTACTTAACCAAGCCTTAAGTTTTTCTTATCTATAAAATGCAGATACTTTATAAATCTAAAATTATTATAACAATTGTATAAATTCATATAGAAAAAATCTACCCAATTATGCATCCCTTTATCAATCTTTACCTGACAAATCCCACTCTTCATACTGTTAAGTTCAAAGGGAAATTGAACAGTTAAAATAGCAAAGTAATCAAAATCTATTTTAATTCAGTCTCTAAAAACCTAATGATATTTTTAAACCTTAATGATTATAAATTTCAAATAAAAAATTATGTCTGAAGGTGTCAGGTAATGTTTGTAGACCTATTATGCCATTCTACCACTAAAGACTTCAAATACCTCTATATTTCAATGGCTTCCAAATTTGCTTCTGCTGTTCCCAAGGCTATTCAGATGCCTACTTGATTACTCAATGTGAATGTCTAATTGACATCTCAGAGTTAAATTTAACATGTTCCAAGCTGGATTCTTGATTCTCTCTATCCTTCCCAGAGTCTCTTATCTTACCAAATGACAATATGCTCTTAAAATAAAGAGCAACATTCTTAAAAGGTCAAAGAGATCCTTGTTGCTTCTTCATAATATCACCTCCATCTCTGACTCACTACACTTTAGCAATTGTGGACATTAAATTATTGGTCTTCAAACACTATCTTATACTCTAGTCCCCCCACCTTTGAATATATTTTTTTTCTTTTGCATGGAAAGATCTTCCTTCAGATATTCTCAAGGTTTACTACTCCTTCACTTCTTTCACATCTCTGCTTATATATTCCATCTTGTAAGAGGATTTCCCTCACTATATATAAAGTAGTATCTTTTGTATCTCCTGACAAAGGTTAATTTCATGTGTCTACTTGATTGTTACAGTGCATATTTACTTGATCAAACACTAGTCTAGATGTTGCTATGAAGATATTTTTTAAATGTGGTTAATTTAAATCAATCTACTTTGAGTAAAGCAGATTACTATTCACAATGTAGTTGGGCCTCATCTAGTCAGGTGAAAGCCTAAAAGTCTGAATTCCTCAAAAAAGAAATACATTCTTCCTTTACTGCCTCAATAGCTTTCAGACTCAAGAATACAATATCAACTACTATTAGAACTTCCAGCCTCTTGAATTTTCTTTCAGAGTTTGCAATTGCCAGGCCTCATCATATAAACAAACATATGAGGCAGCTCCATATGTAAGATACAGCTCAATCCATTATGAGACAATCCACATTTAATTCCACGTATAATAGATAGATAGATGGATAGGTAGACAGACAGATGATTGATAGAATGGATAGTTGGATGGATGGATGGATAGACAGATTGATAGATAGGTATTCTATAGTCTATCATTTGCAAACACTGTAGGTAAATCTGAAGACTATTACATTAGATGAGGTAAGTAAATCAAAGAAAAATACTCTACAATATCACATATAAAATCTAGAAATTAAAGTTGAGGTCATAGAAACAGAGAATAGAATGGTGATTTCCAGGACCTAGAAGTGGAGGAAATGATGAGATGTTGGTTAAAGGTCACAATTTTTCAATTTTAAAATGAATAGTTCTGAGTAATGTACAACATGTCAAGTATGGCTAATAATGTTGTATTATATGCTTTGAATATGATAAGTCAAGATCTTAAGTGTTCTCACCACAAAAACATAAAATGTAACTATGTAAGGTGATGAATATGTTATGTTAATACACTTGACTGTGGTGATCATTTCATAATATATCAATATATCAAGTCATCACATGGAATGCTTTAAATATAAGATCTTGTCAATTATTCATCAATGATATAAAAAAATAAATAATACAAATAATAAGCGTTGTAACCCAGCATACATCTTCCTCCTTTTTGCAAGTACATTTAGGAAATAAAGGAAATTTATCTTATATTTATGCACAGGTCTACATACACACCATTCACTTCTACTTATCCAGGTATTCTTGCCACTCATATATCTACATAGGGTTTACTTTCCTTCTGACCAAAACCCAGAGCTCCAAAATTAATCACATCTTTCATCTTATAGGAGGACTCATGCTCAGGAGGTCACTTTACTGTCCCTTCAATGTCCCTCCAATATTTAGCTTTGTATGGGTGATGTCCTTTCCTGAAAAGTAGAAAAAAACAGCATAGAAGAAAAAACACAAATGAGAGCACTGAACGTGATTGTTTCTAGAATCTTAAGCTTCTCTCTCCTAATATGCTACTTTCTGTCTCTTATGCCTGAGAACAGACTCCATTTCCTACTCACAATTACATCTTCTCCTATTCTCTTACATGACAGCAGCACACTTCTCCAGTCCTACATTATTCATGCTAGATAACCATTATGGAGACGGTATTAGCTGTAGGTTTCAAACATCATATATATTTATCAGTAGACATCTGGAATGGACTGGAAGCCATAGAAAACCAAGAAGATTCATAGTTTGCAAAGTAATGTAAAATCCCATCTTCATTATGGCTATGAGGGGACTTGGAGAGATGATATACATTTTAGGAAGTTTGATCCTCTTCATCAATGTAGATTGAATGTATATTCTTTGTGTTGAATGTGCATGTGTGCAGGCACGCAGAGACACCTGACCCTTTTGTTCAGTGGTTGATCTGTTACCCACAAGAGGACAACTTCAGTAAGGATAAACAAGGTGCATATTTACTTACAATTCATAGACATCTCAAAGGAAATTGACTGAGATGTTCAAAGGACATTACCCATACAAAGTCCAAGGTTTACTGAAAAAAAATGGAAACTTCTTGGCAGAAGAGGGAACTGTGTGTATGCAGTGGGGGTTGGGGGGACCACATTAGTTACGTTCTTCGCAAAGGCAGTCACATCAATTTTGTGTGAGGTAGTGACAGTTCTGGAAAGCTCTGTGCATGATTCAGAAATTTGTGAGATGAAAAGTAATTTTTGTTTTATTAAAGACAGTTCTGAAAGGTAAAGATGAGAGTTGGATATTTTCTCACAGCGATTGCATGGTTCAAAATTGTCTATGATCCTTCTTAATTTTAAATAAGAAAGAATAAAATCAGTATGATATTTTTATAAAATGGTAGCTCTCCAGAATAGCTATCCTTAAAAGAAATGTTTTAAGGAACTATGAATCATCCCCTGGCTTGTCCTGTAAACAGCAGCTTCCAGGCTAAATCATGGCTCTAGAAGTCCTGGGTGGACACTGTAAGGAGACTGGGGAGACATATTTGTCATAAGACTTGTAAGTCATTCTACAAAATATCAGAAAGACTGGACGTGAGTGTTAAAAACACAAGGTGTTATTGTACCTATTTTTATGTTGCTCGTGAATTTTATATATCAGGATTATTTAGCTTTTACTGTAAACTAAATTTTATCTATTTGAAGGGTAAGCTTAGTTTAGAAGAATTAGTTCTCTTACAATTCTTTAAAAGTTTGTGGGAGATTATTTAGTTTGTGATCCATTTGAGAGACATAAGTCTATCATATTCTTTCCTTTAAAAAAAGGAATAAAGGACTCTATAATAATTGAACCCAATATTCAAATACCAAAACATTTTGGGACATTACCCTAATATGTTGTGTTGGAAAGTGAGATGTGAAGAGTCATATTCAGTGAAGATTGTAATACAAAGGAGTTTACAAATACGTGAAATTTCTTCCAGGAGCTAAGCATTCATTCACTTTCCTTCTCAATAGGTAGTATTAAATGGCCTATGTGGTTTTAGAACATGGAGTAATGATAAACAAAATAGCCCCAAAGCTAACGTTGTGAATATCTTTTTGTTTTGAATCAAATCAGTCAGCTGATAAGTGACAGAGCCAGAATTTGAATCTAGGTCTATTCAAATTTCAGATCCTATATATTCTTATTTTTCTTTATCCCAAACTGAAATTCCTCTTATGAATGGAAAATGTTTAATTATAAAAGCTCAAAACTCCAGATGAAATAGAGAACTGTACTTTTTCTCATATTTTATGTTAGTAGGGTATTAAAGAGTAATGTAGAGACATATAAATTCAGGAATGGAAGTGGCTTATGTCTATCACATTTACCCCCAGTTTTATTATACTCTAATTTTAACAGGATTGAAATGGTGTTTGAATATTTTATACTGTTTGAAATATTGTGGCTTTTATCTTCCATAATTATAATTGGGAAACTTATTGTTATAGTTCTGGAAGAGACTAGAAAGAAACTTCAACAACTGAAGAATGAATTTGAAAGTTAGCTTAAAAGTGATTTATTTTGCTACTGAGAACCATTCTCAAATAGACTCCCATGATCTGCCATCTAATTCAGAATGAATGTTTGAACATTTACAATAATAAAAAGTGTTTCTTAAAAACTTATACAGTGATAATTTAAAAATGTTCAGTACATCAATTATGTTTTGTCATGGTGAAATATATAATACATCAGGTTTCATTAGGACAATGCAGAAAGACAGCCAAGCATCATGAAGGTGGAAGTGAAGATGATTTTTCCTTCTGCTTTAATAGCTTTAATTGCAGGATACAATAGACTACAGCTGCTCCTCTCTTCAAAGTTTCATTTCATTGTCTGTCTATAAACTGTCACACTATGCCTGCAGCTTGACTGTTATGTCACCCAATCCTGTTCCTACCTGAACAAATTTGTGGTAATATACACTGAATTCTCCCTTTCTTTGCTCTAAAGTAAAATTCCCTGTACATTACTGAATAAGGAATAGTTTGAAGCTCATTGGTGTAACCGTACTGTGATAAATGTAAAAATGCTCTATCTAGAAAGGTAAAATAAAGGCTAGTGTTTGGAATCAACATTTTATTTAGAAAAAACTGGAGATACACTTTATATCTTTCAAAAATAGAAGTGCTGTGATAAATTGAACAAGATGCAGATTCCATGTAACTATAAAGAAAAGCAAAATCTTTATTTGAAAGGTATATGTGACTTCAAAATTCTCCTTTAAAAGTGTAGCCTTCAAAAAATTACTTAATACATCTGTTTTTGTTTCTTTTTGTATTCAAATATACTAGAAAAATTATTAATGTTGGTAACTAGAGTTAAGTTCACATTTGATGTTTCTAGCATGAGAGTAATGGTATGATTTGCTATGATGGTTAACAAAATAGCCCCCTTTCATATTATTCTCTCTGCTCTCTAATCTAGCAAATGAAAATAATTTAAATCATAGCTAGCATAATAAGTAATAAAGGTATGCATAGCATAAATATTTAGTTTTATAATGTTTTTTCCACCAAGAACACTTTTGAAGTGTATTTAAAACAATGTTTGATAGTCATTTCAGTACTGGCAGAAGTGTACTACATCTGTGGCAAAAAAAAAAATATACTGATTTGATAAAAGATATAAATAAGAATTATAGAATGTGAGAGTCAGAAATTTATGCAGACATAATGGCCAGCATCTAATGACTATAAAGAGCTATGAAACCCATCAGGCCAATCCACTCTCATTTAACAGTGACAGACTGGTAGATTGAAATTTGGTAGGCATGATTCATCATTGCTTCTGATTATTTTCTTCACTAAACTTTCATCAATAAGTTTAGAAAATATTGTTTAAATTTAAAAAGTTTGGTTAGTGTAATCTGGCTACCAGCATATGACTATTGATGATAGCCTTTATTTCAGGGTATGAAGAATTTTTCACATTTCATCATTAACTTGGAAGATGAAAATCACACCTATTTATTATGTTTGTTTGCAGTTGACACTAGGCTTTATCTTTGTGTGTGGTAAATGGGAAGGGATGGGGAAACTGGCAAATGATGAGGAAGTAGGGAAAGAGGAAATTTGAGACAAAAATCAGATTTGAGAAGAGAATATAATGAAAGAATTGAGATATTTGATAACCTAATCCTTTATTAGATTATAACAAACTGCTTTACACATTTGCTATTTAAGTCAGTTAATAAAGAGAGCACAACTGATGATTTGATCTTTTGGCAAAATACAGCACATGCTGTATAGATCTTCTAGGAGAAACAACTAAACTCATCTACCCTTCCCTTAAAGAAGAGCCCTAGGTTCCATGGGCGCACCTGTTACCAAACACTGATCAGTAATATTTGTGACTTACATAAGGCTCTTCAAGATAGTTCAGCATTTTCATTACAGAAATATTTGAATATCACATTTTGAAATTTTATGTGTATGTGTTTTGGGTTGAGTCTGATTTTGAAAGTTTATCAGTATGTGCTTTGGATTGAATTCTGCCCCCTCCAAGACTATATTCAAGTGCTAACACGTGGTACCTATAAATGTGTTTTTATTTGAGTCTGTGAATATAATCAAGTTAAGATGAAGTCATGCTGAAGTAAGGTGGACCCCTAAATCCAATATAATGGGTTTCCCATAAGAAGAGAATAAGTACACACACAAAAATGAGGTAAACACTATGTAATGACAGAATTTGTGGTAGAATCATACATCTGCAAGTCAAGGAAAAACAAAGACTGTGGTACCATCAAGAAATAGGGAAAGGAAAGGAAGGCTTGTCTTCTGAGCCTTCAGAAAAAGCAGGGCCCTGCAGCACCTTGATTTTGGGCTTACATCATTCAGAATTATGAGAAAATAATTTTTGTTGCTTTAACCCATCCAGTTTGTGTACTTTTGTCACAACAGTCTTAGAATCTAACCTGGTATGCCATCCACAAAAGAAAGACCTAAAAATGTTATTATTTGTCCAATGGTTATAAATTAATATATAGGAATATACCTTTATAGGTGACTTGTGGAGGCTGTACAGTCACAAAAACAGAAATTCTTTTAAAAAACAGTGATTATGAAACAAATAGGCTAAATACAATGACTCCTGTGCATGTGAGAACATCCATTCTTAACTACCACTGCTATCGTCCTAAAACTTAGCTCAGCTCTGTCTTTCTAAATGGTTCGACAGCCTTGCTGACTTCCTTTTGCTTACCAAGAGTGATTCCATATCTTTAGCATGACAGGCACGCTCTTTCCCCATCTGATTTCTTTCTAATATTCTGGTCTCATATTGTTCTGTACCTGAGTGGTATCTATATTCCAGCTGCACTACATTACATCATTCTTCAATACATCCTGTTCTTTTTTGCCTCCTTTCTTCATTCATGTGACAATGGAAATTTGTCATCTTTACTAATCAAAAGGTATTGCAAATTTTCTTTCAGTAAGTCAGAAGGAGAAAGACAAAGTTGGATGATCTCACTCATATGTGGAATATAAAGAAACAGAAACAGAACAGGAAAATACAAAAAAAACCTTGGACATTGACAGTAGAACTGAGGTTGCAAGCAAATAAGGGGGTGGATGCTGTGAAAGCAAATAGTGGTGGAGGTTTAATGGGCAGTGGCAGAGGAGTTTTGGTAATTTGGTGGTGAATATGGTATGTCGTCATATATTTGATAAATGATGAACCTATATATGTGGGCTGATATTATTGTGTAAATCAATGTTACCTCAATAAATATTTTTAAAAGAAATTTCTTTAAATAAACATGAGCTGAGTGAAAATTACATATTTGCAACAAAATTATCCTAACAATTATTCACCTATTTATTTTAGTACAAATATGTAATTCCAGGGTACTCTTGTATTGACATACTATTTTCTTATGTAACAAATTGGTTAAGCAAATTTATCTTGCCACCACTCAAAATATTTTTTGTTGTATTATTCCCCAAAACATACCGGAAAGTTCGAAATATTCTAGCAATTTCTTAGAAAACAAGACATATCACTATTTTTTCAAAATGTATTATTGCTATAAATCCTCTCTATTAACTTATTTTTACCATACAGCTCTGATTTTGCTAATGGAGTTAGTGAAAAATTTCTATCCCCAGTCATATTAATCCTATTTGGATTCTTCAACCATGAGATCAAATGACACTTTTCTACACAATGGTTATGAGTGATATGAATCTACGCAAGCATTTTCCTTTTTGTTTTTCCTATTTGTTTTTTTACATATTCAAGCCATGGTTAGTTTTGTTTTTTGGGTTTTTTTTGTTTCTGTTTCTCATGAGGTTACTTAGTATAAGAAAACCAGCTTTGTTTGCCTTGGAGAAAAGTTGTCTTTTAGAGGAAAGGGTACTTTTTCTCAAAAAAAAAAAAAAAAAGAATGGTGGAATGGTCCCACATGGTGCCATCTTAGGTCTCCTTCTGTTGGAAGAGTTAACTTTTAGCAGTGAATAGCTCTATTATGAAAAAGGAGATTCACTCAAACACATTATGGTATAAGGGTTTACAGAATCATTCTACACACTCCTGATGGTGTGCAACCAGTATGAGGAAAAAAAGACAAAAATTCAATGGAGACCAGACCTGGTTCTGTCAGCACTCTAAGAGGGCAGCTTGACTTTGGATTCTGAACTGATATGGATCCAAAATAACATGCCGCCCCAGCACTTCAAGTAAGAGAACAACCTCGGTAAATGTTTCAATGAGACAAGGAATTCATTCTTAGTCAATGACACATGGTGGCATGTTCACATATCATCTGAAGGGAGAATTAAGAGCAATGCATGGAGAATAGAGCAATGAATGTTCAGCCTAGTAAAGAAGACAACAATTTTTATTAGTTGCTGCTATTTAGCAATGGAATGAACACCCCATCACAAGAAGTATCTAATGAAACAAAGCTAGCTATTGACCATGAATACCTGTGTTTGGATTTCAGAATTTCTTTAGTACCTAATGTAGGCCAACCACCCTTGTTCTAAGTGCTAAGGTTACAGTCACAAAGTGAAATACTGTCACTAACATTATGTTGTAGAATGGGAATAAATAACAATCACACACAGAAATATATAACATAATCTAATTTTATGGGATAATGTCTAATTAATGAGGAACTATAAAACCTGATAATAGAGTTTAGAGTAATGATACTACAACTATAGAAAAAAATTTAGAGAAAGTTTCTGATAACTTGAGACTAACCAGAGTAGACTATGAATCTTGTAAACCATCATAAGAATGATGGATTTTTGTCTAAGAACTGAAAGCACATGGTGAGGAGGCAGGCTCCATGGTTATAACTTCTTTGAACTCGGTATAACTTTTTTTGTGCCAAACTTTGTCTTCCTCAGAATGAAGTAATACATTGTTCAAATTATTATGTACTATTCAAAATGAGAAAAATTAGAAAAAAATTAAATATGGATCAAATATTCAATTAAAATTTCATGCCAAGGAATAAATTGCATCATTAATTTCAACTCTATAACTCTAAATGACTTTTAAATTTAAAGGGAATAAGGTTTATAGTGAAGGAAGAACTGACATGCTGATGATCTTAATGTATTATATATAGATTGAATTTATTATGATGCATACCTTAAGCCTATCTTATATAAGGTTAGGATGAGATGTTCTGTCAATTAAATAATTTAAATTAAAAAATTCAAGATGAAAATAAGAGAAGTGTAATGAGTTCCATAAATGTAACCCGGTTTAAATATCTTTCAAATGATAACAATCTTACTTCATCTGTAATGCTACCCATTTGACCTCCAACCTTAGCTAATTCTGAAACAATTCCCAGACATGCTATCATGCCATCCTTATGAATTTCAGAATGAGGGAATTTTTTAAACATACTCATATTATCATTAACACTCCTAAAAATTCTGAAAATCATTTATTAATGTTATCATGTAACTAGTGTTCAAATTTACCCAAATATTTTATAAATATATTACTAGGGTTGAATTCTTAAGATAGTCTATAAAGACTGTTGCATTTTCTTTTTAAATCCATCAATCACACTTCCTTATTTTTTTAATATTTCAATTGACATTGACAGATTTGTGTCATTTGTCCTGTTATTCCTCATATTCTATTTTATCATTTCATCTCCATGTTATCACTTAACACATTCCTCTGTTACCTGTATTTTCTACCAGCTTGGAGTCATATCTAGACATTTGATCATATTTGGTCCAGGAGTGTCCCATTTTTTTCAGAGCTTCAGTCACAGTGAAGACTATTCCTTGTAGCTCTGTCCTCACCTAAACCACTACTCATCTCATCAGCTGTAAGTGTTGCATGGGAATTAATTCTAGGTCCTAGACCTGAGGATAAATTGGTAGAATTTGCAGAGCAGCTGAGAATTGTCCATTCATCTAGGTCTGCAAAATAGCCTATGATTGTGTTTTGTTGGTGTGTCAATATATTTTTGATTGCCTTAACCAATATTTATTTGGAAAACATATCTATAAAAATGGTAAAAAAAAAAAAAGTTAACATATTGAATAAATATTTTGTTGAAGACGTGTTATCATTAACCTTTTAATCTTTATTATTGAACTTACACAAATTGGGATTGTAACTTTGGATGGTTCATTTTATCCTTTTTAAGTCTTATTTCTTTTTTTATAACCCCAGATAAAGCTCACCTAAATGTCAATTTTCCCTCATATCTTACTCCCAACTCAGTTTCTCCAGTCACCAGCTTAAGGACTCTATTTTAATTCAGGAAGGAAATATTTTTAAATTTGTTTTTGATTATTAATGAAAACACCCAGGGGATATATAGATGGATATCGGACTTTTCTATTAACCTTTGTTATATCAGTTTTCCTCAGTGGTATTCAATGGCAACTACTGACAAACAACAGCACCAATCAGTCCTCAGTTTGAGACACACAACAACCAAAGGTAGTAGCATTATTTTGATTTTTCCCTAAGAAGGGAGATGAATAAAAGCACCTAAATTTTACATCTACTTTCTTCATTTCTAATACTTCAGAATTGCTCTTCCACTATGCTATTCCTCACTGTGTGACCTTCTGTTCACTAATAATAAACACTTTTAAAGCTAATCTGTGTTAGGTGATGCTATCTCCAATTTGGAATGCTCAAATAAGTGGATTTTCTAAATTCTTGGCTGATTATCATTTTTAAAATACAATTTTAAATTTTAATTCTTCATAACCTCTTGATTTCCCTCTGTGAATTTCTATTGCTAAGCAATTTTTGCAGTTCAAATAAGAGTCCAAATTAAGGGGAAATTGATATGGTAAGTTTATTTGTTTCCATGTTTTTAGAGCTATATTGGACTTTAAGAACTTGGCAAATTTAATTTTTCATTCCTAAATGCATTTCCTTTGTTTCAAACTATCACAAAACAAAGATTTGGAGTAGTACTTTTTTCTTCCAAAGTTAGATATTAAGAATTTTAAACTTATTCAACCAAATGCATACACATTGTTTTGCTATCTATTGTGTACATTTACACATCACATTCGAATTTTTCTTTGTACCTTTTCTTCACAACAAAAAATACTTATTGCACATCTCTTCTGTGTCAGACATTGAAGTGTTAGGAATACAATGAGAGAGGAATCAGTTTTTCTTTAGTATGTTCAGCTCTACAAAGAATTAACAACTGAATGGGTAACCACTCTGTCAAACATTCACTCCCTTCTCTTCTGCAACGAACACAATTTGTTCCACCTGTCACTTGTAGAAAAAAGAAAATGTCTTTCAAGGAAGATGTGCAATTTCTTGATTTTTCATTTATGTCCAATTTCCTCTCAGCATCACTTATAGGTTTTATATTCGCCAGTGGCATTTGGTACTGAAAGTCCCAAGGCACTGAAGAAAGTAAAAAGTCAAATATATGTAAAACTGCTACAAGAAAATCATAGGTGAAAAGCTAGATTTAAAACTTTATATGTGTAGATTTATTTGGAGTTTTCTTTGCAATATATTTGACTTTAACACCTAAAAAGCAGAATTTAATTTTTTATACAATTTATATGCAGTAAGGAAAGAATAGTCTACAACCTTGATTTTGATTGATAATGCATACTTCATATCAAGAACATGTAATGGGGACTCTATCAGTAACAGAGGACTGTGAAAAAGGAACTCTGTCACTCTACCACTATCTCAATCCCAAAGTGTCCTCTAACCATCTTATTCCCAACCTATCATTGCTCAGACTAAGAGCAAATCTACACAGGTAGAAAGTGGGGACTCTTTCACATGAAACACACCACAGCATTTAGAGGCTTTCACAAAAATTGCAATCACCAATTTTAAGTTCAAAGTGTCACCCAAAATATATTATCACAATCAGTTGTGGATTTCCCTTTATTGTTGAAGAGACAGTAACTATAAAATGGGATGATATATGATAAGATTTTTCTCAATGTGTCAGGAGACTGTGAACTTGGCTCTTGCTTCATTTTAAAATTTGCCAGTATTCTCTTCTGCTCTCTCCTTTCATCCTCTTTCCCAGCCATTTCTAGTGAAATGAATCTCCAGAGACTCATAAAATAGGAAATTATAACTAGGAAAAACGGGTGAGATTATATTTTCCAATACCTTCATTTTAGAGGTGGAACTGAGACTCAATTTTCTTTGTTATGACAGTATTGTGATCTAAAAACAGTATTCATAAGAAATATAAATATTGTTAGAAGGAGAGTTTCCCAGACAGAATGATATTCTGAAAAGTATGAGGATTCCAGCAGATAATTAGACGGCTGGCTTATGGCTTGATCTCCAAGTCAAGATCAGTATTTTTCCTTAGTTTACAAAGAAATGATGCTTTAAAGGGACAGCAAATTTTTTTTTGCATAAAGAAACAAAGACGAGAAATACAGCATGGCTTTTAAGTTAAATTAGGTGTTTAACTTTTAGCTGGGCAGTATCAGACGAATAATAAGTATAGGTACAAATGTTATATAATCACGCATATAATCTTTTATGACTTTCCTGAATTTGTTTCTAATAAAATATGAATACGATGTGGTTGATGTACAGTGCTTATTAATAATCATGAGTCTTTTAAAATATATATATAAATATTTTATCTGAATGTATATGTGTGAGTTTATGTATATAAAGAATGCATTTCTCCACTGGATGAGTACACCTCATTCTAGCAATATAGTTACCTATTTAGGGATATACATAGGGATGAGGAGAGGTGGAAGGAAAATTAGCAATAATTAAGGATATAAAAAAAAGTAAAATGATAACAGTTTGTTAAGTGATTATCGTGGGCAGAACTCATCCAATGTCTTTATATATGATATCTTTACTAATCTTCACAGTAATAATAAGTTTGATATTTTTCTCCTTATTAGAGATAAAAAGTAGTCGAGACTTAAGAAAGATTAGTTGACTCTCCCTGAATCACACAGATCAAAAGTGGCAGCCTAGATGCCTGCTCAAATCCAATTGGTAGCAAAAGATGATAGTTTAAAGTAAAATGGCATTTACTATTCCTAAGTATTATCCATATATTAACCCACTTTATCATCACAGAATCACAATGGGGTTGGTCCTTCTAACCCTGTTTTGTAGACAGGAAAACCAAAGCCACTAGAAGCTTAAGGAATTAGCTGAGGTGTAAACACCAGAGCGACACATCCAGTCTAGGCATCCAGGAGGTCTGGGATCTGCTCTGTACTTAAAAAGTCATTTATCTACACTGCTTTCCAAAGAGGGCACCCTTTTTCCCTTACCATGGTGAACCTTCTAGAAAACACTTTGAGGCACAAAAGCATTAGCAATCACATATCTTCATAAATACGGAAATAAGATTCAAAACAGGGAAGATACCTAAATAATACTAGACAATCAACATTTATTTGGTTCTTTCATGGAAAATACTCAAAATGTTCACCTGAGATGGGAAATAATTTTATAGGAGATAGGAAAGAACATGTTCATATTTTGCATTTTGGATTGAAATAATATTTAATGTATTTTACAAAATTACTGTCATTTTGAAAAATCTTGATGCTTGTCTTCTTTATCATTTGAAAATTTTACCCCCCCTTTTTTTCTTATGTTTTTATCCCTCATTTAAATGTTCTCTCTTGTTTCTATAGTTGAAAAAATATTGACATAAAATTCAGAATTAATTAATGCTAACTGGAATATACAGTTTTGTATCAGTTAAATGTTATTTCATAAGCTTCTGTAATAGAGACCAGAAATAATTGTGGCATATAAAATAATTCTGGAGGAAAATAATCCACACCTAGGAAATAGAAAATTTGAAGATTTCAAGCCATCATATGATCTTGGATTAAACACTCTATTTCCCTACTCATTTTGTATGCCACGTGACTAATTTTTGGCCAACAACATATGAATGAAAATTGTTATTTGCCTCTTATAGACTCTCTTCTTACAAAATGCTTTTACAAGTTGAAAAAAATTTTGCCTTCTAATACATATATCTGAGCAAGAATTGTGCTGCATACTTAATTATGAGCTAAAGTTAGTCCTTGGATAAATAACAATTTCTCCTTCTTTCAAAAACTTATAATTTGAAACCATATAAACTCATCATATTATACAATGTGAAATATATAATGAAGCAATAGCTATACAAGAAGGGATAATTGACTTATAAATCAAAAGTGGTCATGACAAGAGATTGGAAAAGCTCCCCAGAGGTGATCAAATTTTATTTCAGAAAGTTGGGTAGGATTTCACTATAAATCAAAGAAAGAACAACCCAATCAAAGTAATAAGTTTTCAAACCTTATTGCATATGAATTTATGTTCAATGTATAGCAGTGCTTTAACGCTTGAAGATATGGCATGCATTTGTGGCAAGAAATCCAAGGATCTAGACTAGAGTCATCAAATTAAAACCTTTTGCCAAATCTGACCAGGAACACGCTTTTGGTAAAAATATTATTATTGGAACATGGTCATACCTATTGTTTACTCATCTTTTATGGCTGCTTTCATAGGACAGCAGCAGACTTAATAGTTGCAGCAGGGATGGTATACAAAGATGAATATATTTCCTATTTTGCCCTTAATCGAAATAATTACTGACTCCTCATCTAGATTAAAGATGTTTGTACAGGCGTAAAGGATGATCTGATTCAAAAATGAATTGAAGTGTAGGAAGCCAAACCTTCTCAAACTCCCTGACTGCAGCTACAAAGAAGAGCGAGGTGGAACGCTAAAAACTGATAAAAACACCACAGTCAGGGTGTACATTAAATAGAGCGGCTTGAGATCTTGGGAAAAAAAAAAACAGCCATCACTGTGGGCTATACAGAAGTGCCAGATATCCTGGATTTTACCTTTCACACTTTTATGTGTCAGGAAATTTGCATGTTATAAGATTAGAACAGCCAAAATGACAAATACAGACTGTATATGCTTGTTAGACGAGATATAAGATAGAAATAGACAAAGAAAGAGGAGAAAGGAAGTCAGTGTAAAGCATGTATTTCTATAAGACTTTTTTCTCCTTAAAAGTTTCTGTCTTAGAATTTAGTACCTTTGATCTGGAGCAATCCATCCCTTTCCCAGGGTTCTGATGCACTAATGCACTTGGCAAGATCAATGCAATTTGAATGGAAGAGGACTTTTATCCTCAAAATAAGTAGGTCAGCCCAAAAGCAAAAGAATAGACTCAGAGCACCGATTCAGAGAGGGATCAATTATCCCTTTGTGTCATGTCAAGTGATAATTGAGAAACTCGAAATGTTTGCTTCCCTTTCTCTGTTGCATGATTGTTCTCATCAGCTGTCAATGAAGTGGATCATTCATCATCTACACATAAGAAGGACTTACGTTAACACAATGAAAAATACATTAAAATATTATTTAAAATATTAGATTAAGAATCAGAATGTTTATATTTGTTGAGTTCTATAGTTTAAATAATCTTAGAAGTTCAACTTGTCATTTTACCATGGAGGAAACCCAGGTTCAGATTAATGATGTGACCTAGATATTAGACCAAGCCAATCCTATTGTGGGATCTTTCTGATTTTTAGCTTTTAGTTTTCAGATTATAATATTGTGGTGTGGATTGCTCTATCACTGATACTAGAGAAAACATTTCATTTTGTCCCTTATTTTTTGTTGTTGTTAAGTAGACAGAAACAGGGGGGAGCAAAGCTTTAAACACAAGCATATCCAGGTGGAATAGTGGATGGCACAGTCCACATGCCTCTCAAAGTACTAGGTTCACATCTGGGAGCTGGTGGTAACAATCATGATGAACAACTAAGTAAAAATAATAAAAATGCTCCTTCTCTCTCTTCCTGTTTGCTGTCTCTGCTTGCCATCACTCTTGCCTGCACTTTTCCTTGAAAAAAATTTTTAATTATTAAATACAGACATATCTGAGTCCATACTAAAAATATTTTGGTTACCACTCTATATCATATTTAATATTATAGTTTCTTAAACTTAATGAGCTTCAGCTTCCTCATTATGAAAATAGCAGTACTAATAGCTGTATTTGCACATTGTTTTGAGGGTTACAGTAGTGTCTCTGACAAGTATCGCACAGCCCATAACAAATGTTGGAGAGAAAAAAGCTTAATACCTGTGTTTAATGTTAGCTTTCATTGTCTGCATTTCTCCTTTAACATTGACCTTTGAAAACATCCTATCTTTCTAAGTTTACGCTATTTTATGTAGGGTTATTACAAATATGATACAACTCATTTTTTTAAATGTATAGGTCAAAAAAGTGATCAATGTTTATGTCACTTGGCAATATAATTTGCTCTTGTTTTGACTATATCTATCCTCACGTGCCTTTAAAGCTAGCTGTTTGAGATTGAAGTGATCATTTCAGTAGCAAAAAGAGTAAATTTGATTTTCTCTTTTTTTGAGAATTTTATTTAATTCCGCATCTGATTTAAAGAAATTGATTTGTTTTGTCATAATCAAGCATGGCATTTTACAGTGTGGATTATATACAAAATGAATAAGATTTTCCCCTCGGTCTTCAATATGTTTAGGTCCCTTCAAACCCCAACAGCTGGTGTGTACCCAGGGTATGTACAATCATTTCATTGTTGGCCCAAGTACAAAACAGAGTAATTAGAGAAGTAAATCTGTTCTCTCCAATGTATTGAGTCAAAAGAATTTTTCTTGTAATTACCCAATGTTTGTGGATTTTTCACACTACTGCATGTTTCCTAATCCCACCTGTTGGCCCATGCATTTATCACTCTCTGTTTCTCTTCTATTTAGGGAAATATATATGACCAAAAGAAGAATAAAGTTACTAGTTGTAAAAATTACATTAACTTTAAAAGTGAATTTGAGTTTTAAAAAAGCACCTTTCTTGGCCATAAGGTTCTAAACTGAAGAGTCATGGGGAGTTTTCAAGTGCAGGAGTAACAAGAAAAATTTCATTTTGATACCATCCACGCAGATGAAACCATATATTGAGGCAAATAATTAGCTTTTGTAGAATAGTAGCTCCACATCTCAAGCTTCGTTGACCTAACATTGTCCCTTCTCTACAGAGCGTAATCACCCTGCTTTTTCACTCTTTGACATTCTCTGTTCTTGAGTGACTTACACATTCTCTCATTACCCTTACCCTTCTTTATACCTTTGATGCTTTCTTTTTTATCTTTAAATCTGGTTCTGAGTAATGGGAAAAATGTTCCTATCTTGTAAGCATCGAAGAGATTGATAAATAATGTTAGTGAGATATGCAGCACTGCTAAAGAGAATACACTCCACCATTTTCAGTAAATTTCCTCAGTAAAGAGGCTGAAAATATGAGATGGACGATTACAATTAGGACAGTTAGTATAGGAGATAAAGGCAAATAGCAAAAGAAATATAATTAGAAATAGAGTAGTATATCAGAAAGGAGCAATCTGCAAGCCATTGACTTCATGACTATGAATGAAAATGGGGAGAATATTAAAGTGAATTTTGTCACATGCCAGACTTTAATTTTTAGAAGATAAACAATACAATTAGAATTCAGAAAATGTTCATAAGGAATGACAATGGAACCTTTGGATTTGCATATAAACCCTCTTTGTATTTAGTTTTTGTTGGCAACAGGAAAGGAGGATATATATAAATATGTATACATGTATATATATCTATATATATACTTTTCTGATATATATACTTGCACACTATACTTTTCTAATATATATAGCTATATATACATAAATATATACATATATAGCTATATATATATTGGAAAAGCATAGTGTGCAAAGTGTCCTGTATTGGGAAACATATTCTTCGGAGTAGTGATACAATTATTTTGTAAAGGTAACACAGATTAAATTAAATGCCAGGGAAATTAACCTAATGCTCTGAAGGTGGTGTGACTGAGATGACAAAATAACCTTTCAAGGCAGGAATTTGACATATGCCCTATGGGTCACTTGAAACTAGATATATTGAAAAATTAAAAAGTCTATTATGATAATAAATGATTTAAGTTTAGGCTAACAATTTTTGAATACCTAGACACTTGTGTAGGAATTAACTTACATATACTGATAATTTAAAGATTGTGGGATACTTTTCAATGTAATTAAATGATTTCAATCAGTTAAGACTGTCATTTATTTAAAATAAGTGTATTTTTCTAATCCTCATGCTAGTTTGCTTGGTTTATTATCCTTTGAAATAATGTATATATTGAAAATTGTAGCCTGTCACCCAATTGTTTTCATTATTTATGAGGCAGCATTTGCCTCTATTTTAAGATCGTAGCCAGACTTTCCAGCAGAGGGTTTTCTTGAATTTCTCTGAGTTTATTTATAACAAATTAGTAAAATAAAAATTAATCAATGACTTTATTTTTGTTACTCCAGTTCAATTTATGATCTATGTAAATTAATTAATAGAGCAAAGCAAGAGAATTAAAGAAAAAATTAAGACAAAGGCAGTAAAATGTTTATCCAATAACAGACACTGAGGTTTAAGCAAGAACGGTTACGTTGTTTTCAAATGTATTTCTCTGCAAGACCCCTTAAAAACCGAAAGATTATTTTGCCCCCGTTTTTATGCCCAGTACTAACACATAGAAGACAGTAAATAAATGAGTGTAGGTACAAGAGGAAAGACTTTCAGAAATATTTTGGGGTAAAAGTATTTGAAATAGACTGTTAAAAAATAAAAATGTGTCTATAGATGATAGAGTGGAGAGTCTTCATGATTTCATTTGTTAAATGTATTTCTTCTCAATAGTTTAGAAAATAGATTTTTCAAATTCCCATGATAATACATTTGTGTCTGACAATTTAATGAATCGACTCTTTAAAACTGGCTTACTTTAGGCTTAGAAGCAAGAAAGTAAGCATTGTTTGAAGTAAAGGTGCATTTTCTATGTAAGTAATTAATCTTCCCTCCTCTTTTAAACTAAAAAAAAATTTTGTTTCAAAATGACACTTTTCTGAGTCACTTAAATATTTTCTCAACCAATGTGAGCAAATAATGCTGTTTTATTAGGAATGCACTATAAGGGGTGGGGGCGGGGGTGCTGCGAAATTTCTCTTATCTCCTCCAGACAGGCTGTAATTAGAATTATCCAGGGTTTTACTTAATTTTGCAGGAGTTCTTGTGTACAGCCTTCAAATCCTTAGTATAATTAACATTGTATCACTCCCATTAGTGTTTTTAAGCACTTAAATTGTGCCATAATGGTCACAGCTAAAGTTGCCATTAAAAGGCAATTGCTATTTATTATGCTCATAAAGTAGACACTTTACTACTGAAATTATATATATATATACATATATATGTGTATATATATGGTAGAGTTCCATTTAAAAAGAATAGACAGTTCCATTAGTTATTGCACCCTTGGGCTGAAAGGGCTGTCTCAAATTGAACCTATTCTTGTTCTACTCAGCAGGCAGTGGGGAAATCTAAAAACAGATGACAAATCTTAGCTTCCTTTAAGCAAAATTTTTATTATTTTTTATATTCATAAAATGTTGCTGTTCAGACAAACCCACACCTTGACCAAGTCCTGCCCTCTCAATTTACACCTGAGAAAATGGAGACAGAAGGTTGGTGTCAATCTCAAGCTTACAGAAGCATTAGTGGACCTTGGGTTAGAAGTCAGGGCATAAGACTTGAAGTTCTCATGCCCACTTAACCAGGCATTACTGAATTAATTTACCATTAGATTTTATTTTCTTTTGTTTCCAGCAAATGATTGACACCCCTTTGATTAATTTTAGCTCCATTGACGGTAAGGTGTGCTGAGTTTCGTTTGCAAGATACTTTAGTCTGATTTTAGAGCCAACCATGTCATGCAGTTATTAAAAAGGATTTTTTTAATTATTTGCTGATTGCACATGGTTTGTTGTTTTGTTTCACTTTTTTTTTTTAGATTCTTTATAGTGAAGTCCAAAGGGTTATCCTTGATGTCATTGGTCTTTGTTATTAACAAAAAAAAAGGAGTATTAAAAATTTTAGATTTTTTGCTAATCCTATTATATATTCAGTTTACTTTTCCACTATCTAGGTTAAGGTTTTCTTTTTTTTACCAACCCAGGGTGAGTGGAAGATATATTTTATTCAGTTCAATTGTTGGAACTCAACACAAACCATTTATTGGAGTAAACAATTATCACTGAAATGAGAACAATTTAGTGGTCTTGCATGATTAATGCCCTACATAAATTCTTTATGACATTGAATTGAAAGATGATGTTATGAATGTATAATAGGAAGTTAACAGAATGTGTCACCTTTTGATTAGTTTCTGAGGAGACAGGCTTTGCAATCAGTGATTTTGAGATGGTCGGAGGCCCATAAAACCACCATATTTGTTCCTTATAAATTAAAATTTAGAAGCCATGATGATATATGTTCTTTAACCATATGGGGAAAGGTGACTGAAGGAGGAGATTGTTTTATACATTTTTCTCTCATAAAATTCGGCTGTATGTGTATGGAATTATGTTTTCCTGTTTCATGTCATTTTTACTTGGGGAGACCTAACAGTAAAATTTATAAATTTCTTTTTGTGATTTTTTTAAATTTGGAAAAGAATACTATATTGCACGTAATCCTGACAATTTTGACTAATAAAAATAAATAAACAAATATCTACTTTATGAAATTGATCACATAATCTATCATGAAAAATATGTGTGTATGTAAACACACAAACATACGTGCATATATATGTACATGTATTTGTATATATATGCACGTATGTATATACCAGCGAAGGACAAGATTTTAAGGTGATTTGTAGCAACGTTAAGAGCAATATCAGTATATTTTTTTATCTAATTTATACCTTTCTATCTTCTACTCCTAATTGACCTCAACCATGCCTTTTTTCATATTATTGATTTACTCTTTAAATCAATGCAGGTTTTTTGAGTGTCTACTATATGCTAGACATCACTCTTCTAGGCATTGGGAGAAAACAAATATATAAATGAGACAAAAATTCCTATTATTCTGACAGTTGAAAGGTGAATAGGGTGATTTATTAAAGAGCACAGTGTATAATATCTTATATAATGTTATATCAAAAAGAAAGAAAAAAGGGCATTGGTAGGAATTATAATTTTGAATAAAGTAGCTAGGAAAGGATTACAAATCTTTAGGGAAGGCGGATAGTGAGGGAGTCATATACCTATCATGTAGAAGAACATTTCTGTCAGAAGGAATGGCCCAGTCTTCCAGTCCTGAGGTAAGAGTGTACCTACTGAGTTTTAGGGATAGCCTGCCCTGCTTGAAGGAGAGAGAATAAGAGATGAAATAGGGTGTGTGGAGTAGAATTGTAAAGCCTCACAGCTAACCAAAAGGATCTAATCTTTTATTTATACTGGGATAGAAATGTGTTTATTCATTCTTAACTCGCCCAACAAACATTTAGTAACCGCCTGCTAAGTTCCAGGCATTTTTTAAGTCATTGTAAATATGATAGTAAACTCAGTACTTCAATTTTTACCCTGAGATAAATGAGATACTATTGGAGAATTAAGCTGAAGAGTGACCTAATATGATTCAGTTTTACCAGAAGCCCTGTGGGTGATGTTCAGCCTAGGATGTACTGGGGAAAACTGGCAGGGGTTCACAGCTAGAATCAATTGTAGTAACTCAGAGAGGGATCATATTGGTTTGGACCACGAACATTGAAGGTGGTAAAGAGAATTCAGATACTGAATATTTTGAATAGAGAGCTAAGTCTCAGTGATTAAGTGGCACTCTTTCATCTAGCTTTCTCCCATGCCACATCTGGGCCACATATTATTAGTATTACCATTACAGGGTATACTTTCTACCTCAAAATGCTACCCTTGCATATTTACCTTGCATCGGCCATCATGGCCACCTCCCTAGATCACTTCCTGCCTTCAGTCCCACTTTTTTGTCATGATATATTCTATAGTCCAACTCCACAGAGTTTAGAAACATGAAAACCATTTTTTTTTCCCTCGAGGACTGGGCTCTTGCACATGAAAGTTATCCTCATGTATATAAAAAGCTATCCTCATGTATATAAAAAGCTATATTTTAAACGTAAAATTAAACTTTTTCTAGGTTCTCTCTATCCTGTCACCTATTTGACGCATATGCCAACCTAAAAAGACGCAGAACTTGGGAAAGTGAAAATTATTTATGAATGATAGATACAGTTGATACTATTTCAGAAAATGTTATCTGGCTGCATGAATAAAGATTGCAATAGGGCTGTTACAAGATGTGATTGTAAAATACATGTAATCTCCCTCATTACTTTTAGTCCCCTTTAGGGACACTGTCCTTGCTACTAGAATAATCTCCATTTCTTTTGTTCATACTCCCATATCTATTCTCTTTCTTCATTTAGAAGATAATGACTTCAATTATACTAATACATAAATAATTGCTGAAATAGAAATATTTTAATTCCCCCCAAAATGTGGTTCTTTGTAGCAAATAAAATCATTAATCTTAGAAATTCTAGTGAATACAAACTATGGTTGCTTTCTGCTCTGCCTTAGGCAAAAGGAATTAGATATATATCAATGGGTTCTTGGACTTGACCTATATCAAGGAGTTCTTGGATTGAAATATTATAAAAATAATAAAGAATTAAATTTGCTTTAAAATGACATCAATTTTATTTTTGCCATTCATTATTTTAACCAAATACATATAAAGCATTCAGTGAATATTTAAGATTGAGCTTCTTGGAGCACCCACCCTGGTGGTTCAATGGTTAAATCCATGGCCTCCAGCCAGCATAATCCACATACATCCCAAGATCCAATTTTGGGTCCAGAGACAGGGGGTATAACTAAGATGAACAATTAAATTAAATAAGTGCTTATGCTCCTCTCTCTTCTTATCTGTCTGCCTACTTTTCTTTATTCCTTCCCACACTGTCCTTAAGGTAATATAAAGTAACAATAACTATAATAGTTATAGTTATTAATAGTTAACTATTATTATAGTTATTGTTATTATTATGAATGAGTTTCTGATAGTAAACTTCCTCTCACCAAGGATCTAGTTATATTAGGCTCTAATCTGGTTTAAATTTGTTTTTTGGTTCAGAGGAGACCCTACAATGTCCTCTGCTATTAGTATCTCATTAAAATTCAACTTCTTTAGAAGGCATAAGTATTAAAAATATTAGGATTCCCCTAGTATATTTTAATAGACTGATTTATGTATTACTTTAAAATATAGTATATATTATGAAAAAGGTAAAAATTATGCTTCATACTTTTTTAAGTCTTTCTTTCATTTTATTTTTGTTTGTGCAGTTTATTTTTAGCATCCTAAGCACATACCTCTTCTGCCAAATGGGTAATTCAGCATGGGTCTAACAAAGTTGCAGGAGAGACTATCAGGGCTTTAAGCACTGTTTGCTGAATAAGAAAATACTATGTTAACCATGTGTTAACTTTCAAATCTTCAAATGCTTAATATTTATTTTAATAATAGGCATAAAAGCTACTTTTCACTGATTGCATATTACAACAGTTCTAAACAGAATATTTTATCCCCCTTATCATGCTTAATTCTCCCAACTCCCACAGCAGGTTTATCATAATATTCATTTTACAAATGAGGAAATTGAGCATCAAAGAGGCTAAGTATTTTACCGCATACCACATATCTAGTAAGGGATTGAATAGGAATTAAACTCAATATTTTTCCAATAGTAGTATTTATTATTTCTTTTGTTCATAGTGCTATACTCACTTTAAGATTTTGAAATTGCATCTCAGTCTATATTTCATATCTCACCTACCATGAGAGTTCCAGTGTCCTTTTACCAACACCTTTTCCCATCTTTCCTTCCCTCATGCCTTCCAGCCTCCTGACACACACCCATACCCCTGGTAACCATAGTCCAGTGCCCTATTAATTTTGGGGGGAATTTATCTGCTCATTTGTTTTATTCTATATTTTATATATGAGTGAAACCATCCTATAGTTCTCTTTTTCTTTCTGAGCTATTTCACTTAACATGATCCATCTAGATTGTTGCAAAAGGCACAATTTCTTTTTATTGTAGATGCATGGAATTCTATTCAGTACCCAAACCACAGCTTTATCCAGTCATCTCTTGACCAGTATTTAGGTTGTTCCCACGTCTTAGTTGTTGTGTACTGCTATGAACATAAGGGAAGAGATATGATGTTGTGATTAGAGATTTTGTATCCTCTGGGTACATGCCCAGAGTGTGATTGTTGATTCAAATGGTAGATTCATCTTTATTTGTTTAAGGAATCCACATACTGTTCTCCAAAGATGTTCTCCCAATTTACATTCCCACCAAAGGTGTAGGAGGGAACCTTTTTATCCCTTCCAACACCTGCTGTTTCTAGCCTTTAAATATATATATGTACATATATATACACATATATGCCATTCTCACTGATGTGATGTAGTATCTTATTGTGGTTTTTATTTGCAATTCTCTGATGATGAATGATACAGAAAAATTTTTGCAACTGTCTATATGCCTTCTGTGTGTCTTCTTTAGATACATGACTATTCAGTTCTTCTGTCCATTTTTTAAGCAGGTCACTTGTTTTTTTATTGTTGAGTTGTGAGTTCCTTATATATTTTGGAGATTAAGCTCTTATCTGATGTATGATGCATAAATATCTTCTCCAATTCTGGGATTCAACTCGTTTTTACCACTAGAAACAAACTTTTAGAAAATAAAGAATACTGTTTCCTTATAGCGCACTGCCTCTCCTGGCCTCATAGAAAGCAGACATGTCTTTGCCTGCATGTGTCATCTGATCAGACTACTCTACTTCTCTTAACTTGAACTTTTCTTTTGCTCTCCACACAGAAACCACTTTCTTTGCCTCATAGCCAAATTCATAATTTCCTCCTTTGGTGAAGAGTCATTATCTAATTTCCAAATTTGTTGAAAATAAATTATCACAAATCTCAACAATGTGGCCCTGTGTATTATACATGACACGTCTCCATAACAACCTTAGATCACTAAATCTTTTACAACATGTGGTTGTGCTTGTAGACTTCTTTCTTAATCAGCTCAGTCTGCTATAGCAAAATACTATAAACTAGGTGACTTTTCAACAACAGAAATTTATTTGCTCACAGTTATGGAGGCTGGCAGCAGAGGATCACAGCTGGGTTCAGGTGGGAGCCCTCTTCTGGTTTGCTGACATCTTGCTTTATAACCTCACATGGCAGAAAAGGAAGGCGGTAGCTCTCTGGATCCTGGTTGGAATGGGTACTAATCCCATTCACGAGGGCTCTAGCTTCGTGAACAAATTATCTCCCAAGGGTCCCACTTTCAAATATCATCACATTGGGGATTATATTTCAGCCTTCGAATTTACATTTCCTGTTTGCCCACGTAGCTGTATGATCATCATAGATCATCATCATCTAAGTGGGAAATGGACAGTTTGTTTTAAATGTGGTTGTAATTGTGCTTAAAATTATTCCTTGATATGATCAAAATAGCAAGAATTTTTTATTCATGTTTTCTCTACCATAGATATTCAATTTGCCTTATAAGTAAATTATATCATCATGACCTTACTATTTTATAGTCTGTCAGTAGAGACAGGTGCTTTTACTCTCCTCAAATTAGGCAACTATTCTCTAAGCTCAAAGTAATTTTCATGACATGATTGACATGTGAAAAAGTGGCATATCTCTTTCATTAAAAAAATATATTTTATGAGCAAGGAGTTATCTGTGCTCCACTAAAAATCAAAGAAAAATATTTCTACATTTATAACTCTGAAGAAGAAAACTAATAAAATTATTCTTATTCTATCCCCATGAATATCATAAATTTTGAGAATATAAAGTTAATTTATATTTGGTCCTTGGAATAAAGATCTAGGTGAGGTAATTTTTTAATTCAGCATAAATTTGAAGAAGTAAGGAGCTATTGAAAATTTTAGATATAAGTTGAAAGAAAATAATCCATCCTATTCATCTGGAAGATATCCAGTCACTTTCATCTTATTTATATCAAGTGATGTTTTAAAGAAAAATTTTGTATCTACTAGAAGAGGATTTTGTCAGAAGGAAGAATATTAAATAATAAATTTCCATGCTTTTAAAGTTATACATACCTTTCAATAAAAATATTTTAAGGCACCGATCTTAAATCTCATTAGTCCATTCAAGATTTAGACATAAGTAGAGAGAAATGCCAGATTACTTGGATGTGTGATTTAAATACAATATAAGCGAACAATGTGAATTCAAGAGGATTTTTTTTTTCTTCTCTTTACTTCTGTGAAGATCATCTCTCAATTTGGGATATATATAATATTTGAAGTAAAATGATTTTTTAAAAAATAGGCTAAAACTGATTCTTTATTCCTATGAAGTATGTTTCTTTTGAGGCCTTGCAGCAGAAATGTAAGTCCAGAAGTAAAACATGCTCATTGCTCCATCAAGAGAGACAATATAATGTTAATATTGTATTTCATATTTAATAGATGAAAAATATAGACACACACACATTCCATTCATATGCATGCGGGTATGTAGAAAAGGTAGATTCTGGCTCACCAATACAGAAACACAGAACAACTATTTTCAACAATTTTTTTCCTTCGCCCTTCTTTTTTTCTGCAGAGGTAGTTTTTACATTGCCCACTAAGATAATTTCCACAAAGAAGCTCTCTTTTAAAACTTTCAATTTATGCTATTTTTTTCTTTTCTAAATTAGAATTAAAATGCCACTCATTTTGGACTTTACCTTAACACAATTTTAAAACACGCATCTATTATTATCACATAATATTGTTTAATGCTTGTGATTTATCTTCTGCAGCAGGATATACATAAAACCTGTGTCTCTTATAGAACTATGAACTTCTTGGTGTAAAAATCTGTCTTGAATATTTTAATATCCACATTACCTCTAGTAAGCAACCAAGGTTCAGTTAATAAAATTACTGTATTATGTTTCATTCATGGATAAGGACTTACAAAATCAAGGCTAAACAAATCAAGTGACATTTTCACAGATTTCTTTTCCCCTGACACAAAAATGTTGCACAGTACATATATTTAGAGATTTAAACCTTTAAAATAACCTAGGATTGCCTGGTTTTGTTCTTTGTTTAAAGAATATAAGGTAAGGACTTCTACTAGACATAGTCTGTGAAAAAATTCTAAATATAAGGACAGACTCATAGGTCAGATAGTCACAGGATTTGCTATTGTCATCTTTCTTTATCGAAGCTTTTTCTACTTTCATATGTTAGACAGCTTATAGTACTGAAATTTAACCAGCAAAAATTTCCTGACAGAGATATCAGTTGTCAGGCCAACAATCCAGAAAAAGAAGAAGTGATCACTGCTTCTCAGAGAGCAAAAGAGGACTATTTGGTACAAGACATTCAAGCAAAAGTCCTACTGTAATGAAAAGCATCATGAAACATTGACTATACCTGAGATCTGTACCCAGGTTTTTGGACCCTGCTGGGGAGCAGCTTACTTTGCATCTCATGAGGCCAAGATTTTTAATATAGATGTTTCCCTTTTAAATGACACTCTAAGAATACAGCATAAGCCTTAATGATACTTATCCACCTAAAACTACACAGTGAAAGATGTATAAAAAGTAGGATTAGATAGTAGGGGTCAAACTGGATTGAAGTACACAGTTTGAACTTAATGAAATTGCAAAAGGGAATCATTTTATTTTTATGAAACTGGTTGTAGTATGGTTTAACTGAGCTTATGTTATTCTAAACCTTTGTTCACTTATAAGTATTAAACTACTTTTTACTATCAACAAATACCTACAATGTACAGCAAAATAAGAAAATTAAAAACTCCATAAACTTACTACCCAGAAATTAAAAGCATTTTTAATTCTAAGATATTGTCCTTCACATGTAAGAAAAGGTGAATTATTAAGTCCAGGACACAAAGCAGGCCTCCAAAGTGAACACTACTTTTCTTTTGTCATTTTCCTTAAATTTTGAAATATAAAGAAAGCTATCTGCTGTGATGTATTTTAAAATAAATTTTCATTACTTTTAATATTTTTTCATCTTTCCATTTAGCTTAATTTATAAATTGCATACTACATGTCAATTATTTTCCTGGAACTGGGGTTAATTTAAATCTTAGGATTTAGTCCATCAGCAAATAATTATCAAATGACTATATATTTTGTGGTAGACTAGATAAATAAGACATTCTGTATTTAAAGAGCTCAAACTCTAATATTATTTAAATTAGTTTCCATTTAAGATCTTTGTCTAACATGTGGATATTTATGCCATAACAATGCTTTATCCTTCTCAGATGAAAATGATAAACGTGTTCAAGTTTTCTCATCCCCAGGGCAATTTTATTCTCAGTACCTATGCTGCCATTTCTCTAAAACACAGTGAATCCTTTAGTCTGTTGGAGTGTTTTATTCATTTATTCAGTTATTTTACCCACTTGTGCCATTCCCTGTCTGTGCTGGGGATCGGGTGCAAGAGGCAAGTGATGAAATGACAGGCAAAGTCTGTCAGGAGAGTACACAGCGTTCAGGGGCAAAGAGGGAAAAGGAACCCAGTGAATCCAGAGATCTGTTGGCTCCCACTGATCTCCGTGTGCTTAAAGGAGAGGAATGGCCTCCCTGGTTTCCAGCTGGGCACATGTAGTTGGGAAGGTGTTGGTGGAATGACACAGGGGATTTAAAGTAGAGGCTCTCGCTCTTCCTTTACATTCCCATCATTTTTTTATTTGTCATTATTTTCCTACCTTGTTCATTTCCTCAACTTTGTACCAGTCTCCCTGAGTCAGTTTATTTATTACATGCTAATGTCTTTTTAATGGCCTATTTTGCCACTTCCTTCTTTAGAAATTAAATGCTAAAAAGTGTATAGTTTCTGTTATCCTTCTCTCCTTCAACAGCATTCACCTTCACCAACAACTCCCTCTTCCTTCTTCCTAAAGCTAAATTGCCCATTTGTATGCCAGATCTCATCTCAGTCCATCTTCTCAAAGACCTCAGGGGAGAGTATTATTCATTCTTCTAGATTTTAATCTCTTTTTCTCTACCCTAGTTTTCTTTTCAATTGATAAATATTTTCAAAGTCTCTTCTACACTTAAAAAAATAAATTAAATTAAAAAACAATTGCTGTTTGTTTGTCTGCTAGGTCAAGGCCAGACCCAATGCTTTGGAATTTCTTTATTGCCCAATGAAGCAGGAGAGTGTGAGGGTGATAAACACTTATTTCTTATGTAAAATCAGGATGGTCATCTCTGTGTTGGTTTTCCCCTGTACATCCCCACCCCACCCCAAGGCAACTTTCTCATTCTTAACCTGTAAAAATGTGGTGTCCAGGTTCTAGGGACCTTTTATCTGGAAAATTCTTCTCTCTATACCTGGCATCAAGACCATCACAAAGGAGATATCGCTCTCCTTTTCTTTCATTTCCAAAGTCTTGAAAGGGTAATCCACACTTAATAGATCTACTTTCTCAGCTCCTATCTACTGCTCTTTTCAATAATATGTCTTTTCCCCCCACTACTCTATTGAAAATATACTTGCTGAGATAATTGAAGGCTTCCAAATTCCAGATTAAAATACATTTTTAATTCGTATTGTACTTAATTTCTCTGTAACATGTGAGCTATTTACAATTCCCCAAGTCATTAAATTCATTCCTTCCCTGGCATTAATTGAGCTAACTTTCCTGCTGCAACTTATTCTCCTTTTCTCCTGTTCTTCTCTTATGGTGTTCCTTCTGAAATGTTGCTTTTTCTCACAAGTTTGTATTTGTTCTAATTAACTTCTTACTAAATATTTTGCTTGGGTAGTATCATCTGTGTAATTTTGCTGCTTATAATTCACAAATCTAAATTTCTTGGTTCATGTTTTAAAATCAGTAATGGATTTTTAACTCTTTATGAGATACACTAATCAAAATATCTATTAATGACTTAATTTCCCCCCCAAATTCACATGTTGAATCCCTATCCCACAATGTGATTATATTTGGAGATGTGTATTTAAATAGATAATTAAGGTTAAATGAGGTCATAAGGGTGGTGCCTTTATTTGACCAAACTAATGTGTTAGGAGAAGAGGCAGAGACACCAGGGATGTGTTGACCAGAGGAATGATCAAGTTAGGACACAATGAGAAACTACTTGAATTAACCACTTACTCATTATATGAAAGTTATCAGAAATCCAGAGTGATCTCTTTTCTTTGTTCCTATATCTAATAAAAAAAGGGGGGGGGGGGAGTAGCAGCATTGTGGTAAATAGTGTAGGCTCAGAGAAAGCTCTCTGTATGTAGATATTGGCACCGTCCTTTGCTAGATCCATTACCATGACAAATTATTTAAACTTCATTGCTTATCTGTGAAATCAGTGTTGATAATAAAAAATATATACAATTGTTGGGAGAAATATAATGCCTACCAAAGAATCATCATTTATTAATATTGTTATCATTATCATGGTTAACCATAACTACATCTTCTCATTTATACTGTATGATGTCCTTGAATCAAGACCATCTTTTTATTTCTGTCCCCACCGTCATTATCAAGCAGTCATCATAACTCACCTAGTATTCCCTCAATCTTTTTATAGCATGTCCTTATCTTTCCACCTTCTTATTTCTATCAGTCATTCCATTTCCCTCAGTCTATTGTCAAAACAGATGGTAGAATTTTCTTGGGAAAAAACATGGACACAGACTCTTCATTTCCTTTTCATACACCTCCTATTATTTATGAGGAGAAAATGTTCAAATTTCTCAAGATTGTTAGCATACAAGATTTTTAAAATTCTTATTCCCAAAATAAGCTCTCTGCCACCTACAGACACTGATACAGGGTTATTTTGCAGACCAGACTAAGCTCAACTTTTTAGAATATGATTAGCTTCTTTATGCCCTACAGCATCGACAACTATTTACCAGCAGCCTTCCCACTTCTCTCCCACTGGAAAATGGCAACTCTTCGTTAAAAATTTAGCTTAGGTATCAATTCTTAATGAAAGATATTAGAAAGTTCTTAATATCCATAATCTTTAAAGCCTTCTTTAAATTTTGACCTATTTCCATTTAATCCTTTTAAAAAAAGGAAAATGTATATCTATTTTGATAATTCAGTCATTTGTATTAAAAGAAGTCTATTTTGAGTAAAGTTTTGTGGTATTATGTAAGTTTAGTATATTTCATACATAGGTCTCTGCTGTTACATATTAAAAAATGACTACACACAGTTTAAAATAATAAATATTTATGGCACACCCTGGTGGTTTTATGGTTAAGTCGGCCATTTCTGACTGTCACAGTACATTCCAAGGACAAGGGTTCATGACCTGGGATTGCAAGGAACAACCAAGAAGAATAATTAAGTAAAATAAATGCTTCATCTGCTCTCTTTCTTCCTGCCTGCCTGCTTACTTGCCTTCCTTCATTGCACCTTTCCTTTAAAATTAAAAGTAAGTATTTGGAATATGATTCTATCCACAGAATTGTCTTTAATAGACCCTCATACACACAATGTGAGGAGGGGCGTAAACTCTGAAATTAAACCTTTTGAATTCAAATCCCAGTTTTATTTCTTAGCAGCTGTCATTAGGCAAGTAATTTAATCTGCTGCACTTTTATTTCTTCATTAGCAAACTCACAGTGTCAAGGTGACCATTGATTAGTCAAAGAATCTAAAGCTCTTAGAAGAGTGGCTGCTATATAGTAATAACTCAAGAAACATTGGCCACATGATTAATTTAAAAGCTTTTGCTGCCATCCTTTTGTTGATCAGGAAATTTCTCCCTTTTCTGGTTTGGATGTTCCCATACAAAATTGTAGGAATCCTCTTGTCTAATGGTCGTAGACAAGAGATGCCCATCCCGTATATCCCAAACTTTAAGGGTATGCCAGTTCCCAGAAGGGAATTAGATAAATTGGAATATTTCACTCCATTCTGACAAATAATAGTACTGATAGAAAGTATTCATTAGCTATATCTGTTCAGCATAGTCATCATAGAAGTCTATGGCAGACAGACACAATTTAAATGAACACTTTAATGGTTTTAGGACACTTGGTTTTGTAAAATTATTGAGCAACATATGTCTATAGTTTATATCCAAAATGCATGTGGTTCACTGAGAAGTAAAGTAAAATTTAGGGTTTATCTGTATAGAACAAATGAAGGCTTGATTTGAACGTGATTATAGAAAAATTTAATAATGCATAAACATTGTCAGTTAAATCATCACCTAAAAGTTTTAAGCAAAAAAGTTTTTCATGTCTCTGTCAAAGTGATATTATTAGTAAAACTGAAATGATTCTCTTTACGTATTAAGAATTATGTGTGCTGTCTTCACTAACCCTCCCATTAATGACTCTAGTGTTGTTAAGTTTTTATGTTCTAATCATGTTCAGTTACAGCTTTAACTCTGACTGTAGTGAAATTTATCCTACGAAGTTTCTTTATACTTACATAAATTTAAATTCATAGTAAAAAATTATTTCAATTATCCAAGGTTATGTTGATTTTTCTTCACGTGTATGTTTTGTGTTTTCAGATGTATCTTATTATGCTTCTTCAAAAAATACTGTACTAGTCTGATTTTTTCTTCTTTCGATTAATGCCTAGTTTTACTAGTAATATATTGCTAGTATCTATACTTACTTAATTACTAGTTATCCAACTCAGATTCTTTAGATTAAGGCAGAATTCAATTGGTTGTACAGAGATAAGCTTTCCATGTTCTAAATAGGATTTAAATTACTTAAAAATAGATATAATAGAGGAAGCTATTTTTGTTGTTGTTCATGACTTTTCACAGAATGACCAGTGACATTGGCTAAATTTGTCATCTGCAGTGTTCTTGTAACAGTAATATTATGATCCCCTTGAAGATATAGAGAAGTTCCATGGTAAAACATTTGCAAGTTTTCAACTAGGTTTGCTTTTCAAGAGTGATCCATCTATAAAGTTATAAATAAATAACATGCATAGGGAAAAATGTCTTCCATCAGAAATCTAGTTATTGAACATTAATGTTATGTAAATTTAATTTAGTGTAATTCTACAAGTAGAATTTGACTCTATGGAAAATAACTGTACTACCGCCTTTCACAGAGCAAAACCAATGACTTAGTGTAATCATTACTACATATCCAGTGATTTGGGCAATTATACCCGTAGTAGGCAGTATAATGACTTCCCAAAGGTCTATATCATAATTTTCACAGCTTGTAAATTAGTGAAGTTACAGAGCAAAGGAAATTAATGTTGCAGATGAATTAAAGTGGCTAATCTGGTGTCTTAAGTTCTGGAAAGTAACCTGAGTTATTCATTTGGGTTCAATATAACAAGAGGGCTTCTTAATAGGGAAAGAAAGGGCAGAGAAACACCAGAAAGATGGCTGCATGAAGAGGACTGTTCCCACTACCAATATCGTTAAAGACAGAAAAATGAGTAGGGCGTTAAAATGTGTAAATGGCCTCAAGAATCTGGAAAGGGCACAAGAAAGAACATCTCTAGAGCCACCAGAAAAAAATGAACTTCTGTTAACACCTTTATTTCTGTTAACATCTTTAGTGTTTTGGCAGTAAATTACTCTTATTTTTGCCCTACAGAATTCTAATAGATGATTTTACATGAAATTCCCTTGTCTAGTGAAGGGTCTTTGGTATATTGATCTGGGACAAATCCGAACCACTGAAAGGATGGTTTTCCCATCTCAAGTTCTAGTCTCTTGGGTCAAGCAGCACTTGGATTCACCATTTTTAAAATTAGCTATCTCATATTTAAGCAATCCAGTTCAGAAATAAAGCCTAATTATTTGATTACTCTAGGGAATCTTCAAAATGCAATGTGGAGAAGTTACATTTATTTTCAGAAAATACTCTACCTTTCTAATATAGTTGCTACAGTTCAACTACATGAAATTTGATTTCCAATTTCATATTTTATTAGAAATATACTTCAATTATATTTAGAAATAAAGATGCTACTTAATAGCAAATTTCATAATTTACTGGTGTTTAAATCAGATGATGATCCACTTAAGCATTTTAAAAAATCTGATAGCATGTTTCTTTTTTCATTTATAAATTCCCAAATCAACTTTTAATTATTACATATAAGCAGCATCTTAATTCACTGGACTCATGATGAAAATGCATGGCTTTGTCTTAAAGCCTAAGTGCTTTCATTTGTACAATCTGAATGTTTTACAAAAATGTCTTGTTTTTGTTTGTTTAAGTCATGGAGTTATGTCTACATGGGTAAAAATTGTTTTGCTCTGGTGACTATAGAAAATATTCCTATAAAAAAGAGAAAGAGCACTATAGTCACACCAAAATTACAAGCTATAAATATAAAATTATCTATATCTCATGCTTTTAAGTTGCAAATTACTCAAAAAGCATTCATCTGCTTGAACTATGCTGTGTTACAAAGGTCAGTCACCAATAAGGTAGCTCATTATCTGTTATACCTCTAATTATCCTTATTCTGGCACTGATGCTGTAGTTTAACAAACGCATATTAAGAAAATTTGCTAATAGGGTCTTGTTATCATCCTAATTTTGCTGTGAAGTTTTATTAGAAAACCATGCTGTTCATCTGAGCTGCCACAACAGCAGCATCATCACTAGGGTGTGCGCGCACACACACACACACACACACATACATATATACATATGTATATATATATATATATATATCAAGGTTAATTTAAAATGATTAGCATAAGTACTACAGATGTTGCTATGGGGATAAGAACCACACATCATCTATGATGGACATCATATGATTGCTGTTACAGTCCCAGTAAGATTGGATTATTTGTTTTAATGCCACACAGAGCAAGTCACATGATAGAGATCAGTATCTTTTTAATAGCATTCCATATTCCTAAATCAATCACCTCTTCAGAATGTTGTGTGTATAAAATCACTCTTTATTATCAACCTAAGTAAATTTATCAAGTTGTGTTTGGATGTTCAGACTATTCCTTCTAATTGGTATTGATTTTTCTATTTCTCAGGAGGAGAGAAGCAGTAGTTAAAAGGAGAGTGTGCATTCATATTCAGTTCATTCAACAAACACTCACTGAGAGCTCACTACAGATTTGGCATTTTCAATATACTGACAACGAAATTAAATTTTGAAGTCAATATTTGTTCTGTTGTTGTTGTTTGTTTGTTTGTTTTCTAATTGAATTGTACATACAGGGCTTTCAAGCCTGTAACTAAAGTAAAATGTGAGAGAGAACCGAGACGTAGAGATTAGGAGTTAGAACACAGAAATAGTTCTGTCTTGAAGCGCTCCTAAGAGATGAGCACCACTGAAGAATCAAGACGAAAAATGAGAATTCCAGATGTCTATTAGTAGTATTGGTGGTCAATATAAGCATTTCAAAAGTGAAAACATTAAAGTACTGAGAAATAATTATGGAAAGAAAAATATTTCATTATATTTTCTTTCATTTGTTTTTTAAGGAAAGATACAGGCAGGAATAAAGGCAGGCAGGAAGAGAAAGAACGAGAAATCAGTTCATTCATTTTTAGTTGTTGACATTGGTTGTCCCCCACAACCTCAAGTCTTGAAACCCTGGCCTTAAGATGTATGTGGGAATTCTGCCAGAGCGTGCTAGACCATTAGGCCACCAGAGCATGCCCTCATACATTATTTTTATTGTTGTCAATCAGAGTGATATTTTTGTAAACTTAAGGAGAAAAGTAAAGAAGAGCACATCAAATTTAAAGAGTAAAAAAATAAAGACTGGTAATTTATTTCTCACTATAGCCAAAATTAGGATACACTGGGAATTGGGGCCAGGATGCAGAGGACAACAAAGACAAAGGAAATATGAGATAAGAACATTGAATCAACAGAAAAAATAAATCGTCATGGAAACCATGTCCACTTCTTATGAACTAGAATGTATTGATTATGGGTACAAATCTAGTTTTATGTGATTATTCTCACTTTCCTAATACCAAAAAAGACTAGTAATGACATAAAATGATATATAATTATCAAGGTAGTCATAGAAAAGCACGAGTGAGTTTAAAAGACTTCTCAAACAAATTTAAAGTTGTTTATGATACTATAGATCACTTAACATATCGAGATGTTTCTTGAAAATCATGTTGCTTTTTATGTCAATATTACTGGTGGTTGGAGTATAAGAGACATTGAAAATAGGAATGTTATATTTAAAATAGGTTTTTTGTGTCATCATATTATCTATGAAATTCCATTTTCACCGTCCTTTTCAAAAACAATGTATTTTTCAATGTAAGTCTTAAAATTATTTCATAAAATACAAATTTGCTCCAACTCTCAAATTTCATATGAGTAAATGTACAGTTATGAGCCCCTTTCCCCAAAAGTCTTTAATCAAGATCCTCATTATTTCCTATAATGTTGGTCCCAAATTACAGATAAGAGTAGCTGTGGTATAAAATTTACTGCTTCTAGACATAATTATTAGAAAAGTATTACCACCTTGTAGCCTCTATAAAGACTTTTCCTGAGACAATGCCCAGTGTAAGATCAGGAAGGAAACCATCAACTCTCCTCTGAGAAGGTTGTTTATTTTTAGATTTCTTAAATAAATTACTTAGTGATTATAATCAAGTTGATATTTTTATGTAGCAAGTGGAGCAGGAAATATCCTGGTAAATCAGAATAGTCCATCAACATACACTTCCCTGTAACTTCTCCTATTTCCTTTGCATCAACCTTGATAAGTAGCTATCAATAATGTACAGAAGCATCTAAATAGTGAATTTACTTCCTCTAGTAGAAGCCTATTTTCTTTTCAGACAGAATCATTTAACAGAAAATCTTCCTTACATTCAATTGGCATTTGCCTTCTTAAAACTTTCCCACGATTTTGTCGTAGATGTGGTCTATCTATCTGTGCAGGTGGTACTTATCAAATATTTGAAAACACTCATCAAGTCCCATCATCACTTCAAGCGCCATATGTGTAAATGTAAATTCATTTCCTCTTACTCTAAAGATGATTTTCCCATCATTCTTTTTATAGTTTGAGAATGTTCCCTGCTGTCAAGCAACTGACAATCTAACCAGATTTTTAAAATATCAAATATAAATAAAATAACGTGACTATAATTGTAAAGTTCTCAATGTAGCCTTCCTGGAGTGTTTTGTTCTTGCTTTTCATTATGTTTTAGTTTGAATTTATTTGTAACTCAAAATGTCTTCACCCTAGCAGTTGTCACATATATTACCAATAGATTTATCATCCTCTCCTTTACAAAATGACCACTGCAATGTCTATCTGGTGGCACACAGAGAAGTTTAAAATATAAGCAATAACATATCTTTGTGATAATAGCTCCTAAATACTTTCTGTTAGCATGTAATAAATAAAGAAATTCATTAAAAAAAATTCAGATTCAGAGTGTACCAGTTAGAATTCACTTGGAAATATTTATTGTGTCCCTTAAGTATTACTATACACAGGGAATTATTTAGATAGGGGTTAACAAACTTCAAGAAGTAGTCAAGAACTATCATGGATTTTGAGTTTCAGCTTCAGTGATTTTTGGCTTTTGTTTTAACATAATTAACCCACAACTAATTACTGAGCAACTCATTTGTGCTTCATGCTATGTAGACAATTAAACAGCAATGAACTTTTCACAGACTTAAAGTCTATGGAGAGTGGGGGAAAACCCACTGAGCAATTATAATGCAGCATGATAACTATCATAATAATAAATTCTGGAATATGGAATCACCCATATTTAGGTCCCTAAAGAAGGTAACACAATTTTTCTGGAAGGATAACACAGAGCATGGATTTTCAAGGCACTGAATTTAATTCTATTTGGTTCTATCCAGTTAGTTCTCTTAGAAGAGTTTTAGTAATGGGAGTAATGAGAGATTTGTCTAAAAGTTGATCATGACAGATCTTGTAAAATATATGAAACTTTGGGCTTTCTTTTAAGAGCAATAGGAAGTCATTGAACTATGGTATTAACTCACAATGCCTTTATCCTAGTAGTTGATAAATATCTGTATTCTGTCTCTAAGAGAAAGATAATTTTGGATGCATCGAACAGCAGGTTAGGCGGACCTTGGGTAAACATGCGTGGGGTAGACAGCCAAACGGGAAGGTGGATGTGAATATGTACACAACAATGTAACAATGTAGCATAGTTACATACTCAAGATCTTAGAGCTAGGGTAAAGACAAAACACTGAATCATCAACCTTAAATTATAAATGAAGAGAAAGATCTTTGCCAGTATTTCAGGAACTATAATTAGAATGAAAGAAGGTTCAGAAACAGCTTTGAGAAGCACAGATTTTAAACTAACAGAAGAGCAATCCTAAGTAGAACAACCAGGATGACAGGAGAAAACACATCAATGTTAAATTATGTAAGTCAAGAGTAGGTGAACCAAAGTGGCACATGCTACGAACTTCAGTAAGAATTTAAAATGGATGACTGGATTTAATGACAAGAAGATCATTGTGAAATTTGAGTATCAGTAGACTGTTGGGATCAGAAGGAAAGCATTTCTGAGTAAGAGGAGACAGTTATATTTGTAAAGACAGATTAAATGGAAGTTGTATTAAACCTTGCTGAACTTTTGAACATATTACATGTGTATTTTTTTCATCTAAGCAATGTAATTCTATATCAGATTAGCAGACATTAAACTGTTTGATAATATTTATTATTACTGTGAATGTGGAAAGCAGGCATTGGCATACAATGGGAAAATCTTGACCTTCTTAGAGTATGTAGGTATCTTTAGCAAAGTTGAAATAGGCTTGTCAGGAGGACCAGAAATTTTGCAAAGAATTTAACCATGTTTTAGCATGGATTCTAATCATACACAAAAAGATGAAATTGACTTAGATACTCACTCAGGGGAGCTAGCTAAGCAATTTTTTGTAGAGCCATACAATGAAATACGGTTTGATTGTTTAGAAAAATGAGCTACATCACTAAACATAATATGGAGAAATACTTGGGAAAGGGGAGGTTTTTTCAAAAAAAGCTGTTAAGAACGTAAGTGGCTTAAGAAAAAATTACGTACACAAACGTCAGGAAGAGACCTGCTAAGAGTCATTCTCTCCAAGAGCTGATAGGAGGATATATATTTGTTCCAAGTGGAGGCTTTTAAATTTCTTTTGGATGTTTTATTGGACGCTTTTGCTTGTCAAAAGATGAATATGTATTATATTTGCAAAACAATAAATATGAGACAAAAGGTATGTGTCTTATAGCACATGCTTCTATTTAAACATGGATCATGTTTATTGATGCCTCCTGCTCTCTCTGTCCTACTTTGTTGCCCTACATAGCAATGGTGCGTCGAAAGCAAGCAGGACTGTAAACTGCTTATATGCTGTTTCCTTATCTTCTATTTTATGGCATGCCCCACTTTCCTTAAGCTCTATCACCCATTGTTCACCTGAAATAAGATTGACAGCTATGTAGGGAAGCTTCTTTTATATAAAGATAGTCTCTGAGTCTTTAATTGATTTAATTTTATTTCAAAATGAGCAGGGCTTCAATCTTACGCATGTCTTTATATCAAACGGCATATTTCTCAGTATCTGCTCTGTATGGTTTAGCTGCTTCCTTGAGTTACAATTCTATAGCAAGAAATCAGGGTGAAATCACATTACTGAAAAAGGCATGTGTCTGGCACATTCCCAAGGCAGGAGTATTTATGGCATGATGAACTGTGAATTGATGTTGATGCTTGCATACAAAAAGCAGGTGGTTCGAATCTAATTTTGTCACCAGCAGAAATGAATTCTATTTAATGTGTGAAATGTTTTTTTTATAGCCAGGCTACACCCAAAATGAACAATAAATAAATCGAGGTCAGTAATATTTAATTTTCAGTAAAGAATGATCTTAATTGAAATGATATGAGTACCTAGTCTAATCTAGGATCTACACAAACAACAAAGAAGAGGAAAGTAGAATAAGATTCCAAATGTCCTCAGTTTTCCACAGCTCTTTTTAATAAGGCTATATCAAGGGATCGTATGAGTTGTCCAAGTAAGGACATAGAAAGGACTTATGAACAAGAAACCAAGAATACGTTGCCAGAAAATAATAGGTACCTCTCGTCTTTGGCTATAAATGCCGAATACTGGAAACATGAACATGGTATATAAGGTATTTCCTTTGGAATAAAACCACAAATGCTTTGTGATAGGGTAACTTATAAAAGGTTAAAATTCATAAAGCTGGATTAGTAAATTTCTAATTATGTTAATTTAACATAAATTTATCTAAGGTTTATATTGACTTTTTTTAACCTAAGATAGTACTAATTTTCTAAAACTAATTGCCATATCAGTTTGGTCAAAGCAGTCAGTAATTTAGTAAGGGTTTCTCAAAGAGAAGGGCACTTTAACACCTAAGCGATATACCCATTGGTAGTAACACTTGGGAGATAATCTCCTACTAGAAATTCTTGGTATTGTAATTTGGAGCACATTTCCACACTATACATTTAAAGACAAATTCATTTTCCATTTTTTTTCCATCTTAGAAATAAAGAAATTGAAAGGTACGTCAGTTTCCATTTTTAATCATTGGCAAGGAAAGAGAGTTACGCATTTTACAAAGAAATAAATACCCAGAGTAAAAATAAATGGCATTAGGACATTAGTAAGTTGTTTTGTATAAATCAGTGGTATTCTTTTTCTTGAATTTGAAGGGAAGAAAGCCACACCATGAGAAATTCAGTGTACTAGATTGAGAGAACCTACCTGTATTGCAACAATCAGAACACATGCATGTTATGCGTCAGTAAAAAAAGAAGGTGATATTTGATTTGGGGTTCAGTTGCTTATGTACTTTGGTGTGAATTTAGTTTTCATGGTTGATATTATGATCCCTTAAAATTATACAATATGTTTAATTTTTCAAAAGTCCTAGTTATTATAAGAGAAATAATGCAGATAGTAGCTTTGGTATGTGTGAGATCTTTATCTTATGCTGTAGATCTATATGTAATGGATTGTGTATTAATACCATCTTTATATATAATTTTTGTTTGCATCAAGCAAATAACAAATAGCTAAATAAATCATAGAACATCTTGAACTTTATGCTTCCCAGCTGAAAACCACTGTTCGCATTTTCTACTTTTTTCTTCTTATCATCTCCATAATCTAAAGAATTTGATAACATTTTATTATTTGATTTATTTTCTTTAGCCCATTTGTTTCTTGCGTTAAAATATGAGTATTTAGCTTATTTACACATTCACTTTTCATTTACCACTTATTTTTACATCATTATGTCAATATTTTAGTTCACTAAAAGCCTACATTTTTGTCTCCTTAATTCAACTGTATCGGAAACTGTGCATAGAATAGGACAACAATTAGCATCCTATCTTTCCATTTCACAAACTCTTCTCCACTTCCCAACTTTTACAATATACTCTTATTTTTATATTGTTATTGTTGATGAGATTCTATAGTCTATACTAGCCAAAATTAAACCTTAGTGATTGACTTAAAGTTTGAATTTAAAAATTGGTTTCTAGCAAAAAGCCTAGCAAGAAAAAACCACTTCAATATTGCCTCATTAGAGTAAATTCGTACTAAGATTTTCCTTTCATCTTCTGTGGGTTTAACAATATGGTCCTATACCACTCAAGGTAGCCTGGCATCAGGTCAAATAAATTATTTTTCTAATATATCATCAGTTGCTTCCATCATGCCTCATTCACTTTAGTTCCTACCTACCAGGTGATTTTCTAGAGAGACTTTAGTTTTACATTTGTTATTGATGCTGATACCTCAGGAAGTGTGAGTGCCCCCCATCCAGTACTTCTGTTCTTGGGGAAATGATTTGCTCTATGACTCTCCCTATGTGTCAAGGTCTCACCAGGATTCAGGAAAGGTAAAACAATAATGAAACTTTGCTGGCAGAGCTAAGAAAGACAAAAGGTCAGAAGAAAGTATACCTCCAGAGTAGAGAGTGGGTGTTCCCAAAGGAGCTGACCCTTATGCCCTCAGGGATTCCGACATTTACCAGGCTTTAGCTGGTGTACACACCCATAACTCCACCAAGAAACAGAACTGGGATGGAGTTTTCTTGGAAACTGGGAACTGTTTTCTGGAACTGGCCAGGTTCCTAGGGAGCATGCTCAGTATCCAGAATTCTCCTGTTTGCCACCAGAGGGGTCAAAACCACAATGCTAATTTTATTATAATGACATTACAAGGAAGAAGGTCATCTCAGGACAGAGTTTTACTCTTGTGTCTCCTTTCAGTTCTTACTAGATCTAGATCGGCATTTTTCTGCTTCTTGCCAAGCAGGTTAACCGCAAGTCCCATGCTGATTGGTTTCCAACTTTTGTGGTGTCTGTGGCCATAGATGTCTCCTTTCTTATCAGCCTTGTTTGCACTGACTCTTTTCTCTTCTCTTCCTTTTCCCTTTTTCCCCTTCACCTTATTCCTTGCTCATGTTTAAATGCTACCTATCAGTGCCATTTTTATTACTTTAGAAAAAAACAACTGTTCTTTGCTCTCTGAGCTAGTATCTTCCTAGTGGACCTAATACATGGAATCTCTTTGATCTTCTTTTCTGACTACTCATTTTAACATGAACTTAGAGTATATTCTAGACTTACTGCTCAGTTCTCCTGTCGTCTTGAAATTTCCTTTTAAAGAATTTTCTTTCTACCTTTAGAATACTGTATACCTTCCTCATTACTGATTTCAACCTTATTCTACTGAAGTTATTTTTTAATCTATAAATTTACTTTGGTTAAATATAGCAATTGAGTTCCTTAGTGTCAACAGAGTTGGTATACTGATAATGGAGAGGCAGACACTATTTAGACTAATTCCTGTCAGAGTTGATAATAATTGCCATAAAAACACCACAATTGTGAAGGAACATGTTCTCTTTTGCTGATTAAGATAATCTATTCAAGATAAACCTAGCTAAGAAGATCAACTCTCTCTGTTGTGATAGTTGCATTTTATGCTAAATAGATCAATGATAAGCTCTTTGGCAAGTAGGAATTCACAATCCAGTGTGAACTGGGAATGATAAATTGTTAATAGCTTCCCTGGGGTTTTGCTTCTCTTCTGAGTCTTCTCAATGATTTCATCATAGTTTAGGAATAAAGAAACATAATTTATTCTACAAAGCATGAATGTCTTCAAGTACTATTCAGGAAGTTTCAAAATCACTTAAGTTCAAAAAGAAAAATATTTTGCCTGTGCTATGAGGGAAAAAATGCCATAACAAACTTATAAGCAAGCTATTTCAAGCTATGGAAGTGCCAATTTTGACATATTTTATAATAGAATAACAGCATAGTGAGCCATTAGGATAATGGTAACTGTCAGAGCCCCACAAGAGCAAGCCTTAGACCAGGGATTAAAGTTCAGCTATCAAGACAGTGAATTGCCTCTGGCTCCAGCACCCAGTCTTGGAATGCATCCAGATTGATAAGGAAAGCTGATGGACAAATTTGACATGTGAGACATGTAGTACTTGACCAGTATGACCCTCCACCAAAAAACAAAGGAATAACACCAGTTGAAGAAGACCACCAATAACTTCAAAGGGTAATGTCACCTTGCCCAATCAGGAACTGAAACCTAGTCTACTGACCCCCTCTCTCCATCCCCTTCCTCACCATGTGTGTTTTTTCCTTAAAACCCCATGCTTCTGGCATGAGGGGCTGGGTCTGAACCTCCCTTGGTCAGCTCAATCCCTTTACCCTCTAATTAAATCTCTGCTTACTCACTCACCTAACTCTGTCGTAGATTCTTTGAGCGATCTGAACTCTTCTTTAAAAACAACCTCTTGCAGGTAACATGAGCCCTTTCCCCTTTCCTGAATGACACTTTTTTTGTACAAAAAGGCAAAACGTATATTTATAGTCTTAAATTTACACTTTGATTCTCCTCTAAAAAATCACCTTCTTTTTAAAGGTGATAAAGAATGGATTGCATCCCTCTCATTGACACCAGGACCAATGCAAACAAATTTCTTCCCTTAAATAAGAATGTAAGATGGCAGTCAGACATATTAATCCATGTTTGAAATATTAAATAATTATGAATATTATATAAGCATAGTTAAACTGATTAATTGAATAAATCAAAATGTATTTGGAAATAACTTAACTTTAAGAATACCTAGGTTCTTCTCAGGCAAGTTGAGCAAAGAAATGAACATCAAACAGATTAGTAGGAAAAAAAGATCAAATTTAATGACCTAAGTATAGGAGAAATAAAATAAATGAGGAACAAATCTCTATTCATTGTGCAAAAAAAAAAAAAAGAGCATCTCAAGGAAGTCTCAGGGGGAAGGAGTCTTCACAAGAAGGGATAACTTCATACAATACAACCTTGCCTGCAGATGTTTATCCTGCTTTAAGATATGTTTCTCCTTTTAAAAAGTTTGTTTCTGGAGATGATAGGTAATATAAGTAATCTTCACTATTTCAGACAATGGAACAACTTCTCAAGACCCTCAAAACTTTGGTTAACCTTTAGTACCACATACCAAAGTGATATGATATGTAGCAGAAAAAAAATCCTGTTTGTCATCTCAGAAAAATTCTGCTTGAAAATTGGGGGTAAAGCCAATCTTAAAATGTCAAAATTGTGCTTAAATACTTACAGTGAAGGATTCAGTTCAACAAATATTTATTATGTTTGAGCATCTTTGGTATTCCAAACTCAGGATTATTGAAAAATGACATAAAGTACAAAAAATGAGATCCCTGGTCTTAAAGTCTATGAGTCCAGGACAATAGCCACAATTCTATTTTTAAATACAACACACAGACATATAATATTTATATGTAGGGTATGTGCATGAGCAAGTGCTGTTCTGAGTCCTTTGCCTCTTTCCTACCAATGAAATCATGAAATATAAAGCAAAAAAAAAGAAGTTTTGTTGATTTTGCTGCCTGGTGTGTACATTTTTATATATCAATTACTGGAAATTATATAGTTTAGGAATAATAATAATAATAATAATTCTGTCAATATCTACCCTCTTTTTATTTTTACAAATTATTTATAATCGTTTCAAAATTAATAACCACTTGACTGGCACAACATAATAGTATTCTACTCTCTCCAACTCTTTGACCAAAAGTTGTCAAATGCTGACAAGGGCAGGATGAGTGATATAAGAGGCTATAACAATTCCTCCTATTCTAGGTCTGTTGATATAGGGTACCAGTACATCTGTGGTTTTGGAGATATTTGAAATGTAAAGTGCTAGAGAACTTGACACAATACAGATAAGTGACTAAGTTTATTATCCACATTGATCTGACTTGTTTAATACAGCACTTTTGTATAATTTTTTTTTAATTCGCTGTGTCTTCATTCTATTGCCATGGCACAAATCCTTCCCTCACTTCTCTCAAATTATTTTCCCCAAATCACATGTAAGTTGACTTCTAATTACTGTTTATTTCAATTTCTTTTCTCAGTGTAATGTTATCCATCAGGGAAGCTTTCCTTACAACTGGAGAATATATTGCTATTCAAGACCTTAATTCTACATATGAAATTCCCTAGAAGGATTGTAATGGTTACGTTGGATTGCTTTCTCTCCTTTTGACCTATTCTCCTTTCAACAATAACTGTAGATAATCTCTCCTGAATTTACTAATTTGGTTTCCCTTATTTTCTCCAAGCTAAAATGAATATTTTACCCCTTCTAATTCAGTGCACTCTTCTCAGTGCCCCATCTCATCAATATTGTTCCCTGCATGCACAAATGACAGTTGACCACAATGCACAATTCTTTTTGCAACACATAACCTGAATTACCATTTCTGTACACAATATGATTTATTTTCAGAAAGCAATAGTTGTTGGGTTATTCTCTATGTTGAGCCTCAATCTCTCTTCTCTTAATACTTTTTATCAGACCTAGTTCTGACATCTCAGGTGATACACATTTACATGATTAGCTTCTAATTGTAATTTTAAAAAATCCGTTATGAATTCTCAAAATAAATTTGCAAATTCCGCAAGACCTGGTTTTCAGTTACCTTCATTATTCTCCATTTTCTCAAAAACACACATCTGAAATTCAACAATGTCCATAAGCTGTAGCATTTAGAACTAAGAAAGTTCCCATTGCATCTACTAACAGGGAGTGCAAAAGAATAACATATCCCTTGACTGTGAATACTGTAAGTTTACAATATTTGAGTAAAATGAACTTGGACATGAATCCCAGTTCTGAAGTTAGTTAATATGTAATCGTCACTATCTAATAAGTATCCAATCCTCAATATGTCTTCTGGAGAAAAGGGTGCTATTATCTAATTCTTGTCTCATTGTAAGGATTAAATGAGATGCAAACAATTCAGAGCCAGCTCCACACAAAGCAAGTATAAAAGAATATGGTCACTGTAGTCATTAATGTTTTTTAGAATTATCATTACTCTAATTACTCTGGTTACATCTGCCTTCAGGAAAACAATAATCACATCACTGATACTCTGCAAACTTAAAGTCAAACCATATGTTGTTTAATTCTAAGGCCTATCCTTAAGTGACTGTAAAAGTACATGCCACTGTAGCCAATATATTAGTATATTATATGAATAATTTATCCAACTATTTTCTGACCAGAACAATTGAGATGCCAGCTGTATTTCTAATTAATTGTTTATCATTAATTATCCCTTTTTTATTTCATTTTTTTAAACTATTATAGTTTCCTTCCTCCATGGCATGTCTAGGTGAAAACTGGGGCATAAAGATATATACATATACTTATATATGTGCATATATATTATATACGCATACATATTATATGTACATATGCTTACACTAATATAAAAATGTAAAAATTGGTTCAATTATAAAGTAAATTGATTCAGTCTTTAGGAACTAAAGAGAGCATGAAAGGAGAAACAGTCAAACATATTATTTGCCTTAGAAAGAGAATAAGAAAATGTTAGCGTTATGAATAAAATCTTCCTTTAAATTGTTATTACCTCATGTTTAAAACTTTTAGAAAAATATCTTATCAACAAATTTTAAGGAAACATCTTTCCTTTTTGCCTTAATAGGTTCAACCTGAACGGAAAATGCTGCTTCTTAATTATCACCATAAATAGCTGATGATTGTTAAATGCTTACTATATGCAAAATTAGGAATATTAAGATGTGAAATATAATCTCTGATTAGTTGGGGTAATAAGGCATCTAAAGATAGAATAAGAAAGCAATTGTATGTGATCAAGTGGTAAACATAGGAAGTATTTCAGCATGAAGGATAAAATCATTCTTTTGTGGCTGTGAAAAAATACTTTGCATTCAGAGAGTAAGCATAATATGATGTACATTCAAAGTTGCTAGCTCACTCTTTAACTTTTTTTTAAATTGCCCTTTGATATATTCCCTTTTATCGAAATAAGATAAATAATTTTACACTTCCTTTCACAATAACTTGTCAAGTCCTTCCTCTATGCTGTTCATCCTTCTGAATATGAACATCATCTAGTCCCTACTTCCCTCCACTTTGCCAGACCTTTTCCATAATTTAGGACACAATGCATACCTTTTAGAAAATTTAGAGAACTCTGCTGGCATCTTCCTTTCATGTCTCAGTTAACTGACATCTCTGCTTATCCTTTACAGCTACTAGAGTGTAAATCTGTTGAGATTTACTGACACAGTTTATTTATTTCTTGAGCCCAGTATCTAACTGACTGATGTACAAGGGACATCCAGTCGCAGAACAAAGCTTACTGATCATCACATAGTAGAGGCAAACAGACCACATTTCCAATCCTAGGTTCACCACTTCTTGACTTTTGCTTGGAAAGGATATATAACTTCTCTGCAGCTTAGAGTCTCCACTTACAAAATGAGCATAATTTTATCGTCACTGTAGAATTCATAGAAATACTGAAAATAAGAGGTATAAAATTTCACACAACACCTGATGATGCAGATATGCAATAATTGTTAGCATTCACCTCATTGTGTCTTTTAACTGAGATCAGCACAGTATAAACTATCTCTTTAGTTTTAGATTCCTTCTTCAGTCTCAGCTGCCCCTTTCTTTTCAACTGTTGCTATTCTATTCTTACGAAACAGCAATATGAAAAGTCACCATCTTCAACTTAAGTGATTCTGATTAAGCAGATGTCTTTTGCTTTGTATACTATGGTTTCCACTTTCCGTGTTGTTAAGCAAGTGTATCTTACCAAAATAATTTTTCTGTCATGCTCCCCTTCATACTCTTTACTAAGATTTAGGTCTTTGACTAAAAATTCCTCTTCTAATTCCACCTATATCTCAGTAACGAAATGCTTATTTTCTATGAATATTTTAATTCAATGAATATATCAAGAATGGAGAACCCAGTTAGCATTTTGAACATCTTTCCTTGTCTATTTTCCCTCTTTAACTACTTATTTTTTTCTGTCAGACTTGAATCAATGGCTTCTTTAGTTAAAAAGAAAGAAGTCAGGAGAAACATGGCGGGATCTCTAAAAGTTTGCTTACTCTTCCTCCTCTAACTAAAATCTTTACAGAATTCCTTAAAAAGTTCAGAGAAGATGCAATTAATCATTTAAAAAGTTGCCTTTTTTCTCTATCAGAAAACAAATTTGGTCTATTAGGTTCTGTCAACAGGCACTTAATCACTTCTTATTTATTTTTTTGTTAAGTAGGATTTAAAGAAAGATGGAAGAAAGAGGAGGAAGAAGCATCTTTACTGAGTTAGTTGTTCATTTTGTTTTTTCACCCTGACCCTGGATATCAAACCTGGTCCTTGGACTACAAGTGGTCTGCACACCAGCGTCTCAGCAGCCTGAGCCACAAGAGCAGGCCCCTGTCACTTTTATGAGAATGTGTTTATTAATATTTATTAATAATGCCATTGAATATGTTAATGTATTTTATGGAATTTGTAACTATGATGATTTTGTGAGCACTAAGCTTTTCCATGTTAAGTAACTCAGTATATTTACTGCTTGTTCAGAACCTTGAAAATAAATACGAAAATAAATTTTTCATAAGAATCAGGTTGTTGTTTTTATTTTTATTCTAATTATTCATTACTGAAAATGCTTGCTTAATGCTAAATTGTATTACTGATAGGACTGATTTTCATATAGGAAAATAGTTATTTGGAATTCTCAGCTCTTTCGTATTTGCTTCTTATTTGCAACTAAGAATTTTATAAAACACTCTTAGATGTTGATGGTTTACAAGAAGTCTACTTCAATTAACTTAGGACTTGAATATATTGACAATAGTTTAACTGAAACATTTGAATATAGTTAGTGTAACCCTAAGAGACAGTATTATCAATTTTTCCACATGACATATTCTCATCATAATAAATTTCAATATCTACATTATTAATTACTCTCTTAAGCAATTTTTTAAACTTAAGTATAATTTAATAATTATATACAGAGACTTTGAAGTATAGGTTATATCAGCAAATATTTCTGCTTCTAAAAGTCTTTAAAATACAAATGTGACCTAAAAGTATGCTGTCATGAATATTATGCTATTGTTACATTTTTAAGCTTCTATATTTTGACTTTGAAAAGGGTCTTTATTTTATATTTTAGAAAGTATTTTATATGCATTCATAAGCCAAAGGAAAATATTGTATACTATTAAATTAAGAGCACCTGATCTGTTATGTAGAGTTGGGTTCATTTATGAATATTTGATGAAAGTAATTCAACACCCCTCTCTTCACCTGCAATGACCCTGTAGTACTTGGAATAATTTTAACAAGGAATACAATCACAGGTCCATCAAGAATTTTGCCCTTATGTTTTCATTTAAACTGTATTTATGTGGCCCACTTGTCAGTCAGTTAAAGAGCAAGAAGTTAATGGCTCGGAGTTTGAGCGCATGTTAATCTGTTCAGGCTCTCTGATGCCATGACCTTTTTGAGTGTACCAAATGCAACCTCTCTGCCTGGAAACTATTAACTCATCTCTAAAGCACACAGAAGTGGGAACATACCAGATTTAGGTTTCATAGTTCACCTTCCATTTACAGGAGTTATCATCTTTACTATGAGCTCTAAGTAGACTAAATCAGCAACAAATTATAGAAGTGAAAATACAAAAAAATAAATAGCATTTATGTAGCCTCACTATATTTATATTAGTATACATATATATGAAAGGTCTTTTTTCTCACTTGATATTTTCTAATAATGCAATGTTAGCAGTGAATTATTTTGTCATTTGCTCAGAGATATATTATTTGCTTCATAACTTACTTTATACCGAGTTAATTAAAAGGGTCACATATATAGGGTGACCATATACTGTTTTTCTCTAAACTGGGAGCTTTTCCGATGAAAGGGGAGAGGTGCTACTAAAAAGTAAGACTGATTCAAAAGAAGGAGGCTAGTAAACAGAGTTAAGGGTTGAGTACAAGTGACCTTCCAGAGGAATGAGGTGAAAAGGTTTGAAGTGTTACAGATTACTCAGAAAACTTCCTACTCACGTGTTCAGGGAGTGCCTATTAATTGCTCAACACAGAAGTTAAATAAACAGGGGGTTTCTAAGATTAGAATCACTTGGGCTGTAATGAAAGCACAGGTAGAGAAGAACATGAAGTACACTGTGGAGTCGTTACCAGACCCCTGTAGTCACTCAGTTCCAAGCACCTGCAGCCTAGGCCAGAGAACTCCGCAGGTCTCTTGCTCCTTAGGTCTGGAACAGTGCCTAGAATCTCTATTTTCTGTTTTTCTACTGCTCAGAACGCTTCATCTTGAAAAAGCCTCCAGTCAGCCTAACCAGATGTAGAGATTCACTAAAGAATATAGATCAGTTTTAATCATTCCACAAATCAATCCATATACTGAGAATAATTCTATTATAAAAGATGCAAGACAGTAAAAGACTAATAGTGGTTTTATTCATAACTTCTTTTAATCATTAATTTTTTCAGAATACATTAACAGTTTTCCAAATATTGCAAACAAGGAAGAAAAAGAGAAGAGGAAGAAAGAAAGTAGGGGTAAGGGATGAGGGGAATCCAGGGAGAGAGGAAGGGAGGAAGGAAAGCAAGAAAGGAAAAAAATGCAAGGAGAGAGGTAGAGAGGGAGAAAGGGAGGAAAAGAGGATGGGAGGGGAAGGTAGAAAGAAGAGGGAAAAAGAAGAAAAGGAAAGAAAGCTCTATATGACAAAACAGCCCAACTCTTCCAGCCTCTTTCAAAATATCTCACTGTATCACACATATGCCTCAGCAGGAAATAAGTCACAGAGGCACTAAAATGCAACTACCTTAAAATAAATTTATTAAACCATTTATATCTTTATCCATAGGAAAGTAAAAGTCTAAATCAGCTACCTTTAGGAAAATATATTAAGCTAATTTGTTTTAACATCAACACAGCAGGGAAAACCAAAATAAAGCTGTGACCAGCAAATAAACAAGCTCCACAGTGTGAAAAGAAGAAAGTAAGACAAGGAGAGGACAAAGGCAGTCTATCATTTTCAAAAAGAAGAAAAATAGTGGTAACCTTGGAAATGACTGTAATTCTCATATTTCCTGAAAATGGCATGATTGTGCTTTTAAGGAGGAAATATTTATTCAACATCTTGGTTTCCTTACAAGCATCCTATTCTGTATTTGTGATTTTTGACTCATATTCATAGATTTCCTTCATAAGCTATTCTTTTAATACCATTTTATGGATTGCCACTGCTATACTTATATTAATTTAGAAATGTATGCATCTTTTGTAGTACCTCTGTTATCATTTGGAAAGTATCTAAACATATATTCTTTTCTTTTTCATATTACTGAAACTGTGGATTCGGGGTTGCATTTACTGCTGACTTTGAAAACTTCTGAGAGGGGAAGTGTTTCTTAGACATCAAGGAGAAAAGAATATATGTACATACGAGGCTGTATTAAAGCTATATCAAAATGATTGGCATACATAAATTGCAAAGAAATTTGACCAACGGGTGTGCCTGAATAATGCTGAATTACCAGAATTATTTTTCCTAAAATCTAAGCCAATCACTTTCATTGATATCTGTGTTTTTAATTTTTGCAGTTTTCCTATATTCAGTTTTGAGGAATAGAAAATGTCCATATTGCTGTCTTTAAATAGAGTGTTTATTTTCCTTTAGATGAAATCTTGGTAGTATTTTCACACCATCACACCTACCAAATCATGAATACAGAACAAAGATCACTTTTAAAATCTACTAGCCGTATTGTAAATCATTTAAACAATTGTAGCCATCTCTCTAGAATTATTCTGAATCATGTATTCTTTAACTTTTCTTCTATTATCTAACAGATTTTATAGTATTTCATATGTGGACCCTAGCATAGGTAGAGAGAGAGAGAGATGCTTCTTCACTATCTGATAAAGAAGGCATAGTCTCTAAGAAGATCAAGAATTCTGTGTTCCACATAACGCTGCTTTAAAATTTAAATCATTTAGATGTAAATTATTAAGTGACATAAATCCCTGCATGTGTGATGTCATGTGTCTATGTTTTAACAAAATTTCACAGACTAGATTGCTGCTCATAATAAATAAATAAATAAATAAAATAAAAAAATTGTGTCTTACAGTTCATAAGACAGGAAATCTAAGATCAGCATGCCCATCTGGTAAAATTTAGGGGAAATCTCTCTTCCAAGTTACAGATTGCCAACTTCTCTTGTACCTTCACATGGAAGAAAGCAATGTGGAGAAGCACGCTCGCTCCTAAATTAAAAGGGGACTAGTCCCTTTCATGAGGGCTACACCCTCATGACCTCATCTAACCCTAATTTTCCCACATAGTATTTGGTCAGATAGCCTAACTAAATATGGATCGTTTCGTAGATAGTCTGTCCATGATAGACACCTATCTATAATTTCTAACCTCATCCATTAAGCGTGATCATCAATATAACACTGAAAACAGTTTGGAGAAAGATATAAGTCCATAGGGTCATAATCCCATAACTACAAAACTTTCAGCCCAATGTCTTTAAGTTCAGAAGTTTTGAAGGTCTAGAATAATGATGGCAACATTTACTAGATGTGATGTAATACCTGCATGGAGTTCTGGATGAATATATTCATGTTAAGCAAGATTATGGATGTTTATAAAAAGCGTAAAATGCAATAACTGTAACTTTCCATCAGTTAAGGTTACAAATTGTTGCTGAATTTAGCTTGGGAGAGAGTAGGCTTTGCCACAAAGTGAATTACATTACAAAAAGTATCAGTTTGGGGAGATCTATGGATTTTGGAATTGTGGATAATGGATTATGTATGTCTACTAGTATAGATGCATGGAAAAGGGAGTTATTTATTGAATACAGTTGACTCCTTAATACAGGTTTGAATTGTTCAGGTCTACTTACAAAAATTTTCTTGTAAACAGATCATGTAAACTTATAATATAGATAAATACAGTAAGCACTATAACTGTATTGTCTTATTATTTTTCTACTATTTTATCTAGTTTATATTATAAGGATAAATATATAATGTATATAACATATAATATATAATATGCGTGTTAATCAAGTGTTTGGTCCTAAATCCTTTCTGCCTATAATTGCAACAACCTCATTCTGCTGAGAACAATTTTTACTTAGTTTTATTCCTTTCATATTTATTAGAGCACCCTGAACTACATTAAGATTCCAATAAATACTCAGTAAATATCAGCTATTGGAATACAGTCATTGGATTATATTTGGAATTTATGGAGCTAAATTTGTTATAGTCTAGTTTTGTTTAGATTCACAGAATCAGTGAACCAAATTATAGAAAATAAAATTCTTGATGATGTATCAGTTTTCACAAAATGTTAATGTAATCATAGCATGCATAAAATGGAGACAATATATCACATAAAAGAACCTTAGTTCAGATATGTTTCTATTCTTTTTTCAGGAAAAAAAAATTCTCCTTATCTTGAGAACTTGTAGGGTTTACTTTTTTTTCCATTTTCCTGTATATCGTAAATCAGTGTTTACTATGGTCATCACGTTCTACATCGCTTCCCTAGATATCTTTAAGTCTATACAAACAGTTAATGGAATGTACATATAATAACAAATGATGTTTCTATAGCTAGAACTGTTTAAAATTATTCTTGAAGATATGAGAATGAGTATATCATATTACTCCTTTAAATGGTTTTATTTTATTTTTTATTGAAGTAACAATGATATGTAGCCCATAGGTTCAAGGTGTACAGAATTACAGTTTGACATCTATACATACTACATATGATCTCCACTAATATTTTTGTTAAATAATTTTAAAAGACTTGTGATATTAAAAATACAATTAATTGACTTACATTCAACATTTTTAGTTATTTTACTAGAATCCCATATTAACTATTTTCACCTATTTCCTAAGCTTTTTTAGAGCTCCCTCTACTGTTCAAATATGAACATGCTAAAGAAGTTAATCTGATTTAGAAGCATGCTGCCTATTGAAAATATTTTTAGAATCTGAATAAGAATTATATCTTCAGTCAAAAATGTGTCTGTGTTCATTTAAAGGAATCTATATATTTTTGCAGTCCTCTTCCTAAAATAATAAAAAATCGATTCGTAGTAGACTGTTCAGACATATAAATATGCCATTTCAAAATTCCAACTCTGTCCCCACTTTATCAGTAAATATCTGTTAATTTTCTTCATAAATCCATGTATGACAAAACTACCTCATAAATAATATAATAAGGAACATCCTAAAGTTTGCATAGTGGAAATTAAAGAAGGTTTAAAATATTATGCTCTTCCTAACTCTAGAAGGCGAACAATATATCATGTTTGCATAAGTGAGGTGAAATAATGTAAGGTTTTTTCATCTTTAGAATGTTTGAACACTCACAAATCCTGAGTGAGTTAAATAAATGTTAAATATTATCCAGGATTATGGAAAAAGAAATCGAGTAATACAAATAAAGTATTAAATCCACAAAAGAAAATATTCTCTAAGGCAAATTTTTATGTTCTACATCAAGTTAGATGTTATGAGACAAAGTTTTTCTTAATGAAATTAATGTAGTATGTGGAAAGATTTTCTATTGTTGGAACAATGTGTAAATTTCAGATTGCTCATTACTTAAAACAATATATCCATTGTTGGAACAGAAATATTTTTTTTCATATTTTAGAAGTCTGACGTTTCTTTTTAAATCATTAGTGAATGCCTTTTATGTATGTGAATGTTATATATATATATATATATATATATATATATATATATATATAAGCTTTTGAAAGTTGGGATATATCCTTCAAAATATGGTCATAGAAATATTGTAGGTCTTAAGAAGTTATGTTGGGAATTCTGAATACTTGACAGACATGTTTTTAAGTATATTTTAACATAAGAAGAGGGAAGAAGTTGGGGGCTGTGCACTTGTTTAATAATTGCTTACTAGGTACCAAACACTGCTCGAAACACCTTACAAATGCAAATACAAATTTATTGCGATTTCACAAAAGGCATGTAGGTGTTCATTATCATTTTAAAGGAAAGGATGATGAAACTTAGGTTAAAAAACATCAACTCACAGCTAAGAATTAGAGAAGTCATTATTTGTACCTGGGCATCTGGCTTCAGACTCTATTTTAACCACTCTATTATGCTCACATCCCTTTAGTTCCTTTTTTTTAAGGAAAGGTGGAGACAGTAATGAAGGTGAGCAGGCAGGTAGACAGGAAAAGAGAAGAGGAATAAGAACTTTATTTTATCTAGTTGTTCACACTGGTTGTTCCACACAGGCCCAGGTCTTAAACCCATGACCTTGGGGTATATGTGGAGTGTACCCAGGGTATACTATATCGCTATCTCTTTATTCCATTTGAGAAGTGATGAGTTGTTTTATTTTATTTTGTTTTATCAAATCATAAGGTTGAACTTGAATCGATCTGAATTAGAGGTTTGGTCTGGTGCTAAAGTAAGGAAGGTAGAATTGCATTGTTCTCTATATTCCAGATTTTAGTGAAAATTCTAGCTACTTAATATGCTTAAACAATAAATAGAGAAGTGAATTCAAAGTCTGAAAACTTAGAGAATTCCTCGCTGTCCACCTATTGTATTGGTATCCTTATGTAAAGTAAATATTTAATGTCTTAAAAAAAGCATATGAATTTCTAAGGGAGAGTGAAAGATTTGTGTCTAAGAGCAGATATGCATGTTTCAGAAGAAAGTTTCCATAATTTTCCTTTGAGCTGATGTAAATTGATCATCTATAAATGACTGATAATCACAAAAATTCAAATTACAACTCTGAAAAGGGGAGTGTATTATCCTGTGAGCTAACAATACTGTCTTAGAATTCTATGTCCTAGTTACAGCTCCAGGTCTTTCACAGTGACTGCATTTTCCTTCCTTTGTCCTTGTACCCTTTGGATCTCAGACTCTTTGTACAGTGGGACTCCAACAATCTCGTGAGTCTGGGGTTTGTTTTTGTGTTGTTGTTTATTTTTCATTTATTTTTAAGTTTTGAAATAATTTGACTAGTTTAATAATGAAATGTTGCATACATAAACAGGATAAATATGAGAACTGTGCTTTTTGTGTATTTCAAAGGTGTTGTCTTTGAAATCAAACAAGTCTGAATTCAGATCTCAATTCTTTCATATATCAGTTACGTGACTTGGGCAATTTTCCTAAGAGTTCTAAAACTCAGTTTCCTTTACGAACTGGGAATTATAGTAGCTACTTAACTGGGCTGTGTTAACAGATCATTTAAGAATTTATATAAAATGCTCTTTAGAAGTTCTATCAGAGCATCATCAAACAATCCAAATAGGAGCAACTGGTGTCCTAGGGAATTGTAACTTTGTTTGATTTAGTATTGATTAAAGTTAAACGTTAACTTTTAGAAGATTGATAAGTAACACCTGATTTCTGACCAATGGAAAAGATAACCTCAAAGGTCACATTTTTATTGTTCTGTAGGATATTAACCAATTTTGTATCTAATTTCACAGCATTATCATGAGATTTTTCCCCTGCTGATTTTATGTTAAGCAATCTATTTTATTTTCCTTTGAGAATAAAATTACTGATTTTATAATCAGCATGCTACTTACCTACTAATCTGTTTTTATAATCTGCTATAGTTCATATCTATTTTTGTAATTCATATCTGAAATGCTATAGACTTTAAATAATTACTTCTTAAGAATATTTTATTATCTCATTCTTGAGTAATTTTGCAATAATCCACTAAATGTAGATATGCTTGCTTTTCTCATACATGAAATACCCTTTACAAATTTTGCTTCTTATTGTCATCTCACCCATCCTCCTTGGCCTTGTTTAAATGCTTTCTCCTTCAGGAAGTCCTAACTGATTCCACAGATCAGAAGTGACTGCTGTCTGTGTTCCCGTAACATTTTCTTTGTCATGGAAATTAATCACGATTATTTGTGTGTATGTCTTAATTCCCCCAATGAACTGGATTGTAGTTGAGAGCAAAGATTTTATTGTATTTATCATTTAATATATACCGTTCTCCACACTGTGCTTTGCTCTAGCAAGTATAGAATAATAAATACTTGTTTTCTAGAATTAGTCACAAAAATCAATTAAATGAATCAATTAAACTTATTAAAATAGCAAAATTATTCATTGGGGCAATAGTATAGTAAGATCAGGATATTAATTGCCAGTAAAATATGGAAAGTAAAAAGTCCAGAGGTTCTTTTATTATACAGTCATATAGATTTATGAAGTTTAATTACTGATAGTTAAAATAATAAGCAACAAACAAAGTAAACACATTCTGAAGATTGATCTCTTTTTAGAGCATACAACTTCTAATTGCATAAAAACAAGCAAGATTCACCAGAGTATTTTTATGACCTAAAATAGCATCCCCTTTATAGCTTTGTTATAGAATAATGTGAAGAAATAATTTTAACATCACTAGCTAATCAGCAAATCTATCATTACTGTCACTGTAATATGTGGTAAATCACATCCCAATGCACATCATATTTTCTGTCTGTAAAATTAAAACAACCCCTTCCTATCACTAAAAAGTATTATGAATATGAGTTGTGCTAAATCTCCTTTAGCTTCGAGGAGAAGTGAATTATAGACACATGTGTAATAGCCTTCACAAACTTCAATGTGTATACAGATCTCCAGGGAATCCTTTACCTTGAAGATTCTAATTTAGGTTGTCTACAGTGGAACTAAGAGTCTCTGAAATTCTCATAATGTCCAGGAGATATCAATGCTTCTGATCCAAGACCATACTTTGAGGAGCAGGGATATCCTTACTGAGCTAAACTGGAAGGAGAAAGACAGATGCCATATGATCTCACTCATATATGGTATACAGAGAAATCAAGCAAACAAATGGACTAGATTAAACAAAAATATAATTTTAGTCATATAATCAAATTAGTGTTTACAAGAAGGGAAAGAAAGGAGAGGTGATAGGTAGAATGGAGTGAATTGATTATATGGTGAAGGAAGACCTGGACTGTGGATGGTGAACTTCATGTTTTATATACAGATATTGATTTATAATGATACACACCTTAGACATACATAATGTTAGGAGGCAATGTTCCTTCAATAAAATTCTTTTTTAATTAAAAAAAGAAAATCCATTTTAAATGACTCTTACTTTTTGGATATTGGTTTTCTTCAACCTAATCTTTCAAAATGTGGCCTTATTCTATATATTCAATTGGCTTTGAAGAAAAAACTATTTTCATCCCTACCTCCATTAAATGGGAGGAAAGGAAAATGTCTTATAAATATTATCCCTATCTCTGATAGTAAAAAAAAGTTCTAAAAGATTCAACATTTTTACACCCACCTACTTCTAATAATTTATCTGCATTCTTGTCATTTTTAAACATCTTTAATATGCAGTTCAGTACAGAAAGCTATTTAAACAGAAAGGCAAAACTCTAAAATTGCTTGTCTCCTAATTCTATAAAAAATTATTTATTATGAATATTTACAGTTAATAAGTGATGACTTCCCCATGCTCAGAATAAAGTGTGGAATCTCCAAAATAATATGAAAACAACTGACCATGTATTTTCATGACATCCTATAATCACCATGGTAGTTATCTTACTTTTTAAATGCTCAAAATGGACAGCAGGGAAATATAAGATGGCATTTTACTTGTCATAGGCAGGTATCTTTGCCTCTTTGAAGATAAAATGTTAAAAGACAAGAAGTTTTAGAGAATATTTTCCCACCCCCTCTTTAGACCAGCAAATACATTATTCTTAAAAGAGGGACAGACAGTTCCTTTTTTGCCTTTGTTTTGAAAGGTTAAAGAAATATTTTTGGTCATATCTCTAACTCACTTGTCCAAACCAAATGTTAGTATAGTAGGGACAGCTGTTTTAAAATTCATATTTTGACCTGGATAATGAAATCAGATAACAATCTCTACAAACAACCCCCTCAGTAAAAAACCTGAAAATATTTAATTTAGTTGAATTTTTAACACGGGCTCTGTGTGTGTGTGTGTGTGTGTGTGTGTGTGTGTGTGTGTGTGTGTGTGAATGGAAGGATTTTAATGTCTGCTTCTCATTTTCCCCAAAATATGCCATGTTTTACTTTTTTATAATGAGTGAGATGTTTATAAATTCTTAGTGTAAGAAGTGGAAGAATTTATAATGCATTAAACATGTATACATAAGAGGAATTTCAACATAATATGGAGTTTGCATAAACATATTTAGAAGCATCTGATTGGAAGTTTTCCACAGAAGAATATGCCACATGTGTGTTAGCCATACAGTTATCCTTATTCTGCGTGGGGGTTATGTTTGAGTGGAGAAATGTTTATATTTGAAAAGTGCCTGTCATGACAAGCAGTCCATTTCATGTTAACTCTTCTATGAATTACCAGGGAAACTCAAAAGTAGCATGCAATAACATGCATTGGTAGCATCCTGTACTAATATATAGTTAGTATATAATGTACTTAGAAGATAGGAGCTATGAAAACATCAGCCTGTCTCACATAACTCATGTACTGCTTTACACAGAGGTTTGATTTAAGGATGATGTAATCACCTCTCTCCTGAGATTCTCAAATGCTACCGTCTGAAGACTGTGGCCCATATAATCTTTAAATTCAATCAGTTTATTCTGTGTTAATCTAATTTTAGCTCTTTAAAGCATTCCATTTTGTCAATGGACCACATATCATTGGTGTGCTGTTAGGATTATCACAAATCAGGAATGTTACATTTTGCTGCCATCTTAAAAGCTTTATAAGCTGGTTGAGTCTATATATGAGCTTTCTTTATCACCTTCAACCCCCTCCAAAAAAAAATGTTTGTAATACTTTGTCCTTTCAATATTTATTTTTAGTCTCTCTAAATTACTGTCAATATATGTATTTACTGCTTTAATATTTATAGATAAGTTACTATGTATCTTAGATACTGCTAGATACTACTTATAAAATGAAAAAGAAGATGGACACCAGGCATTATTATTTATTATCAGACAACTCACAGTCTAGGGATTCCAATACACAGGAAAACAGGTAAATACAATATGATGTCACAGAAAGTTGTAACTTGCAACTGCAGGCAGCTCCTGGACCTCTTGGAGTGGGTTGGATGTAAGAGGCTGTCCAGAATGAGAGTTTTCTAAGCAGTGAATTGAAAAGAATAAGAGGGGCTATTTAGGGGAGGAAATGGCGAAGGGGACAATGGTTACAGAGATCCAGAGATCCAGAAGCAACTTGCAACTGGAGGCAGCTCCTGGACCTCTTGGAGTGGGTTGGATATAAGAGGCTGTCCAGAATGAGAGTTTTCTAAGCAGTGAATTGAGAAGAATAAGAGGGGCTATTTAGGGGAGGAAATGGCGAAGGGGACAATGGTTACAGAGATACAAAGATCCAGAAGCAAGAGAGAGTAAGCTAGGTTTTGTGGGAAGAAAGAGGATGCTAGAAAGATGCTAGGCAGAAAAGACTTATCCTAAAACGAATTGGAAGCCATTCAAAAGGCCTTGAAGAGGAAAGACAGACATCGGGTTGAGTTTCAGAGAACGCCCTGGCCGCGGGTTGAAGGGTGACTTGAAGGGAGTCCTTTACTGACAGCAGGAAAGGATCCAGTGGGCAGAACAAATAAATAATCCAGGGTCAAAGACAAGCAACCAATCCCAGGACAAAGTGAAAATTATTTAGTTTCCTAAATCATTTCCTCTTCTTTCAAGATACGTTTTTCCCCCTCAATGAGACTCTCTCCCTTTTTGTCCCCTACCCAGGATGTTCTGGTCTCTTTTCCTGCTTAAGGAACGCCCACATCTCTTTAGTCAGTCCCTCCATCTCTTTTTAACATGTTCTATGTGCACATACATAATAATAGGGTTTGAAAAAACACACTTACCAAATTTAACTTATTCATGTTAAACTCTTAACTCTGCCTTTGGATGTTAATGTTCCTCCGACAAAATATGGAATGAAATCTTTTTTAAATAGTTGTAGCATCAGCAGGGTGTTCACCTCAGATCTAGGGATTAACCTAGAAATGAGACATACCCCTTTTTTCACTGATTTTTATCTTGATCCACAGTGGTACCTAGAATAGTCAATTATATGACATGAATCCTATTTGATTTGCCCAGAATGAATAGCCTAGATAAAACACTTAGGCAGGACTGTCAGTGAAATATTTAGGAAGGAGTAGAGATCAAAACCCTAAATTAGATTTTTGAAATAGTTCATATGATCTTAAGCAAGACACTCTGCCTTTTATCTATAAAAGGTGTTAGAAAGGAGAGTAGGTTTTATAGAGTGAAAAAAGGAAACACTGAGATAGTCTCTGTCAAACATTCTATAAAGTAAAAAGTTTGAAAGCGAGAGGAGACTTTCTAATTGATCTTCAGGTACATTGGGCAGTCTTTGGCTACAAGGATCAAGTGAGCAGTTTGGCCACATTTCAAAAGAAGAATTGTTCAATGTTAAGTTTCCTGGCACAAGCAGGGGTCCAGAGGATGCTGTTTGGTGTTCAAATGGTCTCTACGGCAGGAGCAAGTTTCCTTGGCAGGAAGAGTCTCCCCGAAAAGTGATCAATAATTTGCTCTTAATTTCTGTAGGAACTATTTTTCCTTTAGACCTGATTTATTTCTTTTGCTTTTTTAGTATTTTGCTGATCTCATTGAATCCACCAAATATTATTTCTTTCTTCAATTTTAATACTAACGAATGAATATTATCAGTTTATGATACTTTGAAAGTTTCCATTAAATATAATTTATTTCTATTAGTCATTTCTATTCAACATTATCATGGAAATAAAAGCACTATTATAAAGATAGAAGGAACTTAAGATTTCAAGAATTCCCATATATTTTTCTTTGGAATTTAAGCAAGAGTAGATCATGCCAGTCATCTTTCCATTTGTTTTAAGGCCCCAAATAAGTCACAAACTCTGTCTGCTTCTGACTATAAGTTAACAAGTAGAATTTGTTGACTATATTATGTAGAAAACTAGAGTTCTTTCTCTTCTCTTTAAAGTTCTATAAGAATTATTTGATAGCTATTCTTTAAGAGTAATTAACAGTAAATCCCAAATTGACATCTTTCGTATTTCTAGGGCTTCCTACCTTATTTACCTTGAAAATTTATAGGAATTGTCCTTGGAAGAAAGGAAGATAGAAGAAAAAGGGGAGGAGTGTAGGGAAGGAGGAAAAATTAAGCACAATTTCTTTCTAGCCATCCCAGAAGATGGAAAGCAATCTGTTGCTTGTCTCTCTAACAAAACATCAGTATAATTCTTGCCAGAATGAATTATCTTTTATAGGTTTCATCCGTAATCAGAGTAGAATATAACTAGTAAACAAACTTCATATATATCATATTTCTTTATCATTGCATGGCATATTTTTAAACAAAAAAATACTATTTCTTACTTTTTAGGAAATAAATTAGTTCTTTTTGGAAAAAAATTGCCAGAAAAATGTCTTCTACCTGTAAATAAACAGATTTAATTTTTTTCTAAATCCCTTTCATCCCTCATAGCCATCTCTACAATAAATGGGGAAACAGAAGAAATTCATGGCTCTGTCATATACGAGGCTACATGGCTTCACACTGTAAACCCACTAATTCTGCTGCTATGAAACCAATTCTGAAAAGTCAGTTTAATCTTTTTTTTTTTTTTTTTTTGTACTTTCAGTGTTTACACCATCCTAGCAGGAACTCTCCAAATCAAAGAGTCCAGCATATTATTGTCTTTAATTAACACTGTTGGGTTGTTAGCAAATGCAAAAGCACTTTATATATGCTTCAACCACACCTGAAATACAGCCAACAGCACCACGTAATAACTTTTGTACTTAATCCAATTTAAAGCAATTTAGCACTTACTAGGGGTACTTGTGAAGAAATCTGGATTGAGGGTTTCAATCTCTGGAGCATACAACTTGGATGCTGGAAGTAGCATCCAAACTAACACTTAAAGAATCTTAAGCCTTTTTATAATCCATATTTTTTGCCCTCAAAAGAAACTTCTGTCATCACTATTACCTGAAAAATCATTGAGTCACATATAATAAATAAATCCTGACTCATTAAGACACCTCAAAAATATTAACAAAAGAAGAGGTCAATTTGTCTAACAATGTATAATCCCTTCCCATTTACATTAGATTCTCTCTTTTTTCCTATCTTCTCTTGAACTTGTCATTGTTCCCTTCCCTCCTAAATGTTCAACTAACTAGTTATGCTTGAGAAACTAGTATATTGTAGAATATTTAGTGTCAAACTAGAATGAGATGACTTTAATCCTGATTCTGTAATTTATCAGCTTGTGAAATTGGTCAAGATCACCTTTATATGCCCCAATTTCCTTGTCTATAAATGTAAAGCAGGAGAAACCATTTTGTAAGATTGTCCTGAGTATTAAATAAGTCTATCTGAGTGAACATGTAGAACAATTCCTGGCACATAGGTAGTACTGAATTAGTTGTTACTTTTTATTACTTTTTTACTTTTTATTATTAGAGAAATATTCCATTCACATTCAAATATATGCTATAGTATATATCATTCAATTCAACCACAGTTTCACATTACTCTCCTATAACTCAACTCTTCTTCCTAGTCAAACTTCCCACAAAGTTGCCTAAACAGGCTGACTTTGCTTCTCACTTCCAGATCACTGCTGGGTGCTACCTCACCCTCTCTCCTTATCCACCCAAAATCATTCCATTGAAATGGTTCTTGTTAAGATCATTTGTAACCTTTTTGTTGTCATGGTCAACAGACTGTTCAGTCATAATCTTCTTGATCTCTCAGCTTCATTTTATACAGTTGATGTTCAATTATTCTTGGCCCCCACACTGTCTCCTTTTGTCCTCCACCTGCCCCTCCTCTCTCTCTCTCTCTCTCTCTCTCTCTCTCTCTCTCTCTCTCTCTCTCTCTCTCTCTCTCTCTCTCTCTCGCTTACTGGCTCCCTCCTCCTTTTTTATACCATCTGTTTACCCTAACGATGTCAGGAATCCCACCTCTTCAGATATCAGACATACAGGGTTGGTTTCCATTTTCTCTTCTTCCAAGTTTTAGACCAAAATATTCAACCGTTTACCCAACTTTTGCAACTAGACACCTAAGAGGCATTTCACACTTAATATTTGAGCATGAACTACTATTTCCCCATAAACCTGCAATCTATTCAGCCTTCTTCATTTTAGTAAATGGTACCTCCATATAAACAGAAGCTACATCTAATATCTTTTTCCTTTGTCTCCAATTTTATGTCATAGCCTCACAGTAGGCTAGTAATTTTCCTTAGGACACATCCATTGAATCCCATCCAAGTCTGTTTAGTATCAAACTTCCCATCTTAGTCCAATCATGTTATGTGTTCCTGGACCACTGCAATTGCTTTCTCCCTCTCTTCCTGGTTCTGTTTCCTGACTGACTTTGTTCCTTTCTCCACAAACAGAGTAATCTTTTAAAATCAGAAATGAGATTAGATTACCTTCCTGAGCAAAATCCTTCCATTGATTTCTTATTGCAACCCTAGGAATGAAAGATAGCATCTTTACCATGGAATCTGTTGTCCCTGGTCAAAGTAATATTTCTGTAGTGTACTATGTAAGCAGAACCCACTCTTTCATATCATCATTTTTTCATACTTTGAAGCCATGTTTATTTATGCTTTTAATTTTTAAACTGTCTCTTAAACTGAAAGTACACTGTAGTGTTTTTTTTTTTTTAACTAAGTCTGTACAGTTACTAATTCAGTAAGTATTTCTACAATGATGAATTAGTTAGGCTTCTGCAACTATTTCCACAGAGAAACTCTGTCAAGTATGCCATACTGGAAATATTATCTGAGAAATAGTGAAATTATATCTAAATATTTAGAAATTCTTTATTTAAACTTTCAGCTCATGTGTTTGAAGCGGAATTTTGTGTCTAATTTTTTTGCTTCTTAAGAGAAGATAGAGGTCATTTGGTGTCATATGAAAGAAATTTGGAAGATGAAAAAATATGACATAATTTTTATTGTTCCTTCCAAAAGAACACATATTTTTGGTTTAATTACAAAAAAGTACAAGCCTGTGTTCTAAGACAGAAAATAAATATAATTTCACCTATATTAATCAGCTTCTATAAAGATTAAATTATACCAACATATGCTTATCAGTAGACACAAACAAAACCCAGGATCTTTCTCCATCAAGGTCTGCCGTCAAGCATCAGGTGCCTTGCTAATTGTCCTCATCCTAAGACCCTCTGCCAGTAACCACCTGCAGAGGCCCCCAGCACAAGAAGGGTAGCAGAGAAGACTGGCCTGATTATTCCCTTAGTTCTGCCTTCCCTCTGCTCCTGAGTTGGAACATCAATAGGAGATCTTTCTTTGGGATTGCTGTTCTATTATTTTTATAATCTCTTTGGATTATTTCAATATTCTATTCCAAGTTATCACTCAGATTAGTATATTATTCACTTTTTAACTAGTTGTTTAGATTGAATGCTATTCATTTTTACTTTTGTTGTCCTACTGTATCCTTCAATTATTCTTTTTTCTCTACTTGTTTCTATAATTCTGTACCTTATTGTACCATTTAGGTGACCTGCTACATTTTTTTGGCAAATGTAATTCACTTCAATTTTTTTTTTAAAGGAAAGGTGCAAGCAGAAATGAAGGTATGTAAGCAGATAGACAGGAAAAGAAAAGACGAAGAACTACTCCATTTGTTTTATTTAGTTGTACACAGTGGTTGTTCCCTCCACCACAAACTAAGGACTCAAACCAAGGGGTCTGAGAGTTGAGCTCCTTTGGATTCATTGACCTAACCAATACTTCACCAGGGTGTGTCCCACTTTAAATATTTTACTCTCTTTCATAGAGAATTTACTCTTATAAGGATATGACATGCAGAAACTTAACAATAAAGAGGCATTTGGAAAAGCAATTAAACTACTTTTTAACTGCTATTGACTCAACAGCCACTCTTACAGCCCAAATAATAAATTGATCATTTTCAAAAAATAGAATCCCTTTATTTTAAAATAGCAAATAATTCTCAGATTTGTAATCTAAAGAAAACATTTTTAAAAAATTCATTTTTTTTAACCACGAGTACCTCTGCTCTCTGAGGTTTCATAGTTGTTCTTGTCTCCTGTTTCCCATTAAGAATCATTAGTCTAGAAAGAACGTTAAACATTTACTGACAACTGAAATGTCACTAGTTGAGAGTTCTTCAAGTCTTCCAATAACATTTCGTTTAACTTCATTTAATTATAACATTGATTGATGAGAGAAAACAACTCTGGATGACATTGAACAAAACAACATTTGTTGCCAGTCCTGCTTTTGTTATACAATATTTTACTTAGTTTCCAAAAACCTCTGGACAATGAGAAGTGAGGTCTTTATGTATAATAAAGATGTGACCTACACCTACAACAGTAGCCTCATTGGCTAAAATGTTCTAAAACATAAAGCATGGTAATCTTCTGTTACAGTTCTCTACCAATAAAGCCAAGCATGTGCTCTTTTAGAAGTAGTGAAGGCAGCTTTATTAGGCACAGGCCCAGATACAATCTGAACCCAGAAGCAATTTGGGGGTACAGTCTTATACCCCAAAGGTATAAATTAGAATAGGAATTACAAACAGAGCCCAAGTTAGTCATTTGCAAATTCCTCACATGGGCAACATACAGGATTCACATAATTACAAAAACACACGGCTCTATTTTCAGATGATAAAGAAAACTCCTTTTATCTGACCAGTAGCTTCCAGCCAGCCCAGACCAAAAGGCACCTAACGGCTTGGTAGCCTTCACAGCTGGCCCATGGTGGCTAGAAACTGGGGATGCGACTCTCTTCTTCTGCTTTCCACTCATTCTTATTTCTCAAACTTATGTTAATCAGCTTTGAGGGTCCATAGATAAGGAATTGGGCCACAAACTCGATCTTGCTACTTCCCACTATACAGGGCTATAGTGGGGGTGTGACATCTCGGACCATCTGAATATAGAACAGAATATAGTTAGCATTCTTGTTCATCATCGGGGAGTAACAGAGTAATACTGCTAAGCCAGCAAGACATGTTTCATTGTGACCTGTTGAACAACTGTGTTTATGGTGGACTGAATCGTCTATTATGACAGGCAGAAGACAAAGAAGCAATATGCAAATTCCCAAAATGAGTCCCATAATTCCTAACAAAGTTTTCAATCTTCTGGCCCAGGAGAACCAAGAGAGCCATTTAGAGTCGAAGAGGGATTCCCACTTCTGGACTGGGACATGTACTAGTTTCCACATACCTCTGCCAAGATCCTTAACTATCTTTCCATTGTCATCTATTTGCAGGCAGCAATTTGTCAAATTGAACTTAACGCAAACTCCTCCTTCCTCTGCTAATAAGTAATCTAAGGCTAGTCAGTTCTGGAGGATGGCAGCTCTCATTTGGGTAGACTGATCTGCCAATAAGTCTAAAGCAGTAGCTGTTCGATTGGTAATTATCTCTACTACTGCTTGTAACCTTACCTATCAATTCGGGAGGTAGATGGGAGTTCGGTACCCCCAACTGCCATCTTATGCCCAAGTGGCAGGGCCATAGACTTGAATTATTCTTTCAGGGGGCCATTCATTGCCCCATCCATTGGCATCACCAGTCAAAGTAAGACCAGTATCTGTACTTCGCTTTTGTCTGTATAACTCATTATAAACTCTAATTCCCAACGTTTCTCCAGTAGAGTCTCCTAGGAGGAAGAACTGAGGCCTAATTATGCCAATGTAACAAATGCCTATTCAACCTTGGGGTAGGCAGGTATATGCCATTTCACCACAGATCCAATAGTGACCCTTCAGGGCACAAGCAGTGGTTTCAGAGATCTGGTCCCAATCATGGAGTCTCAAACTTGGATAATAGTAGTCATCTAGGCTTCCCAGGGGTGATCCCAGCATTGGTGAACCCCCAAAGTTGCCATATGAACAGTTCTACAGGTTAGAGCTAGGATACCAAGTACAGTTCTTATACTGGCGGGTTAGACTCCAATACCAGTGTATCCAGGACTCTCCTCACCATTGAGGTTGCTGCAAGCCCACTGGTAAGATATACAAGGGCTGATGCCTGTTTCACTGCACCATTTCCAGGGTAATACTGTTTCAAGAAAAAACATTTGAGCGTTGGTGTTATAAGATGGTTCCCTCCCAACTATCTCACTACAAAAAGTTTCCTTATCTTTAGGATCTGTCACCTGGCATCAGGTCCGGATGCCATTAATCAAGATGCCAGATTTGTCCCCTTTCCCTTCTGCAGGTGCACAGTCGAGGGGAACTGCCTTCCTGCTGTATGTCCCACTGCAATGGCTATGGCCAAGGAAGATTCCTGACTTTGCAGTGGTCTGTTTTAGACAAAATAATCCAGGGGGTTTCTACCAATGACCAATCATGTCTTGTCTCTGGGTTCCACCAACCTGTCCCATGTTGGGCTTCAGAGAGGTTACTCAGAATCCACTCAAGGCGAAATGGGGTGGCGAGCCAAGGCCAGTTTGTTTCTGACCCTGGCCTGCCACATACCCAGAAGCTAGATAAATGAAAAGTAGTTGTTACAGCCTGGGCTAGCTGCAAGAAGCGGTTAGGTGTATGTCGATCTGCTATTGGGGCTGCCCATAATGGGTTAATCAGCACCATGAATAGAGTGTATAGTAGGTTCATGGTTTAAGGGATGCAATAAAGGTTACAGAGTGGAATTTGAGAAAGGCAAGCCTTGCCAATTATCTATATATGCTGACAAGCAGCAATCCCACAGAAGAGGTCCTCAGGACTGACTGATAAGGGCAACTGGAAGAAGTAAAGCCCAGAGTAGGTAGGAAAAGGGCCATGAACAGAGATAAACACAGAGTCTCCTGGTAAGTCACCATCTCCTCTGAGTCTACAGAGGGTTGCTGGTCAGCTTGAGACGAGTGGGAGACAGTTGCTGGGCAGTCAGGCGGAGCTCTGGCCAGCGGGATCTCCTTCCTGTCTGGATGATTTGCTGCTCTGATGAATGGTTTTCACTCACAAGTAATGTACCCAAGGAGCTATACCTGAAACTTTAGGAGCAGTTGGAGTAACAAGTACAAACTGGTGTACCTGTTGTGGACCTGTCCACTGAGGTCTCAGTGGTTCCTTCTTCCAGTCTTTGACACAAACCTGATCCCCAGGTTCATATGGATGAACTGGGGTTCCTAATGAGAACATATCTAGTACATATCTATTTATAGCCTGAAAGGTGGCACCTAGAGCCTGGACTTGTTCCCACAGATGATTGTCCCCCAATTGAGGAAGGCTCCTGGAGATGTTACCCAGGATCAGTGGGAGCCTTCCATACAGAATCTCAAATGGAGAGAGCCCATGCTTTCCTGGGTGCATCTTATTCAAGAAGAGCTAAGGGCAGGAGGTCCACCCAAGTATGACCTGTTTCTTGAACTAGTTTTCCCAGCATATCCTTGAGGGTGCAATTCATTTGCTCAACTTTCCCTGAACTCTGCGGCTGATAGGCAGTATGTAGTTTCCATGTCACTTCTAGTCCCTTTGTAACTGTCTGGACTAGATCATCTAGAAACGCTGGCCCATTGTCGCTATGGACGGTTAGGGGTCTGCCGTACCTGGGAATTATTTCTCTGAGGAGGACTTATGTGACTTCCTACTTTTTTTGGTTTTGGTAGGGACTGCCTCTGTCCAGTTTGAATAGGTGCAGATCAAGACGAGGAGGTACTGGTACCCTTGAGCCCAGGACAGCTCAGTGAAGTCTACTTCCATGTCCTCGAAGGGGGCATTGCCTGTCTGCTGTATTCCTGGGGGTGGACGTAGGACAGTGCTGACATTATTTTTAGCACACATGATGCACCGTTCTGTGATTGTCTTGCAGAGGGCAGAGAGCTTACTGATGTAAAACTGCTTTTGGAGAAGCATTTCCAGAGATGTCTTCCAAAGATGAGTTAGCTGGTCATAGTCCATGACAAGCTGGATCCCGAGTGCACAGGGAACAAATATTCTGCCATCTGGAAGCTTCCTTATGCTTTGTGACAGCAACAGAACTGCAGGGATTGGCCCACGCAAATCCTGTGGCTCATGCCGTGGGGACAACAAATCATACACACTCCACTCACACAGAATTTATCACATTCCCTCCCCCAGATTTCCCTGACTGAGAGATCCTGGTAATCTGCCAGTAATCTTGCAAAAGTTGATCAGAATTTCCTTCTGCCCTACCGGGCAGGCCTGAGCTAAGTCTTAGATCCCAGGATGTTACCTGATCCAGTGGCCATCGTGCTTTCACTGCCTTCTCAGAGCCTGGCAGGGTGTGCCCCTCAGGGCCAGTTGGAGTTATCTGATCCATGGGGTTGTCAAAACTGTGGCAGGGTGTGCCTCCCCTCAAGTCTTCTTGCGTCCCGCTGACCTTGAGACTGTTCCCAAAGTCGTTGGCCACCAAAGCCAACACATTTGAGGTTTCCCGGTTAGGGAACCAAATATTACAGCTCTCTTTCTACTAACAAAGCCAAGCATGTTCTCTTTTAGAAGTGGTGAAGCCAGCTTTATTATGCTCAGGCCCAGATATAATCTGAGCCCAGAAGCAATTTTGGGGTACAATTTTATAGAGTGGAGGACAGGGGGAGGTGTAAATTAGAATAGGAATTACAAACAGAACTCAGTCATTTGTGAATTCCTCACATAGGTAACACACAGGATTCATATAATTGCAAAAATGTACATTGGGTTCCATTTTCAGATGATAAAGAAAAGTCCTTTTATCTGGTCAGTAGCTTCCAGCCAGCTCAGACTTAAAGGCACGTGACGGCTTGGTGGCTTTCATAGCCTGCCCACTGCAGCTAGAAACTGGGGTGTGGCTTCCTTCTTCTACACTTCGGACTAATTTTAATATTTCTTCAAGTTCAATAAATAAAGCATCATGAGACTAGAATAGTGTCAACAGCAGTACAGTAATTTTGATTATATAATGCAAAAACAAAAATGTCATTTGGTGAATATAGTGGACTAAACAATGCTTTCAAAATACGTAGTTCTCAAGGAGAAAGAAACAAGGTATTTGTCAGTGACAATCCTTAGGATCTCTGCACTTGAGTTACTCACAAGGTCCAATAATTGAGGATATAACATAAACTAGAGAATAAGAAAACTATGTAAGGAAATAAAAATTTGAGTACTAATTTGTTTGGCATAGATTTGTATTTAATCCAAGAGAAAAATATGTGCTCATCTGGCCTTAGCAAAGAAGACATCACCCAATGGATATATTAATTTTAAGTATAAGAATAGGTTCTAGAGGAAATCAAAAAGTGAGAATGATCATGCATTGTGGATATGCAAAACGGGTACCCAGATAAATATGAAAATTCAAGAAGATGCTTTCCAGTTCATGATGGAGATATCTGAATAAGACCTTTGTGGTTTTCTAGTTGCATTATTAATAATGGTGGAAGTAGTTATGGTTGGAATCTCTCATTTAGGACAATAGAAATGGTAGTGTATGGCTTAACTGGAAAAGAACTTGTTAAAAATCTAAGTAAATCACTTCAGATAACACCAAAATTGGCCATAAACGTTCCTTAACACCTGAGCCTGTTTTGAGATTTGGTTGCCTATAGATTTCTATTTTATGAAAACTCTATTTTTATCCACTTCTTTGCTACGGAGAGGAAGCAAGTATTTCCTAAAATGTCAAGAAGAGTCACAACAATCTGTTATAAAATTTTACCTTGGGATATTTTTAAAAGGAAACACCTGAGTCATTTGCTACAGCACAAAAGTCAGCTGCAGGCAAAAGAAAAAAACAACAAAAGCAGCAGCACCAAGTTTTGATTCCCAGAGCACCAGGGGGCAACAAATGAGCACCTTATACCACCATCCATTAATGTAAATATATCCTCCACTTGAGACAAACCCGAGAATAGAGGCTACACTAATTGAGCTGTGTCTTTCCAGAGTTTATCTCAGTGTCTGACTCTGGTTAGTTGCTTATTAAATATTTGGTTCAGCAAATGAATTAGCAAATAAGGTTGAGAGTTCTGAGACGCAATCAAATAGAGGCTAAGGAAGGATGAGATGAGCTCTTCCCCAGAGTATGAAATAGCTTTAATATATGATATAAATGCACTCGCTTTTACATAAACACTCTTACAAAGACATATTCTGGAGCAGTCTGTGCCACTCTCCTTAGAATTCAAGTTACCAGATAGAATGACCCCTTCTCAGACTTTAAAATATTTGACCAGAATAACTGTCAACATCTTAACTCTCCACTTCCCTGGGCTCTTTCCTTCTGAGATTTTCACTCTCCTCCTGTCTTTCTACTCACTAATGTCTCTGCCTTAAACAACGTTTCTGTGACTGCTCCTGAAATGTTAATTTCCTGTTAGTGTTTCCTAAGCAACACTCTTTTCTCTAAATTTGTACTGAATGCACTTATTTATTCCTGTGATTTTCTTTCTTACTTTATACTAACTTCATGTTTCTAGCCTCAAATCTCCTCTAATCCATTGACATGTATTTCTAACAGGAGACTCGATCTGAATTCCATTCCATATGCAATTTCATATATACTTGAATTAAGCTAGCATTTTCTAAACTATCACCATTCAATTATGAGAGTCTAAAAAAAATCCTAGAGGTCTTTTTAAAATAACTTCCTGTTCTTCCTTCCTTTATTAAAAAAAAAAAAGAAAAATAATGAAACAACCTACATTTCTTCTACACGAGATAACTCTTGAATTTCTCCTAACTTTGCCTTCTTCAAACTCTCTTCCTTGTTTCTATTTAAGCAGCCTTTTGATGTGACTCAGTGACTCAAGCTTTTTCTTATCTTGGTTCCTTCCCATTCCTGTCTTTATTGCCTGTGACTCCCAAGAAGAATATTCTATCACTCTCCTTTTGTGATGCATAATCATCAGCAGAAAACAAAAAACATAAATGTGGCATTGTATATAAAATTTTGTATAATCTTAATGTAATCTATTTTTGTAAGTTCTGTCACTCTTATTAAGGATTGAATTGTGTCCCCCTGGAATCCATATGTTGAGGTCTTAAGCCCCAGTACCTCAGAATATGACCTTATAGAAGATTGGGTCTTTAGAGAAGTAATAGTTAAGATTAGGTCATTAGAATGGGCCCAAATTCATCATGACTGTTGTGCTTATAAAATAAACTTTGGACATAGAACTATGCTTAGAGGGAAGACCCTGAAAAGACAGAAAAGACAACTACCTACGAGAATAGGAGAAAGACTTGGAATGCATTCTTCTCTCACAATCCTTGGAATGAACTTACCCTGCTGACATTTTGATTTTGGGCCTATAGCTTCCAGAGCTGGAAGACAATAAATTATCTACTATCTAAGCCACTCTATCTGTAGTACTTAGTTATGACAGTCCTAGGAAATCAAGACAACTCCCACTTACCGCTCTCACACACACATACACACTATTGAGCACCTTGCTAATAATATTCTGCCTGTATAGAAGTCACTTTTCTCTTCTTCCACTCAAATGATACCACGGGAAATTTTTAAACTGTCTTCTTCTAGAATTTTAATTCCAAGTATTTTCAGACCCTACTGTTTGAATCATTGGTAAACATATTTCTGATCGTATAATGGAAATAAGACTTCATCATACAACCTCTTTCTCATTCAACAGCAGTTTATTTTCACATCGTGAATAACCTTTAGGAATTTGCCATCTAACAAAGAAAACAATAATAGCAAAAACAACAATGAAAATAATAGTAGCCAACAATTACATAATAATTATTATGTGCCAGGCAGTTTTCCAAGCACAGATAGAATTGCTGGCTTTTTTAAAATCTTTTTTATTCATGGATTTAGGCAAATTCTCTTCTGAGCAAGTATGGGGAATCATAAAAGAAAAGTGGAAATTGAGACATGTTTCCTTTTTCTGTGATATGTTTATTCCCTTAGAGGGAAAAAAATTCATACAGGGAGTTCTTCAGGAATATTGTAAATTTTGATTGTGTATTTCAATACCACATTAACCTGATAATTACAGATTTAATTTTAGCACATTAATTTTTTTTCTTAGAAAGTACACTAAACTGAGAAATTTTTTTTCTAATCCAGTGATGCTTAAGCTTTAATGAGAATAGAATTATCCTGGAGCTGATTTCTGAGTTCTACCCTAAGTTTCTGATTCAGTATGTCTTGGGGAGGAGTTGGGGACTGAATTTGCTATTTTAGGAAGTTTCTAGATGATATTGGTGCTGCTGATCCAAGGACCACATTTTGAAAACCACTGACTGAACTCATGTTATTAAATGAAAGTCTCATGCCTGTGTAAGTTCTTCAAAAGGATTCCATTATTGCCAAAAGAAGGAAAGACAACAGAGTATGTGGATGATTATAAATGTGCATATGGTTGTTCTATTTAGAAAAACCACTGAGAGTAGCTGCACAGGTAATTTTTATTTCAGATGTGTTTTTAAACTTTATCATTCTTACCTTAAAGAAAATGTATATATGGTCTGTGTAAACATTATTATACATTTATGTATGTATATTCATATACACATGTATGTGTGATATGAATAATCACAAAATAATTCTTAGTGGCAATCAAATTTGAGGCTCTAATAGAGCATTCTTACTTTTTAAACAAATTCTAATTATTTGGGAAAATGATGGTTATAAAATAAAATGAAAATCATAATGATCTTAAGGTGTTCTGTATTAAAAAGGACATGATTTTATTAAAATGATGTTAGTCTCTGAAGCTCCCCTTTGTGTCATTTATTATGTATAAAAATTAATATTTAAGCATATATAAACTTAGATTTGATACATTAAATGGTGAATTAAATTATCTCAAAAGGATTGAAATACTGATTTAATATATTCCTTGCCCCCAAATTGGTATTTTCTTAGTATTCAGGATAATTACAAAATGAGAGTGGTGCTTAGAAAATTAATCTTTACAGCAAAAGTTTAGAGCTCCAGAATCTTAACTATGTTTCTGACTACAGATACATTCAAATGTTCATTGAGGAATTATTATTCAGGTTATATTTTGTAACTGATGTGTCTTAACCATAATTATACCTGCAATTTACAAGAATAATATCAACTCTCTTAATTCTGAAGTGGCTAGATGATACCTCTTGTTGGAATTATCTTTCATGACTTGGTTTTTTTAAAGATTAAGCCGACTTCCCAGTCTTTGAGTACTTTCCCTATGGACCAGTATTTTTCAAAAGAATTATAATGTGAGCCACGTATTTAACATTAATATTTAAGTTTTATTGAGATATAATTGACATCTAACATTATATAAATTTTAGGGCCACTACATCAGATAGCTATATATATTGTAAAATAATCACTACAATAAGTGTAGTTAACATCTGTGACCATACATAGTAAAAAGTAATTTGTTCTTTTGACAAGAATTTTTAAGCTCTACTCTTAGGCAATTTCAAATATGTAATCCAGTATTGTAACTATAATTTCTGTGCTATACGTTGCATCGCCATGACTTTTTAATTTTTATTTGGAAATTTGTAGCCTTGACCCCTTTTAAATATTTCCCCCACCCTCTACCTCCCACTTCTAGCAACTACTAATCTTTTTCTTGTATCTATGTGCTTGATATTTTTCCATTTTTAAAGATTCTACATGAGCAAGATCATACAGTATGTGTCTATCTCTGTCTTATTTTACTTAGCATAATGCCCTTAAAGTCCAACCATTTTGTCACAAATATAAGATTTCATTATTTTATATGACTTAAAAGTTGTATGTGTATATTTTTATATATGTGTGTATATATATATATATATATATATATATACACACATATATACTCCTTGTCATACATTTCAAATATGTATCATTCTTTATCCATTTATCCACTGATGGACACATAGGTAATTTAATATCTTGGTTATTTCAAATATCACTGCAGTGAAGATGGGAATAGACATATTTTCTGGAGTTATCGTTTTCAATTTCTTTTCAGTTTTCCATTTCCAGAAATGGAATTGCTGAATCATTAATGTAGTTTTGTTTAAAATTATTTGATCACCACACTGTTTTCCATAGTGATTGTACAAGTTTGCATTCTCATCAAAAGTGCACAAAGATTCACTTTTTCTACATCCTCACCAACACTTGTTATCACTTATCACTTTTATAATAATCACTCCAGCAGGTGATAATCATATAGAGGTGATATCTCACTGTGGTTTTGATTTGTATTTTCTTAATGATTAGTGATGTTGTGTACCTTTTCATGTAGCTCTTAGCTATTTGTTTGTTTTGAGAAAAACATATTTAGGTCTACTGCTCATTTTTTAAATTTTTTGTAATTGGTAGTGGTGGTGGATTTTTATTTGAGATTTTGTTTTATTTTTGTTTTTTTCTATTGAGTAATATGAGTTCTTATATTTTGGATAATATGCTCCTTTTAGATATATGAATTGCAAATATTTCTACCGTTTTAAAGGCTGCCAGGTCATTGTGTTTGTGGTTTCCTTTGCTGTGCAAAAGCTTTTTAGGTTAGTGTAGTCCCACTTGTTTATTTTTGCTTTTGTTGCTTTTGACATTACTGTTGAATACAAAAAATCATCACCAACAAAAATATCAAGAAACTGATTGCTTGTATTTTCTTTTAGGATTTTTATGGTCTTAGGTCTTATTTTCAATGTCAACTTATTTATTCTATGTCAGTTTTTATGTATGATGTAAGATGGTGGTTCAGTTTCATTGTTTTGGATATAACATCCCAATTTCTCCAATGCCATTTATTGAGGACACTGTCCTTTCCCAACTATACATTTTTTGATCCTTTGTCACAAATTGATTGACCATATATGTGCAGTTTTGTTCTTGGACTCTCAATTCCATTTCATTGATCTGTAAGTCTAATTTTATGTCAATACCATATAATTTTGATTTGTAATATAGTTTGATTAGGAAGAGTGGGGTCTCCAGTTTTGTTCTTGATCAAGATTGCTTTGGCTATTTGGGATCCTTTATGTTTCCACACAAATTTTAGGATTGTTCTATTTATATGAAAAATTTCATTAGGATTTTGATAAGGATTACATCGAGTCTGTTGTCACTCTATATATTATGGACATTTTAACAATATTAATTTTTCAAAACATGAGTACAAAATATCTTTCCATTTATTTGTGTCGTCTTCAATTTCTTTCATCAATGTCTATAATTTTCAGTTCATATGTCCTTCACCTTGTTGTTTAAATTTATTCCTAGGTATATTAATTTTTATGAGATTATAAATGGAATTGTTTTATTAATTTCTCTTCTGATGTTTCATTATCAGTGTATATGCATCACATATTTTTATCTATTGATTTTTGTATCCTACAAGTTGATTGAATTCATTTATTAGCATTCTAACAGTTTTTCTGTGGAATCATTAGGGTTTTCTACATTATGTCATCTGCAAGTAGTGAGTTTTACATCTTACTTAAAATTCGGATGCCTTTTATTTATTTTTCCTTGCCTAATTTCTCTGGCTGGAAACTTACAGGACTGTATTGAATAAAACTGTTAAGACTGGGTATCTTTGCCTTGTTTCCAATCTTAGAGGAAAAACTTCGAGCTTTTCATCATCGAGTTTGATATTAGCTGTTGGCTTGTCATATATGATCTTTATTATACTGTGATTCATTCCTCTAGACTCATATGTTTTAATTTTTATCATAGTGTTGAATTTTGTCAAATATTGTCTCTGCATCTATTGAGATATATCCACTTTTCCCTTCGTTTGTTAGTGTGGTATATCACATGAATGAACTTGCTGTTGAACCATCCTTGTGTTGCTGCAATAAATTCCACTTGATCATAATATATGACCTTATGATCCTTTTAATATATTGTGAAATTCAGTTTGATATTATTTTGTTGAGGATTTTTTCATATATATTTATCAAGGATATTGACCTCTAATTTTATTTTCTTGCAGCATCCTTGTCTGGTTTTGTTATCAGTGTAATTTTAAATATTACTATAGTACATATAGTAATATTTAAAATAATAGGAACAGATAAATTAAGATTGTATTTAATCAACTATTTAAAAATTTTAATACTATAATATGTATTTTAAACTTATACTGCTTCTCAAATCAGAATAGAAGCAATGTAATGCCACATGTCTAGAGTTAGCATATTGGACTTCCCAGTCTTAGATCATATGTGTTATTTCCTCTCATGTATTTTCTTGAAGGAAAATTGTAAGCATTTGTCATGAATCATAAGACTTTTCCTTTCAGCTCAAAGTATGCTTCTTAAGACAGGAGTACCATTCACAGATGAAAAGAAATGATTCTAGGTTGTAGAGGACTTGACTCATTGACAGTGTTCCCAGAAAGCAGTCAGGAAAATAAACTCAGAGTTTTGTTCTTCTGTTGTGAGAGGACATGCATATTAACAAATCTCATCCTATGATTTCAATGTTTTTGTTTCTGCCAACTTTATGGTTTAGGACTGGCATATACTTCTCTTTAAATTACTGCAACCAATAATTCATACAATATTTTCTCTTTTGTCACCAAACAAGGAAGGATGGTAGGTAGACTTTTGTCAGCTTTTATCATTATTATACTAATTTCCCCTGCCTAAAATAACTTCCCCTGTGCCTAATACCCATTCTGTAACAACCGTTACTATGTGAAACCTTAATCTTTATTTCTTTACTCATTTATTGTTTTTATACTCTTAATGTGAGTGCCATGAGATTAGTGACAACTTTCTAACTTACCTCTCTATTGTTTTATTACATTTGCTGTCACATGGTAGCTGACCAATTTTATAAATGAATTATTTTTTAACCTGAATGAGTTCTTTCTCTCTCATGAAGTATTTCTATCCAAGTCATCTCTTTATATGATAGTCTTTATTTTATACTGTTTTCACTCATTCTCTCTTTGTATCTTCTAACGTTGTATAATAGAGCAGAGGTCACTTGATAAAGATAGTCATTCTTTTTCTGCTCACTTCTCCTTGGCAATTTCACCAAATTCTGTATCTTCACCAAATCTTTTGTTGAATGGAGATGACTATTTCATAGAGTTGTTAGAATGACTGCTTGTGGTATATTATGATTTCCATCTATTAGCTTTTCATCATCATTCATTTAGAAACATCAATATATGAATTAGAAAAATTATGACTGTCATGCTCAGTTGTAAATCTTTGATGGGAATAGCTCAGGCCTATGAATAAGGGAAGAACGTAATAAGTCTCAGGTAATGGATTTGTTTGCACATTTCAAATAGTATTCTAACTTACTGAGTATGGCTCAGAATTTAATTTTCTCCTCAGTATACTTATTTGAAGTTTCAGTACTTTGAGCACTACATGGTATGAGGGGAGATTCACAAATAGCTTCTTAAAAAAAAAACCAGTATCTTCTACACACCCCCAAAATGGAGAAGGAGCATGATATTAAAATGAAAGTTTTAATAATTCCCCGTGATAAACTTCAATGCTGTTATACCCTTTGAGCCATTTTCTCAATTGTTTAGTTATGAAATGCTTAAATAATCTTTAAGAATATTCTATCTATGTGGTAACTTCAGTATTAAGTAAAAATCAGAGTTAAATTCAAAAGCCAACCAACACAATCTGTTTGCCTAGAAGTATAGTCCAAAAAGAGAAACATATACACTGATAATCACAGCGATGATCCCCATCTAGAAATTTCTTAAAATGTTCTTCAAAAATATTGTCATAATGTATTTGAAACACAATTTAATCTGGTTAAAGAATTTTTAATCCTCCACTTTCAGGCAAATAGTAAGATCTCAGTAGAGTTACCCATAAGGTGTGTTCTGGATAACAGAAAACACAGATTTATAATTGATATTATAACACATACATATACAGTAAATATCAGCTCAAAAGTCTACGTAAAAATCTTCCATGGGTTACAAAAGGCTAATTTCTAACTTGTATGTGGTACAAAGTTTAATGGAAACAATGAAAACATTAAAGAGTTTATGTTCTTTCTCAAACTTCAAATAAAAGTCAAAAATAAAAGTTAACAAATGTATGCTTATGTTATTTTAACAAGTAATTTCACTTGAAATTAATCTTTCAACTATATTGATGCAAAATCCTGAATCCTTAACCTTCTTTGTTGTTTTTAAATGCTGACATTTAATATAGGTGCAGATTTTTGACAAGACTAATAATACTATTTATATGTGTAATTATTTAAATTACCCATACTGCCTCAGTTTAATTGTGTTCACTAAATTGGCATGCATAATTTATGATATCAATACTGTCAACCATCAATCTACATTTCAGACAGCAACACATCAACTAAATGACAGGGTAAAATGTTTGAGTTGATTTCAAAAGAACTTGAACTTTTGAGAATGGAAGTTTATATTTATTTATATTTCCAAGGGATGTAGGATATACATTCTGTGAAAATCACATCAGTACTCTTTCAAAAATATCATAATTATTTTAATCAAAGGGGAAAAGTCCATAGAAAATGTTAATCTTTGTGTGGACCATTAACTACTTTTTATGTTCTATAGGGTTTATAGACAACATCTCAAAATAATGTCTTTAAATATATAAATAAGTTACATTCAGGCACAAATTATGTTAAAATATAATTATCAAATTATCATGTTGTATAATGTAGATACAGTTTATTATCAACAATTTAAATAGCAAGATATAGTGGCAAGTCTAATAACTAACAAAATATTAAAATGATGAATATGAAGGATATGCTGATATGTTACAAGTAATTTTAATGTAATGGGAATTATTATTGATCTCTAATCATAACCCTAATAGTTCTGTGGTTTGTATAGAAGCTAGTGAAAACTGACATGAGTAAGCCTTAATGTCAATCTACTTTGTCTTTCTTTTCCTTGAGAGTCAAATTATCAATTTATTTCAGAAATAGGATAAGCATTACACATTTTTTAAGCACACATTAGGCAAAATACTTGAGAATATTTCCCCTAGCCAAATAATGCAGAAAAAATATTTTAAAGTTATATTTTAATACAATTTTTCTTTAAGTATATTTTATTGTTTTATCAATGTACATGTGAATTCTCTATATGAACATGAACTGGAAATTTAGTGTTCTGGAATCCCTGTTAAACATTAATTAAAATGGCAAACCATACAGGTATTTAGCTCTAAATCTTCACCATCTAGAGCTTTATAAATTGCAATATTGGAATTCTATTTTCATTTATACAGGGAGAATACAATTAAACAATTAATAGCTTGCAACACACTATAAATATTTTTACAGGAAGATGTCACAGGAAAAATTTTAAGGAAGAGATTAAAACAGAAAGAGAACATCTCTTTAAAAACAAATTGTGGGAATACTGAAAGTGCCTATTTTAAATAATTTTCCTTCCCTTATTTCTCATAGATTAAATTAAAACTTGCTTTGCAAAATGTGATAAATTAGAATGTGCTTCACAAAATGTAATTGAAAAGGTATCCTTCGAGCGTAGAAAAACATGTTAGAACACATCACTTTAGAGTTGCTTTTCCAGTATTTTCCAGTAATTTGCACTTTTTAACCAGTTCCCCAAGAGGCTGAAAAGAACTCATCTCTGAAAAAAAGTAACCTTAACCTCATATGATGCTTGCATAATGTTGTAATACAATGTTACTTCAATAAAAAATTTATTTTAGAAAATAGAGTAGCTTTGACTTAGTAAAGATTGTCTCACTAGCCCAGACAGATGCACAAAACAATACTAAAATGCATGCAAAAATGTCCCTCATATATATTAGCTATTCTGTTCATACTGAAAATTTGTCGAAAGCAAACGTTACATAATTTTAGAGTCATAGTCTCAGATATTAGTTTTATGCTACAGACATCAACAGTACATCAAAATTTGTATCAAGATACATAAAAATATTCCAGCAGGCATTCAAATATGCTGTATTAGTTTCCTAGCAGTATACAACAAATCATTACGAAATTAAAGTCTTAAAATAGAACCTCAGTTTTGTAGGTCAGAAGGTCAAGTTCAATTTCACAGGACTTTGTACTCAAGCTTTCATATGCAAAATGTTCACCTAGCAGACACTTATTCTGGAGTTCTGGGAAATACTCTACTTCCAAAGTCATCTAGGTAATTATCAGAATTCAGTTTCTTTTGTTTATAGGATGAAGATTCAAATTTGTCTCATGGCTGTCAGTCAAAAGGGGAAACAAAGATGTTGAAACTATTTTGCATATACTCACTAATTCTGTCAACAGATACTTGTTGAATAATGCCTTGTACCAGTCATTTTTCTTACTATTGTAAATGTGCTTGCATCCATATATTCACTGCTTTGAAAAAGTCTAGTTTATAAATGTCATTATCATGAACAATTTTAAGCAGTACACTAAACTAGTAAAACAGAGGACTATATTTCAGTACACATGTATTGTGAAACTACTATTTGCTATTCACTGTCGTGGGATCTAAAACAAACAATAATATAGTTTCTAATTTTTATAAAATATAACCATGATTATAGCAGCTCATTATCAAACTGAACAATATTTATTTTGTTAAATACGAGACATTGGGAAGTTCCTTATTTCCAGCTTTCTTTCTAAAGCTGTTGATTTTAATCATTAATAGGTCATCAAAATTGGCTAATGACCTGGAGAAAGATAGGGGGATAGGCCAACCATATATGAAAAATGAGACCATCAGTTCAGATTCAAGGGCACTTTCTGAAACAGCAGCATTTTAAGGTATTAGGATCCTGATGGCATCTCTTGGAAATTGGAAGATGATTCTTCCATACTAATCTGATCAGATAACTGAATGTAATGCTAATCACCATTGAATGGATGAGCCTAACATGCAAATTATGTATGGCAAGAGCTAATGATCAGCTTACTAATGGTTTTCAGAAATTAAGTGGTTTCATCAGAATTTTCAGATTTGAAACAATTATTTAGATATTGTGATTAATTAGTGTAATTTATTGTCTGGTATTTTTTCAGAAATAGTATTAAAATAATCTTTTGCTTAAAGAAGTATGAATTAGAGAACTTAAAAGTAGAGTGTTTTCTCAACTACCCTATTCATGGCAGCTTAAAGTAAAGCTTTTCAGAATTTCTAAAGATATTTTCTGGACAATTCTAGCTACTTTAAAAAGCAAGCATATAGTGACAGTTATTGTAATTTTTTCAATTCATAAAAATAACACAGAGGAATTAGACTTCAGAGATTAAACTGCCTCACTTTTTCATAAAAATAAATGTAAGTTTTTAGAAAGGGAAAGATGAGCATAGAATAATACACATGTTAAGAAAATAGTATAGTCTCATAGAATAGCATATTGTGAACATTTTATCTGAAATCTTGTATTAAAGCAATAGCATAATTTTATCCTGTTGAATCATTTAAGGTTGATAGAAACTGCTTAAGAACATTCAGTACAGTAATATTTGAGAAGGTATGATAACACTGGTGGTGGGTGTGATGGGATAAATACACGGATGGACTGTGAATATATTTTCTTGAAATTTATACAGTATTGTAAACAAATGAAACATTATTTTAAAAGAACAATAATTCCCAGCTTTCCATTCTCAGAAGAATAACCTGAGAAATTAAGAAACTCTTTCAAGGTTGCAAAGTTACTCAGAGCAGGTTCATAATGATATGTGAATTCTCTATTCAGTAGCCAGCTCTCATTCTCAAAAAAATAAGAATTTAGCCAGATCTCAGGAGGCAATTTAGAACTGATGATGAAATTATAAGTCATCCTTTGATTCAAACTCTCATTATTCTTGGTTATCAGGAACAAAAAATTAAAAAACAACAAAAAACAGGAAGCTAGGAAGAAACTAATACAAATAAAATGACAAATGTGTTCAAGGCCCTGTTACAAAGACTTTCTATTTCAATATTTAAATAGTAATACCAAAATACTTTATCTAAATTATTATCATTGACCATGGTCACTTTCTATTCTCTTATTTTGTTAACATTATTAGGAGTTATTAACCTGCTTATTTCTGTGGGGATTTTTTCCTACCTTTTTTACCCCCATTGAAATTTAAAATCCAAGGTTAGAGTAGTGCTTAATATGAAGCTGAAGCTTAGTTCATGAATGTATAAATGAATTTTCTTACTTGTTGAATAAATAAGTGATATTTACAATTTTTCTTTGATGTAGACATTGCTCATTCACTTTTACAAAAAAAAACAAAAAACAGAGAGCTTGGTTATTGAGTGGCATCACAGCTAAAAAAGTGTCTATCTGGTTGTCTTTTAAGGCACAAAGGCCAGCAGGCAGGAAGAGAGAAGAGGAAGAAACATTATCAATTATTTTTTTTGATTACAGTTATTCATCTTGATTGTCCCTCCCAATCCCAGGACATGAACTCAGGTCGTTAGGATATATGTAGACTGCACTTGGCCAGAGGTGGCAAACCTAAACACTACTCCACCAGTGTATGCCCAAGCTGGTCTTCAATGGAAATAGAAGTCAAAAATAACTCATAATAACATGCCATTTATACAGGAAAAATCTAAAGTTATATTTATATATATCAAAATAAAAATTTCTGGGAGGATACAAAATGGGAAAGGATTTAAAATGCATGTGAGCATATAAGCTTGGAATTGTATATAAGGTAGAAATTTCCATTTGTGAAAATATAAATTTTTCACAAGAAGTATATTTGAGTCTTGTAATTTATAAGGATGGTTGTATTCATTTCAAAATTTATATTCAGGTGTGCCTTGGTAGTTTAGTGGTTAAGTCTGCTGCTTTGGGCTGGCATCCTAAGGACCCAGGTTCATGACTTGGAGCCAGGGGTCATAACCAGGATGAATAACTAAATAAAATAAAGAAAAATGCTTTTTCACTTCTTCCTGCCTGCCTGCCTGCTCACCTTCATTCCTGCTTGCATCTTTCCTTAAAATAATAAATATATCAATTTACATTCAGAGTGTTGTGATACCAACCACTATGCTTCCTAGTAGCAAAGATTTAAAAAATATCATTGAATTACAACATGTAATGAGAATATAAAATTATGTAATGGTTTTCTTAATACAAGTTCCACAAAATGAATAAAATAGAAAAAACATTTATATATGATACATGGAATGAGAAGCATATTAAATTAAATTAATTTCATGTATCATATATAAATGTCAATACCACTGATGGATAATTCTTTGTAAAAATTATTTGTGCCTTCCTATGAATGCAAAAATTAAAAATATGAGTCAAAATGAAATATTTTTGTATTTGTGGGACATAAAGGTACCTAAGGATTTCATTACCTTGGTTTCTTGCCAAATTATATCCTCCAAATTTGGACAAGCTATTTGAAATTCAGCTATTCTCCAATCCTTTCTCTGTGTGACACTGAGTCACTTACTCCATTCACCTCTGAATATTTAATACATAAAACCACAAAGGCACTAACTGTGTTCAGTAATTATGAAGAGGCAACTCAGGTTGATAATCAGTATTAACATGCTGACTGGATAGACAAAGCTGTCTTCAGAATCAAAGCACAGGGTCTGGTAGAGAATGTTTGTGTGAGGAATACAAGATGTAGCATTTCAAGACTCAAAGGAAACGACAGTATGGTGTGATGGTATGTGGTTATGGGCATTTATATAAAGAAGGAAACCACACACCTGAGAATAAGTGCAAATTCATACATTTGTCTTTAATTGTTTTCTTTCAGAATTGTGTGTTTTAATATTCTTACGTGGTGTTTCATTAGTAATAATCTTGTGGGGGGGAAATTAAAATGGTACAAAGCTTAGATTGTTATTTCCTATATAGCACCACTGGTACCAGTATCATATAAGTAATAGATAATTGACAAAAGTGGCTAGAAATTAGAAAGACATTCAGGAATCCAAAGAGAAGCACTTTGAGCTGTGAAAAGAATGAAGGAATTTGGCAGCAGGTAGAAGTGACTCTGACATTTACTGGTGAGATAAGTATGAGATGAATCCTTCAACTTTCTGAGCATTGGCTTCATCAATTGTTAAATGCAGGTAAACATAGCAGGCTGAAAACACACAGATGGTCCTGAAAATAAAATTTTTCCTCACTCCCATTGGCACTTAACTTAAACTAGGAAATCAACAGAGTATTTCAGAGTACCCCATTTCATCTCTGATGACACAGTTCTGGTATCTCTAGCCTTCTCAGATTAAGTGTTCTGCTTTCATATAAGGAAGACAGAATTTGCTTACCCATTCATTGTGATGGTTCACTAATAAGATGGTATAAGAGACATTAATTTTTAACAGCTGTTATCACAGTGCCAAACACTTTATTTAAGAAAATGAAGCTCTTAATATATACATATATACATATATGTATATGTTTATATATATAACACTGAATATAAATTGTATATAAATGTAACAAGTTTTAAAAATCTATTGTCAATTTGTTTGTGACTTCATCTGAACTACCATGCAAATGGGATAAAATTTACTTTAAATCATCTGAGCTATTAAAAAAATGGTGCCATAGCAATTGACCAGTCATAGGGGGAAAAGTAAAATTATTCTGATCTAAACCTCACACCATATACACACACTGAGTCACAGTGATCAAAAGGACTTAAGTGGAAATTTAAAACAAACAAAATTTTAGAGGGAAAAAATGTAAAACATTTCAGGATCTAGAGTTAGACAAATAGTTCTTTGGAATTAAACCAAAAAAGTCCATAAAAGGAAAAATTAATAAATGGACTGCATTTCAATGTTCTGGGAAGACAATGTGAACAGAATGAAAAGAAAGGCTATGTTTGAGAGAAAATATTTGCAAACTGCAAATCCAACAAAGGTCTATTATCTAGAATACATAAACAACTCTCAAAACTCAACAGTGAAACAACCCAACTAGAAAATGGGTAAAAGGCATAAGCAGACATTTCATGAAAGAGAATAAACAGATTATAAATAAGTACATCAAAGAGATTAAACACCCTAAGGTATCAGAGAAATGCAACTTAAAACCCTGATAAGATCACTACACACAAACCACATAGCTAAAATTAAAAGTAAGCAACACCAATTCCATGCAAGAATGTGGAGAAACCAGATCACACTTGCTTTGCTGATGAGAATGTAAAAAATGGTGTAACCACTCTGCAAAAATGGTTTGAGAGATGCTTTTTAACATAAAATTAAGCATGCACCTATGATCCAACTATTTCAGTCTTGGATATTTGTCCCAGAGAAATACAAACTTACATTCATATAAAAATATGCACATGAATAACTATTTATACAATTTCATTCATAGTAGCCCAAAATGAACCCAAGTATCTTTCAATGTGTGATTGGTTAAACTCTTGTACATACCTACCTAATAATAGTAATAGAAAGGAAGAGTTAATTAATAGTTTTAATGACTTGAATTAATTTATTGGGAATGACCTTGAGTGAAAAAAATTCCAAAAGGTTACTTAATATAAAATTCCATTTATGAGGCATATGTAAAAAGGACAAATTTTAAAAATAGGAAACAGATAGTGACTGTCAGTGCTTAGGAATGGAAGGAGGATGATAGTTATAAAGGGCATTAGAAAAACATTTATAATAATAGAACAGTTGAATGTGGTAGATAAATAGAATAAAACTGCATAGAACTAAATCAACCCATACATATGAATGCAGGTATAACTAGAGAAGTCTGAATCAGATGGTGATTATATCACTGTCAATATCCTGGTTGCATTCTGTGCTACAATTTTATAAAAGATTGCCTGTGTATGAATCTGAGTAAAGAATACACAGAATCTCTATATTAACTTTTATAGCTACATGTGAGTCTGCATTTGTCTCAGTACAAATTTCAACATAAACACTCTCAGTGTCTCTCTGTAGTCCAGCTGACTAAAGTGCAGAGTATGAAAGCTGGGGGCAGCAGGGAGAAAAGAAAAGCTAAAACTTAGTCATGTGACTTTTTATATGTAAATTGAAAAGTTGTGTTTGTATTGATACCACTGACATAAAATTGAAGAGATCCAATCAAATCAAGATGGGAAAGAATAAAGGGAAAATTTTGCACTATTTTACCAAAAATAAAATGACCTTGTAACAATTTAGTGATTAATTCCTAATTCTTCAAAACTTTTTGTCAATTAATACTTCATATTTTCAAAATGCTTTATTCCCTATGACAAAGTCACACGAAAAAGTACACAGTTTGTTTAGAGCACACTAGATAATAAATTATTTCTAACTCCTTTATTTGGTATTCAAATGCCAGATGCATTTTCAAGGCAACCAATAGTGAGGCACAAAATTGATATGCTCTCTACATGTAGGCTTAACCAGTTGACCTATGAATATTAAAAATTAGATATTTTTAAAAGCTTCTATATTAATCATCTTTAAATAGTTTACCTAACATTGTCAGTCTCTAATTCATTCTCATTCTTCTTCAAATGAGATGATGAGTCTAATGTCACAAGTTAAGGAACATATCTTCCTAAAACTCTTCCTCCTTTCTCTCTAATTCACTCTATAAATACTTTAACTTACCAAAATGTTTTAAAAATCATTGGACAATCATCCTGAATCAATGTAGCAGGAGAAATCTATCAATTTCTTCATTTTGATTATGCAAATGTTTGTCTAATTCATGAAGAATTTAAAAAAGGCAAAAGCAAATCAAAATAAAATTTAGACCAATAGGGATATGCCTATTTAATTTCAAAAATAAAAATTACACTGAAATTGGAATAAAAGAAGTAAAAATGATGTTCTCCAGTTTTTCCAAAATAAGTGCTCAAAAAATGTGTTTTGTATAAGAAATGTGTTATTTATAGAGGCTCTAGGTCTGCTCTCTTGAATAAATGCATTCATTCCACCCCAACTGCTACTGCCTCCTAATGTATCTGTGTCTCTAGTTGCCTGGAATTGAATGTCTAAAGAGAAATAGGAGCCCCATGAGAATCACTCTGGTGTAAGTGGTCACTGGTACACCAATCTGCCAGGGTTTTGTTTGTTTGTTTGCGTTTCGTTTTATTGTGAATTTGTCTTAAAATTTCTGATTACCCCAAACAATGTGGACATATACAACATGTCTCTGTGCCTTTGCACATGAAGCTGATAAGCTTAGTCCAGATAACAATTAATAGCTGTTTAAGGAAATAAAAGGAACTTAAACTGGCATTAGACATCAAATGGTGCTTTCTTGGCACTTAAATAAAATTGATTTCCTGTGTAAAAGGCCATAGTTTAGTAACAAATTGATTCTACAAGTAGATGCTTAATGTTGAGGTTCATCTCATCTACTTAAAACTACTTACGATGTCATAAAAGGCTTATTACTAAATAAATAGCTCAATGGTATGAATGTGGGTGAGGAAGATAGGGCAGAAAGAAATTGCTTATGTGACTAAAGCACATATAAATATATTTTTAATAAATCCAGGGAGATATTAATTTGATCAAGAAGCAGTATGTGGATAATGTGCTTTAGAAGTGATGTAATTTAACTAATCAAGGATTTCTTTTTATTAAACATTATACCTAATGGCAATGAATAAGTTATGATCTTAAGATAGCCATGTGATCACCTTCTAGGAATATCTTTGGATATCAGCATCCTTTAGAATAAGACATTAATTTAATTTTACAGTAAACATTTTTAAAGAATCATTTTAATAATAAAATCTGTACCAACATACTCCATTTGATATTGACCAAATGCTAGAGTTTAAAGACTTTCACATACAAATATGTTTTATGGAAATCTTGACTTTCAACATTGACTTTACTACATAGAGTATGCAATTAAATGAGAATTGTTATACTTGCTGAAGGGGTGAGTAGTTATATTGTAAAGCCATAGACCAAGAATCTCAGCCTTTATCCCTAGAAAATTTATAAATCATCAAATAGATAATTTTGCATCAAAACATGCAAGAGTTGAACAGGGGTGGTCATAGTTTCAGGAAAATTAAACTATGTAAAACTGAGAATTCCCTGTTGGACAAATCAGTATAGCTTCACATATATGTGTATTTGTGCTTCAAGAAGGCATTCCATAAATAACATTTCAAGTTTGTAGAGAGGTCACAAATATATTGACTGATTAAATATTTGGGTGGATTTAAATATGTTGAATGACTTTGTTAAATATTTTCAAGAGTGAGGCTTATTTTCCTAAAGTATTAGAAAATAAAAATTGGAAGATTTTGTTTGCTTTGCTACAAAGAACTTTATCTTAGTACTGTCCAGCAGTAGAAATGAGACTCTGTAAATTGGATCATTGTCTTTCAAGGATTCAGCAGACAAAAACCCATTATTTGGAGACAGGATAGACTAGATAGCTTCCAACATTCTTTCCAACACAATCATTTAATCACTAGGATATATTGTATATTTGGTCTATAAATTTTGTGCCCTGTGGCAGTTTTTAAGTTTTCTGGAAAAGAAGAGAATCAATTATACCGGAGAAATAAGAGTTCCTAAATTTTCTTTAAAAGTAATTTTTTTTTCAATGTATATTAGTTGGGTTAACACCAACTTACTTCATTATGTTGTATGACCTAATTTTGTCTTAAATCTATAGAAATACTACCTCCCCTGGCACATTGTGGATCTGGTTTTAGAAACTAAACTCACACTGAACACTATAACATCATCACAAGAACTATGATCAAACCAGAGTAAAGCACTCCAAAGATCAATGGAGGTACATTTTTGTGTGTTTTCTCCACGATATTTGCTATAAAAACATCCAAGATTTCACTAACAGTTTCTAAGCTCTGTGGAATAGAAATAGATTGATAGCATCTTAAGCCTCTTGATAAAGAAGGGCAAACTAAATGTAATTATTTCAAAAGTCTCTAGGGAACAGAGAGATATGTCTCAAATGGCACATTATCTAAAATAAAGTCAGATATACCTTGGGGAAAGCAATAGTGACTTCTTTGCTATTACAATAATGCTAACTTATTCTTGCTTTAGTCTGGATAACTTTCCTGCTTTACTTGTCCATTTTTAAGTGAAAAATAAATTTATAAAAATAGCTATAAGGAAAGGATAGAGTAATTAGGTGATTAAGAATTGCTTAATTTCAAATTTTGTGTTATACGTAATGACCATGTTTCTTTGAGACAAAAATGGGATGGGGCTTCTAGGTCCTCTCCGAACAGACTGGGCCAGGGGCAAGGCTACTGCCCCTTTTGCCCTGCATTACAGATGGCCCTGGTTTATTAAAAATGGGACAAAATTGACAGGAAATAGGTAAACAATGTACTAGCCTGTTTTAAATGGTATACATGGTCAACCTATTATAATATCTATCACTTGCAGGGATATTATTCTACTATATTGAATTCTTACATAAAAAAATAAATAACTATTAATTTTCTTTTTTTCAAATTGTATTGGAGGATAACTGCACCATAATATTCAAGGTGTGAATCATTGTAAATCAATATTTGAATATAATACATTGTTTGCCAGCAATTCTCAATAAGAATTTTTATGATTTGCAGCATTATATATTTTATCATCTTGTCTCTAATCAATATAAATTTATTTCCATGATTTACATATAAATCTAAATGTGGAATGATGATAGCACCACTGAAGTCTGATTAAAACACAAATTTTTGATAATTTAAAAATCCTTTGAATTTTGATTCCTTTGCACTTTTATTGTATTCTGTTAGTGCTTAACTTTTAAAAATATAAATCTTAGACACATATTGTAATATTTTATTTAGTGTACTGTGGTAACTGCTTTATCTTACAAATTTTAAAATAATATGATAATAATTATTTATGCACAAATATTTTTCTGTAATTGTACTAAAAAAGTAATTTTAAAGTTGAAATATCTTTTATAGATTTACATTATTTCCTCAAAGAAAGGGTGACCCATTAAGATTGTTTCTCTTTCTGATTCTCACTTTATCCCATGAAGTACATGAATAAATGACTTCAAATTTTGCCATGCCACAGAAACATTTTTAAGACTTTAATATTCACATTTCTTATTTTCCAGAAATGGTGAACACATTACTAATCACCCAGTAAGTATTGGAAGTCATTTTCATAGAAGTCATTTTCATATTTCCCTCTCCCTCACTATATATAAAGCACTCTGACTAACACACTGATATTTAATGAAAATCTCTCAAATCTCTCTTTCCTTCCAGACTGGGTAGCTCAGCTCTGAACTTCAACATTTCTCACTAAGATTATACACATATCTTCTAGCCAGTTTTCTTGCTTCCAGTATTTTCTGCTCCACTAAATTTCTTACAGACCCATAGAGCTGTCAGAGAGATTCTCTTTACAAAGAAAATCCTTGCTTACAAATCCTTCATAAAGTTCCATAAACTTCTAGGTAAAATTCAAGCATCTTAATATGGTGTCAATACTATTTTATAATTCAACCTATATATACTTCTTCGACTTAGTCTCTTGTCATTCTCCCTTGTGGATGTTATTCAACATATAAAACTGCCATTAGTACCATCCTCCCTCACCCTGCTTTTCCTTGGATAGTGATGCTTTGTCTTCTTGAAGTATTATACCATTCTGTCAACTCCCATATCTTGAATTGGGAGAGAAGGATGGGATTGTGGAGGACCAGAGAACTGGTCTTGACAACGAACTTCAGATTGACTGTGGAAGGATAGAATGAAAATAAAGTGTAGTGGAGCATTATTTCTTTTGCTTATCTCTTCAGTTTCACCTTTTGCCAATAAACAAGCATTCTATTCTCAAAACTCTTACCTCCAGATCAATTGTTCTCAGTTGGGGTGGACTTTCCTCTTAAGGAACATGTCGCAATGGAGGGAGTCTTTTTTGTTTGTCATCACTTCAGGATGGGGCACTATTGACATGCAGTAGGTAAGAGATCAGGGATGCTGCTCATCACCCTATATAGCACAGGATAGGACAAGTCCACCAACCATAACACATACAATTATCCATCCCAAAATGTCAACCAGGCCAAGGCTGGCAAACTCTGCTTCAGACACTAAGCAGTAAGAATAACAGCCATATTTTAATTACTAAAGTATAAAACACCCTTTCATTGCTCCAGTTCTATTTTTAGTATGTCTGAAACACACACACATAAACACATACACATGCACACACACACACACACACACACACACACAAGCACGCACACACATGCTTTCTCTCACAGTCTTTCACCCTGTTACCCCTTCTCTCTTCTCACCCTCACCCTAAGATTTGCTTTGTAAAATAGTACTCATTCTGATGGTTTCAGTTTAAACATTGCTCTCTTAAGGAAGCCTGTTCAGCTCCTTTTCTTTCTGTATAAAGCGACTTTTACAATATGTACCCTATATAGTACTCTCTTCCTGCCACAGTCACACACTTGGTACAAATAGACTTTAAATTGTGCTTGATTGATACCAAGGCTGAAGAGCAAGTTTCCTAAGGACAGAAACCCAGTCTGTAATGTTTATTATGACGCCCCATGCCCAGGGCATTGCCTGTGTCCCAGTAGGAGCACGACATGTATTTGTAGGCAGAGAGAGAGAGTGGAAAAAAGTTAGACATAAAGTAACTAATTCATGTAAGTTATTAATAAAAGTTCATCTACTTAAGAGATTTGCTCAGCTTAAAAAACTGACAGACTTAATAAGTTGAGAAAAAGGTAAAAATTTATCTCTTGCCTCTCACTTTCTGCAATTACATACAAAATAAGATTCATATTTCTATACAAGATACATGTATTAATTAAAAATTGTGAAGAAGAAAAAAAAACAAGAGAATAGTATGGGCTTATTAGACTCTTCCCAAAACCCTTAAACTTTCTTTCAGAGAAAGTTCCACTTAGAGGTGGCATGGAGAGTTTGGGATGGGGTTGTAATAGTAAACATATAAAATATCTTATGAGAATTCTGTCACCTCCCTAATAATAATTTTTTATTTATCTTATGTTAAGACCTGAGTAGAATGTCATCAATTGTCTTAAAGTCACCTCAACAAGTACTTCCACTAGAATTCAGGGTCAGGATCAAAGTCAGAGTCCTGAAATAAACATAACAATGTAATGCAGTTTTCATATAACAAATAAGTTCTGTACTTCATAATTACAAAACACTATGGAATGTTGAGCCTTCCCTGTTAGAGGATCTAAATCCCTAAATCTCCTGTCATCTACCTCCTAGAAAAACAGAAGCCTTAGAAATAATATCAAAAAGAGCCCTAGGAAGACCTTTTCAAATGATATGAGGCTCATAAATGTGTTTTTAGATGTTTTTAGGCGAGAGAACTTGTTAGTATCTTTCATCATATGTGTTATATTCTGAGTTACTTACACCAGCACCATATGCCTAGCACTAAATAAAAGACAAAACCATTGTTCTTTGTGAGTTTTTTTTGTTTTTTTTTATTTTTATGAAATACAAGCATAGAAATCAAATTATCATGTTTGCCCACTCTTTCTGCACTGGAAGTTAGGCATATTTATTAGCTACAACACAGAATTTCAAGCTGGCATTTGGATCATTTCAATAACTAATGTTTGTTTTATCAACAATGGTTTAATTTGACATGCTGCATAATGCATGTGCAATAACAGTGCCATGTTTGATGGATAAATGCCTAGGAAAAAAATTCAAATTGGCTAATAAATAAAATTGAATTTCGAGACCCCATTTATTTTAAGGAAACTTGTCATGGGTTATTAACTGTACTAAATAATGACTTGTTTATGTCTGTGCATAAATAATTTGAAATAAATCGGGGTGACATAGTTAGAAACTCTCATACTTCACTTACTGCTAAATATTAAAAAAAAGTTAGCTTCCTTGGCTCCTAACCACCAGAGCTGGTATTTTCCAGAAACAATATCCACTTGTTAAAGCGAGGATCAAAATTCACCTGAAGTTCCATACGTTTAGCACAAACCAATTATTTAAACATTCAAAATTTCTACTAATAAGGTATTAAACTAAATTCTAACTCTAGGTCTTTGGTTCTTTGATCTCTCCATATATTATAATTAACTTTGAATTATTTTTAGTGTTTTTCATTTTAATGCTGTCATTTTTTGTTTTGTGTTTTTTAATCCATTTGTTGTTTGTTATTCTTGTTGTTTGTTTGTTAACCCTCTAGGCAATTATAAATGGAAAACCAGGATTTAAAAGTCCTGCTCTAATAAAGGGCTCTAGTCATGAATGCACATTAAGTTATCAGTCTCACCTGGGCAGTGAGATCAATTATATAACACTCATAATCATTCCATTTAACAGCCAGTTTTCTGAGTATACCTTTTAAACATGTATCTGAGTGCTAAAAGGATTACCAAAATAGATTTTATTCTCCAGGAATTTATATACAGGAATGCAAGTGATAATATTAAATGACAAAACAGGATAATTGCCACAAAAGAAGTGTAAAGGTTTTGTAAGATCATATTTAGAGGTGGGCAAAAAAGGAAATTTTAGAGTAGATGGAATTGATTAATCTGTTAATAAGAGTGACTGTATGCATTAACCCTGTTAGTTTCTTCATACCCTATAATCTCACAATAATCCACTTAACCAACTACTTTTACTTTATTAATAAAAAATAATTCAATGTATTTTCATTTTGCTTTGCAGTGTGCAAACAGGTTTAATATGTCATCACTTTGAAGCCTCATAACATATGAGATAAGCAGTTCAGTTTCCCTATTTTTGGATGACTAGCCAGAGGCTCAGAATGTAAATGAATTACCAGTTTACAAAATTAGCAGCTGTTGGAGTTGAGTCTAAGATTAATCCTCTTGAGTACTAAATAGTTCAGACTTTTTTATCAGCACAATTTGAAATAGAAAAGCTGCTGAAAAATTAGGCTGGACTCCAGGTCTCTTAAAATTGAATCACTCTCTTGGGGTATGCTATGCAACAGAAACACTTAATATACCAAATTGTCAATAACTGTAGTTAGATTATTCTTAAAATATTTACTTTTTAAAAAAGGAATTAGAAATGTATCTGATACTTATTTTTTGTTAACACAATACCAACAAATTTTCCACCTTTTGGTTTTTTAGCTAATATAAACTTCCTTCTATATGTATGCTTTCTGCATTTGTACTCAACACCTAGATCTTGGGAAATTTTCAAAGGTAAGCCAGTTGAGAAGTTATAAAAAGTTGAGGGAAGGAGAGTTGTGTGTCAGCTCTTGATAGTTAACGTCCGATAACTGTCCTGTTCAACTGGTAGAAATATTCCATGTACTTTATCATGAGCCTTGTGGGTATACACTGAAGCTCTTCATTTGATGGTTTACATGATTTAATATTATTTTTCCCACATTTTAAAGTACACAGGTAAGTATCAAAACAATCTTACAGTTACAGATTGTTACTGCTAAATGGTACAGATTATACTCAGCAAAGACAAAAGAAATATAGAGAGGAATCTAAAGCTTCTAGTTTTTTCTCTCAGTGGAGTCGTAGACACAGTTCTTAATTCTACAGACAAACTTCCAAAATGACATGTGTGAAGTATGCCAACTACAAACATTTTCTTGAACCTAGGTCTCTATTGAGACTATGTCATGACCTTATCTACTCAGTTTCCAGTGTCTCACCACCTGTCAAGCATGCCCCGAAGTCTAATTATTTCAGACGACCCAGGCACTAGATGAAAACAAAAAACAAAAAGCATTTACATGAACCAAATTGTTAGTATAAATTACCTGGCATCGCAGGGACCCCCAAAGATGTAAAGACACTCTTATCAGACAGGATGTTAGAAGAGTCTAGAGATTATCTCCTGGGAGCCGTCCAGGCTCTAGCCTTTCTTGAAATGTGGAGAATTCTAAAACTAATTCTGCTAAATTGTTTATGGCTGAGCATTTACTTGTGGTTTGTTACCAGCAAAGAGCCTCTGTATTAAAGTTTACTTTCCATTTAACAATTATTTTACTTTATTTTATTAGTTCATTTTATAATCCAGAAAAAGGAATTTACCTGAAACTTCATAGGATTATCTTCATTTGGGTTTTGTGTTTTTCTGTGGACTTGTTTTATTGTTATTATTACAATGATATTAAAAGATATCACATAAAGATTATTAAAAACCTTTATTCTTCCTTTATTTTTTAATAATTCAACAATGAGTAGAAGTTATTATGGAAAAGAATAATCATGAAAAGAGCTCACTACATGAACTAGTTGAGGAAGCTGAAGTGTTCCTTTTGAGTAATTAGTTCTCCTCCTACTCCAAGGCATGAATCTGAGATGTTGGTAAAGAATGACGTATCTATAAATCATGGCCAAAGGAACCTCAAAGAAAATTTAGAAAAGTTATTGAAGTAATGATTTTTAACTTGAGTGCATTTATAATGAGAACTCACAATACAGAGAAAGGTTTAATGAGGAGCTTGTCACCCTTACTATTAGATTGATCTTGGCCATGGTACTAACATTTAAAATAGAAACAGGAATAGTATCTATATGATAAGAATTATTTTTAATAATTAAGTGAATTGGACATGCACTGGTGTAGTAGTGGTTAGGTAAATTGCCTCCAAAAGAGGGTAAGTTCACATACCATATTTTGGGTTCAGGTCCCAGGTCTGGAGATAGAGGACCAGAGTGAGCAACTAAATAGAGTTAAAATGGAATGCTGCTTCCTCCTCTCTCCTCTCTCTTCCTGCCTGCCTGCCTGCCTCCTCACCTTCATTCCTGCCTCAACCTTTCCTTTATAAAAAAAAAAGTAAATTGATATATCTAAAATTTCTACTCTCTTCTTGGCACATTGTGAAGGTTCAACAAGCAGCAGCTTTTATTATTTTTGAATATTACTACTTATAGTCAAACTTAATTGTTAACAGGAATTTTTACAATGACTTTTATTGACAGAAATATTGTGATACCTTTCCACACAAAGACAATTTCTAGAAGAAGGACTAGGATATATTTATGTAATAACAATACCTCATCTTGCTTACCCTACAAAATGTATGTGGTTGCTAGGGTTTTTTTGACAGTTTTCAATATTTTAGAGTGATTCTACATACTTACCTGAGGACTCCTATGACCATAGTGCACCAAAAAAAAGAAAGAAAATATTTTGCTTTATCACTGAATGTTCTTACAAAATAATACATTATTTATCCCTATATAGGCCCTGCCACCCACATTATATTATATTTAAATTGACTGGCACTGAAAAATTGTAAATAGATGTTTTCATTAGCTGACTTTTTCAATTTAAATAAAGTTCTAAATACTTTGGCATAAAATGACATTAGTGTGTTTTTAATTTTACTGTGCTACCCAAGCAGGTTGAATAGAATGATGGAGGATCTTAACACAAAAAACTAAAACATGTATCACCCCCAGAAGTAATTCAGCACACTGATTCCCTTAACATCTGTTCCACTGGAAAGTATCATTTTCAAGGGCCACTTGGAGAGTAAGAAATCATAAAGCACTGAGCATCTATGGTAAAAGAGAGGGTTAGAGAAAAGGAAATAAAAAATTATGCCTTCAGTCTTTCAAACTACTGTGTATCCTAATGAACTGCCACAGGCAATTTCTTCTCTTATGTGATGAATTTAAAAAGAGATGTTGGGTTTATGCTTCTTTTTCATTTTATTCACTTTTTGTTTTCCAATTTGAGAAAGCCACTAGTTTGTGTCATTCATGAGCATGAGAATATTTGGAGTATATTCTTCTCAATAGAGTAGGGATATTAAAGTTATTGTCTCACTCTAGCATATTATCATTATAAAGTAACACACACCATTAGAGAGAGACTCAGTGAAGGACATTATCATTATGTATTAGCACACACCATTAGACAAGAGTTTCAACTGCAGAACCTACCGAGGAGGATAGATTCATAACATCACAGCCCTCCTGGGTAATAGAACTCAAAATTGTTAAATCATTCAGCTGAGGTGAACTCAGATCCCGTGATTGACACCGAACATCACTTTAAGCTCTCAGTGGCTATTTACTCTGTGAGAAACTGTTCTCTTTCCCCATTCGAATGCAAGTCTCTTATGAAGCTCCCAAGAAATTTTATCTGTCTTGAACCCAGGCAAAACTAATACAAGTTAAATAATAATAAAAATGATTATAATTTTCCGTGGTGTTGGCTTAAGGCTGACAAGTATAAAGCATTTTCATTTGAAGAAAATGAACATTTAAATACTTTTATGCATAAAATTATAACCAGTATGTTGGGAGAATTATAAATGATTCTTAGTGAACTTGTCAAGAAGGAACAAAGCAAAGAACAACACCATGTTTTATTTTAAAATCTTAGCAAAGGGTAATGTCAAAGTGATGTTTCTTTGTCCCACCAAATGTCAGGGTTATTTGTATACGGTCTGACTAAATGCCATTTCTCCACGAGGATTCCTTTAATATGCTGTTTATGCTCATGAAACATTAATGCTTGCTATGGCTATTTGCTTGTGAAAAGGAAGAAGGAAAATTTTGTACTTCTTGAATGAAATTAATCTTGAATGAGTTTAACTTGCATCTTTTGCATTTTCTATGGATAATGAAAACTCATTTTTAAGTGAAAATGAAGAGCAAAAATGGAATCTCAAGGATGATGCTCTTAGTTGTAGCCATTTTACATGGCAGAGGAGGCTTCAGTTATTTTAGCATAAGAATATAAAAGTAAATATTACAGTTGATACAATACACATAATTATCTAACAGTAATTTTCATTTGTTTAATATATTCCTTTTTAATGGCTTGTTTATCATTAGATGCAAAGTTATAAAATAAGGTAAATTGATTTTAAATGAATACATATACCTATATATATTTACATATAATTTTTTAATTAACTTACAAATACCAAAACTTAGAAGCTAGTTCTAAATCTATAGTATACATAAAAATAACAAAAATACTACTCCTAGGTGTGTACTAACAGGAAAAATAGAGTAGTTACTCTCTGCCTTAGCTATTAGGTAGATTTCAGAAATATTAAATCTAAATGGTTTCATGCATTGTTTTTAATTTTAGATGTGTAGAGAGGAACCCATATTATTAGAAACACAGTGAGCAAGAAGGAATATGATAAAGTGTCCTGAATTTTCAGGTGGATTTATTGTGATTTTTTAGTCCCTGAAAGGTCACCAGGTAGAGAAGAGGCACAGGTGAATGTCCATTGTGCCAGGAAGAAATCTCCACATCCTCTGTCCCAGGAACACACACATTTTTTTTAATGTATCTTTTGTTAGGCAATAAAATAATTGAGACTGATTCTTTTGTTATTTCATGTTTTTAAATATGAGATATTATAATGTCACTTGATAGCTTTACTTACACTACATTGTACATTTACCAGCTATAGATGAGCATCATTATGCATATATATGTGTATACATATGTTTGTGTGTGTGTGTGTGTGTGTGTGTGTTTGTGTGTGTGTGTGTGTGTCCCTTTTCTCAACAAACAGAAGTTACTTATACTCTGGTCTCACAAGATCTTACAAAACTATATTTTCAGTGCATAATTGCATTTCACATTGCATTGCATGCTAACAATTGTTTTACCTCAATTATTGGAAACATCGCATAGTAAGAGGGTGGAGGAACCCAGAATAATGTCTAGCTCAGTGGTTTCAAGCAACCTGGGCATTTTTTATCCTATTACATACTTTCTTAGGCATAAATAATGCTTAGGAACAGAATTGTCTGAGTTCATATTCTGATTTCACCACCTACTAAGTATGGAATTTTGGTTAAGATATTAGCTGCTCTAAGTTCCAAGTTCATCCATAAAATGAAAATTATAAAAGTACCAATTTCACATACATAGTTATGAGGCTTAAATGAGTTAATAATTCTAATGAGCCAATCTGTGCCTGAAAATTAGATGTTCTGTAGTATTTGTTACTGTTACTTGTAACTCTAGCTTTCTTAAAATTATTTTACATCTACTTTATAAAGTATTTTTATTAAATCAGAATATATATAAAGAAATCACTTCACAGTCTGGCAGTATGCACACTGAAACGCCAAACAATATTTCTAATTATGGTAAAATACCTATTTAATGAATAATGGGCAAATAGACTAGATGACACTATTGAAATCTGTGTCTACCATACATACTTTCTTGTTTCTAGTTCATTTCTCCTCTCATCGTTTCTCCTTTATTAGCCCCTCCTTCAAACCATTCATCTTAGTCTCATCAAGAGTCTGAAATGACCTTTGACTTGGGATATTGCTCCAAGGAGAACAGAGATCTCCTAGGGTGACATCTATCAGTAGTCCTGTCCCTTATCACCCACCATTTTATCTACACATACTCAAAAGTCCAAGGAGCCAGAATTTAATATACAAGTCTCATCTGACCCTAGTCTGTCTTTCTAGTTTTATACCTCATCATTTCCTCATGCCTTCAAGCCTCCAGTCATTAACCACTAGCAGTTTCCAAAATGTGTCATTCTCTTTCAACCATCTAAAAATATTGCGCAGATCATTCCTTTGCTTAGAATCTCTATCTTGTCCATCTTCCTAGTTCCTGTGTATACTTCATTACGTGATTTTCATTTTGGTCCCTCTTCCCTAAAGACAGTACTGGAAAGCTCCAGGTGTTCTTGGTATCTGTCAATAAAGAAAATCCTACTCATGAAGTTCAGTCAGGTGCTGAGATCCTGATACCCTATGATAGGCTTCCCTGGTGCAGAGCACCTACCCCGATTCACCCTCACAATGCATCACTGCCATGCTTCAGAGAGCCCTGCTATCACGCACTTCCTCCCCCAATCCTCTGGTACTATTCAATCTCTTCACAAAAACCAGTGAAGCATCAATCCATGTACTGTCTGAAATCTTTCAGGCATAAAAAAGAGTTATGGCTTTTTCTTGCATGATCCTCTGCACTTCTGACTGAATAATAAAATGCCAGGCTTAAATACTTTTTGAATATGTGCATTGATTAGGAGCATTTTTATACATATATCTGGGTGAATCGAGGGATGCAAATTGCTACAGAAATGTTGCAAAAACATCTTGCATGAAGGTAAATAAGAACCGAAGCAATATCTAACCAATGTGCTTAATTTTGTTTTTGTCTACTAAGGCACTAGTACACTAGATGGGTTTTTGACTTTTAATGAGTCTCATTGGTTCTAATTAGCGTAACCTTGGTGGAAATAGTTATTATTACTCTGCAAATCCTGACTAAATTGCTGTTTAATAATTTGCATTCTGTTGCATGGAATATATCCTAGTAGAGACAGACACATTTAAAGTCCAAATTCTTAAGTACTTTTAATGTATACTAGCAGTTTCAGCCTCATATAAGGACTTACGGTGAGTGGCCTGACATATTTTGCTCAATCTATGTTTTAGAGTATCTTTCCAGGTAATTCTCTATGACATACTCTGAAGTCTCAAACAGATATGATTATGTTAGAAACTCCAGAATATTGGTTATTCTGAAATCTCAAATAATATAAGTTCTAGTTGCTTTATGAATTAGGTGTCTATTTGGTACAAATTATCTTAAAATGTATTGTTTAATTATTTTGCCCCCACAAAGTAGGTATATTATCCTCATTTTACAGAAAGGAAACGTGAAGCAAAGGGCAGTTAAGGAAAGTTTCAAGGTCATACACTAGGACCAGTTGATTCAGAAATTCTTGCTCTTCCCATGATGATGGGATCTCTCCTTAATTTCTAATCAGATTACATTTAGGCATGGCCTGGTGGAGTAGCATTTGGGTTGATTGCCTCCAAAGGAGCACAAGCTGTATATCCCTGGGTCTGAATCACAGATCCAGAGGTAAACAACCCGTGTAAACTACTAAACAAAAAATAATAAATGCTTCTTCTGCCTCTAAAAAATTAAAAATATAAGAATATATAATATAATATATTATATTATATGTAATGTATAATATAATATAATTATATTATGCATATAATATGTATAATATAACAAATCCTTCATTGTTCACAATTATCTGTTGCACACTTATATACCCAAGACCATGTAATAGGCTGTTACTTATAGAAAGAATCATAAAACAGGTTTTCTCCATGAAAGAAAGAAGTGATTGTTTTCTCACCTAATATGGACTACAGATATAATTGTATAAGAATAAGATTCAGCTGTGTTCATTTGAACCATTATATGAAACTCTTTTATAAATTTTGACTGCATATTTTATAAATATAATGAGAAATTTAAGGTACAGAGACTGGTTATACTTAAAATACATTGATTAATTTGGTCTTAGAGTTACGCATGGAACATGGCCAGGTGTACTTGTTTTTCCCAACTGGCTTGCTTCCAGTTCAAAGTTCTGTGTGGGTGGATCTGATTGGTGGAACTAAGTCACATGACTACACTTTAGCCTACAAGGTGTTAAAGGAACCAGGTGTTTGGAAGGCTAGCTTGACTCAAAAACCTGGAAATTCTCTAAACATAGACAATTTACTGAAAAAATGCTGAATACCTAGAAAGCATCACAAATGATTACTAAAATGTGTATGTAGACAACTGTAGTGTCTGGAAACTAATTCCAAAGGATAGTTGTTTACTAGTCTAATCGCCAAGATAAAGAACAAAAAGTATAAAGTAGCATTTTTTTTCAAGTTTACCAATGCAGTAGTAAATCATGTCATAGATTCTAATTGTCATAGACCCAAGTTTATACTTACCTTCTCCTATCATAATCCAGTTGATGAAGTTACCTTAATCATCTCTTGTCTCATTTTCTTTCTAGTAAAATTATATAACTTCACCTATTAATTTTGTACATCCTGCTTTGCCCACATGGTAACAAAGCAGCTGTCTGTAAAGCACTAATTTTAATAAAATACCCCATTATGTAATGAAACTTTATTTTTACTAAAATAAATAATAAAGCTTTAAAACTACTATTTGCAGAAACCACTGCTTTATTTTATGCTTACTTTTAATACTGTCTTCCTTTTTTTGAAATCTATAACATGTTATATATATCTCAAAAGTACAGTCATACATCATTTAATGGCATGATCAAGCAATGATAGATCGCATTTGCAATGGTGGTCCTAATGGATATGCCATGAAACCTAGGTGTCTGGTAGGTTATACCAGCTGGGTTTGTGTAATTACATTATAACTTTCACATAGAGACAAAATCACCTAACAATACACATTCAGACAATACACTCCCTTTGTTAAGCAACATATGACTATATACAAAGTGTACTCATTCAATAGCTTATGACATTCTGTAAGTTCTGTTCTAGGCACCAGTAACTACAGTAAATAAGTCAGAAATTCCTATTTTCATGAAGCATACATGAGTGTGGGAGACAAGATTAAACAAATGAGGAAAAAACATTGTCATATAGTATTCAGTAAAATGAAGAAAAATTAAATATAAAGAAATTATAGAAAGCGCACTGAGCAGAGAAGTTTTTAATAGGGTTGTTATGGGAGGACTTATTGATGAGGACATTTAAGTAGAGCTGAAAGAGAAAGAGTAAGTTGTGTGGATGGTAGAAAGAAAATCTTTCCTCAGCCATCAGTATGTGTGATATGTTTGAGGGGAGACAAGAAAGTTAATCTAACTTAAAAATGTATATATCACATTGATATTAGGTGGAATTGTGTTGTAGGAATGAAGTAGGTTAGACAATAGAGGATTTGTAAGTCAATATAAAAACTTTGGTTTCTCAGAGTTTGATGAGAAAAAAAATGATTCTTTTGGAAGGATCCATCTGCCTTTTATATTTTAAAGTGAGACTCTACTTCAAATCAGCAAGTATTTTTAGATATAGCCAAGAGAGTTAGATACTAGATACAAGAACGAAATGAATACTTTAAGAATAAGATGATTTCATCGTTTCTCTTGTGAGCACTTGAAAGAATGATGTTCTCTTTAATTGAAATGGAGAACACTTTCAGAAGAGTAGTTTTGAGACAGAAGGTCAAAAGCTGGTGTTGTATGTATTGAGTTTGTTGTATCCACCTGATGTCTAGGTAGATTTTCAGGCAGAAAGTTGGATATAAACATTTGGAGTTCTGTGGAGATACCCAGACTAGAGATATACACTGAGGAGTCTCAAGTGTAAAGTGCGCCTCTAGAGGTAAAGTTGGAATGAAACTACACAGGAGTGAGTCAAGACAGTTAAGCACAAAATCTAGGAGATGAATTCTGAGTTAAGAATGAAGGGGAACAATGAATGGGACAAAGAAGAATCAAAAAAAGTCCCAAGGAATCCAGGAGAGAGAAGAAAGTATTCCATGGAGGAAGTGGAAGGGATCGAACATGCCTGATGACCCAAACATGGTCAAATTACAAGAATACAAAGCATATATTGTTTAAAAAATGATAATAATAATAATAAAAATTAAAAAACAACACATCTAATCATCCACTTTATGAAATAATAGTAATTCTCTTTCATAACTTATTTTCATTTAGACTCTTAAGGGATAATTTGATATCTCTCTATTCAGGGATCTTAAAGGGCTCAAATAACTTTGAGAGTTAATGGACATATTCCCAGAAACAAACCCATTTTATCAGTGTTTTTGAATTTTAAAAATGTATAGGTAGGCAGTTTATTACCTCCTTCATCTTAATTCGCAATTTTGTTTTGAAATACCTGAGTCACTTATGGGGTTTAAATTGAGTCCCTCCGCACTGTAATGTAACCCTCTACGTTTGAGTGTTACTCATTAAAGTATGAAATCTTTATCTGAGCTTTGTAGTTCACCTCAAAGAGCAAATCTAAATGAATTGTGTCTTAACAGTTCCTGAGAGAGCAAGCACTTCCCACATATTCACAATATAAGGGATAAAGATAACTCCTTAGCCATGCCCCCAGATAGACATATTATTCATATATGAAAGCCACTGGCTTTAGCATTTAGATGATGGCTGCTAAGGAATTTTTCACATCAACTGTCATATCCCAGCAGTTCAAATTTATAGGAAGATGAAACAACTTTCTAATCCTTTAAACTGTTAATACATAGCTAAGAAACCTTGTGCATAACTAATAAAATTTACATTTCTAACCTTCCATCTCCTTAAAGGATTGTTTTATTTGATTTTTTTTTTAATGATGAGAAAAATGTTAAAGTATAATAAACACCGAAAGACTGCATTTGGAAGGGAGGCAGAATGTAATATTTCAGAGTATAAATGAAGCATATCTCTGGGGATGCTCGTTTGTTTGCCTGTATTAATTATTTCTGTAGTGGGAGTGTAATAAATGGTGTCTCTGAACATGAAATTAATCCTTTTGTGGTTTAAGGAATATTTTTCCTTGTTTAATATTCTTTTTTAATTTGTGTGAATTTTGGTTGTAATGCCCAAAATTAAGTATGAAACATAAATGGATAAGAAAAAATGGCAGGAATGATTGATTACCATAAATTAGTTACTTTGAATATATGATGATAGCTGTACTTTTAAGTCTTTTGGGATAGAAAAAGGTACTATACATCATGTGAGTTAACATAAATTAGAAGAAATAAAACCTTTCATTTCAGAACTCAATCTAAATGATTTCCAAAACTGTCAGTCTAAGCAGAATAAGTATGCCTTTCCCATTGATATATAGTCATTTTATTCTGTAGAGATATCTTCTGTAATTTTTTTCTGTTCCCAGCTGGTCTTCATCAATGTTTAAGATACAAACATTCATTTTTCCCAATTAAATTTTTAAGAAACAAATCAGTTCTTACCAACTATGTCATTTTATTCTTCTTTGATAAGAAAATATTTTTCCTGATTGATCTAAAAAGTCGTCATATCTACTTTTGTCAAGACTTTCTTTTTCCTTTTAAAGAATTGTGAAAATCTAGTCAAAAGTGACTGATTACTGCCAAATGGAATATCTGTACTTTATTTTCCCACACTTAGAAATATCTGATATTTGATTTTGTTATTTCCCTTTTAGTTTTCCTAATAGTTCACAAGATTTCCTCCACAAATAAAAAAGGCTTCAATGTATAAGTTAGAAGTTTCTGGGTTATCATTAATTAAAGATCAAAAAAACCTAATACAGTGTGAGAGGGAAAATTTTTCGCCCTGGAAATTTTATATTGGTATTCATCACTCTTACTGCACTGAATGTATACAAAGTTGACATAATATAGAATGATTTTTGCAGAATTAGGTATGCAATTGCCATGGCTATAAATTACACTCCTCAGAAGTCTCTTGAAACTAACATCACACATTTGGAAAAGATCTGAAATGAAGTGAAACTAGCTAGTTCCTAGTAGCAAGCACTCCTAATTGTGTTCACTGACATCTTTAAAAAAAAATCACTTAAATGGAGGAAGGCGTGAGGTTCAGCTCAAAATAATCTGTACTTTGCCGCCAAAATATAATAACATTTTTTAACTCATATGCGGCTGACTGTTCCTTGGTCTTCAGTAAAATGTAATAGGTGCATTTTCACAGGATAAATGTATTGTCAGAAAACTTGATCAGTGACATACAATCTACATAAAATTAGCTTGTTTGTTATCTATGTAAATTCACTTTCATCCAATGCCCTCTTTTAAACAGATTTCCTCCTGAAAGTTGACATTGCCTGGATAAAGCACTTAATATGTCTCTATTTTGCCTTTCCTCATCATTCTCAATTGTTTTTGACAGAATTAGGAGGCACCAATACTCTGAGTATTTGTTTCTACTGCTGCTTCCTCCTTTGACTGAATTTTCTTTGTATCCTTCACTACTATGGGGAGAATTCAAGTCAAGACACCTGAGTGGTAAACTGAGAAATCAACAAAGATTAAAAGGTTTGAGGTGCTGGTTTTAAATTACTTAAGGCATAAGATAAATATATTTAAAAAATAATTTCTTGTGAAAAACAGGTAATTTTGAGTGTAGGTAGGATAACTGTGTCTAAATCTACCTATCTACTACAGATTTCTTAAACCATGTACTTACTAAAATTTAATTCTAAAATTCAATCTAGTGACTTCTTACATCATGATGTGGAGAAAACAGGAACAAACAGGAAATAAGGGACAAGTAGGAAATGTATAAAACTAGAACACATTTCTCTTGGACTTTTAAATTCAATATTGAGTTTAAAAGCATAAGCTAAATACAAAGTGTATGCTTGGAAAGGTATAAATTTAGCTGGATCTTTCTTGAAAGTTAGTGATTTTTCTTCTGACTTTAATATCTAAACTTTTTTAATTTCCAGAATTGTTATAAATGATAATAAAATAGGAAATGCAATTGAGAAAAATGTATGCCATAATACATTTCATTATTCTTGAGGGAAATAGTATATCTAATTAGAATTTTATTCAATGGAATGATATTAATTATTAAAATGAACATCTTTGGAATACAAGTAACAGTAGTGTACATAGCTATGCTTAGCTTAGGATAGAAAAAAACTATAAATTTTAGAAAAAATATTTTGTTATATTTTATTAATATTAAAATAGACAAATTTCTGGTAAAGATTCTCTTGCTTAGACAATAGCAACAGAGTTCCCATTCTCCAGCTTATCAGAGAAAAGAGCAATTATTTTGAATCCCCAGTGCACACAAAGATGGTAATTCAGTGTTTGAGATGGATTCAGAGAGTCAAGGTCTGAATGTGAGTAGTAGAAAAGCATAAACTAAGCCTCCATTTAAACATTAGACATAATAGTAAATTTGGATCCCTTTGAAATCATGGGGATATTGGAAATGAATATTTAAAGAAAATGAATAAACAGTCTTGTGCATAGACTTAGAGCCCAGTCAGGATATCAGATGGCTCTCTTTATTGGCTGTTGGCTACATGGCATTGGGAAAACTCCAATTATTGTTAACCTGACTTCTCAGTCAGCTGGTGCTATGGACTAAATGTTTGTGTTCACCCCTCACTGCCCCCCAAAAATTACATGTTGAAATGTAATGCCCATTGTAATAGTATTTGAAGGTGGGGCCTTTGGAAAGTACTTAGGTCATTAGGGAGGAACACTAGTGAATGGAATCAGCGGTCTGATAAAAGACCCCAACACAACTCCCCAGTCTCTTCCATCATAGGCAGTTACAGCTAAAAGATGACCATCCAAGAAGTGGGCTGTCACCCAAAAATCCTGTGATCTTGAATTTCCCCAGTCTCCAGAACTGTGACGCTCACTCTTTATCACCCATCCAGTTTATGATAATTGTGTTATAGTTGCCAACATAGACTGAGACTGTAAGTAATGATTCCTCAATAGTCTACTTCTCTAGGGGAAGCAAATGAGTAACTAACAGATCATGAGTTATATATCCTTTCTGCATGCCCGAGTGCATGTATGTGTGTGTGCGTGTGCGTGTGTGTGTGTGTGCACGCACTGGCATAAAGATGTTACAATGGAAAAATAACTGTTAACCAGTTTATCAGCCAGCGTGGATAGAAATAATTTTCATAATCTCTGTACTATCCAGATGATTTGGACTGAAATAACAAGGGGTTGCTTGGTCAAATATCGTTATATTGTAGAAGGGAGGAGCCACACCCCAGTTTCTAGCTGCTGAGGACCAACAGTGGCCACCCAGCCACCAGGTGCCTGAAAGTCTAGACTGGCTGGAAGCTACTGATTAGATAAAAGGGACCCCTTTCTGAGAATGAAACCTTATGTGCATTTTACAATTATGTGAATCCTATGTGTTATCCATGTGAGGAATTCACAAATGAATAACTGAATTCCATTTGTAATTCCTGTTCTAATTCACACCTTCTCCTCTCCCTCACCAATAAAAGTGTATCCCAAAAGTATTTCAGGGCTCAGATTCTACATCTGACCCACGTGCTTAGTAAAGCTATCTTCACTACTTCTAAAAGAGCACCATTTGGATATGTTGGTTAAGAGAGAGAGCTATTACAAGATAGTTATCTAGAAATGGTTTAGCAAAACATGTAATGAAAATATTTTTTCATTTATGTATTCGTTCATGCATTTATGTGACACATTTTGATCGTGTAAATTTCTGGTAGATGTTAACATATTCCCTTTCTCTGCTCTAGAAATTGGAATTATTCAGCAGGCTTTGCAAAGAATAGTAAAGTGCGATTGTGAGCTATAAACATGAATTGTCACTAACTCGCAGCCTGACATTGGAGAAGTCGCTTAACCTCAATAAAATCCTATAATGTACTCATCTGTAAATGAGACTATCTATAAGTCCTGGCTGAGCACTTGGCAAATAGACTTTGGGAAGGAAATGATAGATTCAGTTCCTTTGTGGCTGTTGAGCTGCCACATATCATGCTCCCTTTTGTGTTCAAGTATATCTAGGAAGTGCCTCAGGCCTTACCTGTTAATTCATTTCTCTGACATGAAGGGACTACCTGAACTGAATGAATGGTACTTAAAGACATTTACATCATTATAAGATAAGTTGCAGAAGAATCTTCACCAAATGTCCAAGAATCAAAACAGTAAAATTTGGAAAATAATAACAAATCTCCAAAATAAATGAAAATTTGAAATGGGAATAGCATACCAAGAAAACAGTTACATTATCAAGTGAAAAATAACCAGAATATTTCAATGACCTATCTCTGCATCAATTATGCTAAATTGCTATAAGAGCCTTTGCTGTCACGATAACAACACAATGAAAAATGTGTTAATCAAATCTCTAGTTGAATAGGTTGTAGAAAAAACATTTTTTATTCAGCTTGCTGAAAGGACAAAGAAAATCGCATCATAGTATTACACCTTTTAGATGAATATTACTTGCTTAGCCCACAGGGTAAGATGTCACAATATGTTTTTAGGATTATTGTAATTTTAATTAACTCCACATTTTGCGAGGTACCGATTGCAATGGACCATATAACTTAGAACTAGTAAGAACAAAATGCTTTAAATGTATCAATTAACAGTCACTGTTTTTAATAGGATTTATTGTATCCAAGTGCAAAAGAAAGATGATTTACAGAACAGGCAGCAATAATAAATATTTTATTTGTTTTTCATCCCACCTCTATACCTGAAATCAGGCATACAAGTATTTCAGAAATCATAACTAGTAGTCTCTGAAGATCATTTGATGGTGATATTGTTCTGAAATCATTATGATTCAGGGTCAAAAGAGTCACCTCTGGTTTGGGGTAAAAAATAGAAGGAAGGAAGCATAAACATATGATTTCACTCATATGTGGTATATAGAGAAACCAAGCAAGTAAGTATGTCAAAAATTTTTTTTAAAAAGCAGAATTTTATATATAATTAGATTAGTGGGAAATCAAATTAAAAAGAAAGGGGAAGAGGTGAATAAATTGGGTAAAGGGGATCAATTATATGGTGAAGGAGAGTATTGGACTGTTGGTGATAAGCATAATGTATTATATACAGAGGCTGATTTATAATGATGCACCCCTTTAACCTATATAATGTTAGCATGCAATGTTTCTTTAATTTTTTTTTAAGTGGACAGGAAATGAAATGGTCTTTGGGAAAGTCTAACACCTCCTCCTCATTCACAAAGTGAAAAAGGCAACAGCAAGGACAAAAAAGAGGCAAAAAGATGAAGGATTACTTGTGGGGACCACTAACTAAACAGGCTAATTGTGACATGGGACATGACCTGATAGTATTGATAGCACCCTTGGAAAAGTTTCCCCAAGCACCTCTTCCTCCACACTACCTGCCCTGTGAGATGTAATTAAATAGTCTGTGCTCTGCCTTGTCTTAAGTACTTGGCATGGATTAATTTATTTAATCAGTACAGTTTCATGAGTTGACACAATTATTTTTCTCACTTTACAGATGAAGAATGAGTCAGGGAATGGTTAAGAAATATGACCAAGAGCACACTTGGTGGAGCAGCAGTTAGGTCAATCACTTCTGAAGAGCGCAGGACACATACCCCTGGGTTTGAGTTCCAGGTCTGGGTGGAGACAACTAATGTGAATAACTAACTGAAAATAAAATAAAATGCTTCTTCCTGTCTGCTTGCTTCCGTGCCATCTTTCCTGCCTGCACCTTTCCTTTAAAAAGAAAAAAGAAAAAGAAATGTGATCAAGGACAGTAATTAACTGACCTTGGTTTTTACTTCTCATGCCCACTGCTTCTGTTCTTATCCACTATGCTTCTCTGACTTCTAATAAGCATTAATGAACGAGAGTCAAAACTTAACCTCCGGATGCTTATCATTAGACTTATTTTTGCGTCATGGCTAGGCCTTACAAAATCATTTTAAAAGTGAGATTTATTAATATAGAGATGATGCTATAGGAAGAACATTGTATGTTTGTTAGAGCTTCCATAAAAAGATATAACAGACTGAGTAGCATAAACAACAGAAATTAACTTCCTCACAGTTCTGTATGCTGGAAGTCCAAGGTCATCTGTCTACATAGCTCAGTTCTGCTGAGACCTCTATTCTTGCCTTCAGAGTTGCCTTCTTGCTATGTTTTCACATGATCTTTCCTCTGAATTTGCTTAAATCTATTGTTTCTCCATATAGCCAAATTCCCTCTTCTTGTAACAAACTTGATTAGTGCCTATTAGAACTTTATCTTTAAAAAATAAATAAATAAGTAAATAAACAAGGAAAGGTACAGGCCAGAATGAAAATAAGTACATAAGCATGCAAGAAGACAAAGGAGGAAGTTATTCATCCTAGTTATTACCTGGGTCCTGAGTCTTGAACAGGGGAACTTGGATGTAAGTGATTGTCTGGCGACCTAAACCACTGGGCCACCAGAGCTTGCCATCCCCCATTAAAATGTAATCTCCTATTTAGAGACCATGCTCTAAACACAGTCATATTCTGATGTACTCGGAATTAGAGCTTTTACAAATGAATTTGGGGGGAGCACTAGCAAGTACAAAAGAAACAGAGCTTGGAACTATAATCAGAGTTATTTTTCTAGTTTTGCCTCTGTGTGCCTTTGAGTTAAGCCAATTTCTATCTGTTGGGGGATAATGCTACCTAAACGCTAAAGGTATCTGATTTGATTTCCTGAGTTTGTGTCTTTACCTTTTCTATCTGTGTTTCACTCTGTAATCTTCAATGCATATATAAGTTGTATGGATTTCTGGAGGAGAGTCTAGGTTAGCTAGAGTTTTTGTTCAAAACTTCTAAATAGAACATATGCTTTTGTTCACAACTTTGTAGGGTCTTTGAGATATTCCAGTCTATCTAGTGCTATGTCACGTCAGTTGCAATTAGTGATATGAGACAGTGTTCCAATATGAGAATGTCTTCCAAATTGAAGGGCATTTATTCAAGGGGAGTTCACAGATCCGTATCCTAGAGAAAGAACTTCTTTTAGGAAGATGGCTTCCAGTGGCAGCCATGAACAGGATCATTGAGAGTTGTTAGTTTTCTGTCCTGAGTTAGGTAATGTTTTAAATCTGAATCCAAAATTACAGAGCCAAAGACAGAGGTCAAGGAAACCAAGGGATGAAGATAACTTTGGAATCAGGAAGAGTGGCTAACTGAAGTTCTGATCAGTCTCTGATTAACATTAGAACAAATTTATAAAAGGTATATTGCTGTTTACAAATTGAGAAGTGACAGAAGTGAGAGATTCACATTGCCTCCAAGTAAGATGATTTAAGATACACAGACGTTCTATATAATAGCAATATTAATATAAGGAATGTTTGGGGAAGAGGCATGAGGCAGAAAAGATAGATCAATGGCAGGCCAGTAGTGAGGAGGGTAAATGGCAGTGACTTCCTGGAAGGAAGGTGAGCCATAGTGATATCTGAAGAAGCTTTGCAATTGGGAGAGAGGTAGGACCTTGATATAGGTGAAATGCTTTTGCAATAGTGTGAGATGAATGAGGCCCCCTATGGTGTACATGACAATTTCAGCACTCCAAGCAATTCTGAGAGCAGAGAGAAGGCATTCTACAGTGCTGTGTCACAACATCTGCAGAAAGCCCAGAGTAGACCAAGTCCAAGGTGACCAGCAGGAGGAAACCTCCAGCAAGATAAACCCTGGCAATTTCAACACTCCAGGAACTTCTAACTTTAGCTCAACTGAACTGAACTCACAGGAGGGTTCTTCAGGATCTTAGTTGCTTACACTCTATAAAAATGGAACCCCTTCAAAGACATAGTGAATCTGAAATTTTATTTTTTTATTTGTAGAGTCCTGGACATGAAACCTAATTTAGGGAAAAACAAAACAAAACATTTTTTGGGAACTACCTTCTCTAGCCCACTAAGGGACTGGAACAAATAGTGTGCTGTGAGGAAAGGGGCAAAGTGGAGAGGTGAATTTTAACTTTAATTTTATAATTTCAGTATTATTTTTTCACACATGCATGTATTGTTATATTTTTTATTTGAAAAATAAGTCTAAATTTTGATAGTGAAAGATGAACTTTCAAATGCCATTGCAGAGCCATGAGAAAATACTTGGTTTATAGAAAACATTCTACATATTAACATGGATTTTAATAGCTTGTTTGTATTATTTTTCAGTGTGAGACTAACGTAGAAAAGTTTAAGCTTTATCCAGATACAAGTCAATGCCGCTGAGATTTACCTGTGAAATGTGATAAACTGATTTACATAGACTCCATAACAGGATAAATCTGAAATATTATATAATAATATGGAGATGTGCTTATTAATTATAAAATATATAATTTAATTCAAAAGAACTGACAGTTTACATCTAGTAATAAATGTCATACCCAGATTACTTTTTGTTTAAAAAATGCTGTCTCTTTTAAGGAATATTTGAAAGCATGAAGATACTGTCAGAGAGACTTCATCCAGATGTAAGTTTTTGACTTTGTTCGATGAGTCTTGCCTGAATAACCTTCTGACATTTTTATCCAGTTATAGGAGGCCCCCACATAAATGCATTTGAATGCTTTTATGACTGTGCGAAATGAATCACTGATGATTCATGAAAGAGACAGTACTATCATTAGCCTTGATAAGATAGCAATTTGATTACCTGATGACCCTGTTGCTCATCCCATTTTTGAACATGAATATTTAAAATGTTGGAATGGCAAAATAATTTCAAAGAAGGAATTGGTCAATATTTCAAAAGAATATATTACTTCACAATTCCTGTAAACTCTAGTTTCAGAATATCAAGTTATGCCTTTTTTTTCCTATCTACATTGTAAGTAATGGAAAATATTTACCTTTGAATAAAAATATTTAAGCCAGATTTGTGTCAATTTAATCTCCAATTAACAGGTACAATTCTTACTTGTTAGATGGATAATAATATAAGCTTCTTTATTACAAAAATTTCAATTATTAATAAAAATGTCAGCATATTTCAAGGAAATAACAGTGTCTAGAATCATCTCTAATAATATAACACTGCTATCTTTAAGGAAATTTGGACCGATAAAGATCAGTACATCCTCAGATTTCTATCAGCCTGAAAGACTTAAATCTGCTATTATATTTTAACATATATTAGATTTGCTTTTTATTCTGAATCCATAAAAAAGAATAAACTTATGACTTATAACTGAGTCCTATTTGTTTCTGTATTTCAGCTTTAAGATACAGTTCTTTTTTTATTTTTCCTTTTTATACTTAAAAACAGGTAATAACCAACAGCATTATTTCTCACAATCATCCAAAATTATTAATTAATGTAGAGTAGTACAAATTTGTGTACTGTATTAGGTCCTTCAATTTTTTTCTTATCTTCCTTTTTAACATATTGACACATTGACTATTCAAAATATTCCAGTTACCCAGATATATCTCTTGAATTCACAAGGGGGCTGAAATTCACTCATTTATCCTATACTGAATTTGTTAAGCAAAGGATGTATACTAGGTAAATATATATATATATATATATATATAAAATGCATGCAAGTGAAACTAATATACATATATGCAAACGTAGAGAGCAAATCGTTGATATATGATGCATTTTTATTAAATAGTTATATCTCAAATTATCTAATTTCTGTAACAGATTTCTAAGGTATGCACTATTTTGTCAATTTTAAGGTGAATTGAAGTTTACGGAGAATTGCGTGTGGATAGGCAAAGAGATGAGTAATGAAGCCATGATTCATCTCACTCCAAGACTCAGTGCTATTCTGAGACATCCAAACTGAGGCCAGTGGGTTTTTGTCTACCAGCATACCATTCAAATTAAACAAAAGATATTTCCTTGGCACATTTATAAGTTTCTAGGAATGCCAATTCACAAAAGTAATAGCCAGAGACAACATGTACATAGTGGCCAACTAGTCTACACAATATGTCACCATGTATACTGCACAATATATTTACTGGATGCTGTAAAACTAAACACTAACAAACAACACACAAGCACTATACTTTAAAAAGTAAATCAGTTTCTGGCAGTTATTATTTAGCAAGTCTCTAGTTATCTAATACGCATCAATTTTGTAACTACTCTGTAAACTACTTTATACTTTTGCTAGAATTGAACAAATAAGTGGCAATATTGTCTATGATATTTCACCTAAATTAATGCAATATTGCTAATCAATTATATCTCAAATAAAAATATAAAGAAATAAAATGCATATTCTGAAAGCCAGGTTTTTCGAGAAATATTAAAAATAAGAAAAGGGAAAGCTAGATTGAAACTTGTGGAATTGAATGAGAATTCACGTTATTTATTTGACTTTAACTATATAAACATATAGACATAGAAATAAGCAGAAATGTGTGTGTGTGTGTGTGTGTGTGTGTGTGTGTGTGTGTGTGTGTGCTGGCTGAGATTGCTTAGAAGCAATTATACCCTCATAGCAACGACCACACCTAATATGTATAGGTTTCTAAGTATCATACTCTAATAAAAGGAACCAGAGTTTCTTAGATTAATACTTTATTCCAGAGTAGGGGTAGGAAAATACAAAATAAACCTGGAGCATATTGTTATGCCACAAAATCAGAAAGTGTTCCCAATATAATTGGGACATATCAAAATGACAGAAGTGCCAACCCAAAGAAGCTCTTCATGGCCAAAGACAAGGAAATTTGAGCAGCAAAATAAGTAATGATACTATTAAATAGTCGTATGTCTAATATAAAGCATTAAATAAATGCATAAATGAAGAAGAGGCAACTAATCCTTATAAAATATTTCAATTAATAGATATATAGTTATTAAAGACAGTTGAAAGACAGTTGAAAATCTCAGTGATAATTATTGCAGGCAAAATTCACAAAAATTGATAAAATCGTAGATGAAAATTTACAAAGAAGCTAGAGGTACACCCTGGTGGACTAATAGATAAGACTACTGGATATAGTTCACATGCGTCCCAGTGACCCAGGTTGCAGACATGGAGAAGGGAGGATCAATCAAGTTGAATGAATAATAAAATTTTTTTAAAAAGCTTCTTCCTCCTCTCTCTTCCTGCCTGTCTAGCTACTTGCCTTCATTCCTGTTTGTACCTTTCCTTAAAAAAATAAATAAGTAAAGAGAAACCAGATAGTTGATCAGTTTCAGAATATCCTTCCTAATACACTTATGCATTGTAAAGTAGCTAATTGTAGCCTTATTGGGAGAAAAATCCAACAGATAACACCTTAGCCATCACCTCTCTGGTATTCTTACCATAAAAGTGTGCATTCAAAATATCATTCTTGAAATAACTGCCCTACTGTCATCAAAAGTTTCAAGGTCATGAAAAACCAAGAAATATCTCAGATTGCAGGAAGATTAAAGAGACACAGAGCAAAATGCAATATAGAAACCAGGGTTTGATCCTGGAATAAGAAGATATTCAAGGAAAGTTAGGTAGTTTTACTAATAATATCTGCAGTTTAGTTAATAGTACTGTGATAATCTTAACTTCCTAACTTTGATAACTATATCTTAGTTATACAAGTGTTTACCATTACAGAAAATTTATGTAAATTTATATGAACTCTCTGTACTATCTTTGCTCCTTTTTTTGAAGTCTAAAATTATTTCTACATTAAAAGTAGAAAAATGTTTAGTCCTCTGACAACAGTGTGAGAAGGTAATATTATTATCTTCGGTTTACAGAGGAGAAAACTGAAGAACATTAGAGCTTAATAAACTTGCCTCACATACCCAGATCAGAACATTGTAGCACCAGAATTCTAGTTCAAGACCTTAACCACCATGATTTCATGTGATCTGAAGCTCGGGTAATTTAGAAATGTTTATGCTTGTTCTTATTTCTGCTTTGATATTTGTTAGGATACTACAATATTACATAAAACATAACCCTAGGAAAAAAATGCTATTTTACAAAGAAAGTGATGGAAGAAGACTTAAATCTCTTGAAGTAATTTTCAACCAAATGTCAAATAAGGAACTCTTAAACAGTATATTGCAGAATAACTTAAATGGGGATATTTGCATTCAAAAATGAAAATGTGTCCATATGACTTTTATGCTTCATTTACTTTAAAATGTTAATAATAAGATATATAATAACAGACAGTTGCTAATACAATAAAATATAATGAGATGAAAATTTTCAAATAATGTATTTTATTATATTCAAAGAAGACTTTAGGTGGCTATACTCTGCCTCGGAATTTGTTACAGAGAATTAGCACTTTGGCCCTTGGTATAAAGGAAGTCATTTATACCATTAGAAAGTAGCTGTTTAACTGCTAATTGTCTTGAGGAATGCAGGAAACTTAAAAGCTTTCTTCACTCATATTTCATCAGCTACCAGAAACAACTAAGTAAAAGACATATAAATACTACGCAATTGTTTTCTTCTCTTCAAAAAATATGTGAAATTGGTAACATAGAACGATTCAGTCAAAGAAGCATAACTCTTTAATTATAAACTGTAGAAATGTGAACTGTGTGAAAGGACAATATGAGTTACAAATTAACTGGGGTGTAAGTTAAATGAGAATACTATCTCCCAAATTATAAATCTTTAAAGTGAATGAAACAAATAATTTTATTCTACAATGATAGAGAATATACACACTTTTTAGTCCTGACCTGAAAGCACGTATTTAATAAATATATAATCTGAATATTTACAAACCTGAAACTGTTGAGAAATACCGAAGTACAAACACATAGTCTTAATATATATTGAAGTCAAACCAGGAAGTAGGAGGGTGTACAAAAATATTCTTGTTGTTATTTTTGTTTTATTAGAGTTTGATATATTATTTATGGCTACCACTACTTTCTACTCTTAATGCACTTCAGAAAAGTATTATCAGGATTCAGTCAAGGTTTCCTGAAAAGTACTTTTAACAAAAGCTTTTCCATTTAATGGTTAAAAAAAAGTAAATAGAATTTATGTCTGTCCTGGGTCCAATTAAACTTCCATTCAAACTTGTCCTGACCAGAAAATAAATTGCCTATGGATTCTGAATAGGGGTTTTCACACATTTGGAAAAAAAAAAGGTACATCTGTAGAGAACTATGATTTATGAAAGTATTGATTTCTTTGTTAAATAATGAATTAGATGTCCTACCACAATATTATTTATCAAACTTTTTTGTCATATAATTAAATTGTCACATAATGGATTGTGCCCATATAGAGTCATTAAATATTAAAAACTACATGTGACACTAGTCACCTTATCTTCGGCTAACAACACATTTCCTCTGTTACTTTTCTATTAAGGTCAATACTGGCAGCCACCATCCTTACTGTTAAAGCTTGTGGTCCATGCTACATAGGTCATGAGTACATTCCCTTGACTGACACTGGAAAACCCTGTTATGTGTGAGTGTAACTTTCTACCGATCAAAAGTATGTAGCATGAAAACAGTCAATTGAAGACAACCTGACAATTGAGGATATGGGGAAAAAATAGCTATAAACATAACACTTTCAGCTTATTAAAATTAGATATGCCTTTGACCAGCAACCCATCTTGAACAGCTTTTAATTTTCCTCTGAACCCTCTCCTACTGACCTATCTTACCTTGAACCATCTGGGTTTTTCTCTGTGTGTCTGGCCCTGAACGTATTATAAAAAATACTGCCAACCATGAAGTGTCACTAACAACATAAATGTATTTCTGCTTTCCCCTGATCACTAACCCATATTCCCATTTTGCTGACCTTCACCTAGGTAACCAGAAGATTTCACCATAATTTATACTTTTGGTAGCCACATAATCCATCTCCCCTGCACATTCCCCAACTCCTACCAATTCAATGGATTCTTGTTTCTATACACTTTCTACTCAGCAGCTGACATTGTTTTGAAACTGAAGTCCAACATATTATATTCCATTAACTACATCCACAGCTGTACATTTTCATGAACTACGAGATGCTGGAGCAGTTAACAGTCTCCAGAGTTTATATTAATTTTGTATTCACAATATATGTCATTATGCTAAATATTTTACATAGCTTAGTCAATGATTATGACAACCTCATGAAATAGGTATATAGTATTTTGCTGATTTGTTTATAAGGAAATGACAGATTAAAAGGTTTAATAATATTACAAGATCATAATCCCAGAAAATGGTGACAGATTTCAAAAATTCAAGTATGTCTGACTTCAGAATCTCTGTTTCCAGGTTATGCTCCATTACTTTTCAGTGAATGGGTGAAAATAAAAATCAAAGGCCACAGACAATTCATATTCTGGAAGCTTTGTAATATTTTGGTAATTTATTTTGAATCCAACAGTTCTGTAGTCATGAATGATCATTTCTGCTATTTTAAAATCTAAAATGTGCCACTTATATTAAAGAATGTAAAAAATTTTGAAAGCTCCTATTTCTCATAGTACCTCCCTTTAGAATCCTAACCTTCTTATTGCAGGTGAATTGGAAACAGAATAGGACCTTTTTATTCCCAGACGACCACAGAATACATGACTTTAAGTGTTTTAGACCTAGCTGAACTTAAAGTCTTTTCCAAAGAAATCTTTCTTCAGATAAATGAAAGTATGTCTATATATTTTTAAGTCATTTTGGGGAATTAAGTATGAGTGAGAATTCTTACCTTAAGGAAATTTTCACTCAACATAAAATGAACATAGTGCTGTAAGGAAAGTAGTGTAAGAACAAGGAGAGAGAGAGAGAGAGAGAGAGAGAGAGAGACAGAGAAAGAGAGAGAGAGAGAGACTGTTACTGGGAGATTTCAGGATAGGCTTCATATAGGAGAAGTAGCATAGAGAATTAGAGACAGATGTTGAAAAATTACACCAATCAAAGACATTTAGTAAATTTGTGGATTAAATGAATGAAAGAGTGAGGGAATTTGACAATAGATAAGGAAAGAGAGCAATTCAAGAGAGATAAGGGATATAAGAACTTAGAGAAATTCATGGAAATAGAAAAAAAGGCTTAGAATTTCATTCATTAATTACTACCATAGTGGTTTTTATTCATTCCTGTACTTACTCATAAAGCATATACTGTGTCCTCAGAACTATGCACAGTATACAGAGGAAAAGAGTAGAAAGACAGTCCCTGGCTGTCTTTACAATAGCTTAGTTTTATTTGAAGAGTACTTAGCACTTGTAAACTGGTCCTGGTCAAAGAGGGTATGGAATACTCTGCTAAGGGCTTAAAATTTGATTCTTATGGTTCCTGGGACCCTTTGAATACCTTCTGGAGGAGAGTGACATGATCAGGTTGTGTGTATTTTTATATGACATTGAAGAGTTACTGTAAGACTGGAAGTTGTCATGAATATGGAGGTATCCTTATAGTCCTGAGGAATTCAGACTCAAAGAAAAGACTAAGTTGATAGGATTTCTTGTCTGTAACATAGTGAATGGAAAGAAATTCAACACCAGTAGGAACAGAAGATGCCAGAAAAGTTACTGAGGATTTGTTTGATGTAGAAATGAAGTAAAATTTTCAGATTTTCTCAGGTTATGGTATAGATGGTACATTGGTTGGTATAACTTGTGGTTAAAGCATAGACCCCATATCAAGCAACCAGATTAAGAGTTCTAGTGCTCCACTTAACCAGCTTTGGCACTATAACCCAATAAGTTATTTACTGTGAGTCTCAGTCTGTCACTTATAAATTATAATGAATAAATATCGTCAACCTCTTGGCAATGATGCAAGGATTAAACATAACTATGTAAGTAAAGTATTCATCACAATTTCTGGCACATGATAAATGCTGAATTAATAATAAAAGTGCTCCATGATATATACGCAAACACATCGACCTGAGCTCAATAGCTTTGTTGGCTTCCTTATCACTGTCCAGGGGCCACTTTGAAAGTTATGGGTTGACTATAAAGATGGTTGTATAAGTTAGTGTCCAATCAGGATATAATAATCAACAATAATTTGAGCAGACTTTTATATGAATAATTGTTAAGTAGGTCTAAAGTTGCTTAACAGTTCTTCGGAAAGGCATGAAAGAACTCTAAGCTACTACAGCCTAAGTCATTCACAGGGCATTTGGCCAAGAGAACAAAGAGAAAAAGTCAAATTACTAAAACTTGTAAATTCAAAACCTCGGAACCAGAACTCAGAAAAAAGAACACTTACTGGCTTTGTTCTGGTCTCAGAAATGAGGTCAGGAGATGGTGTAACGGTTGGGTGCAGTGTACATACGCCCTAAGGTCCTGGGTTCATGACTGAGGGACAGAGGGAACAACCAGGAACCAAGATGGACAACTATGTAAAATAAATAGTGCCTCTCTTCCTCTTTCTGCCTACCTCTGATCATTTTCATTACCTCCATTCCTATTCTCACCTCTTTAAAAATGAAAGAAAATAAAAAGAAAATTGCTCAGAGTAGGGGTGTCATGGTGCTGAGACCTAGATTTCTGAGGAGGATGAATTATAACTAAGGTGTCACTGAGAGGAGACGTGCTATAGTTAGTCTGCAAGTGGTCGGCATGGGTAGATGCAAACTGGACTCCCTTGCACCTGCTCAGATGAAAAAATTCCTACAAATTTTTAATATGGTCCTTCCTCCTCCAGCCTCCATCTCCCTCAAGTGTCCCTTAGTAATGGATCTCAGAAGAGATTAACACAATAACGTACTAATGGAACTGTAATTCCAACATGGAGAGTTTGCAGCTGAGACAACTGCTTATGAACAAGAATAAAAGTAAAATATAATTTCAAAAAAGGATAAAATAAAAAAATATAAAAAGCACTAAATTAAGTAGATGAGTTAGGGTAAATTATAGTATGATTGACTATGGTGTTATTCTTTGATTGTGGATTTGGTTGTGAGTTTTATGAGTGAAATATGCAAATGGACAAGACTGAGGTCAAATGTCTGAGAGAAAATGGGGCAGATAAAATAGGAATAAGTATGACAATTTTCATGAGGTAGAAAGTTTGGAGAAAGGATTCTGGAAAGGGTTGCATTTAAAAGATGTCCTCTGTGGGCTGTGAAATAAATGTGAAGTAAAAGAAATAGGTTCAGAATTAAGAGGTACCCTAATTGTGGTATCAGAATTGTGGAGGTATCCTTATTTATATACTTGTACCAAGAAGTTTTGGTTTCCATCAAACAGCCACAGAAAGTATAGCTATTTTAGGGTTAAATACATGTACATTAAGAACATCTAAGGTTAATCAATTCTAAAAATATTATTGTGATAAAAGTATTTTTGCCTGTTGGTATAATTAATTGGTTAATTCTACAAGCCATTGTTTTCTAGTAAAATACTCTCATCATTTTTAATTAAAAAATGAAAAACAGCATAAATGTATGCAATCCAAATTAGATGATGAAAACTTCAAATTACTTTAGACACTGGAAACAATACAGCTCTAAAATCCTTTGAAAGTAGATATTTTCCCATTAATTTCAAAATTTTAAATTCAAAATAAAGTGTTGTATTTTGAATATCTAAAATTGAATGAAATACAGAAAATTATATTAATTTTAAGAAGATGACAGATAAATTATAACTAAATGCAGTGATTCAACATTCAATTTTCAGATCAAAGAACACTAAAGAGTTTCTGAGGATATTTAGAGATACCTAGGTCTAAGCTATATATTAATTAATAGTATTATGCCAATAGTATATATTTTGAGTGTGATATGTGTCGTGGTTCTATATATAGGAAAATGCTGCCATATTTAGTGCAAACTGATATGATATTTGGAACTTACTTTCAAATGCTTCAGGAAAAGTAAATAATAACTTTCTGATAACTCAAGTCAAAATGTTACAATTCTGAAGGGTATATTGATATTCACTGTACTTTTGCAATTTTTTTAAGGAAAGAAGGGAGAGGGAAAAGAAAAATATTTCTAGAAAGGTCAAGTGGGGTGGAAAAGGGAAAAGGGAAGCGGAGGGAAAGGAAAGGAACCTAAGACATGAGGTTACTTCTTTTCTTACATTTTATTATATTTATTACATTTATTACATTTTCTTACATTTTATTAAGGATTTGAAACTTTTCAAAGTAATTTAAGGAATAAGTAAAATAGATATCTTATTGTAAAAAGTAGTCCATGTCATTAAAGGAAATATAAGTTAAACAATTCTCATTATAATTCATTTTTACTTTTCATAAAATTCAATGTTAATAGTTTAAAAATATTTACTTGTAAAATTAAAATTTACATCATCAATAATACATCCTTAGTTGTAAAATAAGGATGTTGGCATACAAAATCTTTCATGCTTCTTCTAAGCACAACATTTTGTAATCAAGTGAATTGAATGATGCCTTACCATAGGAAATGGAATCTCTTGAATATCTTGACTTGATTTCAAATCCAACTTACTAGAAAGTTGATGTAAATGATTAATATTCTTGATGTTTTACCAGAAGTTTGGAAATAGAGCAATGTGGCTGAAATTGAGAACATATTTTTGTAACTTTATTTGCTCTATTCTGTTCTGTTGCACTTCAAGCAATTCTTCTAGATTTTCAATTATTCTATTGTAAATGGCTCTAGTTAAAAACTGTATTTCTTTGGGCCACTGGAGTGCCATTTTATCCTATAGTTTAGTACCTCACAGGTCTCTGCCATAGTGGCTTAAGAATAAACATGATAGTCACTTCCCAAGAGAATTATATGATAGAAGTATAGATAGATGTACACGCATACATACACACAGGTACATGAAATGCAGTCATATATGTGTTTAACATATATACAAATGAATATGTATATATACATTTGATTGTATAAGGGGGTACAGCAAGAATTTTGTCTAGTGATATTCACAAATAGCTGATATTTTTGTATAGAGGTATATAAAACTAGAAATTTTAAATGTTACTTGATAAGTGATATAAGTGACCTATGATTAAAAATTATTTTAAAACATTTACCAGTTGGTAGTGACTATGTCTCAAAATTAACAGGCTCATATTTCAGTCAACAAAGGAAGAAAATAAATACAAATTAGAAATGAAGATGCTATCGCTCCTAAAATACCACCTTCATAAACTATGAAATATTTATAGTAATAGCCTGAAGAATGAAAACAAATGGAGAGTCTACTACTTGTCAGATTATATACGGTGTCATTTCTTTCCTTTTGAGAATTTAAACATTGTTTCCTTGAAAGAATAACATACCTTTTAGGCCTATATTATATTTAATCTAACATGCAGACAGGCATACATTATCAACTATGTTTAAAACTCTGACTTCTCCATGTCTTTTCATACATCTTCACCCCCAGAAAAAAAAACAAAAGCCTAATAAAAAGGAATTTAAAAAGGAAAAGCCTGTTAAAAAGGAGTTATTTTGAAGCATGCTAGGAAAGTAAGAAGAAAAAAGGAAAAAAAAGCAATGAAAAAATGAGAGAACATTAGGATACTCATAAGAAATAAAGTTTACTAATGTAAAGGTTATCTGTTTATGCCCAATTTTAAAATAGACGCTTACATCACCTCAGAAACCCACAGAGTAGCTTTGGCAATCTCTTCCCTCTTCTCAGAGCCCTCTACTAAACTATTTGCTGTTTTTCATTCTCTTTCTTGCATTATTTCTTGCATTATTACCATAGGTGTTTGTGTTCCTACAAATTGGATATTCTTGTTTTTTTGAACAGGATGCGTAGAAGAGACTGATTTCTCGTTTCTTCTCATTTTCTTTTCTTTATTCTTTTTTGTTTTGCTTTTCTTTTGCTGGAAGCTGTTTCTATCCCAAGTAAAGAGAGTTCCACCTCCTGTTTGCTGATAATTAACAGGTTGAAATACTTGACAGTTTTGCAGCATGAAGGTATAAGCATGTAACGGTTATTTCCAAGCCATCACATTTTGCTCACAAAAATTCTGTTTTTAGCACCAATATACAGACATGGGGCTTTGAGTGGTGGCTTCAAACTGTGTCTAAGCAGAATTCTGGAATAGAAATAACCAACAAAATTGTAGGCATTTTTCAAGCTCTAAAGTTGTTCAGATACAGCTTAAGAAATAGTCTAGCATGATCAGTTGGAGCAATATTGTTTTTGGAACACTAGATTATTTTGAATTTTAAGAAAATTCAAGAAAGGATTAAATCTTAACACTTTAATAGTGGTAAAAGTGTAGTAAACAAACAAACAAAAAAAGCACATTAACTTGATCATGAGTTTAGCTGTTCAAAGGCTTTTGGTTCAACCATTAATTTGTAGTTGACTATGTATTCCCACCTTTACAAATCTTAAATCAACATTATTGGTTAGAAAGCTTATCTACTTTCAAGAGTCACAAACCCATCTCAAATGACTTAAGTGTTTAAGGAAGAGGAGGGGTTGGATATCCATATAATTGATAGTTTTAGCCAAGTTGTATTTTCAGGCAATCAAAGCGTCAGGAATCTGTATCTTGAGATATAGATTGTCTCAACTTCTCTGTCATCTTTACGAAGTACTTTCCCACATTGTGGCAATGACAGCAATCAGAATCGCTAAGGTTTCAGTTCTAAGATCCTGAAAGAAAAGAACTCCACTGCTCCCATAATTCTGCAAAGATCACGTGAAGAATCTCTTTGGGTGTCGTCCTAATGAGGTTTTCAGACCGGTCTGTCTAGGTTCATAAGCCCCCTTCTTAGGAGTCTAAATCTCATAGCAGGAAAGGGTCTTGGTCTTATATGTATTTGGATACTCACAGGTTAGCATTATAAAGTGACTTTATATTTGTTGAGTTGTTTTAATCTTTTCAGGTCTTAGTTTCCACCTCTTTAAATGAGAACTATGAGTGACAACTCGATGATATTCAAAGAGAGTTCTTACAAACCCAAGAATGGGCTATCATTGTTTGAATTGGCAGGTCGTTTTTTTTTCTTAAGCATTGAAAAATTGCAAAAAGGGAGCAGAAATTTGTATAATTAAAGGTAGGAGCTACTTGCACTTGAAAAATTACGTACAGTAATTATTTTTTTGCAAGCCTATTAGTCTGTTTTCTTCCGCTTATCTTTTTTTGTATAGATGTTTTTTACATCAAGGATTTACCTTCCTTCTTATGTGATTTTTAGCACTATGTAGAAATGTACTGGTCCTTCTTCTTCCTAATCCTCAGCTTTCCCTTCTTTTGCTTCCCAAATTCATTCTCTCAAACTTTGATCTCAGTTAAGCATCTCCTCCTCGCTGCTAGATACAGTTACCTGAAGCCTTTTCTAAAGGAAATATTTCTATTTCCTTGTCTTAACAAAGGCAGGTTGATAGTCCCTGCAGGATTTCTCATAGCCTAGCAGCAAGGAAATTTAACACAGTAGTGAAAATATAAGGGCTTAGAATGGACTTCCAAGCAGCTTCATTTTCAACAAATAGGCTATTAGCATAAGACTATGGTCTCATTAGGAGACCATAGGCTAACTCAGAATTACCAGTCAGCCATGATTTTATCTTCCTCTCACCAATTTCAGTCACTGCTATCTGAGTGAGTAGTTGTACCCACAAATGAAGTAGATAATTAAAGTTATATTATCTACCATTATCTGAGGGTTATTATGTAGTAGGCATCTTGCTAAGGACTTTATTTGCGTTGTTAAATTTCTATGACAAGATGGTGAGTAGGCATTACCAATCTCACCTTATACTGCTCAGAAGCTGTGTTAAGATGTTGCACAATTTCCTTGAGCTCACCTGGCTCATAAGGGGAGAGTTGACATTCAAATTCAGCTCATACACCAGGTCTCTACCTTTGTGCTATACCGTGCACCTTAAATTCAGATCAGATTTTCTCCTTGATTAATTTTTGGAAATTATTTGACACGTAAGAAATAACATATTAAATGCAACTTAGCAGTATATGATATATAGATACCTAAATTTATATCTCCATGTTTAAACATTTTTATCTTTAGTGTCTCTTTTTTGTCTTTGTAAACCAATTTTTCTGCAAATACTGAAATTTAGAGGCATGATATCTCAGATGATAGCTCTGTCAGCAACCTGGAAAACACAGTTGAAAGTCATGATTTTGGTAGGAAAAAAAGATGCCCCAGGCATAAAATTCTACTAGGAAGCTCAATGATCCTTGTAAAATAAAGAACAGTACCATTAGAAAAATAGTGGAGAATTCTGGCCTTTTGTTTATTTTTTAATACAGTCAATGTTCTCCTGCTTCATCAATTTTTTCTATGTATGGAACCCAAAAGGTAGTTCTATCTTTGTAACTATCATGTTGGCTGAAAGGGTATTTAGGACACTTTCATTCTATTGCAAATGTTGGTTTTCTTAAATGACTTTAATTCAGAACCCCCAAACCAGCATAAACTGATTCTAAATGACAGAATTTTGGGTCCTTTTTTTTGTTTGGTTCATTTTCACATGTAATAACAACACCAAAGTTGAAAACTCTATGAACACATAGCCCACTGTCTCTGAGGGAAATATCAGAATATCACTTATATGTACTGTCTAATTTAATTCATAAAAATACACATATTTTATTCTTTTGAGATAATACTCTTAAAAATTCTCACATACCTATAATTAAATAATAATATTACATTCTTGTTACAAGGGTGGGGTAACAGCATTATTTTACACTGATATTTTTGTAGAGCTTTATAAAATCTATATACATTTGAATCATTTTAATATAGTCATGATTGACACAGGTTTTAAGTATTTAGTGAATTCTGTCATTTATCAAGTTTCTTAAATCATTTAAGACAAAGTCCAAGTAAAGATACATCATTTTAAAAAATCATGTTTTGTAAAATGAAATGTTAGAAATTACTTGCTAATTCTCATATAATTCTCTATGTTGCTTTTTTTCTATTGTACTTAGAGTTCATTGGACAAACTGCAGGTTTCATAATTAAATATAAAAATTGAGGAGTTCAAATGGATATGCTAATAACTCCATTAAACTTCTCCCTTTATATGTAAATTCAAACCCAGATGTTGTGTCATTTGCAAATCTTGCAATTAAAGCATTTTATAACTTTAGTTATGCAAAGGGGCAGCAGACTGGAAAATGGGTAAAATTGCTTGGCTAGGACATTACTATGGCAACACACTGACCTCCATTCAATTAGTTACCACTGAAGACTCCACCATTAATTATAGTGGTCAAAAGTGGATATCATCTGGATCTCCTCTTACCTTCTTAATATGGACATTTTTCAGTCACCATGAATCTTTGACCTTTAGAGGCCGGGCTCCCAAACTGAAGCATTAGCAGTGATACTCCTTAAGTACTGATGAAAGTGAGGGTCAGGAAAGGAATCTCATTTATCAACCATATTCAGAATAGTTCTTCAACTTTCCGTAATCCAAGCACTCTGTCAAGCAAGCTTCAAAGTGAATGTTCATTACTGCTCATTTTACTCATTGAACTCTTTGCATTCTGTATATCAGCAATTACCTCCCACTTTGGAAAGTCATCATTCATTAGGACCACAATAATTACCAAGAAGTCACTGAAATAGATAGATGCCCCCTTTTTGGTTAAGTTTTACATTTTCTGGCAAAAAGAGTTAATAGTGTCTTGGCAGACTATCACGGAAGTGCAGTGAGTTAATTACAGAGGTACTTAGTACATGATGAAAAAAATTCTATTTGCATGTTAGCAGACTTCAACATCAGAATCTTGTATTTGATGAAGCTAAAACGTTCTGTTATTAGAGAACATGTTTTAATCACCACCTCCACAGTCCTAAAATAATTAACATTCTTCAGACGCACCGTAGCATGGTATTTGGCCACTGTGAAACAGACATTATATTGCTCATGTCTTTTTCATTGAACAAGTATCGATTGACCAAATATTATATATAAGGCACTGTTTAATGTGTTGAGGATCCAGTGATGTCTAAGGGTGGCCATCCCTACTCAGTCGAAGGATACAGAGAGTCATCAAACGTAAAGAAAGCTCTGCCAAGGATTAAAATAAAGCTAAAGAATCACCAAGTATCCACTTTAGATGGTGATCGTTATAGTATTGGTAGCATAGGTGGGCATAAGGAACACATTCAGCAAAGTTCTCCTTGAACTTGGAATTTTTTAATAAAATAAATTTAAATGTAGAATAAAAATAACTTTCACAACAGGCATGTGCATGAGAATGTTGAACGGTTCTGAACAATAAATTCCTTTGGTTAGAATTCAAAAAGTCTGATCTTATTTTTTTCTTATGACTAGTATAATCATAAACATTCTTGGTACACATGTATAAAAATTCCTCCTACCAATTGTCATGAGGTGGAATTGTTGGAATTTGCCGTAAAAGAATACACAAAAGTCTCTCAACAAAGGAATGAATAGACCAATTATAATTTAATCAACAATGATATTTTATTGTGAACTAGAAGCGATTGATGACTTAATGTAATATAAAGTTGAATGAAAGAATCAGCACCTAGAAAACTACATGTTGTTTTTTTAAACTACTTTTTAGAACATAAAGTGTTCTGAAATACTTATCTATGATGTCAAATGTCAGAAATAACAGAATTCAAACCTCTGGATCTCCAGTATAAGCTTTTTGTGCACACACCAAAAATCAGATTGCAAACCTGGAACACTCAAGCCAGATGGAATGAGGTGTATTGTTATAAAGTAACTAAAGTAGCAAGCATAAAGTATGTAAACAGTCACTGTTTATTCTTCACAGTGATTGGTTACAGTGCTAGATTTTTTTTTTTTTTTTTTTTTTTTTAAGAGGAAGGCAAGTACAGTGAAGGTAGGCAGGCAGGCAGGCGATAGAAGGAAGAGAGGAGGAAGAAACATTTTATTTCTTTTGTTGTTCATTTTAGTTGTTTTCCCAGCAACTGGCCAGGTCATGAACTAATGTCCTTGGGCTGTGTATGAACTACACTCCAGGTACAGGCTTAATAGCTGACTACCATCTAGAATTTTCTTAAAAAGAATTGGTAGTGAATTAACTCATATCAGTTCTGAGGAATACTTTAATTGTGCTTATAATTTTTAGAGGCATAAGCAAGTAGTGACCCAGGTCAAATTAACCTTGCTTTTCTTGCAAAATAAGCTAAATTAAGCTTTGCATTTTATGACCAAACTGGTTTTGCCTGCTCAGGGAATTTTTTGTTTGATTAAATAACAATATATGTTGATTATTTTTCCTTCAAGGAAAGAAAGAATAATGATAAAGTCCAGGATATTAGTTATCTCCATTGGAGAAAGCAAGCAGAGTGGGAAAAGAGCACATTATGCAAGTATGTTTTTGGAAAATGTTTTTTAAGTTACAGTATGGGTTCATTATTTATTTTTAAATCCAAGGAATGAGAGAAAAAGAAAAGAGAAAGAGGAAAGAGGTGTTATTGGTGTGAACGTTCTTGTCTTTGGCACAAGGAAAATTCAGGAGACCAGACAAAATTAAAGTCAAACAAGAATTTGCTGGGCAATAGGAAAGTACACTCAGGAGAGGTTCAAAGAGGTTACTTCAATTACTCCAGGATGCAGAGTTTGAAATGTGCTGCCCATAGGTTGGCGCCAGTGTATATTTCCTCTTCTTGTCTTAGGGTCATCTTTGATGGCTGTTTCAAGATCACCCCTCTCAGATATTTCACCTAACTGCCGGTTGTTTCAAAGTCCCTCTTTCTCAAAGTCCCCCTTCTACATTTTTTGACCCCTGTCATTTCTTTCTGTCTCTTGCACATATAGCTCTTTTGTGCTCAGATGGCCGTCTCCATTTTTGCTGCCCAGCTACTCATATATGTCCTTTGTCTGCCCACAGTTCATGTCTGCCTCACTGCCTGTCCTAACAGACTGGAAAGACAAATGTAGAGTGTCATGAACCAATGGTAATAGTGCATCATAAACCATAATGTACAATTAATTCAAATTATTTGAACAAAAGTTTTTCAAAATTAAAAACACATTTCATTGCATGATACTTTTACATTTTTAGACAAAAGAATTGCTTTAAGAATAAAAGAACAATTTCTTAGAAATTTGGTTTAATGATACCATACTATTCTTGCTTTGTATATAAGAATTTTAATGTGTCAGCTCTTACATATATATTGATATGATTATTAAATATGCATTCCATTTATTCAGTTCATTTTTAAAATGTGTTAAGCCAAAACAGATAACAGCAAGTAATAAAATCCAGTAAAATAACAATAAACTAATTGTTATAATTTCACCAAGAAATTCTTGTGACTGAAAGCATAAATCCTGGGTGTGTCCATAGGTCCTCAGGGTCATATCACTAGAATTAGCCAACATTCCACATTAGCTAAACATTTTATGTTTATTTTTAAGAGTCAAATTTGTTAGAATTGGCAAGAAAGTATTTGATGTTTTGTGTGTTCCCATCAATACCGGTGGTTCCCTAAAAAGCACTAACTTTAGTTCTTCTAACTTTCTCAAAACTAAACACGCTCAAAAAATACCACACAAAGCACTAATAATCTCTTCTGGCCTCATGCACATTATTCTCACTGATTTGAAAGATATGACTTATAAAGATGAGTGAAACCTTGTCCAAAAATGAAGTCAACTTTCTAAAATTTACAGTAAGCCACCACCGATAGCAGGAAATGATTGTGTAGTATCAAATTTAAAAAGCTGCTTACTTTATGGGCAATTGTAAGGCTCATTACCTTTTTTTTTTTTTTTTTAACTTTTAGAGACTTCAAGTTTTGACTTCAGGTTTTCAATTTTTTGCTTCACTCAGAAAACTTCAGACCTCTGAGACATGTCAGACTTGTACTTACAGACATTGCTCTTGTGCCCAAGGGCCTTAGGAAATCAGTGAAGTCTGCAGTGGACATGGAAAAATCATTTATATCCCTTCATACTTTATCATTTAAAAATACTTGCTTGACTCTCATTTTATGTAAAGTTAAGATTTAGCAGCATCATGATTGTTCTGTTTCCTGTTTACCTGCCTCTCTCTTTAGGAAAGCTATAACTCAAATGCTAATGAAGCTTCTCTGCACCATTTTGCTTAATTTTTCTTTTTCTTCTCTTTGGGTTTCCTATCTTATGTTCCTTTTACTGGAATTCTCACCAAGCCATTTCTTTGTGTCTTTTCTCCCCATTTTAAATGCGTTTATTTTTCTACTTAAATAATAAAAATGTCTATTTAAAAGTAATGTTATAGAAGTACTATTGAAATACACATTTCCTATAATTTCGGTACCTAGACATAAACACTATGCACTGTTTTGCATGTGTTTTCTACATGTTTTAATCTATGTCTATATTAACAAGTTACATTACTATACTTTTTGTTCAGAATTTAAGCATACTTTATTTACTGTGTTAAACTAGACCTTTTAACTTAACAATGCGTATTGAATTATGTCTTTCCAAGTTAAATATAAAGAGCTATCTAATTCATTTAAAAATAAAACGATATCCTATTGCTAGTTTTTGTGTTTTTTACTTTTAGTCATTTATCAATAGTTATTACATTCTCTAAAAGAAAGATACACTGAGTGTGTGTATTTCCAAGATGAATTCCTAGAATGGGGCCATCTGACAGAGAATTTATTAGAAGAAAAAGCTGGCTTTGTGGTGCCAATCAAGAGTTCATTTTTGAGCACACTGATATTTCATGTCCCTTAAACATCTACAAGAATCATTAACCATAGAATTTCATTTGAATGTATGACTCTGAAGCTCACAAAAATTATCTGGTTAAGATATGCATTTCTGATTATCTTTGCCAACTGATTTACTAAGATATTATTTGTTTCTAATGTATTTTCTGAGGAGTAGGTATGTGAGCAACAAGTTTATGAATATATGTTTATTTATACATATTCATACATTTTACATATAAATATACATATACTGGATACATACATTACATACACTAGATACAGAATTTATAATGTATATAATATATGTAATCCATAGTATCTTCTTTCTTCAGATTATTTAAAAAGAATGGCGAGGCCATTGTCAATATACAGTGCTCAGAAAAATTTTCTCCATCACTGTAATTAAATATCCTCAAAACACACAGTAGCAAGTACTCCCATTTCCAGACCTGCCTCTGTAGACTGAAGACTTAGGTATGCATTCAGTGATCTGCAAGTATGGTCTGTAGACTCATACTGATTAGAGAATTTTGTTACTATTCAGTAATGAAATAAATACAGCAATTGATTAAGTTGGAGAGAGACCTATAATAATTTAACTAATTTTGTGTTTGTGAAATCAATAAGAAATTTGTTATTTGGATATTTATTTTGCTTTGGATTTTTTTTTATTAATTCATTTCAATTCATTTTATGAAAATATCTTCTAAAAGGGATTAGAAATTCCTAAAAAGAAGTGTTTGGTTCTTTACCACTGGTAGACATGCTAAAGATGACCCAGAAGTGGAATGCATAAATTACAGTGATTACAAAGAATATGATCAAAACTATAATTCCCCAGTGAACATTCAGGTTTCTCATGGGCAAAGACTCAGGAGAAGCTCAGTCTTGGTATGAAATGATGTATGAAGATATGCTTCTGGTCAGGTAACTGAGGGATGGGCTACACCCTCATTTAGAATCACTTTCCAAGGGCATTGCTGTAACAGCTGCACCAAATAGAAACATTAATTGGATGTTTTAATGCAAGACCTATTGAAGCTGTTACCCGCTCAAATGTATTGTCAATAAATCATTTTTATTTAGCTCTTTCTAGTGATTATGTGGAAATCGTTTCCAGTGTTGTAGTCAATTTTAAAACATTAAGAGCTTAGTTGTTGCATTTCCCCTGAATAATACCAAAAGCCATTACATTATGGGCTAATGATTTGGCAAATTTAATTATGTAAATCAAAGCTATTTTGACATTTAGATGCTCAAAAAGAATCTACAGCTATTGAATGTTTATGAACTTATTCATTTTAAGCACTTAATTTTTTTCATCAATTAAAGTTTTCTCTTGTGTAGATAGCCTAGTGATGAATGAGGATGTATAATTTCTCTTCTTAAAAAATTCCTGAAATATGAAAAGAGTAATGGAGCATTTCATAAGATCTAAGATACAGAAAATTTCTCAACTAAAGTAATGAGCAATACATGATTGATTAACTGTAATAGCAACCACTTTTAACTGTGTAGATTGACTTCTTTTAACTATGATAACGTTGTCACTCAGATTATCAATTCCCTTTGTATAGCCATTGAACCTGTCTTGTTAGTATAAACTGATAAAGAAAAAATAATCAGAAATAGATACAGTGCTACATTTAATTCAGGGAAGATTTTTGTTTGAAGTAAGCCAAATTAGAAATAAGAAGTATTAGGCCACCTGAACAATCTAAAGTAGGAAAGCAAGAATAAGTAGCCAAACTCACTACCAGATAACTTACAAAACTATTTAATGCCCCCAGATTTATATTTGGACAGATCTGCTCTGAGATCAGAGTAATTCTAACATGCCAACTGACCATCACCATGGGATGACTTATTAGTTTTTTTCATTCTTTTTCTCCCAGTAAACCTTTATTGAACACCACTTGTTGAAGCACTATGGATTCAGGGATAGTTATGTTCTCTATATCTAAGGAAAAAAGAATTTTTTAGAGGATTAAAAATAAATACAGCCAAAGAGGAAGGACAGGAGAATGTTAATGGGAGAAAGGTGAGAAACAATTTCTGGAAGTTGTGAAAGATTTTTCCGTGGGAATGTAATGACTATGCTTAAGGAGTGCGTTAACACAGTGGAAGGATCAAGAAGGAAGAAAAAGCATTATATAGAAGTAAAAAAACATAACAGGAAGAGAAAATAGCAAGATCAGAGGAGGCAGGATGGAAAAGAACATCTGTAGTTTATGGAGCTAAATCCTTACGTGTGAGCCTCAGAGTAAACTGAAATGAACCCAGAGAGGTCAGTGAGGAGGACATTGAATATCTTTTAGAGAGCATTGAAGAAATTAGACTCTATTTTATAGATGGATAGAGAATTGTAGAAGAATCCAAAGTAAGTAAGTCAGGGTCAGATTTGCAGTTTGTGGAAAGCATTATAATAGCCATAGAAATTTTAGAGGAAATAGGTCAGAGGAAAGAATTGTGGTTAGTAGATTACAACATTATAAAGACCTGAGCTGAGAACTGATCAGTTGTTCTCTTAGTCAGTTTGGACTGCTCTAACAGAATATCATAGATTGGAAAGCTTGTAACAGCAGGAATATTTTTAGTTCTAGAAACTGAGAAGTTCAAGATCAAGGTACCAGCAGATTTAACATTTGCTGAGGGCCCTATTCCTGGTTCACAGCCAGTTTCCTTCTCACTATGTGTACACATGATGGAAGGGCAAGAGAGATCTTTAGAGTCTCCTTATGGGCAATAATCCTGTTTATGAGGGCTCCACTCTCATGATCAAGTCAACCCTAATCAAAGACCACACCTCCTAATACCATCACAATGGAGGCTAAAAATCTCAATGTATGAATAGGGAGGGTGATAGAGGCTTGGTTATTCAGTATATACAAGTGACAAAATGGAGTGGACATGGTTGAGAAATATGTAAAAGGCCAAATAATTAGGATGTGGGGCATAATAGAAAAGAAGAGACCATGTTTTTCCCTTGCACAATTGATTATTGACCCCACCAAAAAAGAATATTTAGGAAGAGAAGTCCAGTTTAAGGAGGAAGAAGATGAGTTCATATTTAGACAGGCTGAGTTTGTGTAGACTGTGTAATATCCAGGTGCAATACACAGTTTATAAAAAAGAACTCTGGATACAGTCTGTTGTCCTGGGATGTAGTTGCTATTGAAGTCATGATCATAGAGGAGGCTCTCTGGGTAGCAGTGAAAGTGAGAGGTGAGAGTATTACATTCTTCAACAAGTCATTCCAAAGATTATTTAGCATTTTAATAGTCTTCGATGAAAGCCTATTATGCTATATGTGGGTCTCCAGTCTTTACAGGAAAGAGCTAGGAATGACATGTAATTGACTGATCATAACCTCTGGCTGAGTAAATTAAAATAGGTACAAATCTCTCAGGAAACAAGATGAAAGTTGCTATTAAATCTGACTAATTGGCAGGAGTAAGGGAAGATTCTCCAAGTGAAAACGAAACTTAAGAGTTGAATAGTTGTGATTTAATTATATGAACAAACCAAAGACATTACTGGTATGAGGTAAGAGATTATTTGAGCAAAGACAGTTAGCTATAAAAGGACTAGAATGGACAAATATTGCTGGAGTAATGAGCATGTAGAAAAGTGAGAAAAGTATGAAAAAGATTTAGGCCAAATGATGGAGCATTTTGAATACAGTGAAAGAGACCAGATTTCATTTTATAGGCAATGCCTTGTTGAACAGTTCTGCAAAAGATAAACAGGCTATATTGTATAAAGGGCATTAGTAAAAATCAAAGAAGCGGCATGTCTCTTTTAATTCTATGATTTGAGAAATAATCAAGGTCTAATGTTGGGTGACTGACCAATGGAAGTAGAATGGAGAGTAACAATAAGACTCTTTGGAGAAAGATTTTGAAAGCATTTGGACAGATTCCAGCTGTCAAAAATGACTGTTTTTGAACTTCATAATAAGAAGGATCATGTGACTAGATTCAGGTATAAAAAGAAAAAAAAATCCATCTGAGGAAGATGAAATCATGTCTGAATATAATTAATTTGAAAAGCTGGTGGGATATCCATGGGGGCAATTCTAGAGGGTAGGCGAAATTGGAGTATGGAGTGCAGGAAGAAGTGGAGGCTTCCCTCAGAGATACATATGTGAAACTTATCTCCATTAGTTATTTTTGAAGCCTTCAGTTCAGACAGGTTATACAAAAATAAAAAGAAAGAAAAAGAAATAGGAAGGGAGGGAGGGACAGAGGGAGAATAAGAGTACTTTCAGTATCACCACTAAAATAAAACTTTCTTAAATGCAAAGACTGTGTCTTAAATATCATTAAACACACCCTTCCCAATCTCTCACATATCTCTGGGGAATGAGTATCAAATAAATTCTATGAATGTTTAGTCAGTCACAGTTGGATGAAATAAAATAAAATTTATTTAAAGATGGGGAAGAATGAGAAACATTTAAGAGATAATTGAAGTCATAGTCAGATTCAGAGACCAGGGAGAAAATATGATCAACAGATCAACAGATCAAACACTGAGTAGATGAGTTGAGGACCATAAAGAAGCATTGCCCTGGATATGTTGATTTTAGGAAGTCACAGGTGACATTTTATAGAATCATTGTTTCTCAGTATGCTGAGAGGAACTATGTCATAGCTGAGGACTGTCAGAAGAGGAAATGAAAATTAAATATAAACTATTAACTCTGTACTTTTTTAAATTTTATTTTTTCCAGATTCCTGATTATTCTTTATCAAATTCTTCATTTTTACATCCATTTCTCATTTTAGTTACTGGTCTGCCTAAGTTTTAAGTCCAATAACAGTGTCATTTTAAAGAACACTTTACATATACATTTGCATCCATGTAACAACACAAGGACATGTTACTCTATTTTTGCAGTTGAAAAAACTGAAGTTTAAAGAATCTAAATTACATCCCAAGGTTACATAGTGAGATAGAAGGATTGAATCAGACCTGATATCACATTTCACACCCACAGCTTCTGTAATATTTTCCATCATCTCTTAGAAATCTACTAAGCCAAAATTCTAAAATCCTAGAGAAGATCACGGACATTTCTTTGTCAAGTCCCCCAGAGTTTGCCACATTCAACCTGAAGGCCAATAGCATAGCTCTATTGGATAATTGTGAGATAATGTGATTAAAAACAATCTGTGTACATTATCTTCAAGGTTTATAGTAGGACTCCTTAACTTTGTATCATCAACTCTCATAAGGATGTCATTCACTGTATTTGTATTTATCAATGACCAAGATTCCAAACATCAGTCATACAATTAATTTTATGTATCAGTAATATAATTTTTAACTTAGCTTAATCACTCCAAACTAAAAAACCTATGTAGATCTTCTTATCATTTGTCAAATGTGTGTAGGTGTATCCTTCATATGAGTCAACTATCCATTTTGTTTCCCTTCCTTAATACTGTAAATACACCTCTTTGCTGTTAATTTTCAAACTGTTATGAAAATGAACATTAAGATTGTTTCTTATCATCAATATGTATATTATTTGAAAATATATGATTTCAAATTTTCATATATTTAGTATATAATTGGTACTATGTTTAAGTAAATTAAACCTACTAAACGTCTGATTGTTTAATTGGACTACGAACTTAAGTTCTTAATGATGACTGAATTTTAATCACTTTTGCTTTGACCCAAGGATTCTGGCTAATGATACATATTTCAAGTATAATCAAAGCAGTATGAAAGTGACTTTTCACAATTTCATATTTATATTGTACAATAAAACATTAGTGAACTTATTTTGACCAGATATATAAAGTTCCTAGTATGTTGCAAAAGACCTTAATTTCAAGCAAATGAAAGCTCCAACAGAGGAATTTTGTTAATTTCATTCCTGAGATACCCAGGGCTCAGTCAATTAAAAAGTTGAAGCCAAATGTAAACTTATCTCAAGTATTTTTCCCTGAAATATTTAATCAAACCAGTTCACTTATTTGCTTCATTATTAGAACATAAATATGTTTTTTAAGATTAATTCTGCTATTGATTATATTTTTGAATCTTGTTGATGAGTTCTAAAAAATCTAACAGTGATTTAGAAAGTCTTTATCTTAGCAGTGACAGAATTTTATCAATAGCTTATTGATTTTTTTTTTTTGATAATATTTCCATTTTAAGGACATGACATACATAACATTTCAGAATACATTTAACACAGAGGAAATGACACATACCATTTGCATGTGTTGGATACATTGAACGTTCACAAGAATGTTTTTATAGTAATACACTTTTATTGAAAAACTGATAAAAGTATTCAAAAGTATGTTTTTTGTTATACAAAATGTCCCAAAGGAGTAGTTGTAGATGAAGACAGTTTGGTTTTATGGCCATATAATAGAAGACCATTCTTACTCAAAATGACTTTTGAGGTTAGTTAATGATAGATGGCTATGGAAACCCTAATAACTGATGATTAACTGTCAATCTATTTAGGATACAATTTAACTGAAACATTTAACACATGTAACAAACAAGATTCCCCAAAGCAATCACCTGCTATTTCTATTACTAAACAGTAGTTGAGATTAAATCCAAATTAAATAACATTTGACAAAAAGAGAGGTTTTGGGCTTTTACAATAGTTTCTATAGTTCAATCTCCTATCAGAAGATCGCTATGTTATTTCATAACAGACTTGAAAGTAAAATTTTTAAAGAGTCGATTAATATTGAAATCAGACACAAATTAATTAGATACATTTCTACTAACACTTAATGATTAGTATGCTTCAGAGTAATTAGACATAAACAATAAGTAATTTTGTTAATATTTACTATTATCATTTTTATTCTTGTTTTTATTAGTCTTACGATAATGCTAAGTTTTGCTGTGGGATAACTTTTTCCTCATATGTCATCTACACAACTTTTAAAACTATGTGCTCCCCATTATTTAACATATAAAATAATTTTTGTGTCTTACAGTACAATCTGACAGACCGGTTATATCCTATCTGAGATCTCTTTCCACACCTGAAAAAAGGAAACATTAAGTATTCATGGTATAAAATAAAAATGGATATGATTATAGTTTGTTCTATGATTTGATAAAAATGAACTTGTGTGCACTATTGATAAAACAAAACAGTTCTAAAAAATCAAGTAAAATTTTATCCATGAATTTTGTCCAATGTATCTTGAAAATTTTATGTTTATAATTTTGTGGATATTTTATTTTCATTTAAAATATACATTTACAAAATGAATTTCACCAGTTCTACTTATTTGACTGTCAGAAATTTGCAAAATCCTGAAAGAGACAAAAAAAATCTTCTCTCTTCTCTGAGGATCAAATAATATTATTAGTCAATAAGGGTATTACAAACTTGAATGTGTTCAAAGTCCAAGTAAGAAACATAATACATGAGTTTTGGTAAAAGATGACATAAGCAACAGAACCTAAAAACTAGGAGAATATAGGCCCCATATGAGGATACAAAAAGAGGGAAGTGAAGGGCAGAGGGTAAGTGTGGGGGAAAAAAGCCTTCACACCACTTCCAGCTGCCGTGAAGCAAAGCCATAAAAACATCCTGTGACCTGAGCTTGCTGGAATGTAGCCAGCAAACAAAGTTCTAACTGGAAACCTGTGCTCAGCTATTTGAGGAAGAAATCCCAGCTGAGACCACGCCTGTATTAAATCTGCTTAAAATACTTTCAAAGAGTGCTCTCTTGGTTTTTCCCGAAAAGCTGTAATATAAGTAGAAAGGAAAAAACCTAACAATAGACCTAGCAAAACTTTTATGCCTAAGTCTTAGTACTTCCATATTGTCACTTGGCCCAGTGAAACCACTAGACACAAATAAATTCTTTATTTTTGTGCAAAGTTTGATGAAAGATTATTTTGATCTACTAAAAGAAAAAATATCCTAGGAAGACAAGGACATGGATTTCCGAAAATTCTTGTGATTAGGATGAGTTTTGCTTGTTAAAGCAAATTAAATTATAACAAGCTTGGAACTTAGAAAATCAGAGGGGAAAAAATTCATTTGGTTACCATTTTTGCCGTATTAGTAAGATTGAGCATTGTCTGGCTCTCTCTGGTCCATCTCTGAGGACTTTAAGTTGTAGTTTGAAAACAAAGTGAAAATGCCAGAGGCTTTTGGATTTTTCCTTTCTTTGTGGTAGAGTATAGGAAGAGATCTGGAAATCCTGCTCTGGGATATAAAACATCAGGTGATTTAAAAGACTAATTGGCAGGTAGTGACTTTCTCTTCGGGAAAACAAAAAAGACGGGAATTCGGGAAAAATCTCCCTCAGAAAGAATCCTTGCTCCTAAATGTATTACTCTGGATCATGTTAGGTTCCCCCAAAGATTTGGGGGATTTGGGGGTTTGGTTCAGGAGCATGGAAAGGAGTGACTCAGAGAAATGCTTCGAATATCTAAAAGAATTTATTTTGGAACTTCCAAAACAGGCTGGCTCACTAAAGGAGTAAACCAGTGCTGGAGGGGAAGGACTCTTGGCTATTTATAGGGGAGGGGATAGTTGCTCTAGGAGCCAGGATTCAAGGCGTGGCACTGCTATTCACTGAGAGCCTGGAAGCAAAGAATCTGAATAGCAATTCATTAAGATGTTAATATAGACATTAGTCAAAACAATGAGGATCATGATTAGAATGGACTGAGAAAAGTGTCTAGGACTTGCCTCTGGCAGCCCTGAGGAAATACTGGGACAAAAAGTCAATGGAGATTCATGCCCAAATGCTACACACACGGAGCTCCTATCACAAAATGCTGTCACCTATATCTTTCTGGGGTGGGGGTTGGGGGGTGGTCTTGTCCTATCAGATCATAACGTTAAAAATATGATAGCAATCGCCTCTGACTTTAAGGAAAGAAAACCCCTGTCTTTACATTCCATTTTATTGTCATTTCGGTTTCTAAAGGGAATCCCACTTAGTTCTATTAAAACTGCTAAGAAATGGGATGAAAACAGGTTAAGAGAGAACATTGTGGGTTTTTCAGGGAAAATCAAAATCCTTTCTTACATTGCTCATACTCAAAGTCTCTGTGAAATATTTTTATAGGCAAAAAATGTCATAAAAAGGTAAAAATAGAGAATATTTTCTGTCTTTAATTTTGCAAAATAACTTTCATTTTAGCAAAAGAATAAACCACACAGCTAGGGGTCCTGGGAGGGGTGACCTGTGCTCTGAGCAGTAGGAGAGGAAAGACAAGGAGAATATGCAGCTAGACAACCGGTCAAGGGATCTGTTGGACCCAAGTCTGGCCAAGTTTGTTATACTGTTGATCCATCTAGTCCACCCCACTCCTGTCCTTTATACAGAAGTGATAAAATAAACTTTCCTCACCAAAGTACAATTTTAACTTGATTTTGGTAAACTGATCGACGTCCATCATCAAGAGATCAGAGTTCTCTGGGACATTTGTAAGAGAAACTCAATGCCTGCTGAATGCTGTAACCACCGATAGGAACAGAAATACCATTACTGATACTTTTCCCAATATTTATGAATTTAATTAAATGTTTATTTTTATCAATGCTTTAACTTCTCAAGTTTCTTTTCAGCACACATTTTTATTATTATATTCTGTGGATCCTAATTCGAAGTAGCATCTTTAATGGAAGAGATTTGTTCTTACACTCCTCAATATGGATTAACAATCTCTAAAATTTACTTCTTATAATCATATTTCCTGTGATCATGCATGTACTAATTTCTATTAATATAATTAAAGTTGAACAGAATACATATCTTAGATGAGATAAAAATGTTAAAGCTACATATCTTATTCTGTAAATATTCAGTAACAGCCACTTGCTTGCATTTTTGCAAAATGTATAATTTTAAGAAAGATATACATGCCCTAAGAAGTATTTGTAAAGAGCATCATAAAAATTACATGCAAATTAGTTTTAATTAATGTTTCCATTTAAGTGTCCTATTTAATTTAACTTTCTGAAATTTCGTATCTCTCTTTCAATAATTCTTTTTCTTAGAAGAGTCACGCAAGTCCTGCAGTAATAATTTTTTTAAATAGAAATTTATTGCGAGGCTAGTTTGCCATAAATAAGGTCAGATTACTTGGATTTCTTCACCTCATAAATTTGTGAAGAATTAGGGATCAAATATCTTCTGTAATGCTGCTAGAAATGTCACCTATATTTAATGTACTACATTAGGAATTAGTCAGCAAGTGTCCAAGTAGGGATTTAAATCCCAAATTCTCTGGCTTCATTCACTATGCTTTCTACTGCTGAGTCAAATCTACTTTCTTAATTCATATTGATTGATATATGCTGTAAAGAGCATGAGGTTGTTACATTCCTGTTCCTCCCCTGTATAACTGGAGCCTTCTATGATGTCACAATGAATGAATGTATTATTAGTATTTAGAAAAAATGCTTTTTTACACCTCTATTTATAAGTCAATTCCGTTCTATAATCGTATGCAGTCTATAGATATCCTGTGTTGTTGTTTAAAAAAATGATCATTTTATGTTTGACTGATGAACTCTGCAACTGACTCATTTTAAATGAACTAAACTTATTTTAATCTATGATTTTGCTTTGAGCTAGAGGTCATTAACAGGTAATAGAATGTGTCTTTCTTGTCTTCAGTTCACATGCTTTTTAAAGAAAGTAGGCACAAACAAATGAAGATTTAATGAGTAGCATGCAGTATTAAATAATTAACTGGCATCTTTTTAAGAATAGGTAAAGCAGATATAATTTGTAGAATCATCTAATTGAGGGTCTTTTGTTCCATGATAGAAGTATTCTAAAAAATAAGCATAAGATTTTATTTTAGGTATGTTTTCATTTAGGGCTTTTTTTTTTTTTCTTTTTCTTTCTTACACCATCCAGGGCATCTACTTGCAGGTGCTTCTGGGTACTTGGAGAACAATGTTTGGCTTCTCCCCTGAGGAATATGAAAATCTAAACCCAAACTACTCTTATTTAATTTTCTAGTAATCGACAAAATACCCACTGATCTGAAGAGCTGTTCACTTCTGTTAAATGTGCTCTAACATTTACATTGTCATTTGAACAGCATGCCTCAAAAAATATTTCTCAGGAAATCTACTTTGTGATTTCAAAGTCTAAATCTGAAAATGCCAGGCATTTGTTCTTGTTAATTGATGTCTAATAAATGAAAACTTTCTCTGTCCTGCAAAATTTCTTTTGAGTAACAAAAGCAGTGGAGACTCCAGAAGCTCCTTGAGTGAGTCTGATCTATGTAGCCGTGGGGTTCCTACTATCCTCTTCACTTTATAAGGTTCCAGCTCTCTAATGGTCAGTGTCTGTGCTTTTTCAATGGAATGGTTCGGATTCTCTGAGAAAGACCCTTCAATCTCCTGCCTGAGGGCTGTCAACTGGGATCTCTGACTTTTCAAAACTAGGTAGAAAGACTACTAGGTGCAAGGTTTTTTTCTGGGCTCCGCGAGGAGAAAAAGTCAATTAGACAAAAATATCGAATAGTCATGGTTTTATTGGATTCTGCACACCCGGGAGAAGTTCCCAAGTCCGCAGAATGGGGCTGGGGAAGTCGCGCTTGAACAAAGGGGAGCGCGCTCTTTAAACAAAGGAATTTCGCGGGCTTCCTATGTCGCGATTGGGGATTGGCCCTGTGAATCCAGGTGTGGGGGTTGCATCCCTTATTCTGATGTCATCCACCTTTTTCCTGGGCTTGGCCGCCAGGGCATGCCCGCCTTCCCGTCTTTCTGAGCCAACCTAACACTAGGGTTCTGCATAGTCTCTCTGTTAATCCCACAGTTCATCTCACTTTTCTTTGCCTTTATTTTGCATCTGCCGCCTCTCTGACACAGTTTTGGTAGAGAATAATTTGTAAATTTTCTGTTGAAAGGTAAGCATCCCCAGGATATTTAGAATAGATCTCCCCAAAATAAGTCCCTTTGGCATGTGGATTATTGGGAGCTGAGATCGATCAAGACCCTGGCACATCATGACAAAGCTTTACCACTAACTTATCTAGAAAAAAACAAAAATTGGGGATAGTACCCAGAAAAGGGATTTTTATCATAAGTAAATTTTCTATTAAAGAAGCTATCAATATGGCATCTACTTATAGAGCATCTGGTATTCATATAAATCACCCTCTTATTAACGAGTTCTCCTTTCTTAAAGCCCCAGAACACTATGCCATTCTTTATCTCAGAAAATATCCCCCCATTTTGCCCCACTGGCCTTAGAATCTACATCTGTATGACTTCCCCCCATGTATGTAAGTAAATTAGTCCTTTTCTCCTACTCATTTATCTGATGTTAATTTGGTTGCTCAACCAGTCCAAGAAGTAACCACAGGGTTAGGAGGAATTTCCTTTCTGCCCTAATACTGAAACTGGGAGTAGGTATGCTTTTTGAAAAGTATTTTTAATATCCTAAAAAATGTATTTCAATATAATAGAGATCATATAACAATATAAACTAAAGAAGAAAATAGATTAATTAATATTAAAAAAGTACTTTTCAAATCATATCTATGTTTCATTTCCACTTCAGTCTTTGCTTTGGTATCATTAATTCTTGAGAATTTCTAAGATCTGTTTGACAAGCCAACTTGCTTTTCAGAGATATAAACTTTAAGCTTCAATTTAGATATCAATATTAAGCCTATCCAGAAGTAGGTGATAGTGTTTCACAATGGCTTTTTTTGGGTTGTCAGATTTAGCAAATAAAAATTTAAGATATGCAGTCAAATTTGAATTTTAGATAAACAAAGAATTATGTTTAGTATAGGATTATCTCACGTAAATATTATAACAAATTTATATGGCATATTTAATTCAAAAGAATTACAGAAATCGCTTATGGTTTATTAAAAACTGATTTTACACAACATTTTCTTTTGGAATATGTACTAGAGACAAAGGTGTATAAAGTATACCTGCTACCATCAAGCTGTTTGCAAAGATAGATTTTATTCACACTCTGTTGACCAAGCGTCACAGGTGTCATATGACACTTACCTACAAGGGATGCTAGACAATTTCCTTATTCTGAGAGAACATGTACTTGGTTGAAGGAAAACAAGTTCCTATTTAACTTCAGAGAAATGGAAAACCTTTAAAGGAATCATGTCATTGACATTAAACAAATATATATGTGGCATCAAATATGAAGAGATCATGATGGTATAAACATACCTACATGGAGAGAGAGAGATAGAGATAGAGACTAGAGAGACAGACAGAATTAATATGAAAAACACAAGTAAAAATATTCATGACTGTACATTTGAAGAAGGGAGACACCACATAATTCAATTTTGTATATAAACGTCTGTTTCTGTTGAATTACATTCTTAAGGTAGAGGAATGGAAGTAGAGGTATTGAATTAAACACAATGACCATCTTTAACTGTTAATACTTTTTGTTATTCAATCATAAAAGACTATGTTAAGAGTATTTCCATGGTCATTAAGTATATTGTTTTATTTCTTTGTAACTCACAAATATTGGGTATTTACATGAATTTTTTTTCAGCTAAATTTACACACACATAGGGAGAGAGGTGGAGACAATTGGGAGGGAGAGAAAAAGGTGTTACAAATGTAAGGCTATACATATATCTTTGATTTATATAACTCTTAAACTTCTGTAATATGTGTATGATGCATTTTTCTCCAGGTGTGAATCTTAAACTATTCTCTTGGATTCCAAAATTAGCTCTTTTTGCTACACATGTTCCTTCAGCAAAAACAAAACAAAACAAAAACCGAAGAACAAAAATCAACACCATACAAATATACAAAATAAAATAAAAAGCATATGAAGCAGTATCTTTGGAGAAAAAAATAGCAACTAATCACCTACAATTTTTCCTAAATTCACTTATAGTATCTCTTCAATCTCCTCAATTCCATTTACTGAAAATGTAATCTGCTCTTGATCCCTCTGCATCTCCAGCCCTCTTTTTTTCCACTCCTGAACTGTATGCTATGTGGTTACAGTCGTCACGTTCCTAAGAAGTTTTCTTAGAGATCTCCAGTGAACAATTCCTATGTATTTAGGACTGTGTTCTTACACTTCTTTGTACATTGGAAACCCCAGAGACCTAAATCACAAAAGTCTGAGCCCCAACCCCAGAGTTCCTGATGTGGAAGCCTGAGATTTTTGTATTTCTAACTAGTTAGCAATACAATAGCATTTCTTTACATGAGTTATGCACTTGTTTTTATAGGCAAGGAAAGGTGGGTACAGATTCAAATTATCTTCTACCTCCTAAAGCTTAAGTAGCATTCGTATATTGTAAAGTGCTCAAAAAGTGGCATGTGGTAAGTAACAATCAACACATGGCCAACTTTAAAAAATACTCAACATAATTGTGTGGCAGTTATGAATAGTCTAATTTTCAGATAAAAAATTTAGATTGTAGGTAGAAGGATTTGCTCTCACTACTATAACTTTCTAGAATCCAGTAGAGATATTTGGAAACATGAAAATACAAACAGGCAAGCTACTCAAAGATGTGTTTGTACAACACAAGAATAAAGATTTTAACACAGATTTGCTTGTAAAGGATTTCTTTTGTTTAACTTCAGATATTTTCATTGATAATATATTTACTTAATTACCAGAAAATCACTACAACCTATTTATTAGTCTATATTCTTAGAATATAACTATACTATAGAATACAATGGGATGGATGATTTTTAAAATTTTAATATAATATAGAAAAATGTTTAGTAGCTAATTTCAGTGGAATCTCTACTGAAAATAGCTTTAACTAACAAATTTTATAGATTTCATTTACATATTCTAGCCAATAACAAATTTTAATCAGTGATAAGTCAGCGTTTTCCAGAAATTTACATTCCAGTTGGTATTCTACTAATAAATGGGACAATGGGGGAGAGTAATATTAAAAACTATGTCACATCCTTGTCACTAGGTCTTTCAAAAAGATAGGTTAAAGAAACAAATTTAGAGAGCTCATGACAGGCTTAAAATATCAGAGCAACACATTAGGTGATTATATTCATGAAAGGGCACCCAGGGCAGTTGGACCCAGATGGGAAAATTTGTTATGCCGTGTGTCAAATTCCTGCCAGTCTCCAAACCCATGTCAATTACAGATTTCACAAAGCTCAGTCACAAACTGTCATACTTTGCCTAGGTAGTCCCACTGATTCCTCAGTTCTAATTGAAAGAAGTCACTCAAGTTCTTATGATAAAAATGTCAAGTTTTACAAAAATAAAGTGAGAAAATTATTTTAGAAACTGACTATACTTCCTAACCCTATTCTGCCTCTCCAGAACACAGATGCCGTGTGCATGTGGACACACACATCCTGTAGTTCATATAGTGTAAAAGTATTTCTCATGCTTTAATGTGCATACGAATCACCAGTCACCTCTGGATCTTGTTAAGGGTATAGATACTGATGTGCAGAACTGGGATGGAGCCTGATATTCTGCATTTCTAGCCTGTTTCCAAGAACTGCTCCAGGTTGGAGAACATATATCTAAGTAACAAGACCTTGACACATAGCTTGAGTTTTTTCAGAAATCTGGCTATTTTAAATCAAACTCTCTTGTGTACTAAGGTTTAAATTTCTGGTTTTCAGATTGAGTGGTGGGGAGGGGGAAGCAACCTTTTACAGTTTCAAGGAAAGCTTGATAGATCTCCTAGAAAGTGCCATAAAATACGTATTGTGTTTGCTCTTTGAGAATAGAAGTAAAAGAGGAGTGAAAAGTGGCCTAGAGTAACCAACTATTCTTCAAAATCTAAAAGCACACCATTGGTCATCTTTGATCAAAATCTCCAGATTAGGTCTGGTCTATGTCAAATGAGAATTCTATTCTGCTTCGTCAAAATGTCCTCATCTTCCTTTAGTTGACAATTTTCTGAAGAGTATAAAAGACTAATAGACCCTCCTTAAGCCTAAATGATGCTGTAATACATTACTGCTTCAATCAGATTAAAAATCAGATTCAATCAGATTAAAAATCAAAATTCTCTCAAAATAAATAAATAAATAACAGATAGAAATAAACAATTTCTATCTGATCTTCCAAATGCTAGCCTGGGAAACAGAATCTTAAGGATGAGTTACCTCTTTTTCATTATTCCCAAACAGAAATCCAAGTACTTGCAGCAATCTGCATGCTGTTGAACCAACTTCCTGACATTTTCAATGGTGGTGTCTCCCTGTAAGAATAATGATTGTTCTCCCTAGAAAAATTCACACGTACAAACACAGAAATTTCTTTATTTAACTCTAAGTGGTTCAGGGTCACTTAGAAGTCCAGATCTTACATAGACCCCCAAATTAGCCCTAGTTGAGAGATTTTATACTCCAAGCTTACCTAAACTGGGCTTGGTATTATAGACCTGGGCGGGACTCAGTTTTATAGTTGTGTCTTATGGAGTTAGATCAACTCCTGTGTTCATTCAGATTATACACAAAAGGAATGCTGAGAATAAGGGGTTTTTTTTAAAGATACAATCTAGCTTTGAAGGGGAAAAGAGAGCCTTTTTCTTCTAAGTCTCAGAATGTAAATATCTCTAGAGGATTGTTTCTTAGTATTCTAAAGTACAGAAATCTTAGGGGAGACCAACATTCATGCTTGTTTCTATAGCTACTGGAGAGAACTTTTATGATGTGGGTTGAAAAATCATAGGTTCATTGACTTATGGCTTGAAAGTATGCTAGTGTTTGTTTTGCATTGTTTCAAAATCTATTATTTAAAAGAATTTTTATACATTAACATTTTTGTAACATATACTATATTGTTAGGTTTTTAAAAAAGAAATTTAGAAAACAAGTATGTAACAGAAAACAAAGTATGAACAAAGTCTATCTCAGCAAGTAGATTGGCAGGTATTTTTCTTCTTTATTTCCTTTTGGTTGTGTGTGTGTGTGTGTGTGTGTGTTTCTAAAAGCATCCTAATTTCTCCACTTTCCCAGATTTCATTTTTCATTTCATTAAAAAGTTTTTTTAATGCAGTAACATTATCCTGATTTCTAATTGCATGTTTTACCATATGTTTTTTAAAATCTTTGAAGATTACTAGCATGTTGCATAAATCTATATGGTGACCTTTTTTCTCCTCAGCCAACTTCTAACTCAAGGTCACTTCTAATTTTCTCTGGGTTACATTTTTTTTGATCATCTGGTATTTCTTTGGATTCATACCTATTACCCCATTCCAGGGTAGGTACCATTGTACTTGAACTAGACAGAATTTACTGACTTCACCATAACATAGATTAATTTTACTGTGATAAAATTTTAATGTCATACATAGTAGCAAAGAAATAGTGTTTAAACTTTAAAGTTAATATTCTATACAGCTTATCCTAGAGTTCCTTAGATTTTTTTCCTCCAACTTATCTCTCCATGCTTATAGAATATAACTTAACATTCCTGAATCGAAGTCTCATTGACCTTACACCCAGATAGTTTACCCAGGGGAAGTTAGGATACCTTATCATCTCTTGATTTCAGATAAAGGAAAAGAATGAGAAGGAAGAGGATGAGGAGGAGCTGAAGGAAGAGGAATGACATGAAAGGGAGAAAAAATGAAAACAACTCATTATATTCAGTCCAAAACAGTGGTCCCTAACCCAAGTATACAAGAGGAATTGGGAAATTTAAATGACTAAATCCCTAGTCTATACTAAACTAGTAAATAAAATTCCTCAACTGAGGCCCATGCAGCAAATACTTCTTTTTAAAACTGTATCTCCAAGGATGAAAACCACTGGTCTAAATTCTGTCTCCCAACCAAGAAAATAATCTGAGAAACAACATTGTCCCCTGGGGAAGACAGTATCTTCTGCCTTGTTTGGAAAACCAATGTTATCTCTGTAATATTCATTCCAGAATAGTTCATAATTCTTCACCTTCCCACTCCACACTGAAGAGCTGCAACTGATCAAAGGTGAGTTCAAACCTCCAACAATTAAACAGAAAGAACAATTAATACTTTGAAATAGGTGTTTCCAATCCTTGGATTTTAATGATATTAAGAGCATGTTTTAAAACAAGTTCAAGTTTCCTCAAAGTGCTCAACCAATAGCAGTCCCAGCAAGAGCAAAGTTTTGCTGGAAACATCGCCCAGATGGAGAGGTAGCAGAAGAAAGAATATTCATCATTTCTTTATAAAATAACAATCAAAGTCTAACACCTTTTACCTGTTATTCACACAGTACTTTTATAATAAAAAAGACAAGAATCTTAATTAAAAAAGATATATACTTGAATTATGTGAAACTATTTTTGGGATAAGTTAATATAAAACAATCTAGATTTAATATAAAATGTACTACTAACTTGTAGCACACTCAAGGCTGTGTGACTCTGCTGAATTGACAAAAACTATTATTTATTCATGACCATTCATGACTAATCTATAGGATCTATTTTCATTAACAATTAATTTTAATAGGTGGAATTGATTTCTTCATTTATTAGAAGTCTAGACAAATGACAGGTAATTGGAATACCTTCTTCTGTGTTCCTGTAATAGTGATTCTGAGGGAATGGTATCAGATCTGGCACATGGGAAGCTGTTATCTACAAGGCAGGGGCTTAGTAGACCAGGACAATGTGCAGATATATTGACCATGTTTTGGAATTTTTGCAGCCAGATAAACAACTCTTAGTGAATTCAAAGTTACTCATCTTTTAATTTAAAATACTTTTATTTGCTTAATCTCTGATTTTTATTTTTGTTTTTAAAATTACTCTTCTTTTGAAATAAAGATTTTATCTACATGTGGATGAATAGGTGGATTTCTGATTTGTACTTGATATTTATTATTTGCTAACATCTCCTAAAAGAGTAGCTCTGGAGGCACTTAGGTGGATTTCTTGCTTATTGACTGGTATTTGCATGAGCTTGGACAAGTGCTCAATTTCTGAGAGAGTCAGCTTCCATATCTGTAAAATGAGGAGAGTTAGAGGGATTAAATGGAATACTTTAAATGAGTTTTTAGTGGGATAGTTCATGAAAATCCTTAAAATAGTATCTGGCATGAAGTAAGTCCCATTTGGTATTTACTTTTATTTTTTTAAATATGATTATTATTGTTATAATCAGTCTAGATTACCAAATCTGATATATTTTTATTGTACCGCCATTACTCTTAAAGTATAATTAACGTCACTTGGCAGATGAAACAAGGATGACCAGTGGTCATCAGGGTCACAAATGCTGATTTAAAATATCAGTATCAGTCATACTGATACCAAAATCTGTGGCTTTTCTTCCATATGATATAGATGTATTCTTTATTTTCTTAAATAGTATCTTAGTACTGAATCATTTCTGTTTCTCAGAAATGTTGTTGGTCAATTAAATAATCTGTCAAGAAATAAAGAAAAATCTATTTTTTAATTACTGGTGACACATGTAATCTTGTTAAAATTACATAGGGTTTTTATTTTATAAGATCTTATGCATACCTTAAATCTCTATATATTTTATTGTTAACACTGTTTTAAATCTCTAAGTTTCACTAAACTATTTTATATACTAAAATCATGAGCGAAAGTTGTCTGAACTATATTATATAATAAAGCCATAGGAGAAGTTGCAGAGAAAGTTTTGTGTTTGTATTTTTGTATAATTAAATAAATCGAAATCTGCTAATAAGAATTCTTTATGGTGCTTACTTTACAATTCAGAACTAAATCTACAAATCTAAATTTGCAAGGAAACAGCTATTTTTCCTAGGGAAACTTACTTTTTTTTTTTTAGATTGCAATTTGGATACTTTGTTTCAAATGCCGTTCACAAAAAAATAACACATTAGTCCACTTGGTGGGGTAGGAGGCATTGAAATCTAGTGAAAGCTTTTGCTACATTAAGTGGAGCATAATTATGTGGTAAAATTCTTTTTGTCTTTTAATTTTATCCTAACTTGTGCCTTGCAAAATTAGCAATTCCACATAAGAAAAAGTTGTGGTAATTATTTTCTTAAAATTGTCAGAATGTGTGCTAATCTGGGGATAGTTATCTTTATTCCTTCTTTGGCTTATTACAGATTTAAATTAAGCTGAGGTTTCTTTAGTGTTATTTTTCCAGAGCCGCTGGGATTAGAGATGATGGATTTTGCGGTGCTCCAAGTGTAGTTAAGCTCTTGTCAACATAAGTATAAAATTATTGCTGTGTGCAGTTGGTATGTTTTCGAAGGTAATTAAAGCTAAACATGGTGCAGAAAAAAGATGATTAGAAATCTTCATTTCAAAAGAAATTCAGCTCTGCTCTGACACCTAAAACTACACTCTTTTCCTTTAAAAAAATCTATTTATACTAAAGAATGGAAAGAAAACTCATGACCATACTTTAAAAATCAACCAAAATACTTGAAATTATTATTTTCTATAAATTTATAATCATCATCTCTGATATCCAAGCACTACTTGAATATTTTCACTTTAGTTATGGAATGATTTTACATACTTCTTTAAATAAGAGTATTTTAAAAAGTCAGACAAAGGAAACCAAGTTAGACTTAATTACCTTTTCAACGTCTTTTTTCTTTTTTCCTAAAGCAGACAACTGAAAAAAAAAAATCTTTTTTGCCAGTGCTAATATCACAATTTTATTAAGAATGTTAATAAATACAAAAGTTCATTTAATAACAAATTCAACATTAACAGGTAATTTGAGTTACTACTAGCTTCTCCTTTCTATCTTCCCCTATAAAATAGCCTCAATTTCTTGTGTGATTCAGACATTTTAGTATTTTCTTACTATATTTACTTTTAAAATCCTAAAATAAGTTTAGAAATATGGTTCTCAATATCATAATTTAATGAGGAAAAATATAATGTGTCACTATTCAATATTAATTTGTTATTTAAATAAACTGTATTATTAGCTAAAACTCTTCTAATGGTAACACTGGTATCAAATATGAGAATTAATTTAAAACCAAATTTTAGCAGAAGGAGTTTTGATGTTGGGGAGAAGTAGGGAGGGATAATTAGAAAATCCTACTATTTTGGTTGAATGCCTTTGAGAAAGTGAAAGTCTGAACGTGCTGATTAAAGTTAAGGAAAGAGAAAAAAGAGGCAATATAATAATAACTTGTGAATGTTTACAATGTAGCAGATACTATATTCTAAGCATTTTGCACATTTTAACCATTTAAATGTCTTCAACAATCTTATGAAGTGCCTGCTGTTATTATTTTATTTATTTACAAATAAGGAAATTGAGGCTTCAAGGATTTTTGAACTGGCCCAACATAAGCTAGTGGTTGAATTTGATTTATAATCTTGTTTTGGGTGAATGATAAGTGGAGGGTTTTCCTTCCAGAGTAAACATTTCAACGGACTTAAAGGACAAAAGGGAACCAGTTGTACATAGGGCATGGAGAATGGAAGAGCTTTAGGAGAGAAAACTTTTACCAAGACATGGAACATGTAGAAGTATAAAGAGACTTGAGTAAGAGAAAAAGGGCCCTAGTGACTGGAGGGGTGCAAGTTTGGGAGTGAGTAGTACAAGAAGAGATTAGAGAGATAAGTGAGACAACCTAGAGTTTTGTAGTTCTTTAAAAGAAGATTTTGTTTGACTTATAATCACAAGGTATCAGCCCTAAGTGAACTGGTTTGGTCAACATTTAGAGAATGCATTTGTTGGGTAAAGAGTGTGTGTCCACATGAATGAAGATGGACAAGCAATTTAGAAGGTTACTGTTGTGTTCCAGATGAGAGTCAAGAGGTATTAGCAGTGAAACATTAGGGTTATTATATGTCTGGATTTGATCAGGATTGTCTGGATTTGATCAGGATTGTCTGGATTTAGTAGCATTGTCACTATGTTCCATTTTTGAAATTTCGTCCCAGTTTCCATTACTATTTTCTACAAGTTTCTACAAGTTTAGTCAAACACACACCCCCAAAATAGCGCAGAGTTCCAAGAGAGGGATGTAGTTTTCCCCATTGAGGGTGTTTACCCCTTTCTCCCAAATTCACCCATTCCCCTGCTATTGTGCCTGGGGATACTTCAATTGGTCTAAGCTCAAACTCTGAAAATTATGTTAGGTCTAGTGAAAAAGGACAATTTCAGGAAATATTTCTGTTGCTGAAATCCATGTAAGTTGTAGATGAATTTGATGACGGATGGAGATGGGGAACAAAAGGGAGAAATAAAGAATTAAACTTAATTATACATTTGTCAAAACCCAGAGAATGTACAATACCAAAAGTGAAACTAAAGTTTATTGATTTTTTTTTTTTTATATATAAGAAAGAATGAAACAACTTTTGACTTGAGTATGTCAGTTAAAGGTGATGCCATTAGCTGCAATGAGGAAGGCTAGAGAGGGTAAAATTTATAATAGTTCCATTATTGGTATGTTAAGTGAGTGCTATCTGGAGAACATTCAGGAAACATGTCATAAGCAATTGCCTAGGTGACTGGGACTCTGAGGAAAGTTCTAGAGTGAAGATCTAATTTAAGGACTCCTAGCATAAAGAAAGGATTTGAATGACACCTTATGAGCTTAGTGAAGCAGTGAAATCAGATCAAAAATTGAGGAAGGCTCACATTTTGAAGATACCCTCTACATTACTAAAAAATGATCTAAACAAATATTTTATAAAAATTAAGTTAGGTCTTATGTATTTTATAAAGAAAATGAGCAACAGAGAGATTGTGGCATCCTGAGGCATATCAAAGAATTTTAAACCAGAAAACATGATTACTGACGACAATGAAATTAGAGTAAAATAAAATTTCCATAATTTAATTAGTTTAAAAATAACTTAAGACACATATTGAGAAGTTGGAACCAATCCATACTTGATCAAAAGACATTCAGTTAATATTATAAATAACTTCTTGGTTTTTATAGATTATTAATATTTTTATAGATGGCAAGCTGTTTAAAATTCCGATTGTTTCAGTATAATATAATTCCATTTAATATATATTTGGATGATAAAATTATTTTTAAAAGCAACCTCAAAAATGGAAAACATACATGCTTAATGTCATCTGGTGTCTATAAAGCATTAGGTTGCAATTATTTCTTCAAATTCATTACTTTGTGGTTCTCCAGTTGATTACAAATGTTTCATTTATGTACATATTCTGTAATTTCATGTGACTGGGATTTCTGAAACATACTTTTAAAATCATTTTTAAGCCCTTATGAAGCTGTTTGGACTTGAAATAAACAAGGAAAAGAGATTCAGTTTGGGTTAACTTCTCTTGTTCGTGAGTTTCTTTTCTAGAATATTACAGAATTTTATCTATTTCCTTAGCTACTTTCATTAATAGTGAAATCATAACACTCTAAAGAAATAACTGGGCAATACCAGAATCAAGTTTAATACCCATCTGAAAATAATGTTTTTCTTTCTCGCTTAAAAAATAAATCTTATTTACATCTACTTGTTTCTAAAAATAAACAAATCTGAATGTCTTTTCAAGAGACTGGTTAGATCTTAGATACTATATGAAGTCACTGAGAAAGAATGTATGTTAAGACATCACTAGATCTGGTTCTAGAAAGGGAAGAGTTATAGTTAGGAGAAATAAAAAAATAGTCTATTGATTAAAAATAATAAAAAATATATCATGGAGTTTCATATTGTCAAAATACCCTAGCTAATTCTCTCTCAATCTCTCCTCTCTCTCTCTCTCTCTCTCTCTCTCTCTCTCTCTCTCTCTCTCTGTCTGTCTCTCTCTCTCTTCCCTTCTCTTCCTCTTGTTTTTGTTTTTCCCATCCACTGGTTTAGAAGTCTTATGACCAAGTTAGGGGTTCAAGAAAAGCTATCAGATGAAGAAAGTGCCTATAAAGATTTTGCAAGCAAAAACTCAAATGTTCAAAATCATGAATAATCTTTAGCACACTGCGTTATTCAGTTAGATGTAGTGTGTTACCACTACTCAAACCGTAAAGGGGCAATAACAGAGTTTAGTGGTTGGTAAGTATTATTCAGGGAAAAAAGTTGTCCCTTAGTTCCTTAATATTCCTCTGAATATTGATTTAAATCTATATTAATTTTGCATTACAGCAAGGGTTTACATGATCAATATGTAAAAAATCTGTCTTGAAGCAAAGGACAGGAGATTTGCATTCTAGTTGCGGGAATATCATTGACTAGTTCTGTACATATTTTTGCATATATCTCTCCAACAATAAATAAAATAAAAGCATGTTTCTATAAAGCCGTGCCCTCACACTGTCAAAACTGATGGTGTTAATTTTAAAAGTTTTTGTGCTCCAAAAATTCTGTCACTTTTAATCAATGTCACACAAATTTATCTTTCTTTACTTTTTACCATGTTTTCAGGTAAATAAAATTACTTGTCAGGGTATTTATTTTAATTACCACTTGATTAAAAGAGAATTATGAACCCCAGGCAAAATTATGTTACAGTATTTTAAATAAATTACAACATTTGCACTACAAATGCAAAGACTCCACACCCCCACATGGAAAAAAAAAAAGTTCCCACACCCCCAGAAGGAAAAGTCTGCACATAGGATATTTTTTCAATAAAATTTATATAGAACAATCACAGGAGTTAATTGGTAAAACCATAACTAATTCTTGAAATGATAGACCACCCAGTCACGGAACTATTCATGGGTTTTTGTTTTTGTTTTTGCCAGTAATTTTAGCTTAATGAGTACCAAAAAGTATCTGGGACAAAGGAAGACATGTCCCAAAATGTTTCAAAGCCTAGTCAGTATTTAAGAAAAAGGAAATGCTGTGTAATAGCCTGTTCTTTAATTTTGACCTTTAGTTTCAAATTATCATAAATTCAAATGATAAGGTAAAATATTTTTAATAAAGCAAAAATGTTTAAAATGATGGGAAAATTTCTCTCTAATAAAAGAAAATCCAAAGTATGTAAAGTAAGAACTAAATAGGGTAGTGAAAGTGGACACATTTTATTAACTTCTAATCACTTCGTTATATTTCCTCTTCATACTTTTATTTCATGAACTCATCTTTTTTCTCTGTTCTTTAAAAATGTTTTAGTTAAGGGTTTGGGGAATCCATTTGGCAAATACAATACAACTTGATGAAATTAAACTAGATCTATTTTTATGAAAGTCACTGAAATTTGTACTAAAAATAGAAATTCATTTAAGATTGAATTTGTAACTGGATCCTGAATATTTCCTTCACAGTAAATCCTTGTAACAAGGTAATGAATACTGCTAATGTGGATTTGCAATAAATAATGAAGTATTATTTTATAGAAAAGGTTTAGAGAGACATGGTTTGTAACTTAAAATCTGTCTTTCCTGTTTTGTAACAGGAAAATCTATCCTTTCATAACTTTGTTGACCTTTGAATACAAGGTAGACAAATGACCTTGAAAACTTAAGCAAAAGGTTAATGAAAAACTAGAGTTACAATAAACTTTTTCCATTCTCCTCCCTAAAAGTTCGGTTTTCATTTCCTTATCTCAAAAAAACAAGTCATAATGATCCAAGTTAGGGGGAAAATAGCCATCCCTTTGATCTTGAGTTCAGTGAGAAGATATGGTCATAACCCACTTGACTATTATTAACAGGTTTCCTGTTAGCTTTTAGGTTCAGTCAGTCACCTTAGAAGAGAAAATAACTTAGCAAAATAGGTTCTTATAATTATTTAAAGTCCAGTATTCCAGTATGTTTTTCCAGTAAATAACGTGATTATATTATTAAGAGTCTCATATTTGATGTTATTCTTCTCATTTCTAGTCCAACTATCTGTAAGAAAAAAAACTTGCTTACAAGATAAATTTTATCAGATAACATCTAGCTTAAAAATAATCCATGAAAACGCAAAGCACAGCAAGAACTAAAGCTCCATAAACTAATAGGCTTCATATTTTCTGGTAAGACATCCTACTGAGAGTCTTACTAGACCATGCATCCTCTCCTTTAAAACAGCAAGTTTACTAAAATCTGCTTGCAATAGACTCTATAAAGTCTGCAGGAAACTTGCAAAACTCCATTTGCTCTAAAAATCTTATTGGTATTTGAATACTATTTGTTTGAGAAATTTTTAACTATCAAAAACACTCCCCTAAGTAATGTTAATTAGTAAATAAAAACGTATAACTTACAGTTGTAAATTTTCAATTCATATTGAACTTGTTCTTTCACCTGGGTGACTCTAAGAATTCATGACTTAGCAGGATAAATGTCCTGTTCCCAAAGTTTAAATCACATGGGCTAATCCAAAAGCATTCCAGCTGTTCTGATTAGTCTAAAAAACTTTAAAAAATGTTTTCAACTTTAATTTGTAGCTCTTTGTCGATATAACCAGAGTAGCAGAAATGTTTTTAAAACTTACACTTTTTCATAATTTTACATAAATATTGTATTTATTAACATATAAGCATCTTTGAGATGAATGTATAGAAAATTCAAAATTCAAAATCTTTCTTATATTGCTAATAGCCCTTTCTGCTTAATCATCTTTTTTTATTTGTGTTTAGTTGTTCATCTTGGTTGTTCCCCAAGATGCTCTTTGTTAGGTATGTGAACAGCACTCTGCCAGAGGTAGCAAACCTACTACCCCACTTAAGGTGTACAAAGCCTGAGAATTTTAATAACAAGATAGAAAGTTGCTAGCTGACATGGAAAAGCAGCTCTGGGTCTCCGGGTCTTTGAGCATCACTTCCTTCCTCCATATATTAACTCCCGCCAGAACACTAGTGTTTCTGAAGGGATGGGTGACATCATTGCAGAAATTTGATTGTTTATAATTTGTGCCAGAACCAAAACCCAAGGCTTAGCCGAAGATTTTGATATGATGTACAATTTAGCTACATTTTTTAAACAGGTATTAATAAAACAAGATAACATTAAAAAAAATCCTCAGACTGACCGTGCAAGGTCAACCCTAGCAAGTTTCATTACAAGAAAGGAAAAAATCATAAATTATTCTGCTTCATAAAATGGGTATTTCCTGTAACTTTGTGTTCCTTGCATAAATAGAAGCTCATTTAGGTTTACTGAGTTGATAAAAGCAACATTTTAAATGCCAACAAACACCTTTTTCTTTACAGTGTAGGAATATGTTACTTCTGAAGTTCCAGGATTAAATGAATAGCAAACATTCTTTTAAAAATACTGTGAAGTGGCTATAGGAACATATTATATTAAGTTTTGTTGTTAAGTTTTGTTGAGAGACTTGGTGCCACCTTCTGATTAGTAAGAAAAGTAGTAAAGCTGCACTTGAGTACTAAAAGGATGACCTCTTTTGGCTTATTTCAGCTCTTACTGTAACAGTTACTGAACTAGCTAATTAGCTTGGCACAATTTCAAGCTATGGTATCACAGAAAATGATAGAGTCCAACAGAAGGCAACTCTTGGTGAGAATAACTATAACTCATCCTTCTCTGGGAGGTATTCTTGTGGAAAGGACTTTTAGCAGCTTTTTGATTTCTGGCACTGATTTGAAATAAAGAAAAACACCCATTTAATTCATCATGGTAACATTCAATAGCGTGTAAGCATAATGAGGAGACACCAAAGCATGATCTACGTAAGTAAGGCATTAGGGTAAGTTACTGTATGTTGCTTTCCAGGCAGTAAGCCTTACTTTTCAGATAAATATTTCAGAAAGTTATATATTCCAACAAATTGTATTAGCATGTGGAAATTGTTGACAAGGTGAGGATTCTTCATCATCTTTTTCTATCAAAGAGATTATACTTTAAAATAACTTCTCCCAAATAACTTGAGATAAAGATTGTAGAAAATTCCACTTGATTATCCTCAAAATCTGAAGTGTTGGCCTAAGATTATTTTTTTAAAGGAAAAGTACATGTAGTAATGAAGGGGAGTAGGCAGGCAGGCAGGAAGAGAAAGGAGGAAAATGTATCTTTATTTTGTTTTTATTTAGTTGTTCACACTTGTTATTTCCCTCTGGGTCCAGGAGTCAAACTCAGGAGTATGTGGCTTGCTCCTTTGGAGGCTGTTGGCCTAACTGCTGCTCCACCAGGGCATGCCTTAAGATTTTTTTTTAATGGCTTCCCAGATACCTTGACTATAGGAAAAGAAGACCCTTATTAAGCTCATTTAAATGTCCAATCTGCTTGACAGATATATTTTTAACACTAAAGTAGTCAATTGATGAATTCAAAGGTCTACAAATCTTGTAAAGTTCACTGTATCAAACTACTTCCTCATTAAAGTAGAGTATCATGCCTCTGCGCATCAGGCTCAGTACATATAAATCAGGTCTGTGATTAGCACTGGGTAAGTTCTGTGCTTGGATTTCAAGTCTAGAGTTCATCCATATTTGACTTCTTCCAGAGAGATTACAGTATCCTTAAGTACAAATCTTAGGAATTTTCATGGCATTGAATATGGTCAGGCTAGGCAATATTTCGAGAGATCCAAGAAAACACTTGTCCTTCTTCCCCTGATGACTCAGTAAGAGGGACCAGTTAACGAAGTTTCTCAAGTCTATTACTTTTGGTTATTAATCTGATCTCTTTTGTTCTTGCTTTTGACTTGTATTCTTCTCCTGATTGTGATTATTTTCTTGTCTCCCAACTTTTAATTTTATTTTCCAGAACAGGCTTAACAATCCCTCCTCTAATCTCAGCTGCATTCTGACCTTCTTCATTATCTTCTTGACTTAAATGTAACTTGACTCTTCCCTGAAAATATCACTGCTGCTTAACTCCTCTCTACACTGGTGACTGACTGTTCATCACTAGGATCAATACACCTCAGGTTTGGAAGTTATTTCTTATTCCACTATGCTTCCCTCTAGTTGCCTCATCATTTTTATATAAGCATCTCTTTGGCACATAATTCACAGCATCCTCCATGGCAGATTCTTGCAGTTAACCTGCAGTCTCTGTGTTCTTCATGGTCATGGACCTTGTGATCTCTGAAGAGAATCACTTTTTTTCAGCCACCCACTCCTATATTCATGCCCTGGATTTTATTAACATCCTCCAGAACTGCTTCAAGGATATTGCAATCATTATTTTTATATACATCTATCCTCTCATCAAAGCCTCTTTTCCTTCTAGCACTAGCTCGCCTCTGCTCAGTTCTCTGTTTCTTAAACTCTGGTATCTCTAATTGCATTGTATATTTGCATTGTCTAGTGTTTATTTTTCCCTTCTGGCTCCCACTTGATCTTGATTCTTTTCTAATGTAAATGATCTCATCAGTGTCATTATTTCCTCTATTTTCTTACAATGCGCTCAGTACCCTCTTCCTGCTGTCATATCAGTTTGAGAAATCTCAACACTTGATGTATCTACTGTCTTCACAGTTGTAGCTGGAGCTTTGATCTGTTCTTACTTCATCACTTACTAAATATTTTTGAGCTTTTCTAAATGTCAGATATCAATTAGGTAATAAGTATACACTAGTGAAAAAACAGTCATGGGTTTTACTGCAGTCTTTTTGATCTAGATGCATTGATTAGACAGCATAATTAAATATAAAAATACAAATTTGATAAAAGCAAACTTCTTAGTAGGAGTCCATATTTGCTCCAGGAGTATTATTATATATTATTATATATTGTAGTAATCTCTTTCTCTGTAAATCTTACAGAATACGTTCTCTGCTAGAAAGTGTTCTGGGTAACTTCTACTTATTCTTTTGATCTCCTTCAATTTCCAGAGAGATGTTAGATGCCACACAACATAATCATATGGCACTTAATATGTCAATAATAAATAATAGATTATCTATTGTAATTCTTAAGGAAGGGACATTAAAATGGAAAATAACTACATTTCTAAATAAAGGGTATATTTTGGGAGATATGAGAGAAGGATAAAGAAAGTACCTAAGTTAGGAAAAGCACATGAAAGAGGGACAACTGAATAAATACATAGAGACGGTGACTGGCTACACAGAGGAAGAGAGAACATTAATGCCTGCTGTAAGTGGGACATTTTGAAGAAAAGGAAAGATGCCTGTCTAAACTAGACTGGCCATATTTCTTTGAGACAAAAATGAGACTTTGGGATGTCAAAAGCAGGGAGGGGTTATGGGTTATGCTGTGGTGACTAAGGGGAGGGGAGGAGGCGGAGCAATCTGAATAGAAACAGAGCAGTCAGGCCAGCAACAAGTAAGCACTATGTGATGCTGATGGGCATATAGTAACAAGGTGTGATCAAGCAGGACTTCATACAAATGGCCAGGGCCACTGAAAGGAATTTTGATAACTTAAGCAAAAGCCTTATTTAGCAACTCTATAAGCCCTGCTCTAAATATCCTGCCTAAAACACATGCCGCTTTAACCATCCCGGGTTCCAAAAATGCCCACTTACCCCCACAGTACCAGAGACAACCCCCATAATACCAGAAATAACCCCCACAGTACTTACCTGCATCTCAGCAGAAACACTGCGATGTTCTGGTCTCTTTGAAAAAACAAGCATGTGTGGGAGTGGGAAGAATCCTCTTCCCATGTGGCTGCTGTTTCCTCCCAGGGAGCAGGAATATCAGTAGCAGGCATGACCCACCGCAGTCAGTACTGGGAATTGCTGTCTTTAATATGTGGCAAAAGGGGCAGCTGCTTTTGGGCCCCCACAACCAATAGCCCCTTTTGCCTCATTGGAAAGATGATCTTTGTTTATTAAAGTGGGGAATTAATATTTATATTAAAATGATAGAACTGCTGGTAAATATGAAACAGAAGACACGGTTCTGTTTTAAAATGGTACATATGGTCAACCTAGTCTAGACAGAACTACTGTGAAACTTTTTGTAGGATAGCTACATAAATCACTCTTATTGTTTCTTTAAGGAACATTAAGATAGAGATCTACATTATTCTTTAAGATTTCTGATAGTTGAATTGTGTTTCTTATATTTTCTTTTTATTGGAAGACAGGAGGAGGAGAGATTGGTGTGCAGATGCATGTTGGGGGGATCTGAGTTTTATTTTATTTATTTAATGTTTAGTTGATTGTAATGCAATGGTGTAACTGTTTTCCCTGAAAAATGTTAAGCTTCACAAGAGCAGATATAATAATTAACTTGGTTAGCACAGTGCCCATTCCAGAGTAAGTGATCATATTCATTAAGTGAATCTAAAAATGAAAAAAACAAAAGCATGAATGGACAAATTTCTATATTATTTTATGACATAATCATATTTGACAATAAGATAGCAAAGGTTAACCATTCAGAGTTGTGTAATAGTAGGGGCAACAGTAATTATAATTACTTTTAATTCTCTTTTAGGAGAAAAAAACTTTAAATTGTATTATTTTACAATTGCTTGATTTTACAAAAAGACATCATTAAAATGATCTTATTAACTTAAAACTAAATACAATTTTAACTGAATCTCTATCATTAATAAACTATTAGAAATCATTAACATCTGCCCTTTACTGAATCACCTTCTTGGAGGTCTTAGGTGAAGTGAGGTCTTATATTTATCCTATTTGTCTTTGTTGAACTTTTTGCCATGTAGCTCTACTTAGCTATGAAGTGACATAATAAAATGACTTCTTGTTTGTGCATCTCAAAGCTTCAATCAGAGCTATGATAGAGATCTTCCAATTAATGTCAACATTGCCTGTTGCAATTTACACCTATTGATATGTTAACAGCTATTTCAAAAGCATTGCTTGTCAATTTTCGCTTTAGCCCACATTTTCAATTGTCACAAGGGAGAAAGCAGAATTCTTAATTACCTTTTTTTCTTGTTTTATGCTCTTACACAGAGTTGCTATTCTTTTTATATTTAGATGTGTTAAACGATTTTTCCTGTTTGCTTCTGAGTATCTTGTTCTGCTTTTCTTTACTTTGATAAAGTAAATGTAGCTGGAAAAAGTAGATTTCTGGAATTTATAGTAAAAAACAAACTACCAATTTTGTGGAGCACTTTGCTAATTTGTAGGACTGTAGTGATAGATTAGGATAGTGAAATAAAGTCTATGTTTCGCCAATTCCAAGAATATAAGTGAGATTGTGTTATTAAAGTTCCTCATGTCATCATTTTTTATGTAAACTCTGAGTTACAGCTAGAATGTCATAGAATCCCTGAAGGGTTCAACATTTATCAGACAAAATAAATACACTGTAAAGACACACTCACTAAATCAATGTCTTAAACACATTGTATTGTTACCACTGTCATAGCCAGATCTATCAAATATGATCAAATACATTAGAGAGCAATGGAAGAATACTAAAATATTATTTACATTTTACTTTTATCTGAAATATATGAGTTATTGAAAACTGTTCTTGTTTAATTATTTTTTCTGATTCTCATTTGTTTAAATTTAACGTTTACACATATGTGAGTTATGTATTAGGTAGGAGTTTAAATGATGAATAATAATACATGGTCACAAACCTCAAAAAAATTACATTATAGGACATTTAAAGAAATTAATTATTAGTTCAAATTATACAAAATTGTTGACTATTTTTTTACTTAGATAATGCCATTTTCTATGATTCAATCTGATAATATGTGTCACAAATGGACATAAATATAAGCCACCTTCAAAGAGCGAAGAAAGGGCAATTTAATAGAAGATAATGAGAAAAGCTACACAGAGGAAGTAATGTTTGGACAGTATCTTCCAAAATTTAAAAGAATTGGATCTGGCATGTCTGTAGAAAATACATTATTTTACTCCTTTGTTGGGTTTTCTCCACCTCTATCAGTTTAATTTGTGGTTTGGCATCTAAACATGAAGTCAGTTCTACCACACACCAGTGAGAATGCAAGCAGAAAGCTCTGAGGAATTACTGGGATATGAATTGAGGACAAAAATCAACACTGACAACTGACACTTTCTTATTGACAGGTTCCCTGGTAAAGTGTTAATGACTTACTATGGCACTGTTCTACAGATGAGAAAAATCAGAGTAGAGATAGTGACGGTATGTGTCAGTAAATGTTTAAGAACTAATCTTTGGAAGTGGGGGAAGCCTTGCTTTGTCACTTTTGATAGTTTCCAAGTCCAAATTCAAAGTGATGGCACAAGAGGTAAAGCTGAGAAAAGATGTTCTCCATTCTCTGGAGCCAAGACAGTGTCAGCTGACTCCCCAACACTTGAAATAAAGAAATAAAGTGAACCCTGATTGGGAATGGTGTGTTCAAGTGCATTAATGTCATACTAGAGGCTCGGGGGAAATTTTTCTCTAACCCCTCCAAGGTTTTCTTCAGGCACTTTGGGTAAGCAAATTAACATCAGGCAGAGTAATAGGAGAGAAAAAAAATAGTTACATACATATGGAAGATTTATATGGCAATGAATTTTAGAATAAATGGGTCAGAATGGGGGCTTTTGTTCTTGAGCTAAGAATGGAAGAGAGACAGGCCTTGGTGTTAAGGAGAGAAGAGGGGGACTCACATGATGAGGTGTAATTCATGTGACAAAATCAGATGCTCCAGATTTTTACTCTGCCATAAGAGAAGTTTCTCTAATAAAAAGAGTGTTTCTGGAGTTAACCTAAATCTGCGTAATTTTTATTCCTGTAGATAATTAATGTAATGGTAATAGGTTCCCTTGAAGCCAGGAAGGCCCCTGTTGATTTTAGCTCTGCATACAAAAATAACACGTGGAAAAGCTACTCTGAACATTGATGGGAGGCCTATTTTTCATTATTAAATCTGTCCTATTAAAGAAAATAAAAACTGCTCTCTGGTGTAGTAGCATTTTGTTCAGCTGCCTTCTATTGGTGCAGTCCACATATATCCCAACGACTGGGGTTCATGTCCTGAGTCCAGGGAATAGCCTAGGTGAACAACTAACTAACATAAATGAAGTACTTCTTCCTCCTCTCTCTTCCTGTCTGCCTGCCTCTGCTCACCTTCATTCCTGCCTGTGCCTGTTCTTAAAAATAAAAAGAAAAAGAAAAAGAAAAATCTTCCTTACAGTCCTATAAACCCTATCAGATACGATGTTTCCCATATCTGTCTGGAGTACTTGTGTGGAGACTACCTAAAATTATTATTATTAAATTATTATTTTTTAAAGAGAGAGAAAGTAAGCATTAATGAAAATAGGTAGGCAGGCAGGCATTCAGAGAGGTGAAAGAAGCATTTTCATTCTTATATTTGCTCATTGTGTTGTTATTCTGGCCCCAGGTCATGAACCTGGGTCCTTGAGCTTTATGTGGACTATGCTGCTTCAGTCACAGACTTAACACCTGAGCTGCCAGGGAATGCCTCCCAAATTATTTTTACTCATAGTTGAAAATCAATTTTAACCTCTTAATATGCCACAGATTTTATAACTCTTCAACCCCCACCTCACCCCTCAAAAAAATGCTACTCTTGGTTGTCAGTAGATGCATTTTTAAAAGATTTAGTTTGTTTGTATTTTGCATGAATAATAAAAATAGCATTTATTCTAGAGTTCCATAATGTTGTATATTTTATTCTAGAATGAATCATCAGTTTCCTAAAAAGCATATAGCATTTATCTCTACTGGAAAATTAAAGAAGCAAGACACCAAGGGACATCTTTTTGAGTTCTTAAAAGGTAGAAGTCTATGGAAATTTAAACCCAAATACAGTAGCAATTTAAATTTGCTAAGCTTTTATTTTTTAGGTTGCCAATTTGAGTCATATTGAAAAGGGGTATAAAGACTTTAAAAGTTATTATCAGATGTCAGCTTAGTCTTACTTGTTGAATTGCTATCTTTTCTAACCCTTAGAAGCAGCGACCATGATACTTCATCATCTGCTAATCAGATCTGCTGTTTATCCAGGTCTTGTTGAATAGATAAAATTTGCATGACAAAATTTCTCCATCTGAGAAAAGTGCTTTATCCTTCAATTATCTTTTGCTGTGGGGTTCATTTATGAGAAGTCTCATAAACTCATATCAGACTTCTCCAGGCCTTCATCTACCCCAAATTTTTCTCTTTTATTTGAATTTTCTGATTTCCATATTTCTCTTGGTTCCTATCCATGCAGGGTTGTGTGTGTGTGTGTGTGTGTGTGTGTGTGTGTGTATGTGTACAAAAGCTTGAATTCTGATATTAAATCTCCTCTGATTCCTCGTCTTTGTATTAGTGCCCAGAAGAAAGGCGGTGTAGTCTGAATAATGTAGTACTCTTTTTTTTGTGTCCCATCTGTTCCATCTGCACATGTTTAAATAGGCTTGCAGATTTCTTTTAAAAACATATCCATTAACACAATGCATTGTGTTTTATAGCCTTAAACAATGAAGCCTCTTAAAGATAAGATTTTATAAGGTGGCATTGATCACTGCCTAAATAAATGTAGGTGCTCATTTTCTGTAACTGTGTTGTTGACTCCTGTATTCCTCCCTCTGTTTCCACTTTGTTTTAAAACTAACTCTTTGAAGACTTGCTGTCAGGCATTTCTCCACACCACAGTCCTTTGGGCTACAAGATGGCCAAGACTATGGATATTGCTACTAATCTAATTTTCCTATTGAGGATCAGAGCTTGGGAAATGGAATTTCTGGCTTCATCTTTCTTTTGGGTGGATTATATTTAGAAAGAATAAGAGAAAGTGAAAAAACAGAAGGAACACGAACCTCCATTGTTTCCTGATTCTAAAACCAGAGGCTCTGTAAATAACAAGACACTTTCCTCCTCCAAATTGCTATTCTCTTCTTTCCCAAAAACTTCCCTTTCCTCTCTACTCTTTTAGCCATTTTACTTTTGTCCTCGGTGATTTTTTTCCCTCTTATTATCTTCTTTAATAGTGTTTTCCTGGTTTCAGTTTACGCTTTCATTTTATTTGACATTTTTGGCTATGTATCAATTTATTTAATATTATTCAGTCAAAGAAAGCTATTTTCTCAGAGATTTATTTCTCTCTCTCCCTATACCTTGACCATTTGACCACAGACTTCCTTTGTCCTACCTAAACTTCAAGCCACTTGTCCCCTGAAAAACTGTACAGAAAGTTACAAATATAAATGTATCTCTTGGGAAAGAAAAAAATTAATGGTGTACCCACCTGTTGTCCTAACCCAGGAAAATCTCCCAACTCAATCTTGCTGAGCTCATTTTGAAGAAGTGAAGATATACAATGTAACATCTACCAAGGCACTTATCTCTCCCTGGAATCCACAATGGAAACTTTTTTTTTTGCCTCTGGGACTTTCTTGACCATTTTGAAATAACTATTGTCTTTGGATAATCTGCTATGGAGAAGCTTCAGTTTTGCAGTTGTCCTTAAAATAATTCAGAAGAAAAACTTCTCTCCATAAGATGGGTTTTAAAAATAGCTTTCGTTTTTCTTTTTCTTTTTTTCTTTTTCTTAAAGACTAGCTTTCGTTTTTCTTTTTCTTTTTTTCTTTTTCTTAAAGACTAATCATGTCTCTACCAAGATAATCTCACATTTTCAGACTTTGACATATCCAGTGTTATTTTTTCATCATCATGGCCTCACTCGCTATCACTGTGCTGGGCATTTATATTTGAAAGAGTATTCAGACATGATTATCTCTTGCTATTTTATACAGGAAACTATTATACAGTATAATAGGGACTGTGTTATAAATTGCTAAGAGAATCATAGTAAAAAAGCTACCTAGAGGCCAGGTGGCAAAGCCTGAGATCTAATTGAATGAATGTTATATTTAGGTCTTCCATAGCAGTGAAGATTTGAAAAATGCCTGCTTTTTGAAAAAAGAAATTCCAGTGAAGGGGATAAACCATATTAATATGCTGATGCTTGCAAAGTTCTTTAGGTTTGAGATATTTGTTGAATGGATAGATGCAACCTATTATTTTAATTGTTCCATTTAGTTTAAGAGCATAATCAAAAGTAATTTTGTCCTCTGTCTCATCCTGAGAATGCAACAAGCATTTGATTCTAGTATACATTGGTATGTTAGTGGCTTTTCAATGTTGAGTATATAAAATGTTACAGTCAGATGTGTGTTTTGACTCTGGGTAAAAGGAGTCAAAAGCAATCTAATTTGATTATTAGCATTGTGCTTTAGGTGATTGTACGCCACTTGATCAGAAGAGAGGAATTAAGTTGATTTGACAGCCCTCCAATTTTGCTTTTACTGTTATTGATTCATTGAATTCAGGCTTTTCTATTCAAGACTTGCTCTTGAAAAAGCAATGATGGGCACATGCAGCCTAATCACATTTCATTGTCCATTTTCTGTGGGTAATGATAAATTTCACTACCCAGATCAATTTTGGTCCAATTTACTCTAATAGAATACAACCTAAAGAAAATCTTTAGAGTAAAAGCAGTTTATTTTACAAGATGTATTAAAAGAGCAAAATAAACTAGAGGCATTTAGCTTTACAACTTTGGTTTAGATTTTATTTGAGGTACACTAACAAATCATGTGTAGGAATCCAGGGAAAATAAAAGTTGCTTTTCATGTTTAATTAAAGAAACTTTTCAGAGAATCATATATATTCAGAAATTTAACATACTTTAAACACTATTAAAGTTAGTGCCTTCATTCCTCACACATGCTTTAAATCCTATGGATCAGAGTGTGAAATGTACATTTTTCTGGGCCAATTTCTATATATTTTGCCCATTTATCATGCAAGATACCTCCCCTCCTTTAAAATCCTACTCAAAATGAATGGTATATTTTTTTATGTAATATAATGTTTTTCATATATTTATTATATATAGCAAAATATAAAAATATATTATAATGTTTTATATATTTAAAAAGAATGTCTAATTAGCTTTTCAATGTTTACATTTTTTCATGTCTTCATGTCTTTATCCATTCACTTAAGAAGTTGGAACTATAATTGCTTGCCAAAATGCACAATGAATTGTTTTCAAGGGCTAATAGTGTGCATTTTCCTAGAAACCAATTATGTTTGTAGGATTTGGAGACTGTGATGAACTGGACCCAGATTGATGTACACAATTAAAATCTTTCTAATCTGTGTATCAAGAGAATTGTTTAAGTATTGAAGAGTTAATACTGGGAAATGAGTTTCATTTAATACAGAGTCATATGCAAGGAAAAACTGTTATTGAGAGATATCATTAATTTTGTTTATGTGTGAGTGTGTCTGTGGGTGAGAGAGAGGGAGAGAGAGAGGGAGAGAGAGAGAGAGAGAGAGAGAGAGAGAGAGAGAGAGAGAGAGAGAGAGAGAGAGAGAGAGAGAGAGAGAGAGAGATATTAAATAAAAATAATAATAAGCTATAGATCCATTCTAAGTTCAATTAGGTAGAAAAGAGTCAAAGGAAATACCGGAAAAAAAAAAAAAAAAAAAAACAAGAAAGTGAGGTGGGAGGGAAAATAGCTCCCTAGAAATGCGAGAGTAAAGAACGTGAGATGAAGTTTCCAATACGTGGATCATCGTCATTTGTGTTGATTTCAAAATATTAACACTATTGAAATAATAACTAGCTTACTCAAACCTTTAAAGATGTTTACATGCTTTTTTATTTTTATTTTTTGCATTTAAATCTTACTATGCCTCTACAAAATAAATATTTTAATGCATTTGGTATAGCATAGAGAAGTTTACATTCATAGGAAAATCAGTCAAGGATCACCTCCAGTCAGAGGTTGTCCTTAACCCTTTCTATCTCTCAGATAATATCTAATGAAGTACTATTTGTATTTGTGTTGAAAATTCTTTCAGTAAATATTCAGTAAACGTCACTGAAATTGATACAGACAATTCCCACTTTGCCTGATTTACAGAGCTGTAAAAATGACCATGCCAGGTGAAATTTTACAGAAATCTGAGTAACCAATAGGAAAACTATGATTATTCGATGATCTTTTAACTCTTGGGTCAAAACATAAAATATATATTTTACTGTTGTAAATGAATAGAAAAAATGTAAAATGGTAAAGCTGGCATTTATTTTGTATATTTAAAACTTTAGAATCAAGGAAAGTTAAAATTTTTTATAACTCTACAAAAATACTCTTTTAGCATAGTTTGAATAGCCCTTAATTTCTCCTTGCTATACAATTATGCTATGTAAAGGACATTTTTTCTATGCCTTTATAAATTGTCATACTCAATTTTAAGTTCGGATAAGCTTCTAACAATTATTCTTTGCAGTTTCAGTTAATGAATTATCTGTGGGAGGTTTTTTGTTTTTGTTGTTTGTTTTTTAATGTGCATTGTTTTGCCAGCACCACTTCCTCTGGGACCTCTTCATCCGTTTCTTCATAACTACTTCCCTCATTCAGTCAGCAACTTTGCCTTCACTAAGTTCCTCTGGATGCATACCTAATGGGCAGTGTCAACATGCAATCAAATAGCTATTGCTTTAAAACACTATGTTCATTTTGAATTTCACTTCCTGCATCATCACTTTCTGATTCTATACTTTGGCATTTTTTAAATTACATTTTACTGGGGCAGGAACACCTAACATGAGATCTACTTTCAAAAATTTTTAAATGTACATTACATTGTTGTTAACAATAGGTACAGATTATATACAGCACATCTCTAGAATGTATTCATCTTGTTTAGATGAAATAGACTCTTTAAACAATTCCCCAATTTCTAACCCCTCAAACCCTGACAACCACCATTCTATTCTCTGCTTCTATAAGTTTGACTATTTTAGGTATCTCATATAAATGGAATTATGCTGTATTTGCTTTTCTGTGACTGACTTATTGCAATTATATTATGTCAAGATTCATCCATGTTGTTGCATACCATGGCGCTTCCTTCTTTTATGAGACTTTTAATTGTCTCATGTTATGTATATACCACATTTCCTACATTATTCATCTGTCAATGAACATTTAGTTTATTTCAATCTATTTACTATAGTGAATATCATGCTGCAATGAGCACAGGGATTTCAATTCCTTAGGATAAATACTCATATTGGTGTTGCTACATCATATGATATTTCAATTTTTTGAGTAATATCCATAGTATTGTGCCTAGTGGTTGCACCATTCTATATTCCCATCAATAATGTGCAAATGTTTCAATATCTACACATTTCGTCAGCATCAATTCTTTTTTTTTCTTGATTAATAACCTCCTTTACATGGTTGAAGTGATTCTGTTATCCTTTTGTCAGTATCAACCAAAAGACACAAACCAAAGTTACTTTAAACAATGAAAGGTTTGATATCTATCTATCTATCTATCTATCTATCTATCTATCTATCTATCTATAAATCTCTCTCTCTCTATATATACGGAAACAATAAGATAAAGCACTGCCTTCCCAAGTCCTCTGCTAAAATCATCTTTCTTGGAGCTCAATTAAAGAAGTGCATTATGACTGGGTAGGGAGTTGCTGAGGAAGATTCCTAGTGTTTGCTGACTCATATATTTCAAGTTCAAAAATGACTGAAATGCCTCCTCTTGGTGATGCTTTTAGTATTAAAATTAAACAAGGTCAACTTTAGTTCAGTCCTAGCCATTCTGTGTTTCCTCAGACTGACTATAAGATGGGTCAAAAGCATCATCTACTTCCCCCAAGGCATTCATCTGTTCTATTGGATAGAATTTTTATTAGCCAGGGGCTAGTTTCTGAATGGCCATTCAATGACAAATTCCCTAGAAAATCCGTTAGGTCTTGAGGATGACCTCAGGGAATATTTTCCATTTTACTATTAAGCTCTACTACTGCTGACCTTCTAACAATTGTTGACCAAATCCTCTATCAATTTTCCATTTTTGCAAAATGGTGTTTTGGTGTATTATTGGGAGTCAAAGAGCCCACAAACCTACGAACTTGTTATTGGTATGTAAACTGAGTAATAGATGCCAATAACTATCACAGACTTTCAAAAAAGTAACAAGCAGTCATTGATCATGATCCACATCGTTTGTTTATGTAGAGACTTACGGGTTGAAGAGCTTGCAAAAAAGTTCATACTTTATGAATTGTAGTTAATATACCATGGCAACTGGAATCTGAATCATGTTGTTGGGGGCTGGAGTTATTTAACTTAAAACTTGTGTATAACAGGAATATGCAAAATGAAGTCTGCCTGTATATACCATGCCATTTTAAATATTATATATATACTACTAGTAATGCTGTTTGTCTTTCACTAAATTGAAGCCACAAAATACAGGATTATAAAGATGGCAATGACATGAGTTACTATCAAATGATTGACTCAAGTACAGTAACTTATTTCTGTTGTGTTGATGTCAATTGAGAAACTGTAACAGGTTTAAGGAAACAGTAAATCTGTAGGTCAGATCATTAATGAGAGTCTACTATCAATCATTAAATTTTATAGCTTGAAAGGTCCTTTGAAATATACATTTTCAAATACATTTTCATCAATAAAGAGAACATAGTCCCATAGGATGTAGTGAGTTATTTAAAAAATACTGTTACTGTCAGTCTTCTATAAATATAAGGGATTTTAATTTACAGTATAAGAAAAAAGGTCAATGAATATACCTCAATTTTAAAAATATAAGTTTTAAATAATATATATTATATTTACATATACATAACCCAAGCTAGACATTCAGCATGGACTCAAGGCCTCTGAAAATCTGTAGCGGGAAAATTCCATTTATAGGTCACAGAAACTCCACATAAAATGTTACTTAAATTGCCAATAGCATCAATAATTTAACTCATACAAATTTAAATAATCTGATGATAGATTTTTAATCAAAATTTATAATGAATGTTGTTAGAGAGTGAATATTTATGCCTCACTTCTTTCTTCCATTTCAGTATGAATGTTGAAATCCTATGCCCCAATGTGACAGTATTTGGAGGTGGGCCCCTTGGGGGTTAATTAGGTGTAGTCTAGGCCACAGGGGATATGACCCTCTTGATGAGATTACTGCTCTTGTAAGAAAAGGAAGACAATGATCTTGCTCTCTCCATCCATGTTCACTCAATAAAGGACATGTGAGAAGACGGTAACTATAGACAACTAGAGGTTTACCTCTTCCTACAGGGCATTTACAAAGAATTCAATCTTCTGGTACTTTGATCATGACTTCCAGAGCCATGAGAAATAAATACCTGTTTAAAGCAGCCAATCTATGGTATTTTGTTATATAAGTCCAAGCTCACTAAGGCAAATTTAAATATAAATACTTTCATTGGATTTTTTTCTGATATCCTGACATATAACCATACAACAGTTGGCTATAATTCTCCACTTTCCTTAGTGTCAGTTCAAGTCCATTTAATCAAATATCTTTTGGGTATAAGGGAGAAATATCCACTTAGAATATCTCATATAATACTTAGGTAGAAGACTGGTAAGAACAATACAAGTATGATGGAATCCAAGAAGAAATTAAGTACAACTAGGTCTTTCAGGAACTTAATGGCAGTATTTCTAGACTCTTTAGTTCAAATAAAGTAGATCAATTATACTCTTAATATATAGGCACTTAAATTGTGACTAAATTATTGGGATGCAATTTTTTTTTAAACAGAAAGCATATATATCGCTATCCTGATTTATTTTCTGTTTATGCTTGATTTCTGAAGGCACCTAACCCAGATGGAGATATGCAAAGTTCTGTGTACTTTTGAAGCTAGAATAGTGGCTAGAATAGTATGAGATCACCTATAAAAATCTTCATAGGTAGCCAGTTATATGGGACCAACACATTAATTCTTGAGGGATTGTGCCAAAACGGAAGGCCATATCTGAACAGACATCTCTGAAGAATCTATAACTACAACTAGTTTCATGCTGTCCTCTTATTTTATTAAAATGCTTTACAATAATGAGAACGCTTTACTTTGCATCAAAAAATGAACAGCTCCATTCTCAGGTTATTTAATTAATCCTCTAATGGTAGAGCCTGTGAACTTTTTATGTATACTAAAGGTAGAAAGTAAATATTTTAGACTTTGCGTGACAAAATTGTCTTTATGGTACCTGCTCAACTTTGCCCTTACAGCAAAAATGTAGCTATAAGTAATACATAAATGAGCATGACTCTGTTCAAATAAAACTTTAATTAGAAAAAATTGATAAGAAAAAGGATCTGACACAGGTGTAGATTAGCAACCTCAACCCATGATCTAATGCATGCTCTCTATGTAAATTCTCTTTTTAGTTCTGTGATAAATCTTTCATCATTCCTTATATTTGAAATAAAAGATATCCCAAGTACCTGAGTAGTGCAATCGCTAAGTAACTTTTCAGGAAATATACCTAATGTATGCTTACATTTATTGTTATAAAGATTCCGAAAGGACAAAAATGGTATACACAGTGAGGCATACCTACAATGGTACATATGTCTTTATTCTGTGACAGAGTATCAATTTAAGTTACAAGGGGATGTGAGAAGAATTAAATGATGCAGCAATGTCAGGGGAAAATGGAATAAAAAGGCTACTGAACTTGGTAATGAGAAGCTATTGGTGTCCCTCAAGAAAGCAGTTTCAATAGAAACTATCAAAACAGAAACTAAAATGCAAACTATTTAGGTCAGATAATAATAAGCTGTATAAAATCTCAAATAAACATAGGTTAATTGCAAATGCACTCAAATGAAATATTATCTTTACTTAAAACCACTTTCATAATGATTTTAGGCCAGTTTAAATAACTATATTGCTAAAATAGCTTTGCTTGGAGTTTATATATGTTTTCTATGTGTACACATTTATTGTTTAAATTCCCTGTGCCACACTTGAATTTAAAGCTGTGACCTCTGATCTCAAATTGACTTGCTGACAATAATGATTAGGATGGTTGGTGAGCAGCACAAATTTACTGATAATCTCTCTGTAGTAAAGTCAATGACTCTTTTTCCCAAGGAGAAAATTCAGTTATTAAAAAAAAAGACTTTCATTGACATACTTCCTTAATTCACTTCATTTTCTAGTCAGATATAAACATGCTAAATTCTATAAGAATTCATAAAATAAACTAATGTGAATATAAATATTCAATTATTCTGTCATGACAATTGGCATTTGATTTTGAGCATTATGAAAATCACCTCAAGATAGAATAAAAAAATGATTCCAATCTGATTTCTACTTGATTCTGCTTTGTACAAAAACAAAAGTTTTAGTTTGAGTAGGGAATGCAAATAATTATAAGGAAAGAAATATTTCTCACATTTTTATAGTTTTGTATATGTTTTTATTTCAACAATTATTCAAATTTTAAATGTACTTGACATTATTAAAGTCAATTTGATTACTTTGGAAGACATGGTCTTTCTATTTCTGTCACTCAAACTTCAAAATAAAAATATCATTGTGTTTGGATTTCTGAGTTGGTGTAGCAATTATTATTTTTCTTCCTCTTTCTGTTCCTTGTGAATCCTCTCCTAGTTCACTAATGCTTCAATTTAGCTCAGTACAACAGGATGTCATATGATTTATGACTTCTTGTTTTGTGAGTTTTATAAATAAATTTAATATAAATTCAATATAGGCTTCAGTTATAAATAAATTTAACATAAAGTTTGGTTTTCTTTGGGAGAAGAAATGATAGGCTACAAAGATATATGGTGGTGATTTTGTTCTTATTTGGAGGTAATATAGACTATTTCCAACAAATTAAATTGCACCTGAATATTTGTCTTTTATGTCCTAGCTTCTTCTATTATTTGTTATTTCCAGTGCAGTAGAAAACATGAAAGTAACTTGTGACTTGATAAATAGATGACAGTTTAAAGGGCAGCAAAAAAATAAATAAATAAAGGCAGTTATGTAAGTTTATTGTTAGAGGTATAAATAAGTACCTAATGGAGAGTAGAGGAGGATACCTAATTTGCTGACAATTTGAGAAATTTCTAATGCCTTTATTTATCTGTATTATCCTGAAAGAAAACATATGAGGTTTCTAGATCAAACACAAACTATTCCTTTAAGTCCAAATCCATCCTCTGATGCAATGTAACAAAGAGATGAGAACCAGTTGGTTACACCTGTGTGTACTGGAGAAACCAAATGATAAATCTTGTTGTTTATATGAGAACTGCATACAGGCATACAGTTCTCTCTCTGTCTCTCGTTTTACAATGCATAAATGTAATGTCAACTGAATTTGGAATATTAGATGACTTTAAGGGTTTCATCGCTATTTGAAGTAGAAGCATGTAGCTCTTGACATAATTCTCTATTAACTTCGAAGATCACTATTTTATCTAACCATCCTTTAAGGTGGATTATATATATATTTTTTTTTTTTGCCTATAATAACCTAAGCACTGAAAAAACATGAAAATGTTTTCTCTGCAGTTCCATGTAATTGAGGAAATTTTCTCTTATTGAAATGACATTAGAAGATTGTTGGATGTCTATGAGTTTACTACAAAAGGGGTAGACCTTTCCTGGCAGAGGGAACGGAGGCACAGTATTCAGGATACAAGGAGAACATGGTAGACTTCATATTCAATGTTTAATAGTTGTTATTTCTCGGAAATGGCATATGAAAATGAATTGGGAGTTTAAGGGTAACTTTCCAATTTTATTTAACATAAATTATTTGAATAACTCAGATTAAAACTATATTCATATGCTATTTGCATTAAAAAATTTGAGTTAAAAAGTGACCACAAAAGGTCATTCAGGAAATTAGGCATTAGCTGAAGAGGTACGAGAACCAAAGTAATTACTGATCATGAGAATTTGCACATCATACCTACTAATTTGAACTTCATTCTATAGATACAGCGATCTCTTGTACATTTTCAAGGAGAATCATAGAATTAATTCTAAGATTTAGAAAGACAACTATAATATGATAGGTACAAATAAAGAAAGAAGGAGAATCAGGAGATGTAATTAAGATGGCAAATCTGGAGTTTCCATGATTGAAAATTCAAATGATAGCAACGAAAGAAGAAAGAGAAAACACTAAAATATATTAGCTATATCAGGTCATAAGCCCCTAGTGAGTGATAAGATGTTTGACTTATAGAACATGAGAGTCAGGATAAATCCTGGGTTACCCATTTTGCGGTTGTTTGGATGATGATGCCATTAACTTGAAAGAGAAAATTATGGACATTTCTCTTTTGGTTTTGAAGAAGGGTGAAGATAATGGATTTATTTTTATGTCCTCAATTTGAGATTCTATTAAGTAGGCTGTTAGAAATGTTTAGTTGTAGCTAGAAAGTTAGAAGTGACATTATAAAAGAATCATTGAAAATTAGACACATGTTCTCCCAGTGAGAACCCAGAGAAGGAGAAGAAACGATGAGATCTCAGAAGACATCTATATGTCACACAAAACTTAAGATCTGAACTTTTGCAGCTATCTGCCTCAGTTCTGTGGTGCAACGTTATCACTGCCAACGGCTCTGATTTTCTAGGCTACTTTCTCATGTTTTCCACTTCATGGTCATCAAATAGCTGTTGCAATTTCAGATATCACATCCACTTCATATCAGGAATAAAGGATAAGGAGTTGTACTGTTCTCATCTGTGTCCTTTTATCAGGAAAGCAAAAGCTTCTTTAGATTTCCTAGTTTTCTACTGTCTCATAGATCAGAACTGTATTAAATAGCAACACATCCTTAGGAATAAAACTGAGAAAATGATAATTTAATTGGCCAGACTATTGCCCAAACAAAATGAGAATTATAACTGCATAAAAGAGTGAGTGGGTAGTTGCAACTTCAGTATCTGGCACAAGAGATTTTAAGGAGACTGAGCTGAGTAATATTATATGTTTTATTGTTTATTCAGATGAATTGTTTTAAATAAATTGTTATTTATGAAAATAAAGTATAATTAAAAACATCTCCAAACCTGCTACTTAAAATGATTTAACAACAAGCAGAGGCCACACTGTTGCAGGATGGAACTACCTCCTGCAGAGTCAGTGAAATATAATCAAAACAGAAACACCCCTTCCTCTGGCAACAGCTCTTCTGAGAAGGTAGTGTAGCAAAGCTAAAGCAAGGGCCTTTTAGAGGCCTATATAAGAACTAAAGAAGTTAAGTAAGGAAAAAAAGAGAGGGAGGAGGTTGAGAGGGCGACTATCCCAGTTAATAGTTTACTGAGTACTCTGCCTTTTAAATGGATTATCAGAATGCCTTGAGTGATTTTAAGGAAGAGTTATGGAAACTGATGCCAGAATATAGTGAGTAGTGGAAGAGTAACTGGTCAATGTAGGCAGTACAGATTGTTCTCTACAATCTTTGGTGAGAAGAAGAATGTAGATAGAAGGGAATGAATTATTGACGAGTGATAGTTTTACCACCAATTGAAGCAACTTGATCATATTTGCAGACTTGAAAAAGTTTAGAGAAATAAGAGATAGATCTAAGAGAGACAATATAGTTGACAGAGAGAACCAAGTTCATCCTCAGGTAGGTGATGTGATAGAATGAGAATAAAGAGGCAGAATAAGGTAGTTTATTAGATGCTTATACTTTTACTTCATTTATTCCGTCATTTCTCAATAATGTCATACTCTTTGTTTTCTGACATTGAACTTTCAAAATTACAGGCATTACAAAGGTATTGTATGTTTAGGTTTTTAGATGGCTGCATAATCCACAGGGATGCTTGAGATTTACATCATTACTATTATCGCTTATCCAGGTTTGAAAACTTTCTCTATGTTTTCGAGTTACACTTTGTTTAAAATAGCTGCAGATAAACCTAGGGATTAGATTCATTAACTGAAAGTGGAAATGTAAAGATAATAAATTATCATTTCTCACATATCGATATTGAACACCGCTTTCATGGAAGGCCTGTGCAAGAAAGACAATGTTATAATGAATTGGGTGAATTTATCAGGTGAAATATCCGGAAGAGTGTACCCTTAGGTGATTACAAGCACTGGGCGGGAGTCAGATTTCCTCAAACACATGCTTTCTCTCAAGTCTGTCTTGAAATTATTTCCTCTGTCTGGAATCTCTCCCTCACTCTTGGACACTTTGCAAACACCTATAATTATCCAAAGATTCCATATCAATGTCACTGTTTCTAGGTAAACCATGTTTTATGTCTCTAAGCAATACCTGGGGTTTCCTCACCTTCTGGTTCAATGATTTGCTCCTATTGATTATATTGATTAATATCTATGTTTCCTCCACATAATGGAGGATTCTTAAGAATAGGAATTTTTCTCTAGCAAATTTTATACTAACAGTGCTTTCCATACTTCTTAGAATAAAATTGGCTCTCGTGATTGACTGCATGAATGACGAGAAACACAAATTTTTTTTGTCACTCACAGTCTGGTCAATGTAATAACTTTTATTATTTGCTACATGATAATTGGCTTATCAATGGAATAGTAGGCATTAATCAATTAAGATTTTGTCCCCATAATAATAGACACAAACTTTCAAATTCAATATCCATTATAATGAAGTATTTTATCATTTTTAAAGTACATTTTTGGTAAGCACTTCTGGGAACTCTGTCCACCAGATTCTCCTAAAAATGTTTTTTTTTCTCAGGTTCATAAAGAATATAAATGTATTACAAGAACTTACAACCCTAAAGCAACAAAAAAAAAATTAATTCACTAAAGAAGATTGATAAGTGAGTTGTCACTTAAAAACTGACATTTTCCAAAATTGCATCATCTGGGGCTCTTTCTTTGCATCTGTATACATTTTATGGAATGAATGTTTCATCAAACAGACTTTGCAAAAGTATTAGAATTTATGGAGAAAACATTTTAGGCATTTTTTTTTTGTCTCTAGTGAAGCTAAAGTCTTTGTGCCGTTTTAAACTTCTTCAATGTAATGTTATATCTGATAACTAGAGAAATAATTTAATTATGCTTCTTTGAATCAAATAAAATATTTTTTTCTAGTTCTAATCAGTAATTGTCAAAGATTGTTCTTCTTTCAATGTTTGAGGTTAATATTGTTCCAAGATTTTATCTTAGTTTGTAGTTTTACCTTCCACAACTGATGAATCTTCCATGTGACAGTAATAAGATATTTCCATCAAACTTCTTTGGATGGGTTTGATATCCAATGAGTGCCAAATATGGTTAGGTTAGAAATGAATATTCATCAAAAAAACAAAAACAAAAAAATACTTCCTTTTGTCCATTAGCTCTTTGGGGATTAGTGCAATGACTATGAAATGCTAATATTTCTTAAGAAAATTTGTTAAAATTTTATTATGTTTAACCTGTTTAAATAAGAAAATTATCCCTTTCATTTTCTTATTTCTACTTTCAATTGTTGGGATTTAATTAAACACCGCTATCCAACGCTAAGTGCCTGCTTTAAATATATTCCAACAATCATGTGATGTAATAATTTCAATTCCTTTGCTAAGTTATTCTGACTGGAAGATAACATAAATTAGAAACAAATAGACTAGACTACATTAAGTTGAATTAAATATAGATCACTCTTGATTGATAAGTATACAACTGTGAATTTTTAAGGTAAAACTATGGAAGAGTTCAGAAAAATAGAGAAAACTATATGTTAGAAAAATTTATAGTTAGTGTGTTACAAAATAGGGTAATATTAAAAGGATGAAATTTTGGATACTCAGTTTTGTTTTTGTTTTTTAATATAGAAAAAATTATCTTATGTAGAGATTTGTAATAAACCCTCAAATTAAGAAGTTTCGTCCATGAGTTATTTATAGCTTTTTCTTTTTTAGAAAATGAATATAATATTTGAATATAATATTTCAATAAGTGAGGCTGCTGCTGCTTTTCATTGGTAGGGAATGGTATTAGATCTTTGCTTTGCAAAGTAAGTTTTCAAAGGGTATAGAAAAGTAACTTAATCAAAGTTCAGCTATGGAATGATGGGTTCATGTCTAAAAGTGGCATTATTAAAGTTGGTTTGAATATACTGAACAGCAGAAAACTTGACATTATCTAGAACTAAAGAGGAAAATTTAACAAATTCCATCTTGAGAGTAGAAATTCTGAGAATACATGACAAAGGAAGGCAAGAACATACATTTGTGGAATGTCATATATCAGCTAATGATACCCTTTCACAAGGCGGAAAGTTAGCAGATTATTACTGGACAGTGCAGGACAGTCAATCTCTGGAGACCCTCAAAACTCAGAGTTTAGAAATTAGTTTATGCAAGAGTCAGCATACTACAGTTTTCCAAACCTAGCATGACTAAAGTAGGATATAAATATACATTAAAATAGTAAGACAATGTTTTATGTCAATAGCACTGACTTGGGGAATTTTTAATACATATTTTTTTCTAGCAAAAAGCTGTCATCTGACATGAAATAGAGATAGTTATGGTTGTGCCAAAAAATCTTGTTACTGTTTATTTAAAACTCTGCCTTTTTTTAGTGTCCACAAGTGTTTGTAAGGCAAAAAAATGAAAGGGGGTAACTCCTCATCTCCTTAGAACTTGATTGGCATATAGGTGACCTAATGTGCAATATCTTATAAACACTACTTTCCGTTTCTAGCCAAGAAACATTTTAAGCTTTTGACATATTTATTTTAAATGACTGGATGGAATGACATTTTTATTTTTAAAATGGGGATAAAATAGATTTCCTTATATGTAATCAGAATAGAGAAAGAGAATTTCCTTTTCTTCTATCTAATAAATAAATAGAAACCCAGACCCAGATTGATAAGTCTCTCCACAGGATCTTATTTGAATTCTGGCAAAAAAATAAAAGTTGCCGAAATTCCAAGAAAAAAACAAACAATCTGCAAGGGAGCTTGTCATGCAGTTTTATTAAAAACACTACCACCAGTGGCAACGATAACTTCTTGTAAATCCATAATTAAGACAAACATTTAATACTGACTCAGTGGTCCATTTCAGGGTTGTAAGAGATAGAAGAATGGAAGTCATGTCCTGCCCTGGTGAAGTAGTGGTTGAGTGCAATTCATGTACATCCCAAGGACTCAGCTTCCTGTTCCGGGGCAAAACAACCAGGATGAGCAACTAAATGCAATAAACAAACGTTTCTTCCTCCTCTCTCTTCCTGCCTGTCTGCTACTTGCCTTTATTCTTGTCCAAACCTTTTCTTTATGAAGAAAGAACGAGCGAGGGGAGGGGGGAGGGGGAGAGAGAGAAAGAAGTAAGTCTTAATGTTTGTCTCTTTCTGGTGCAGTCTAATTCAGTAGCATGGACAATATAGTATTCGACAGCTCTCATATTTCCTATGGTTCCTATTGCTTCGCTTAATTCTAATTGTATTTGAACCAGAATCTTGGCTCAGAATCTGTAATGTGAGGATGTTAAATATATGTCATGTGTAAAGTATCTGACGTTATGTTGTGCATTGTAAGAAACTAATAAAAACTAGAGCCATGAGAACCAAAGAAACCAAAATCTATAATTATTGGCATTTTTGGGAATTGTTTTAAAAACATTTAGCCATTTTAATCCAATTTTCTTTCTTTATGGTCCTAAACTACAATGGGAATATACACATAGGGTTTCAATCCACATCCTCCTTTCATTCTCTTATTGGAGAATATAAACCAGATCTATGGCTTATCTAGTAGATAAATCTTTTTCAACATACAGCAAAGGAGACACAGAGGCGCACAATGAATTTTCATCAAATTCTGTCTTTAAAAATGGCTTAGCATTGACTTTGATCACAAAACAATTTTATGCTGACTTATAGTTAGAAGCTCTGTTTTAAAATATTTGATCAGAATTGTGTTATTACGAATGGCTAGTTTATAAACAATACATTCAAATGAGAGAATTTGTCTTACTCAAGTTATGCATTTCTTAGAATTAGTTTTAGTGTTTTTGTCATATGAGATATGGTTATGAAGAAATGCAGATGATTTATTTTTATTGGCACCTGTGTATTGTCAAAATAGATGCATTGATGATACATTCATGCAGAGAGTTCAGCTGTAGATACTACTCGATGTATTTTTCTTTTCAATTATCATTATAAGCAGTTTAATAAAAGTACAAGAAAATTGGCAGTATTGCTTTATGAACACTTGAGCTTTTCCCCTGAAGGAAGGAATAACATGTATATCTCACGCTGCTATTTGTATTCTTTATTTATATTTTTAATATGTCTTATGCATGACAGATATGGTTCCAAACACAATGTGGATTATTAAAAACAAAAGAAAGAGAAATATGTGCTTAAAAATTGTGGATAATTCACACTGAGGTTATTCAAAAGAATACAAGAATAAGCTGCACATTTTGAAGAAAATTACGGTTTAGATGAGTCTAAATTAAGTTTAATATGTCAAAGAACAAATATATTCTAATGTACTAAAGCAAAAAAGAAAATTGCCAAATGAATAAATTATCCCTTGCTACACTTCAAACAACAAATTGGTTGTTTACTTAGCATGTTGAGTCTGTCTACAGGCCCCTAATGAGCATTAAAAATAAAACAGTTGAGCCATCATGTGGAATCTGTTTTCAGTTCTGACTTCCATGACTGAACTCAGATGTTGTAAGTGCTGATATTTGCCTATAGGGAATCTTAGAATTGCTAATGGGATGGCCAGCATTAACTGACCATAGCAAATCCTTGGGAGTAACTAACATTCTCCTCTTGAAACTCATGACTACTCTACTGAAAATATACCAACATCACATTGTAGTTTATTTCAAGGATGTTATATAATGAAATTGCTGCCACATTTTGAATAAGATCCATTAGCTGTCTATTTATTTTTGCTTCAAAGATCGGTTTAATGCCTTACCATCTTGCTGATGTGATGGTGATATCTGATATAAGTTTTATAACCACAGAACTAACTGGTAAGCATGATGGTACTATATATATTTATTTTGTTTTTATTCCTTACTACAGAAATCCTTCACATAGGCAACTTCCACAGTTTCTTCATGAAAGATAGCTTGAGTACAACCCTCACCATCCTTCTAAAAGGAGGCTACTTGATAATGTTGATAGTGCAAACATGAATACTATATATTTGCGTAATGGAATATCAGCTGAATGAGGTGCATTGAGTAGGTGATAACACTGGATACATCAATTTTATTTAAAAAATGATAAAATACCAGAGCTTTCATGTTCTTCTCTAGTTGATGCACTGAGTCTAAAGTCAGTTTAAAAAACTACATAATTGGGAGACAGAGGTATCAAAAGCAAATACTTCTTGTGTAACTTTTATTTGTCTGCAAATTAAAATCTTTGAAGGGAACACAGAATGTCAAAACCATTTTTAAACCTCCAAATAACTTTAAATGGAAACAACTTAGATATTATTAAGAAAAAAAGTGGTAACTCCTCTACATATTCATTTCTGACCACTAAGATTTAAATTTCAGCTGTTCGAATTAAAAAATCCATCAGGTAGATCATTGCAATCTTGGCCTATTTATTTTACTAGCATTATATAACTTGCCCACACTGAATAATGGTTTACCACTTCCTACAGAAGTGACTGAATGAGTGATGTATGTAAACATCTATGATCTACAGGATTACTTCTATAAAAATTTTTTATGTAACATTAATTGACAACTGATCTCTGCTAAAGGATTTGTATGACATCCAACTAATGGTTGCAGAATAGCAAATATAAGCTTAAGTTTAAAGGATATATAAAACAACTCTTCTTACTATCCAGTTTAGCACGAGAAATTATAAGGTAGGTTATATGATGCTCATACCTCTAGTAGACTATGATTGCTGCCATTTTACTGGATAAATTTTATGCTTATATCAGTTTAGACTTAATGGTCAGGATTACCATATCTCTATCAAGTTTTGTTCATTTTCCAGTATTATTTTCATACATCCCCTTAATAACTGTAATCACCCTTCCCTAGTTAAAAGGTAGGATTATTTTTCTGAATTTTCATCTTGGAACAATATATTAAAGGAAAATTTACCACGAATGGACTTAAAAACCTCAGCAACTTAAGTCAAAAGTTACTAAATTAAAAAAATCCTTTCTGTGATTATAAATAGTCACAGGACATTAGGGATCAATGTCTTAATAGCTCTATCATTTCAGGAAGTATTACAGGAATATTCCCTTTGAGGATGTGATTTGTGAGCAACATTATTTCACAAATAGAAGTATTGAGTCTTTACAGTCAGAGAAATATAGAGTGTAAATAATGTAACTTTTGTACAAAAGGCGCATAATAATGATTTTATTTACCAGAAAACTCAAAACAATTGTCTGGAATACTTTATTTTTATTAAAAAGCATTTTATTTTCTGTTTCCATGGGCACAGTGTCCCCTCAAAGGACACAAAATATATTACTCAACTCAGTACAAACACATTCAACAAAGTATGAACACATTTTCTAGAATTTAAGTCTTTTTGTTTCATTACATTTACTATTATTCCTTAAACTTTTATTTTTTCTTATTACTGATAATATTCCTTATATGAAGAACACAGGAAATTTTAGAGGTAAACGTAGTGTATTTTAAATTATATATCTAATAAGACAAAATCTAGGATTTAGAAAACTTTAGCATAAATCGTAAACAGTTTGGTTCTTTCAATACAAGTATTATTTACAATTATCCAGGTGATTGCACAGCTTTATTTAATTTTGTACAAATTATCGTCTTTAAAAGAAATAATCCAATTGGATTATCCAGTTTACTTGATATCCCCAAACTGAAAATTAAAAATTCCTAATATTTCAACAGTAAAGTTTAAAATACCAAGTTATTTTTCCAAACTATTCCAACTTTCACATAAAACATTCTTCTTTACTCTTAAGATATTTATATTTTATACATCACCTGAGCTTATGTGATAAGAGAAATAATCACATTTCAATTGTCTTTCATTGATTGTGTCTCATTAATTATAAAGTAGCTTATTTCTGATGAGTCTTTTGACTCTTCATTTTATTACCTTTTAATGTAATGCAAGGAAATGTCACTGTGATATATTTTTTCCTCAGGAATGGTTTTGAATTTATTAAGTTCTGTATACCACATTTCTCTGAACCTGATTACTTCTTGCATTATTTACTCATTTATTTCATCATATTTTGACCAACCTCATTCTGTTATACTGCTTTTCATCTTTCCTCTTCAAAGTCTCACTTCTGGATCATATGCAACTGTCTAATGTTAGTTCCTGGTATAAACCTTAAATGCAAAACTACAGCTTAAAAAATTCCAGCTGAAGTTTATCATTCCTGAAAATGTACAGCTGTTTCTATCACGTTTATTCTTTTAATTGTCAGGATCATAAGACTGAATGCGAGAAACAGGCTGTTTTCATTTCAATCATGTTAACAATCCAGGAAAATCAGGTTTTGATCTTTGGGAAGATGATTTGGGACACCCAGTGTATTACAATTTGGAGGTTTATTTTATAAGAAGCTTGCAGTTGTGTTGCAGATATTGTTTCGCATTCATTACCAAGGGAAAGAGAAGACATAGGAATTTTGATGAAGACATCAAATTTAAGTGACTTGAAAAGTTAAGACTTAAGTCAGACTTGTGTGATTTTGGAGTGAATAGGCCTCTGTTATGAACAATGTTTCTGGGAGTGTTCCATAGAAATTAAAGGAAAGAAAGAGAAACAGCTTGAAAAGAGGGAATGAAGATAGGAGAAAATACTGCTGGAGACCTTTTCATAGGATTGACCACAGGTTACCCTGGAGAGAGAGAGAGAGAACACAGAAAGCATTTTACAGTTTCATTGAGAAGCACTTTACAGAACACAAAATTCACCAGTATAGAGTATGCAATTTCAATGTTTTTTAGCACATTTCCAGAGTTGTGCAACCATCATTAGAAGCTAACTTTAGAACACCATCCCAAAATGAAACCTTGTATCCATTGCTATTCAATACTCATTCTACACCCTCAAAATGGTCCCTGAAAACCACTAATCTACTTTTTGTCCTTTTAGGTATGTCTATTCTAAACTTTTCATATAAATGAAATCATACAATATGTGGTCTTTTGCGAATGACTTTTCACTTTGCATGTTATTTTCAAGGTTTATCCATATTGCAGCATGTATCCATACCACATTCCTTTTTTTTAAATCACTGAATAGCAATCCATTGTATAAATATACTGCACTTTGTCTATCCATTCATTAGTTAATGACTACTGTATTGTTTCTATCTTTTGTGTCTTATTAACAATGATGCCATTAGGGAATGATTTTAACATCTAAATTAAAATTTTTGTTTATGTATATATTATGTTGCTTAATGACTGAAATACGGAAAAAAGATATTTTATGGAAAATTATATTACATAAATTATAACTTAATAAAGCTAGAAAATGAGTTAATTTTTAATGAAATTACATATAATTTTAGTTATATTGACTAAAATTAGAATGAGCTTTAAAGGTAAAAATTATATACATACATGAATGTGTTGATATATTATTTCTTGTGTTATAACTCTTGTTACCTTAAAGGAAAAAACATTTATTTTAATTGTAAAAATTGTTTCTTTAAAATATGTATTATAAATATGTACATTCATGTAATAATATTGGATTTTAAAATGACACATACTTTTAAGAAAAAATTCTATTGTCATATTTCATACCAATTTTGAGTGTAAAAAAGAACTTAATAATATTATTTTGACAACAGTAATTGAGTTGTTTTCCTGTGCAAAGAGAATGTGGATAGATTATGAGTAACACGCCATCTTTGGGGGAAAAATTCATTACTAAAGTGACAAGATTATTCCTTTACTTTATTTGAATCTTACCTCCACCTTGAAGACAAAATTTTTCTTGAGAGGTCCTTGTCTCACCCTCATCCCATCCAGGCTCCATGGACTTGCCTGTTTTCTTACCCCATTTTGCCAGTCTTAGACTGTTCACTTCTGTCTTCATGTAAAACCATTTATCCATTTTTGTTCATATCATCCAATGCTTTTTCTCCCCATTATTATTTATTCTGTTGTTTACTGACCTTATCATTCATTTGCATTGATGACTGGTTGACATATTTCTTTCTGTTTCAAAATACTGCTTCCATACTGCTATAACCAATATCTATGTGGGTTATAATTCTAACATTCAAGGCAGTTTTTAAAGTGTGGCTTGTCTACCGCTTGAGCTGAAATCATCTTGACTAAAGAAACAAATTGTTGAATCCCACACCATACCTATTGAATTGAAATCCTCAAGAATGGAATCAAGGTATCTGCATTATTCACAAACTCTCTAAATGCTTTAAGTTTGAGGATAACAGCCCATATAACCTAGTTTCCTAATTCATTCAATGATAGCATTGAATATTCACACTATCTTGGCACCTAATACCATGTAGACAGTGCTATCGATTATTCTACTTTTGAAATAATGTCTTTGAGCATAGACTTTGCTTCTTTAATTCCTATTATTCCTAGTCAAGAGTTTCAGCTTGCTCCTGACTTAATTTGCTTTTCCATGTAGTCCACATCATAGTATCCAGTACTTTGAACAGCTTTAATCAGCACTCGTGATCTATTGTTCAGTGAATCTTTTCAACCACAGATGCTCCACAAGGCTCAGCCACTGAATCCATCTACTTGTGATCTTGACCCCTACATTCAGCTCCTTAAGGGTAACTGGTAAACAACTCTCCAACTCTAATTGCCACTGCCAATTTGCTATTCTCTTTCCCCTTTATTCAGAACACAGCTTGCAGCTAGTCAACTGTCTGCTCCATTCTCCCCAAAATATACTTCACAAATTATGATTCAATTTTATCAGCATTTCTCCTTGCAGATAACCCTGCTTTCTATTTCAAACTTCTAGACCCTGATTTCTGTAATAGATTGAAAAATGACTCCAAAGCTGTCAGAGCCAAATCCCTTGTCCTAGAAATGTCACTGTATACAGGGAAATAGTCTTTCTAGCTGTGGTTACGTTACAAATCATGAGATGGTGACATTATCCTGATTTATATGGATGGTCTCTAACTGCAACCACAATGTCCTGACAAGAGAGAGGAAAAGATTTGAGGGCCAGAGGAGAACATGATGAGACCATTGAGGCAAAGACAGCAGTAACGAGGCTGCAGGTCAAGGAATGTGGTCAGTTACCAGAAACTGGAAGAGGAAAGAATTGGGTGTTCTCCTAAAGCCTAAGGAGGATGAGGAGCCCGACTGACACTTGTTTTCAGTACTGTGATACTTATTTTAGAAGTACTGCCTCCAAAATTACAAGAGAAGAGATTTTTGTTGTTTTTCAAGCCACCAAGCCCGTGGTAATAGAATGTTCAATACTGTTTTTCCAAATATATTTTTCTCCTCTGTTGAAGTGACTGACACAAATGTACCTAGACTTTAAAAAATTTTATCTTCAATATTCAATCTGCTATTAAGTTCTATTGATTCTGTTTAATATATTTCCTTGAAAATCATTTCTTCTTCTGTAAATCCACTACCATTGTCTTTGTAGAACCATAAATGACTTGATCTGGTCTTCTAGAATAGCTGCCAACTCCAACTTTTGTTATCTCAGTATTTATCAGATTCTTTGGTCAATACTGATAGCTCTGGTACCTAGGGGGTAGGAAATAGTTCTAAAGTCCTGTCCCTAAATACTCTCTCTGGTATGCTCTATTAATGGAGGTACCAGATAAAAATTTGCTTCAAATACAAATTCGTAACAGTAAATAAGAACAAACTTTCACATATGTTCCTGAAATTCATTAACTTCCTATTCTCTCTCTTTAGGCCTCTTATGAGGTCCACCTCCTGAATCAATGTAGCAATATTATGGCCTGTGGAACAGCCAAAGTTCTAGTTGGATTGAGAGATAGGGTTCATCTGTAAGTGAGAGAAAGCAACCCTAAACAGAGTTTGAGACATAGGGCATACTGCAAAGCTACAAAGCTCTTGCATTTTGTAGTTTTTCATACAGAGGAAAATGAACTTGTGGACTCTTGGGCTACAGTCAACCATACATCTGTAATATCTCTCATTTCTCATTCTGCCAATGAATATGAATAAAACTTTTCATGCTAGTCATGAGGAATTCTGCGATAGTTTAGTTAACATGTAAAAACACTTGTAACGTTTCTTTTGGAGCATTTGATTCAGAAAAGTTTCCTTCAAAGATGAATGAAACATCCTTTGGGTGTTGATGAAAGTTACTATTACATACAGATAGATCAATCTAATCTTGAATTAAAGTGAATTATCACCATGATGCTCCCTGGTGGTGCAGTGGTTTGGTCAAATGCATCTGACCTAAACACAGGGCATACACCAAGGACCCGGGTTCATGTCCTGGGCTTGAAACAACAACCAGGTTGTACTAAGCAAAAATAAACAAAAATGTCTCTTCCTCCTCTCTTTCCTACTAGGTTGCCTGCTCTCTTTCATTCCTGTCTGCACCTTTCTTTCAAATACAATAAGATACAATAAAGAAAAAAAGAAATAAATGAAGTGAACTCCTTGACAGAAAATTTAGCTCTCTTTGCTTTTTAATCTCTCCCCTTCTTCACCTTCACACTGTTTCCAGGGTGATCTTTTAATCAAGGCTCTATTACTTATTATTGAGAGAACACATATCAACTCCAGGCAGGTAGTGACCTCTGACTACTTGTTCAGATGCCTTTCACTCACTATACAATTCATTGTTCAGAAATTTTTAATTAGTAGTTCTAAAAAAAAAACCAGGATAATATATATATATATATATATATATATATATATATATATATATATATATATATATATAATCAAGAGTTTCACCTTTCTCCTGACTTCATTTGCTTCTCTGCCCTCTCCAACTTGCTTACCCAAAACTTTCTTTGTCTCCTCCAATTTTGTTAGTAAGATCGATCCTTCGGGGAGCTCGCATCTTCTTCCCCATCTTAACTTTTCTTAGTTTAAAACCTTATAGACTTGATGGTGCTTCATTTTACATATCTATATATTTTCCCTCCATTCTCACCAAGTCTTTAAGTTTCCTGACCTGAGAGTGGTTTCCATGTTTATTTCATAGATGCAGCACATTCCCATCACAGAGCATGAGTGGCTCTCCATAAAAAACTGACAAAAAAGAAGAGGAAATGAATGAATAAATGAATGAATTCCAGAGCCAAAGATAATTCTTTGTTCATGCATGGGCATAAGATCTTTCTCACAGCTGCAGAAAAGAGAATTATGTAATTTTTAGGCCCTTTGTTTTTGAGAGTAAGAATGGTCTTTAGATGCAGGTTATTATTATTTAACTGCTTATGATTGGCATTTATAAACTAGAAATGATATTAGCAATAATTGATTCATTTAATTCTTTGGGCACGTCTTTGGTCTATACTAAATGTAAAAGCTGAAATGATGTTAGAATTGGATTTTAACATTTTTTAATATTGTAAATTCCACATAATCTATCTTAAAGAATATAGTAATGACATCATTTTGAATGCAGAAAAAGCTATTATGATATGTATTTCTAGATCCATGATGTTTCATCTGCTAAATCCATGAATAAAGTTGTTGAAATCAGAAGATCTGGGTTCTGGTCTACATAGACTTGACATTCTCACTGCCTAATAAAATTACCTTAAATACGTGAATATAAGGAGCATAAAATTTGGGGGAGCAAGGTAAGGAAAGACAACAGTATCAAAGTGAAAATATTTCAAAAGTACTTACTTTGATATGATGTTTTAAATTTCTATTTTTCATATTTATTTGGAAGATTTCTTTTAAGTGGTGCACTTTCATTTGTTTTTCTCTCTTTCAGAAAATATGTATTGAGTCCTACTATGTATTAGACTTTAACATGTTGAATATAATAATGAAGAACGCCTGGACTGCTGCTAGAGACATACTAAAATGTAGACTTGTGTTTTTACTATTCAGGAAATATTATAAAAGATAATCAGTTTTATATACAATATACAGTTGCCTTTCTTTTCCATTGCCAACATAGTAATTGTGTTCTTTGACTACTCCAAAATTACTGTTCCCAAGAATTGCTATATTTCACGCTTTGGAAAATAAGCATAACTTTGGTTTATAATTAATTTTAAATATGTGACATAAGTGTATTGAATTTCCTGAGTATTGACGTCTGTTTTTTCTGAATTTAATTTTTTTAATTTATTGATATGATTGAAAATTTTATCTTGTGAAGCCTTGTTTATCTGTTTTAAAATGTTACTAACTCATATTTTGAGGTCTTCTTTTGCAGTGTTTTTAATTTTAATCTTGTTAGTTCTATAAAGCACAGCTTTTACTGGAAAACACAATGCTGGAAATTCATATATTTCAGTTATGTTCCCCCACAGGCCAGTAATTATTGGAAAAACAGTTAACTGACTTTATGGTCAACCTCTGTATAGAAGTTCATCTTTTCTACCTATAATCCTTTCATCCTTCCTCTAAAATATGAGTGCAAAGTAGAAAGGTAACTCCATAATAAAATATGTTTACACAAAATCTATTATTTACTTGTAAAAATGTGCCAAAAGGAACTTTGTTAAAAACATTTTTCTTTTCATTAAAAAAAAAATCATTTGGTTTATAGAGTAGATTATAAAAAGAAATCTATTCAAAATAATATTTCTTTTTTTCTTTTCCTTTGTTTTCCCCTCTGTCTCTTTCTCTTTTCCTTCTTTTTTGTCTTTTTTTTCATACTCAAAGCATTTTGTTACCAATCTTAGCAAATATTGATTTTACTAGTCATTCAATGACAATCTCTGTCTTGACCTTGCTCCACTAAAATCATAGCATTCCCTGCTAGAAACTTGCTATTACTTTGTTCATTATCCAGAGATGCTTTCAGTTCCTAATAAACAAATTAAACTCTATAAGTGGATTCTATCATCCCAGAGCAGCTTTCTTTTCAACACAAATAGACAAAACAATTGCAAAAAGGTTTTCTGATTGTTTTTAAATGGAGCCAAAGCTAAGATGCATTAATACAAATTATTTTAGAAATTGACTCTGAAAATATTATGGAAATATTCTTTCCTCTTTTATGAGAACTCACTGTTTAAGTTACAGTTTATTAACACAAAATAATTCTGCAAATCTATGGCAATTAATATACCCACATTTTTTATGACTAGCATATAATGAGTTATTAAACAAAGCAGTGAAAAAAGCAAGAATGTTTGATATATTTTGTGCCTTATTTTCCATATTTTTAATCTATGTTTAAATAGTGTAAATGTGGTATTTTTCCCTTTTAGTGCATATGACACATATATTAGTATAAGTTTGGGAGGTTCATGACCTAGTATCTGACTTATTTTCACATTTTGGTTGCATAACGTATTTGAGAAACTTTACATTGTTTTTCAGTAAAAATTAAAGTGGTTAAATGTGAAGAAGCTATAATATTAATTCAAATACTGTTATATTGTGTTAAATATTCATATCTATGATTTAACAAAAATATCTGAATTTTCTCAGTAGATTTTCTTAGCTTTTCAATGAAACTTAGAATTCCTGAGGAAAATAATGTTATGTGAGTTTCCTGGGCAGGGAAACGTGGGTAGCAAAGAGGATGAAAAGGGAGTTGGGCCATTGAATCAGTATGAAACAGGAGATGATAATAAAGGAGAATGATCTGGGCTGTAAAGATTGATCAACATCTGCCCTAGGGCCATAAAATCCTCACCAATGAGTAACAGTTACCTGTTTCTTATATAATTGGACTCAGTGTCTAGGTTATTAGAAGTTTTCTTTCATTTATGAATACCAAGGGAAAGGCCTCATGTTCCAGAAAACTCCTTTTCACTGTAAGATTCTAAGAATTCCAGAGAGACTATTATACTCTTCTCCCTGAAAATAATGCTGAACATAGCATGTGACCTTGGCCTGCATTTCTGCTTCACATTCTCAATTGTGTAATTATTTTCAAACCTTTTTTGATGGCGACTCAAAGGAATACAGTTTCTCTAATATAACTGTTCTCCATTGCCTGGCATGAATGATCAGGTCATGAGAAGTTTCCTATTAGAATTGTGACTTCATTACTTGATTTGAGTCCTATTTCCTCTGAACCTTCTAAGCCGAGGAGATAGAAAGAAGCATAGGAATAAGAACTCTGAGATCAAGTCTTACCTTACTATTGACTCGTCAAAGGACACTGAACACAATACCACTTTTTGATATTCATACAATCTAATGCTTTATGAACAATTATTAGGAGAGAAGAGGGGGGTCTTATGAGTTTTATGGGAATTCCATATCAAGGAGAGTAGATTTCTTTCTTTAGGACTTTATGGAAAATATAACATAAAGATGATGTTTGAAGTTTGAGTAAAGTTCATTAATTTATTTAACAAATATTTATTCTTCATCTACTATCTGCTAATACTGCAACAGAAAAAAAAGAAATACAGAACATTTTAATTCGTTAAGTCATGATTCTTAGTTTTTCAGAATTAAATTTAACAGAGATTATATCGCCTGGAAATTATTATACATTATTTTACATGCTACAGTGAAAATATGTCATCTGTAGAAACTGGGAGGAAAGAATGGTATATTTTGAATGAAGCATCAGAGAAAACTTCAATGAGAACATTTTTAAAAATCGTTTTTGGAGAGCAAATCATAATTTCTCAAATAATGGCAGAACATTTTGGCAGAAAAAGGAAAAAAATATTTTGTAAGTCTTGGCAAAGCATAGACTGGTATATAGTTTAATGTGACTGAAATTGAGACTAGAAAGATGAATTGAAACAAGATTGTTAAGTTTTTATACTGTGATAAGTCCTTTGGATTTTATCCTGAGTTCTCTGGGGGTATCATTGGAGATTTATAACTTGGGAGGACAGAGATGAGTTTTAGAAAATTGAGTTGGTGATGGGACATTGTGGAGGATGGGGGGAACTGGAGCTGAGTAACTAGCTAGGATAGTTGGTCAGTTCTTAATGTTCCTGCTCTCCACCAATGCATTTTTAAATATTCTTCAGAGAGGAAACCTTTATTAACACATTTTCACCCTTGAATAACATTTGCTATATATCTAAATGCACTTGTTTGATGGTTGAGAGAGGAAAGAAGGAAAAGAAGAAAGGTCTTGGCAAATGATGAAATGGTTTGAGTGAGTGATGATAAATACTGACAAGATAAATAGCTGTAGAATGGTCAGAAAAAAATAAATCGAAGATGGAATGGCATAATAATTTAGCAAATAGTGTTCCTATAGGTATCACCAATGTATGTCTTGCACTTTTTTTTTGTAATATGCATTAGCATATAATCTTTGGGGCATTCAATGATGAGTCTTGTGCACAAAGTTGATTTTGCAGAGCAGATCTTAACAGTTGTGTATCCTCCTGTGATCCTGACTTGCTTATTTTCTAGAATCCTGACAACATTGTAGTTGACTGAGAAGGTAAAGTTTATCAGGGAACTAGAAGCATATTTGACTTATTTTCTTAATTAAAATCTTTGAGGACTCCCAGAAGACTTGTTCCTGTAAGACAAAAGAAATGTATCCTAGTTTGGAGATAATCAGATACAAAACACTCATTTAAACATAGAAAAATCTTCTATGAATGCTGGTTATACAGGCTATGTACTTTCCCAGAAGGAGAAATTCCAAGTCCTCTATATTTCAAAAGCCTGTGGATATTTACAGATGAGGAGCTTATGAGACAGGTCCAAACCACTCAACTATGCTGTAACTTGTTTTAAAGTTTGTAACAGAAATGTTTAATAATGATCATGATCAGTAAATGAAAGAAATTAATGTTTCATTTGGAAAATCTTGTTTTTATATTAATTTCCATTTGCCCATAAACTAGAATTTTTAGGATTTTTTGTGAGTTTCTTAAGCAGCATATTAACATTTGGCTAAAAAGCAATTTTTTTAATCAGTAACAGAATATTTCTATTAAGTAGGATGATTATTTAATGTGCCATCTAAACTAAGGGCATTCTTTTTTGAGAGCAAAAGGGAGTATTATCAATAATTTCCTAAAGACAGCAGGTTTAAACTAGGACCCTCTTAGGTATCAAGCAAACTGGGTATTTGTTCCCAGTGTTTAACCTCTTGAGTTAAGACTCTTATACGAACTCAGAACTCTTAAAGGTATAAACCCACAGTTCATACATTAGGCAATATTACTTTTGAAAACTGAGCATTTGCTAAAACTACTTCAGTAAGTTGATTTTTCTTTCCTCACTGTCTTCAGAGATAGTCCATAGCATCCAGCTGGGAACTCTCCTTAGGTGTTCTCCAAAGACACCTTGTCAAGGTGAACAACTCATGTGAAGCTGTGCTGTTTTGTTACCCTTTACCATTTTCAGAAACGTTTAATAAAGCCCAATTGCCATCTAATGGGGACTAGTGTCTGCAGGAAGGATACCACAACACTGCCTCATAAAAACAATGCAGGCAAAGTTCAGCTCCCAAATTTTGTGACATTATGAGTTTTAAAGTAAACTTGCTTGAATTCATCTACTCCATCCTTCCTCATCAGTTAAATCAGATTAATCTCAAGAAGTCAAAGCAATTTTGTAGCTGATGTTATGTGACATCATAAGTAGTACAAATTCAAAAAAAATTCTCTGCCAACATTTAGTAGAGCTGGAGTTCAGGTGGGTAAAATTTAGTGTTCTGCAAGTTGACACACTGAAAATGTTTAATGTATTCTCTATTAAGAGAGACTGATATTACTTAACATACATAGTAACTTCTCTACATAGAGGCAAACACACAAAAATGATTAGACAACAAAAATATTCCCTTTCTTCCAATAAATAGTGTTGTTTGGCATGTTCTCTGAAGTGGATACAGTAGACACAATTGCTTAAAGAAAATCAATAGTAATTAATAACTCTCATAAAGAGAAATACAGACTCAAATGAAACCTGATAACCTTTTAATGCAAACTGGGTTTTGAAAGCTATGTGTAGATAGTCTCGCCTAGCCTCATTATCTAAAGGAGTGATTTAATCTATTTTATTTTGAATTTGAGGGAAATAATTTGTGTAATAAATCCATTAAAATTTTGATAAATAGGGTAAAATCATTACTGTTTACTGCTTTTCTCAGTAAGAATTTAAAACTTACTGCTTAAACAAAGTGCCTTTCTATATTGTCAACAGTAAATGGCAATCTAAAATATGTGAGGCAGAAAAGAATGGTAATATTTCATTGTTACAGCATACTTCATCTTACTTTTATGTGCTTCCCGAGATGTGCATACATGAACTCTCTCTAAGGAACAGGCTCTGACTGGTTATTGAAAACAACACAGACTGAAGCTTAATATAGGTTAAATATTGATATAAGAATTAAATTTTTTTTGCATTTGATAATTATCAGCATATTTTGCATATTAGAAATTGATATAGGGCTTCTTTCTCTTTTAAATATAATCAACTCACATCTAGATGAAATTTACATATGAATACATTTATCAGGCATTATTTAGATTTAAATTATTTTGCAGTAAGGAGATTGTCATTATTTTTATCATATATAACAGGATTTGTTTAATATTGACCCTTTCAATTGTCACTGATTTTTTTTTTTCCTGGTAATTCTTGTTGTGACTTCTGTTAAAGGTTATTTCATAATGTTCAAATGAATGACTTTCTTAATTTCATTTGGAAATTTGGAAGTGTAGGGTGTGAAATAATAAAAGTAGAGTTCAAATTTATATAACTTCATGATCATTATGTCAACTCTCTTTGACAGAAATCCTCTGTCAAATCCTCTGACACTAATATCAAAGTAATGCCTTTAATAAAATGCACTATTCTTAATTCTAAGTTTTATTGCTAGAATAATAGTTTATGTAAAGTAGATACAATTATCATTTTAAAATTCTTTTCCTAGTAAAGCAATTTTTGTTAGTTATGTCATTAAAACACAAAAGAAAAATATTATTTGTCTAATTTCAAAATTAAGGGGAATAGTTTTGTATAACTTTTTGCCTATCCAATACTGCATTACAAACAATAGTGATGATATAAGGAAAAAATTTTTTACATTAAGTCAGTATACTTTCTCACTTTAAGTCAATTTGCTTAGAGTTTTATAGGGCTCTATTGATTTGAATCATAAAGGATACAAAAGAGAATATATTTGTACAAATTCAATAATATAAAAAGGAGAAAATATCCTCCGTGAGAAAAACTTCAAATAAAAACTCAGTATGTTGATGAGTGCTGGATTTTTGAACAAGGCAAATTGGTTTCTTTTCTATCACAAATTTAAGAAAATACCTATAGACTCCCTGCTATGTTACCTTAGTTCTTCTTTGACCTGGATAATCTATGTGAGATAAACACCAGTGGCTCCTTTAGAAAGTGGTAACTCACACCCCTGAGAACTGAACATAAATTGAAAAAATGTTCACTTTAACCTTTATTTTAAAAGCTTGACCAATGCTTGGAATTATCTCACCTTGATTTGCAATTTAATTGGTTTATTTTCTGATCTGGGAGAGTGAAACATATTTACATTTATCAAAAGCATTGACTTTCATGACTAATGGATGTTAATTGCTATGACAGTGACATTTTATATCTTACCCATATTTCTAGGTTAACTTTTATAGGAAAATCTTTGCAAACATTATTATCAGGGCTTTTAGAAAAACTAAAATATATTGCCTTCTAAAAATACGAAATTATTGCAAACATAAAGCTTTCTATAAATCACATTATATTTCAAGACAGTTTTTTAAATTTCTTTGAGTGTTGTTTGATAATTGTGAGTTTAAATGTCATTAAATGACTACATAGACAAAAAGGGTTATTCTGTTTCAGGTATTTATGGAATCTTTATTTTATCTGTATTCTTGCCTTGTTTCCTCCTGGTCATTCTAAGCAAGTATAACTCTTCAAACTAGCAGGGTTGAAAACCATTGCTTTCCTTGATAGCATTTTTATACTCTGGTGTTTGTTGTAATCCTCTAGTTGTTTCTACTTAGCCTGATCTTCTCCATAGGACATCCCTAATTTCATTATTTTACTGGGGACTCAGCATATAGGTTAAGATATTTAAGGAAATATCTGAAATGTATTTTGGTCTCCCACAGTTTATCGGCTGTTTCCAACTGGGTTTAACTCAAGTCTAGGGAGAAATTTCCCTTTTTTAAAGTTATAAAGAGAAGATAAAATGAATGTAGTAAAGACATGTTAAATTTGATAAATAATAATTAACGAAGAACAGCTAGAGGAGTGCCAACTTTTAAATTTTATGTGCTCAGATTTTCAATATTTAACTGCCTAATCTTCACTTTATTAAAGAAGCAAGATATCTCTATATGTCTTTGAACATGAGTAAAGATTCCTTTGCCAGTAAGGATAACTAAGTATCATGTCATCCACAATAGAATACAGAGAGATCATATTTTTGTTTGAGTATAAACTTTTTCTAAATAGTTTTGAAAATTTTAATTTATGGAATGAATTTCTACTTATTAAAATTAAATAACAACGTTATGATAAAAAAGTGATTTTTAGAAGAACAGTTCGGGAATTTAGAATTTTAGATTAGAATGACATAGTGTTTTAGTCTTTATTTTTTTTTTCCTGAATGTTTGCATTTCATTATTCAGAACACTGAGAAGTGAATTATGTTCTTTTAATAGCTCAGTAGGGAGAAGCCTACCTAAGAGTTATCTACAAGTTGTAGATGATTTGTCATGATTTGATGGAATCCTCATAAGTAAAGCAGTTTATTTTTGGTAAAATATTTATTTTTTTAGATTGTTATTGGATCAGGCAGCAAATGGCATTTAAATAAATAATTCCACTACTTGGAGAGACTTAATGCCTTCATGACAGCCCATACAGGCATATCTATTTAGATTTCTTCACAGTGATCAAACTTTACAGGTCAAAATATATCAGCAGAGATGTTGTATACATAGATGTCGCTGCTCTATATTTCAGCTAAAGAATGTATTCTATATAACTCCCTACATACTTAGTTTTTTAAATTGATTTCTAAAAGATGAGGACTAGTTAATGATCATATCACCAATAGAATTAAATCCTGCTGTCTTATGATTTAGACAAATAAGTGTTTATGTTGGTAAAAACTCTCTGTGTTTTAGGTGGCTTAAATAAGCTCATTTTAAAAAATCACCTGAAAATACAGGAGAGGGACACTTGCAAGCATGCACACAGTCATACAGTGGAAGAATAATGATTGACATAGTATTATGAGGAAATATATTCAGGACCCCTTTCACATTCTATTCGCTTCACATAGGAGAAGAGACCATATTGCATATTTTCCACTTCCAAATAAAGGTTAAAAATGAATGTGAAAATCTATATACACCTGTGGCTAATTGCAACTGTAGAAGTGATTTTCACGTATGCCTTTAGAAAACTGTTAGCTTCTTATAAGAGCATTACATCACATTAGAGTTATCTTGGTTTTATTAATATTTTATTTCTATGGCTGAATAAGAACATTGATATTTTTATTTGTTAAAAAAATAATTTGTTTTCAAATATACTCACACAATCAATGTCTTCATCAGCAAATAATGGAGTTATTTTAACTCCTAAATTCAGTCCAGTGATAGAATCTCAGGGGATATATATAAATTAAATGAAATCAGCTCTATGGCCAACGATATTATGCTGAAACATTCGGAAATGATTTTACACATTTTTATTGTTATTGGTCTTCTAGAAAAAAATCCTATATCACATAAGTACTTTCTGACAGGCTTTCTTTGATATCATAAGATGGTTCTAGGTCATACATAAATTATACCAAAATGTTTCTCTTCAAACTCAGAACACAAGTTCTAAGCTTAACTCTAATAATCTTGAGTCAAGTGTCAAAATCTTAACCCATCAGTTTGGTTAGGGTTAAGAATTTCACTAATTATTTTAGGCCCAAATCAAGCATAATCCCTAGTAACTAAAACTCTATAATACAATGGAATCTTTAGGCAATAGGAGTCCTAGGAATACAGTGGAATAAAACTCCATTGGAATCAAAATTGACTAACATTACTGATAGACATAACAATGTTGTTCAGGTCATTTAAAATATCATATAAGTATTATGCAGATACTTGAACTATAGATAGTGTTTTTAAATGTTTTCTATGATTAAGAAGTTATATTCTACTTCCTGAGAAGCATGTGAATATAAAATAATTAATTTAATGAAACAAAAGACAAAGGTGGCAAAGAGAAAATAATTAAATTATATTTTATAGAAATATTACTTGCCATTTCTGGGATTTTGTTCTCTTTCATGATTTGTTTTTTCTCTTATAATACTCTTATTACTTTAAATATAATAGAAAATAAATTCTAAATTATTAAATGTAAATTAATGTAGGGGATATTATATATAGTAACAAGTTTGGTTTTAATATAATTTAAATTTTCAAGCAAATATTACAAAATTTCCTACTTTTTTCTCAAATAAGTGTAATATGGTATGAATGGAATTTGTACTATGAAATAAATTAATTCTGACCTAATCATGTGCCAAGCTATATACATGGTTTATCGTGTGCTTTTACTTTTATTTTTCCTTGTCAGAAGACAAAGAATTCAGATAATGACCTTTTCTAATTCTGTTAATGTACTGTAAAACTGCTCTTTTCCTCAATTGCATTAGAAATCAAAAATACACATGACTTTGGAAAGTTTTATCTCTCCTTAAGTATATTTGAAGATTAACATTTTTGTATTAATCTTATTTGGGTTCTAAGTTAAAGTTTAGCTGTGTTTTGAAGAGAAATAGTTATTTACCACTTCAGTCTCAAAATCTTTATGAATCTGGATTTTTCTGTTTGATATCTGATGCTACATGATCTGTGCTATCATAATTTTACTATCAAGAAACTGATCTGAAACATTACTAGTGTGTATATGAGAATAGATACAGATATACGATACATTAATATGATCGATATGATACATTCTCCATCTATCTCTGTCTACATTTTTATCTATCTCTTCAGGTATTTCAGTAGCTAATTATATCCCATGTTCTTTGATTTCAATAATCAGGATGTTTTTAAGTACTCCATCTCTTCAACTATTATATACATTATAAAAGATACATTGTAATAATATTCAAAATTGGAATTTTAATCTAGATCATTTTAGAATCACATTGTTATTGTTTTGGATTGTTTCATACATTTTCTTCCTAAGAGGAAGTTGGGGGAACTCTTTTGCGTGTGTGTGTGTGTGTTTGAATGTATGTGGGGGGTGATTTTATATGTGTATTTTTCTAATAAAAATATTAAAATATAATTTGACAATAAAAACCACACTAGCGCATTTCCTTTTAGAATCTTCATCTTTATTGCTGATCATAACCTTCTCTGCGTGCTGGAACAACTAGATCAAATGTATCACTTTACGTCTTCTTGACAGTTCTTTTATCTGTGTGAAGACAGCTATTACATTTTTTTTCGATCCTCTGCATTTTCTGCATCTCTGAGGAACTTGCTTCTAGACACATTCAAATATATGTCAGACCCTTCTTAAAACATGTCTGCTTGTTTTTATCTAGTTATATATGTAAAAACAAACAACACCTGCTCAGTTTATTTGAACAACAAAATGATTTGTAGAATAGTGGAAAGCAATAATCTAATATGCTACCTATCAGTGACTTTGTGGGGATTTATGACAATTTTCTTCTGTCTATTTTTCTTAGTAAGGGCTTTGAGTATATGTAAATAAATACATAAAAACACACATATTAATTGACACCTTTACTTTTCATAGAATTTTGGAAGTATTTATTTAATCGTCATGTATTAAGGGGCTCAAGTTTGGTCAGACTAAATGAAGGACATTTGTGCTAATACGATTTAGAAATATCTGTGTTCATACCATGTTACAGATAGGTGAATGAAACTGCATTTAAATGAGTTGATTACTTTCAAAAATTTAGTTAAGAATTTTGAAAACAAGAAATCATAGATTTTACTTCTTCGGATACTGTTCTTCATAACTGATTCTTCTATTATAACTTTACTATCAAAGAGCTTACCTAAACATTACTAAAACCTAAATTTTTAAGAAATAGAAAAATATAATTTTAGTCATTGTCAATATCCTGTTTAAAGTGCTTGTCATTGTACATTTTTCAAACAGTTGAATTCACAGATTTAGAATATTCAACCATCTTTTGAAGAAAATGGAAATGTGCAGGCAGGAGTGAAGGTGAGTAGGCAGGCAGGCAGGAAGAGAGAGGAGGAAAAGCATCTTTATTATTTTTATTTAGTTGTTCACACTGGTTGTCCCCCCTGACCCCACCTACCCGTGGACCCAGGACTTGAACCCAGTGGTGTGTGACTTGCTCCTTCAGATACAATTGTTCTAACTGCTGCTCCACCAGGGTGTACCTCAAACATCTTTATGTCTAGTCTGAATAGATTAAATGTGTATACTCTCTTATTAAATTTCACATGTAGGTTTAAATTTCCCTTTAGTGTCAATTTATTTAATATTTGTTTTTTTAAGTGAGAATAAAAAACATTTCTTAGAATTAGAGGTTTGCTTTGGAAACCTTTTTCCATATGATAACAGGTGAAAATTAAAAGACATAGGAAGATGTTCTAAACTTTACCAGTGTGCAAAACGGCAATCAACTAGCATCCTAATTTTCTGATTTATCTTAATTTATTATTTCTAAAGCCTGATGATATTTTTAATCCCATGTAAATGTATCATGGCTGATTATTTACAATAAGGTTTTGTTAGTAAATTAATAGATGTTTCTAAATTTGAAGGTCAGTATGTTGCATCTTTGTCTAGTCCCCAGTGACTTGATTGCTAAGTAATGTGTATTAAATTATTATTTGTATAAAATAAGGAAGTAATATTCTGTAGAAGAAAATAGAAGTAATAATTTATATCATGTCGGTAAAGTTATTTCTAAGTGTAAGATAAAAGATAAAAATCACATTCCTATCACTATTAATTGATTTGATTCAAAAGTATGTGAAAAATATTTTTATAAGCTTATAGAATCAAATGAGTGGTTACAAAAAAAGAAAAGGGGAAGGGAGTAGGCAAATCGCATAAAAAGGGGTCAATTTTATGATAAAAGATAGAATTGGATAGTTTGTGGTGAACTCAATGTATTATGTTCCAATGTTCATTTGTAGTAATGCATGCCTTAAATTTATATACTATTATGATGGAATATTCCTTCAATACAATTTTCTGAGAAAAAAATCTTGTACATGGATTTTTAATAAATGTAACATGCTTGATATTTAGCAAGTTTTGAAGAGCACTAAATATAAGACTGAAATGTTAAAAATAAGAGCAACGATACAATATATACCTGAATTAAAAGAATTTTTAATATGAAAATAATATAATCTCACTTGTAATCAGACTTAAAACAAGTACCTACATTTTACCTAATTTTAAACTTACTAAATTTATTTGTGGCATTTACTTATTTGTAATGCTTTGTTTTATTTTTAATAGCATAATCTACAGTAAGTAATGCATGGAAAATCATATTGATAGGGTTATAAATAGAGCTTTTGAAAGGAAAATTAAAAAATATGCAGGAAAGGTGTTTAAAATGTGTTTATCCTTTGACCTACAATTCTAATTTCAGAAAATTCTTTTAAGAATATTAACGTATGTACTTATATAATCTATTAGGGGAATGCCCTTGTGGATTAGCAACTGGACATAGTCCACATATGTCCCAACGAACCAGGTTGCATCCTGGGGCAGGCGGGAAAAATCGAGATGAACTAAATGAAACGTTTCTCCTCCTTTCTTTTCCTGCCTACTTGCCTCTGCTGGCCTTCATTCCTGCCTTCATCTTTCCTTTAAAAAAGAAAAATCTATTATGATGTTCATCACATTGTAACATTAAAAAAGAAAAACAACTATAATCCAATCGCATAATGCTGGTTAAATAAACATAGCTATGCTCCTTAAAAATAATAGAATTATAGTACAATGTTCAATGAGATATATATTATGCTGCATTGTTAAATGAAACTAAAACAAAATATATGGTATGAACCATTTAAAAATATGTATATTTGGAGAGATTAAAAGACTAAAAAATACACTGTTTACTAAGAGATATAATTTTAAATGTTTGGATCATCATGATTGCATTTTTATTTTCTAAATACTCAACAATAATGTATAATTTAATGTAACTTTTAAAAATGAAGAATGACAATGAAATTACTTTATATTATACTGTAATAGTAGATAATGTCAGTATAATTTTGTTTAAGCCCATTGAATATTCAACATCAAGTGTGAATCTTGAAATTATGGACTCTTGGTGAAAATGAAGTGTCAGGGAGGTTCATCAGCTGTACAGCACCAGCGACTCTGGTGGAGAATGCTACAAATGAGAAAGGCTATGCATGTGTGGGGCTAGATATTGCTGTAGCTTTGCTCAATTTTGCTGTGAATCTAAAACTATTCTTAGAAATGCATTATTTTAAAAAGAGATAGTAATATTATTTTTTTGTCTTCCAATTGTATACTTACACCCACCATACAATCATTAATTCATTACTAATAGTAGAGCATCAAACATGTGATGTTGAGGCTGTGGATGATTGACAATAACTAGGTAAGAGCTTGGTAGAGCAGCCTTTAGGAAGTCCATCCTTGGAACTGTAGCCACCACAGTTATCTGTGATATATTACTCTCTTTGGATCAGTCATGAATGTCTTAAAAGGCCTCAGGATAACATGTTGTTAGGTAAAGATTAGGATTAGAGTGCACTGAGCACTCAGCCTTGAGAGTTGGAATCTTGTTCCATAAAATGTGTTCTCCAGAGAGATAAGATCTGTAAAATTTTGCAAAGTTTGCTGTGAAAATGAAGTTCCATGTCAACAAAAAGTTTGATGAAAACTGAATTACAGGAAGTTAAACATGTTTCTCCTCCATAGAATCTATCAGAGTTGAATGTATTAATTTGTATTCTGAATCTTTAAACTTCTAACACTTTGGAAACTATTTGCTTTGAAGTAACCTAAAAGTCCATAATTCTGAAGAACACACTTTGCCAAACACTTAGATTGCAAAGAGAAGGGATATTTGAAAATTCATTGTTGCTTGATGAAGACATAATGCTATCAAATTAAATAAATATCTCAAGTTTTACAATTTTCTCTTAATTCAAAAGGAGTTCAGCAAAATATCTATGATTGTTTAAAAGGCTGTTGTAACATGTGTGCACAAATAAATAATTTTAGAATTTTTATTAGATGTATGGTCAAAGAATAAAGTGCTGGACAGAGAACTACTGTGCTGCAATTAGGCTCAACATTTTGGGGAGGACAAATAATGGGAGAAGAGAAAAATTTAAAAGCACAGAATAATTTATTTTTAGCTGCTTTGGTTATTTTCTCCCCTTAATGCTCAAAAAAAAAAAGTGATAAAGCAGGAAGAACGTAGTTTAAAATATTTTAAATAATTTTATGTCCTGTTTTATTTGTGGTGCCATAGTTTGAAATTTATATATTATTTTATTATTGTAATATATATCTATTATTCATAAACAAAATAATGACTTACTAATATGTCATTACATTAAAGTTATGCTTTCAGTTCAAACTATAAACATATACGAATAATAATTACTCCCCAGTTTTGAGGGGGTAGGGGATGACTCAGGCAAGTGTTATCAATTAAGTATTTGAGCTATTTAAAAAAAACCCATCATTTCAAAGAATGAGGTATAGATATCTGATAATCCATATATGATTTGTAGCAAAATTACAGATTAAATATTGAAAAAAGTCAGAGAAAGTTTTTAAGTTAAAATATTTTCTTTTTATATGTATTAGAAAAACTGGGTCCTTCCAAACTTTTCATTTTTTATTTCTTTAAGTTGGATTAAAGAAATATCATAACATTATGTTTAAGGTGTGCATCATAGAAATCAGCATCTGTATCTGATACATTGCCACCAACATTCAAGTTCTTGTTTTATTAAAAAAGAAAGGACTCTCCAGTATCTTCTGTTCTGTTACTGCAACTTCTTTTATTCAAAGGTTTCTTTGTGTCAACTATATGTCAGTAACCAGCAGGGGCTGCTCTTAGCATTACAGGCAAACTAATTTTCTCTGTAGTTGAATTACTTTCAGTTCTAATTCAGAATATAAATGAAACACATCTAGCTTGATAAATGTGGTACTAAAAACTATTTGCTTTCTTTTTCCAAATGAAATACTCTTTTGGAGTTTTTGTGTTGTCTTTGTTTTGAAGATTTCAACATATAAGGCCCATATAAATTATTTTTAAAATACAACTTATTACAAATATTTATAATTTGTATTGATACACATAATAAATGAAGGATGGTAAGGGAATATTTGTTAAAAATAAACTTCATTTTAATAAAAATAGCATGAAGGAGAAAGAAAGCATAATTTCATTAATAATTGTGATTTGAAGTAGGAGCTGTTGTTCCTTAGGGAAGTTCACAATTCACAAAACAATTTAGGTTTTTTTTTTTTTTTTTTTCCAAAGCAAAATTATTCTCCCTATGTCACTGGAGAAATTAAAATATAAAAATGGTTCCCTTAAATGGCTTTTGACAATGTACTTAGAAAGAGATGGAAATAATCTTTACATTAGTATCTGTGTAGTAGTGTCATTTGTCACAGTTTAGCTGCATCATATGCACTAGAGCAGTTACATTGAAAGAAGAAGTGTTACACCTTCACAATTCCTAAATTGCACTATGATTTCCCTAGTTTGCTGCTCTCTGTGCTTTATTTATGTTCAGGTTTTTCTGGAAAAGCTCCAAATAGTTGAATAAATCACCCATCATGATGTTTAAACATCATAGCTAAAAAAGTCTGATTATTTGTGATAATGCTACTTCTTTTATTATGTCCAGTTAAGAAATGTACTGCTGATCAGACGTTATTAAGACTTTCCAGTGCCCAAATCATATTTTGATGAGAACTCCCTTTTAATAACTCATTTGTAGTCATCTCCAGATTATTGCTTGTAACACACTCAAAATAGTAAAATTTGAGACTCAGCATGAATTAGGGAGTTTGATGCTTTATCATTCCACATATGCATTTTCGTATCAGCTTGTGGCCATCATGTGACAGGTAGTGGAGGGAGAGGTATTACAAAGAAATTCAAGAATTTTTAAAATTAGTAGAAAAAAATTGCATGTATTCACTCTGAATTCTATAAACTACTTTTAAATTTTAAAAAGGCAAATGCTATATGAATAGTCACATTTCATGAAATTTACTTCTGTGTCTATGTACATTATAAATATGAAATTTGATGAGATTAAATAAATTATGTGATTGTCTTAATTTTGTATTTCTTGGAAATAATTTGACAATTGGTCTTTTTCGTTTTTATATTCAGATTAGTAATTAAATGAATTCTTCTTAAATACCTAAAATATATTTTAAAACCCATTTATTTTAGTGCCTAGCATTCATTCATTTGTTAAATATATATTCAACAGTTTCTATGGGACAGGCACTTTCTAGATTCTTAAAGCATTCATTCAAACGCCGCGTATCCTTTACCGTTGCAGCATTATCAGTCCCTTTTTTTAATAGGGAGTCAATAAGTGCTGTTATTCAGGTATCCAGAGTGTAATAAGAGTCTAGCTAAGCGACAACTAACTCAGAGTAACAGTCAGAAACCATAGATACATGGGGAGCCTTCTCCTAAGTTCATTTTCAGTTTTTATCCAGAGAAAAAGTCATACGTGAAATGAATCCAACAAGATTTCAATTAAAAGGAGATATTGAAGCATCAATAAAATGATGTTAGAAAACCAACTAAACTTCAAGCCTACCTCTTTCTGTCCTGACTCCACTCTCGCCTCATCTTTCCTAGACCCAAACATTTGCTTTCTTCTGACCTTCACCTCCAATAATCAATAAATAAGAGATAATGAAAAAATAGTATGCAAATATAGGTTGTTTTGTATTTCACTTCATCTCTGAATTTAAGGAATTAAAACATAGAAATAGAAAGAATTACATCCATAGCCCTAACTCTGGATATTCCATTATAATAAATTTAAAATGAATTTGAGATTAAAAACCATACTTTTTTTTTTCCAAATGGCAAATGAAAATGCAGTTTGCCTTTCTATAGTCAGTCATATGACTATGTTATTAAAAACATTTGGAAGATCAAAAGGTAAAAATTACAAAGGATGGAGTCACTAAAATTTCCATGACCATTTCACTAACCCAGGTGATTCATTAAAGTTAACTTCTTTGTTTTTTATTGTTTACTTTTCTTGGTCCAGTTTCATATTAGACAGAGGCTAAGAGTGTACATCCAGGACCAAATCTGATGACACCATAGTGATCTGAGGTAGTTTTACAACTGTTCTGATCCCTACTAGTCACATCACAGGAAAATACGGTAACTTCCAAGACCATGTGATCTTGTAAAGGTGACAGGTTTTATGAAGTTTTCTACTTTCTAACAGCAGAATGTCAGTTACATACACTTAGCACATGCAAGTGTGAAGGAAGAGAGTGAGAGAATAATTACTAATGAATAGATTAGACAACCTGACATATTTGTACTTGATTACATTGATGTGGAGAGGCCTTGATAACTAAACCCTGAAATAATTGCAATTATTTACATTTTTGTAGTGCTTTGGATTTTACGACATGTTTAAAGGCCTGTTTTTGTTTTTTCTCAAGTTATAACCTCAAGAGTCCAGTTGGGGAAGTTGGATAATTGTCCCTATTTTGTAGAGAAAAGAATGGATATAAAGAGAGGTTAAGCTTAATGCAGTTTCACTTAAGAAGTAAATGAAAGTCTGGAAGTCCTTTTAGGCCTTCCAGTTCTAATTCTATATGTGTGACTTCAGAGTCTGTATAGGATAGTTCAAGAGACCCAGATGCACAGAATTCTTAAGTTGCTTACTCCAAACAAAGACAGGAACAGTTTAGCTGGAAGGAAAAGAAGATATAACAGATCCTTGATCATATTTGGCCTTTTCCATGTTTGAGGTACACAGCATTTGTGTGGTAGCCAAGGGAAAAAAAAAAAGTAGTGATTGGATTGATGCTTCGGCTGCCTACAGGTGGGGTCAGTCTGACGTGAACGTCTCGGACACGCCACAGGTTGTAAGAATGGTCTGTCTTAACTTTATAACCATAGCACTTCTAGCAGATGAAGAGTGGCTCACTTACAGAAGAACTGAAAAACAGTAAATCTCTGTTGATAAAGTAAACCCTGATTTTTTTTCTGAAGCTGTAAATTAAGGTGTCATGCAATTGTAGAAAGAGGGAAGGAAAAATAAACATAATAAAGCATAATGGCATGTTACTTAGATAAATGAGTTTTCAATATTTATGCAAAGAAAGATAATTAGATCTTCTCGGTCATGGAGAGATTTTGCTCAGTAATGGTGAGGAGGCAAAGGTAAGGATTAGAACTTGAGTCACCGACATCTCTAAAGGTCTTGTCAGTTCATTCCCTCAAAACACTTACTAGATGAAACTTTCTCTAAAAGATACATTTTTTGAAAATAAACCTCTAAGGGAGAACCAGAATTATAATGGGAGAATTAGAGAAGGGTAGTTTCTCTTACATTCTCTTAGCCACTTACCTCTTTTCACCAACCTACTTTTCTCACCACTTAAGCTTGCTTAAGTCCTCACTTCTTCAGCATCATCTTACTATTGAAAGACTCAGTGCTACCATCCATACCCACCCCAATGGCCTGTCAAAATATTTCTATCAAACTAAATGGCCTTCTGTTTACTTCTCTTGTAAATTTTCTAGAAAGCATTGTGTTTCTGGCATTATACATGCTGCCTAGATCACTTAACTGTTCAGTAGACATTTATTAAAATAATAAAGATATACTCTCGTATTTCATTAAACGCAGCCTAGAAAAGGAAATTTACAGCATAACAATACAAAAGCAAATAAATCACTTCTTAAATACTCTACAGTAAAGACATGCAAAAGAGATATTGACAAAGAAAATTGCATAAATTTGTTCAATGGGGAAAAATCCGTTTGTGCACCATTCTTTATATTTCATGCCCCTGTAGGAAGTCATTAGCAGGAATTCCTCCTATCAAAAAAATATATGTTGTGAGAAGATCCTCAGGACCGGGTGAGCAAGACCTGCGTGTGCTATGACTGAGGCATTTTCCTTGGGGTAAAAAAGTGGACTAATAAGGTGAGAGTTCTGATTCCATTTCACTTCGTGGACATTCATATTTACAACTCTACAAGTAGTTGCCTTTGCAGTCTCTATTGCTTTTGAAGATCCTTGACTCTAGAAATTTCTGAAGAAGCTGAAATTTTACTACCTACTTCTTGGGGACAGTACCAACCCATTTCTTTTTCATTTGTTACATTGAATATCATGCCTTTCTCTTGAGTAAATGAAACTTCCACGATCAAAGCTGATATACAGACTTTTGATACAGACCTTAGCACAACACACCATCATCATTTTGACTGGTATTGTACAATATTGTCAACTGATGTCTATGTTAAGTTAAAATAATGAAGATCACACAGTAATATATGTATATACATTTAATATAGATGTGATTTACATTCCAAGATATGATTTACATTCCAAGATCCCAGGGTATGCCATGGATAGTACTGAATCCTGTTTGTTTATACTGTGTCTTTTCCTATATATACGTAACATACCTATGACAAAGTTTAATTTATAAAATAGGCACAGTAAGATATATACAAAAACCAACAAACAGTAATCATATAAAATAGTAATTATGACAACATATTGTAATAAAGTTACATGAATGTTCTCTTTCTCACTTTCAAAAGTCTTATGCATAGAATTTTTAGATTACAATTGATACAGATAATTCAAACTGCATAAAGTGAAACCATAGACGGGGAGCAAGGGCTGCACAGCACATGCGTGCGCACACACACACACACACACACACACACACACACACACACACCATAGAAATCCTGATTCTGCTTTTTACTATGTCCATTAAAGACTGGCCCACGATTTTTACTATAATTTATTGAGGTAATAGTGTATGACAATATTAAAGATTTCAGGTATACATAATTGTAAATCTCTTTCTATATCTAATACACGAAGTTCACTATTATAGTTCTATTTTATCCTTTACCATCTAATTGACCCCTTTACCTAGTTTGTTCATGGCCTCTCCTTTTTTGTTACTGATAACCACTTACTTGATTTTGTCTCAAAACTAAAACTTTTGTTTCATTTAGTTTATTCACTTGTTTGTTCACTATACATACTAAATAGGAATGAAATAATATGGTGTTTGTCTTGTCTTTCTCCATCTGACTTATTTAAACTCAACTATATTGTTGGACAGGATTTCACCATTTTTTAAAGCTGAATAGTATTCCATTGTGTATATTATACCAATTCTTCTTTATCAAATATTCTTTCAGTGAACACACATTATTTCCAGTTCATGGTTATTGTAAAATGATGCTGCAATAAACACTATATATGGGGGAAATATATTGCTTTAATATTCGTGTCTATGTAGCTCAGTCTCTAGCTATACTTTGTGTAAGGCAACTATTGACTAAGAAGATCAGACCTTAAAATTGCATCTACTGTTGAAAATTTCAATCATAGTAGAAAAAATTTCAAATAGTTCAGTGAAGTTTTTTCATTTTTGAAATGAAATGAAACACAGGCTAAGTGGCTGTGGGGAGTCCATTCTAGTAAATAGAAAAGGTAAAAGTAGGAGTCATCCATTAATTTTTAGTCCTACATTTTTACAAATCATGGTTTGTCCTCCCAATCTGTACTGAACATGACTCAGTACCCAAGCTCTGATCAAATGCGTAATTCTCATATTTTATCACATAATTTAATTAAATATCAAAATTCAGATAATAATCAACCCAGATTTTTTTGAAAATTTGTAATGATTTTTTCCACTTATCCACTATTTCTCTCTTAGCATGACTTATTAGGGTGATGTAGGTTTGGGGGACTGTACCAATAAAATTCAGGAATGCTAGACAAAAGAATTTATTAATGCATTTTTTGAGGGTGATAATTTAATAGGCAATAAAAGTGATAGATACAATTGTGGGTTTATCTGTAAAAAAATTAAAGTGTGACACAGTGCTTAGCTCATACTTGGAGCTATGTAAATAAAAGTCTGTTAAATAAATGTACTCAATCAGTACATGCAGATAAATGAAAAACAGTCATGTATTCAACCAAACAAAAAGTAAACGAAGTTTCTGAACTGTCTGTCCTTTGGGATCAAGAATTTCTATAGGATATTTTTCTGTTTGGGTTTATGTAAAAGAGTCATAGCATGAGATCTTGAAAAGTTAGCAAATTTGTGTTCCAGGCTGTCTTGGTTGTAAGTAACTAGGAAGGTCATCTCTCTTTCTGGAACCATAATTTCATAAACTATAAAATAAATAATTTGGAATTAACGGGATCACTGTTGTAAAAAAAAAAAAAAAAAAAAGACTCATGAGAACTTGGATGTCATTGATTGACTTAATTTTCCAGTAATAGAGATTCTTTACATACCAATGGTTTCATGATTGGCTTAATCTAACCCCTTGTGGTTAGTGATTGACATAGCAAACTAACCACACTCTAGTTTCAGTTATGCCTTCATTAAGTTGGGTGATCTTGAATAAGTCACTTCTCCTCTCTGGGTTTTAGAATTCTCATCTATAAAATGGCCTGTTGAAGCTGGCTGCTTTTAAAATCCATTTGAGTTATGACATATGGAAGGAAGAAAATAAATGAATACAGGTTCCAAGGAATGGTAGATGAATAAGGGTGGAGAAATCACAATGATATAAAGAGTAAAGTTAATTTGTGGTACTCATATTGAGATATTTATTTTGTCAATCTAATGATAAAAATATCAAAACTGTAAATTTCAGGAAAATGTTAAAAATATTTCTAAACACTTATGTCTATACACAAATAGATTCCTTCCCAATTACTGAGAGTCTTCTCTCTCCTTCCCTTTATAAAATAGTTCCCTACTACCTGAAGGCAAATTTAGACTGACATTTTTTTTTTTAATGGGCACACCACAGCTAAAAATAAATAACTGGTTTTAAAAGAAAATGTGTTTTTTTTTAAAGTAGAACAAAATGCCAGGAACACTTCTAGAACCAACCTCAAGCTTTGCCTGCTTCAGGAAATGGCTAGTAGAAAACAGGTGTCATTAATTACCATGCAAGCTGGGGTCTTCAGTTGGGGGTAGAGAGAACCTGAAACAGCTGCTTTCTCCTCTGATTAAAAATGCCTTCATTTTAAACTTCTAACCTTTTGCTCTTATATTCACACACGTTTTGTACTTTTTTTTTGTGGGCTTGGGGAAATGAATGGATTAACAACATCTTACCTCTGAGTCAGTAAGTTAATTAAACAGTGTGTATATAAAATGGAATAATGAATTATTTAGCTGATAACAAACATGATATAAAATTCCATTTATTGGATAGTCAATTCCATTTTATTAGTTTTAGAATAATGTACTTTATTTTTAATACAATGCAAAAATTCTTTGTATTTGCAGATTTACTTTGCATGTAGTATGTTTGTTGATCTACAGCCATTTTTTCTGTGCTTTATGGACTGATTCAAATATCTGATGGAAGCATGCTACAGCTTGAATAAGAAGGAAATTATCCAGCTTCTGAATCAGAAAGACATACAAGTTTGAATGATCCCTGTATTTTGACTCCCCTTTCTACTCTAACCTGGGATAGTCTCTAACCCCTTTACAAAGTTAATTAATTAAATCAGAGCCCACTAACTAGGAAGCAACTTGTTAAAACACAAATAGCTTTGGACAGACCTTTTTTATCTTTATTTGGCACATCTCTTCCAGAAGGTAAAATTCTGTAAGGTATATACAATTGCTTAATTAAGCTTGTGAGAAAAGATCACTACCAAGTGGGAGTTAAATTAGTTTCGGTCTGTGTCTTTGATTAACCAATTCAACTTTATCAGCATTTATAAATCATGATGTATAGGATGACCATGCATTCCAGTTTACCTGTGACAGTCCCAGTTTAAATATGCTGTTCCACCATCTGTCTGGAAATGATTCCCTTTAACACTGTGTATAAGTCATATAGCTCTTTCACAAGTTGGTTACCTAAGTTAACTGTAAAATGAGGAAATTCTTAGCCATTCCTTTCAAATATAAATATTACATGCTGCACTTCTTCTTCAAACTAGACTTTACAGTTATCAAGAAATTGTGTATTATTGTATAATAATATTGAGCTATTACTTCTTACCTAGAAAAGTATTCTTAACAGATGTATAGAATTGCAAAGTCCCGCTATCTTCTGAAAATGCTGATGCTATATTGTTTATGATTTTAAGTAATGTGATAAGCCTTCAGCTCAGCATGGTAGGAATTTAGAATACAAACTGAATTGGACCTTGAGCAAATTTAACTTTTTTAAGCTTCCTTTTCTATAATTTGAGAATGATATATTTTCTCAATGATATTTATAATACTTGGGACATTCTTGAGTACATCAAGTGCTCAGGAGAGTGCCTGATATGATTACACTGTAGTAAACATGGTATCAATTAAATTTTTTTTAAAGGAAAATTGCAGGTAGGAATGAAAGCCAATAGGTAGGCTGGTAGGAAGAGGAAGGAGGAAGAAGCATCTTTATTTTATTTTTATTTATTTTTTCACATGGATTACTTCCAGGAATATGAAGCTTGCTCCTTTGGTGGCAATTGATCTAACCATTGCTCCACCAGGACATGCCAACAATTACTGCTTTTTATTGGATAAGATCATCAGACCACTTACAAGTACCAGTGGAGTAAAAATTTCTTTTTTAACTTCAGAAGAAGTTTCCAAACCAAGCTGTATGTTAAGAGTTTAACATAAGTTGAACCTCATGTGGTTGACTCTATTTGATTCCAGAGGTCAGTATCCAGTTCAGATTTTTTAAAAAAAATACATGGATTTTTAAACACTTAGACAATTAGAATCAATGATGAAACAGAAAACCTAAATTATTTGCAATAGTGATTTTATGTAATTATTTACACTTATGAGAATTTTGAATACACTTATGAAAATTTAGAATAAATAACACATTGGAAAATAAGATTGTACTATGATTTCTTAGGAAAGATATCTGATTTGTCAGATAACAAGCTCCTGTCCTCAGACATAGAAATAGTTCCACTATCTTAAGAATGAGTTGTTCATTTAATAAAGCATATAATTTGATATACCTTTGAGTCAAATATTTATCTAATGTTCTTTAATCACTTTTGTTCTTTGTCTGTAATGAGAATTCCAGCATGTGCTTGTTCACTTAATGTGAGGAAGCTGTTTTGAGAGGCATGTTATGCTGACAATATTTACCCAGAGGGTCTGTACTAACTGCAAACAACCTATTGGCCAGATCATACTTTATACAGTGTGTCTCATATTTGGAATCAAAAATGATGTTTGCCACAGAGGAACATTTTTCTCAATTTTTAATCAGAAAGTCTGACTTTAAATCCTGGTTTCCCCTTAAGATTTTGAAAAGCATTTCCACATTCTCAGTATCCTGTTCATAATGGTTCCTGTGGTAAAGTGCACACTCCTTTATGGAAGTTGTACTGAACCTAAATGACCACATAAAATGTAAAGAAGAGAAAGAATTAAAATATAGCCATTGGTTCCCAGAGTGACCAACAGCATCACATTATTTTCACTTTTATTTCAATAATGACAAAATGTAGTGTGTCTTCAACCTGCATTTCTCATATGCTTTCAATAGTACTGTTCATTATGACTGCTTTAAATCCATGATGTAACAAGGTAAGATGTAAATTGATAATTTAATTAAATGGATTTAATTCACTATTCAAACTTGGCATTTACATGGAAGTTTGCTATCTTAGTCTTTCTTAAACAAAGTCAGTAACATGTAAAATTATCCTCCTTCAAAGACAATTGAAAATGTTATCTTTAATGGATGAATATTTTTAACATCAATCATGCACTAAAAGGTTTTGTCATACCTGTTGATTATAAGTAATTACAATGTAGACAAGTTGAAAGCATTTGTCTAATGATGCCAACTACCCATTTTATCTACTTCATGGGGATGTTGTGAGACTCAGCGTGAAAAAAATGTATGCAAAAAGTGATATATTAAAATGTAGTCACTCAATTAATATTGATGTTGAATGTCTACAATGTGCCAGCTATGGCTAGCTACGACTTCAAACTATCCATTATTTAATTCAACTCATATATATGTGTATTTATATGTTCATATATAGAGATATATATGTATATGTATACATGTAAGTTACTTCCCTTGTTATTTACTGTTTAGTCTGCTTTTGAAAATTTTCTCATCTTTATCTATTCCTTAATGATTTTTCCTTCTATGCAAGACTTGACTCATGTTCTTTAAACCAACTGATGAAAATAAATGCAAAGGTCTACATTGTAGTTTTCAAGATTACCTTGTACCCATTATCTATGATTCCCCAGTGTTAATGTCCATAGGAATCACCTGGGCATTGGATAAAAGGTGGACTTTGATACAGTGGGGCCTGAGAGCTTGCATTTCTAGCAAGTTACCAATTGATACAGAGCTCACTTTAGGGAGTTAGATGCAATTGTCTATAGCCTGTGGATCAGAGCCCCACTCTCTCCTATTATATTATGTCTCTGCTCTCCATTTATTTTCAACAGCCATTGTTATAAATAATTAAATCTTTGAGCTATCAACAATATCATGCATATTTATCCTAACTTTAACACATGCCATATGCAGAAAAATTTAGCCACAAAAGATCTTTGTTTTATACCTGATCTCAGAAACTCTCACTTTGCTTTAATTAGCCAGCTCATGAGCAGTAAAATCACAGGAGCCAACTGATGTGCACACCATGTGTTTTGTCCCTGCAGAATTAAAATGTAGAATCTCTTCTCCTGGTTCATTGCTCTGTCTTGATTACCAAATGTAAATGCAAATACTGGACGATTCGAACATAACCCAGCCTATGCCTTGGCAAAGTTAAATTAAGTCAACACCTGATTTCAATCCAGTTTTATTTATATTTTATACAGGCATTCTATTAAGCATCCATGGTTTATTTAAATATGCTCCTTCTCTCCAAATTCTATTGTAACTTTGTGCACCTTTGACTTTAATTACACTGTTTCTATTGTTTGAAAGTAATGCCACAGATCTCTCACAATTCTAACTCCTGCTTTTTCATTATTTGAGTTATATCATTAATATGGATCACATACATTTTATATATAAATGCTTGCCCACACTAAAAGAGACATTAAATTTTTGCCTTTTATATATTTTTCTAAACTCATCTTTTTAAAAAGTATACTACACTTTTGTTATACTTAGCCTTATCAAATTTAATTCGCATTCTTTTCCCTTCGTACTCTTTGCCATCTCACATCTATGTGCTTTTGGAATACTGTCTTCTGTCAGGGAGATGTCTGGTTCCCTTGTTAGGCAAGGATTCCTCCAGATGCCACTCTGACCTCAATCCTCTGCCACCATTTCTTTAACCTGATTTTCAGTAAAATTCTTCCATAACTGACACTGTGTATTCTTCTGTCACCGGAACTAAGCAGCATTATTTTTCACTCCTTGTTTTCTTTTTTGCTTTTCTTGCTAGACTTGAGGGCATAGGTTTTCTTTAATACTTGTGCTTTCAGTACCTAAGTTCAGAGATCACACGTAACAGTACTCAGTTGTTTTTTATTGAATGATATGCAGCTAAAGTTTAAATACTACCTGTATGATGCTCTTTATTTCCTAGTCAAGTGTAATTCCAGTATGAGGATTATATACTTGACTGTTCAAAAGGACGTGGGAAATGATAACTTCATTCATAAATTTACTCAGTATGAATGAAGGGATCATAATAGGGTACCTAGGCTGAATCTAGAGAGTGGTAAATTTTTTAAAAAATAGTCCTTAGTTCTTTGATACTCCTACCACTAAGATGTAGGATTTTAGTCACCTTACTTAGAACTGGGGAGGATTGTGAATGTTTTGACCAATAATGTACATGACAATGATACTCTAGACAATTCCAAGTTCAGTTCATAAAAAGTCATATAGTTTCCGCCTTGTTCTCTTGGCATACTTACTCTGACAGACTCCAAATCATCTAAGACATCTGTCTACCCTGAATCCTGCACCTGGAGAGGCCATATAAGCACAGGCAGCAATAGAGAACAGATGAGCTCCTCACCAAGAACCAGTATCACCTGCCAGCCAAGTTAGGCCACCTCAGATGTTCAGTTTAAGTAAAATTTTAGATAACCACAGCCTGCCCCAGTTGACATCTGATTCATGTCAGTGTCATGAGAGACCCCTAGGGCCGACTACCCAGCCAAGCTCTTCTCCAATTCTCCTCAACAAAGGGAGGAACAAAATGAATACATTTTTTCACTTCATTTAGGGGTAATTTGTTACACAGGAAAAGAATTGGAACCAATCAGGGGTATAGCCAGACCTCTGGTCCCAGCTCTGTCATATGTCTCCAGGAAAGGCAACCTTCATCTTTAGGTCACAATCTCTTGAATGCTATCAATAGCAGAAATTTTTATTTTCAAAATATTTTTATGTATACTACCATATTTCTCAAGTGTCAGATACTGGCGATCATGATCTTTATAATTGTTGTCTCAAGTCTCAAGGGCAGGCTTTTGCAAAATAAGAACTTGAACTCAAACCTTACTCTACTTGCTATGTAAGTCACCAGAAACAATGACCTAGGTAACTGCATAAACCCCTAACTCTGAACCACTCCACTTACAATTGAGAATTACCAATTAAGTGAATAATCTCTAAGTCCGATCTGTCTCTGTGTTTCCAAGATTATATAATCTTCTAGAAATAATATTTCCATTTTAGCCTGTGTCATCAGAGGAAAATACAACAATTCAGGTATGGAGACTAACAGCTTTTAAAAATGGGGTATTACTGTAAAGTATGGGACAGAAAATAGCAAATAGGAAACAGAATGACTGATGAGAAATGAGAGGAAAAGCTATGATTTAAAAAAGGTGAGCAAGGCAAAGCAGTAGCATATTTCCAGCTGTTATTTATAAAATGGAAATTATGACACATTCCTCTCCTTTGGACAATGTGCTTGCCCATACTCCTGAATTGTGATTTTATTGATATCTTCAATGAATCTTTTCCTTTAAAACAAAAAAAGTAGAGGTGGAGGTGCAGTAATTTCTAAATAGGCAAAGCTCTCATTGGGATAGATGGATAATGGAACAATAGCTAACGATTTACCATAAATCACCTTTATTATTTGCCATTGCTCTCTGGTGGGTAATTTAATACTCGGAGGACAAATATAGGACTGGGAACTGTAGACTATGTATCTTGACTTTAGTATCGACTTGCTGAATGACAATAGAACAAGTGAGACTATCTGACATGGTAAATGGAAGGACATCTACAAGGTGACAATATCGTTCTCATTTCACATTGTTTATAAAATGTATGTGGAAATTAATAAATCAGATAATAGAAAAAAGTTACCTATAAATTATAAATATAGGAAAATAAATTTTATTAACTGAACTTCAAAACAAAAGTGCTTTAAGACCTTTAAAATAATGGTCCTCATTATTCTGCTTTCAGTTTATCTTGTTTATGTTAACTCCTCAATCAACAAGTGTGACAAAAACCTTTTTTAATAGGTGGTGGAAGTTCAGAATATTCATGCATTAAGGATAATATTTTTTATTATGTTCTAAGAATAGATGCCTTTTGCATTTTGTTGCCTTTGTTACTTAAAAGAAACTGACATTTAACTCCTATGTAAATACTTACTAAAATTTGTAGATTAGTGGGATTAGCTAAGTGAGGATCCATAAAATAGTAAGCAGTTAATTACTCCAACTATACATCTTCTTGTCCCAAAATGATTTGAAGTAGGCATCATAAGCATTGTAATTTACAATATGTAAATAACTTATATTTGTTAAATACTAAACTATAATGATAGAAATAGCAACTGAAATAATACTTTGTTTGAAATGACACAAAGCAAATCATACTTTATATCTCCTTCTCTTTTTTGGACTACTTTGAACAATTTTAACCCAGAACAATCTCCATAAAGAAAGTACATGCAAAATTATTTTTAAATACTTCCCAGTGTATAATGTCTATTTTTAAAAAAATTATTTTTCATTGTTCCAATTTTGAAACAATGTACTATAGTATATAATAAACATAACAGAAGCACTTCACATAGATATTTTAGCCTCCATTTCAATATGTAACTACGTCTGTGATATATTCTGAATTACACTGAAGTGTTCACTTTGATGTAATTGTTAAATAAAACTTACAATTATATAATGAAGGATAGAATAGAACTTTTGTGGTGAACAGAATGTGGTATATACAGTTTATTTGTATGAATGGTGCACAACTGAAAAGTATATTGTGTCGTAATGTAATGTTGCTTTACTAAATTTTTAAACATTATGTAAGTATAAGGTGTATATCATTGTGAATCAATAGCTACATACAAGACAACAAATTAATTACAAACATTACAGTTCTTCCTTCACCATGTAATTGATTCCTTTCACCCAGATTGCCTGCCACCTTTTCTCTTACTTTCTTGTAACTACTAATTTGATTTTATTAGACTGAAAGTCTGTTTTTGCTTGATTAGCTCGTTTTTTGCTTGGTTTTTCCATACGCCACTTAAAATTAAAATCATATGTTGTCTTTCTCCTTCTGGCTTATCTTACTAAGCCTAAATCCCACTAGGTTAATCCATGTTATTATAAATGAAAGGATCTCATCTTTTTGATAGCTAAACAGGATTCCATTGGGTATATATCCACCGCCTTCTTTATTTACGCTTCTGTCCTTGGACATTTAGGTTGATTCCAATTCTTGGTTATTGAAAGTAATGATACAATGATGTGGAGATGGATATATCTCTTTCAGTTAATATTAATGTATTTTAGGGTAAAAATACATAAGTAGGATAACTGGATCATATGGAATTTCCATTCTTAATTTTTTGAGGCCTATTCATGTTGTTCTCCATAATGGTTGTACCAATTTACACTCTCACCTACAGTATATGAGTTTTCTTTTCTCTACCTCCTCACCAATACTTGTTGTTTTTAGTCTTTTGGATAATAACTCTTCTCACAGGTATTAGGTGACAGTTCATTGTTGTTTAGATTTTCATTTCCCAAACAAGAGAGGTGGAACATGTTTTCAAGTGCTTGCTGGCATCCCATGTCTTCTTTGGAAAAGTATCTATTAATATTTTCTGCCCCAAGTAACTGATCATTTGAAATAAAAAGTTTTCTAAAGAGTGACTTGCCAAGATTTCATATAATCAAAATTTAGTTAAACTTCAAAATGTTGTTAAATTATTAGCTAGTTCAGTTAATAAATCCAAATTTAGGTACTCATTTTATATGTAACCAATTTTCTTTTTTAAAGCATCTGTGAAACGATTACTTATTTCTGCATTTAACGACACATACACACACACACACACACACACACACACACACACACACACGCATGCGCACACAGAGTCATTTTTTCATTATTAAAATTCATGTGTCTTAACCAGAAAATGAAGAAAGTGTTCTGATAATACTTTATGTACTTGGAGAATTTATTAAGTAAAAATAAAATGTTCACTTAAACCTTCAATTTATTAATTTCAAAGTACCATGGATTGAGTCAAAAAATACCAGTAAAAAAAGTAGACTAAAATCACATTATAAATTTCTCCACAACTTCTTGATATAATTTTCTAACCTGGTCCATGAGCTGCTACATGGCAGCACTCAACTATAAAGTTTTTGTTGATGGATCCAGTTGTTTATATTTCTTTGGTATATGTGATGATCAAAGTACAAATAAACCGAACTATATTTTGTAAAATGTAAGTGAAAAGCCAATATATGTAAAACAACATTTCTTAGCATTTAATACACAGTCATATCCTTTGGGAGATTTCTGAAAATTCAGTTCCTGTTTCTGTAGACATGGAGTTGGGTCTAGGAGTATGCATTTCTAACTGACACACTGATGATCATGATGATGATGAAGAAACTTCATGAACTATACTTTAAATAATAAGAGCATACAGTTATGTTGATTTATCAGGTTATTTAGTACAATTCAGGGCTCTATTAATAGTCTATTCTATAAATATAAGGATTATTTACTGTAAAATAGTATTCAAAGAAAAAAATAAAAATAAAAATGCAATGAAATAAAAAAAGCAGTTGCCATTTCTTTTTAGCTATCAATCATTTATTTTTATGCTTGAAATACACTTTCCATACTTGCTTTGAGTTCTTTAAAATCTATTTACAATGAGCTCTCCTGTAATTTCTTAGTTGTCTTCTTATCCTGTAGCCCAGATCCTGCTAAAATTCACCCATGATGTTTCAGTGCATAACCTTGGGGTAAATTCCCCCTTACTATCCATTGCAGACATAATTTTCTTCGGGTTAAACTTGTCTATCTTGATTTAGAAAGGATTTATTTGATAACTTACTGTATTTACTAATTTTTTTCATGGCTTAGGGTTTTTGTACCTAATATTGTTTTCTCCATTTTTCTTGAATGTGCAATTCCTCATTTTTTTGAGAAAAAGGAAAGAGGATAGAGAAGAAAAAATGCATTTATTGGTTTTATTTATTGACTTGTTCATCTTGGTTTTCACTCCCACATTTGTAAACCCACGTCCCTGGGATGCATGTGGTTTTCACACCGGTCTCAATTACTTGAGTCACAAGGGTGTGCCCCCAATACCATCTTTTAAAAATAAATACTGGAATCTTCCCAGGAAGATATTGCCAATTAAAATATATAGTTTTGACTTAGTAGCAATTGTTTTATTCGTTACTAACATTAATATATATTTAAGATATTATCAAGCATTACAATTTTGACACTCATACAATGTTTCACTTTATTCCTGTAGATTGAATGTTATTATGAAACGTAGCTAAATCAAGCATGATTCTGTAATAAGGCATTACAAATGTTTGTCAATCCACAGGATTTGACTAAGTAGATGCAAAATTTGGTGCTGTAAACTATGAGTGAATTATGAGTCTACTTGCTTAACTTTATGTCACATTTTCTTTTTTTCTTATCTTTTTTCTCCCTTCATTACTCACTCAAAATATGTTATTGAACGTACAGATGGGAAAATAACAGTCTTCATCATGGTGTTGCCCTTTTTTTCCTAGATGATGATGATTAATCAATTAAGAATTTATGAAAAAGAAACACCTGGCATACTTCCATAAACAAATAGGTTTCCTGTGGTTTTAAGAACAGCTGAGGGTATTTCAAAGGGTCAGGGGCCTCTGTGAGTAAGGCTCTCTTCACAGTTTGATTTCCTCACATGACTGTTTCTCATAAATATGCACCCTTATACCCAGCATACATGTATTTATTTATTTATTTAGCAGGCACATGGTGCAAAGACTACAGAAAAACAAAGAAGGTAAGGGAGAAAGAAAAGGATTAATTTAAAAGGATTAACAAGGGTTTTGAGAAAGGTATCTTTAAAAAAGTTTCTTTTCCCTCAAAAATCATAAGTATAAACCAAAGAAAATAAAAGTAGAAGCTGTATGAGTAGGAAGTATACAGTTTGGGATTTCTAGTCAGGTGATTTTATCTTCCAAGTTAATGGTGGCAGTCGGTGTTGGATTCAAGGCACCAGTAAAAGAAGCTTGATCCCATACATCCTTCAGCTGCTCTTCCAGACTTACTTTATTGCCCTTGACAACACTTCCGTGGAAAATTCTACTGGTAGGTTTTCACACTGGAGAGGGCAGATATTAAATTTATGGTACTATGATATTTTCTACTTTGGATAGAGACAACATTGATTTACAAATTGTGGTTCAGTCTTTCTTGTATATTTAACCTCATTGTCCTAAAATGCAGGTTTATAATAAAAATTGGAGATCATGAGGACTGCTACCCAGGCCTCAAACACCGTGTATTGTTCATTATAATAGCTACTATTCACATGTGCAAATTAAGATGTGCTATTAGTGGAGAGCATATCAAAATTTTTTAGTACTTAATGATTGAAAGTGGGAAATAATTCATTGGTAATTATTTCATATTGACTAGATGCTGAAATGGTATTTTGGATACACTGGATTGAGTAAAACAATATTGTAAACATTAATTTTACCTGTTTCTTTTTTATCTTTTTTCACAGGGATACTAGAACATTTAAATGTACATTTGTGGTTCACATGATATTTCTTTTGGATAGTAAAGCTATCCAAATAGTTTTATTCCTATTTATTTTATGTTATAATGCACAAAATGTTTTCTTCTTTTGATATAATTAATATCTATCTATATGAGTCTTAAAATAACTCCTCCAACATAGAGCCTTAAATGACCTCAAAATAAATGTTATTTTCCCCAATCCATATTTTAAGTCAAATTCAAAGGTAACATCTAGTTGTTTGTATGTTTGTTTGCTTTTGTCTTCCTTTTAAAAATATTTAAGTATCACAAGGTGTTCAAATTTAGAAAAGTGGTTTTCCTTTCCTGGTCTTAAATAATAATCACAACATATAAAAAAATGACTAACTTTTTAGAGATTTTTGAAACTTTATATGTAACTTTAAAATTGATAGAGAAAATTAGTACAGAAACAAAACTACTAAAAATGGAAAATGTGCTATTTTTGAAACTTTGGACATTTTACTACATATTTTATAGTTAAATATTTTCTTATTATAAAATATTATGACACTGATCATTACTGTCTTTGAAAAAATATTTTGATCCTGATTTTAAAATCACAGTATAGAAAGAGGTCAAATATATTCGCAAACACTACGAATTACATACTCATACATGGCCCAGTCGCTACGGAGTAAAGAGCTTTTCCAATTTATTTAGTAGTAAACTGAAATCAGCATAGAGGAAATCTATTATAGTCCTTTTCATGAATGTTGAGTGAGAGAGCAAAACTGCTTCATGTAATGTGGGCTTTCTTTGTAAGGTTGTCTTATTCTATGATTGGAGATTATATTTTTGAGTTCTTTGTATTTAACTTAAAATGTTGTTTCCAGTGTCCCAAAGAGTGATATCTAAGGAGTTACTCTGAGGAGGGCAGATGCTTCTTCAAGATTTTTTTTTGAATTAATTACTGAACAATATTTAATATACACAAAAAGGTAGGCATATACATATATATGCATATATATGCCTATTTGTGTTTTTATGTCCTATGATTACTAATGTTCATTTATCCCCACTTCCAATATTATAATTTGTATTTTTTAAAGTTATCTTTGGTATTATATGTTATACATTATAATTTTTGTTAAGATTCATCTTAAGGTTGCTTCATTGTTAGCAAATCTCTTGAGTTAATAGAGAACGGAAATAAGCACAGAGTAGTGAATGCATTACGATTGACTACCTTTTAGGAGATGCTCTGATCATCATGTTATGGTGATTTGTCAGAATGGACTATTGCTGAATCATGTGAATGATTTGTACCAGCTCCAGAGTATGCATTGGCTTCCATTTTCATTAGTGTGAAACTATGTCCTTAACAGTCCATGATTTATACTTATGTCGACAACTGACACAAAGAATTTGAATTAATGCAGTAAAGGGAAGAGTCTGTAATTTCTTGATGTTCTCTGTTTAATAATCGTTTTCTTAAAATCTGAGATAGACTCAAATTCTGACAGATTGTGATGACGAGAGCCTGCAATTCTAATAAAAGATCATAGTAAAAACTGTCAGAAGTTAAGGTGAAAAGACATGTCAAAGAAAACATGTGAGAAACCACACATATACTTGATAAATGTGCATTGTCATGTGATGAGAAATGGAATCTGATAAATGAAATGTCATCATCAAACCTTTTAAATCAATCATAAAATGCAACATTATTCATTCTATGATTATATCTGTCTTGATGTTTCTCTTATTGTGAGACAATCTTCGCTTTTATTTAAGAATTATAAATCTGATTATATTATTAAACTGTTACATTTATTCTGTTATTTTGTTTTTTAAGAAATGAAATTGTTTTCTCATTAAGGACTTTGTTCTTAAGAACTTCTAAGACTAAGTCAGTCAACCATATTAGAAATATACATTTCTTTTTTCCTTATGTTCTTTAGCTTTTCAAAAAAATCTGCTTAATGATTAAATTGTTACGTGTATATCCTTAACTCTCTGCTTGTTCTTTACTACTTTTCCATTACTGTCTGTCATTCTTGAGCCATTATTTTGGATCTTATCTGTGAAAGGCTTCAAATTTGAGGGAACTATTTTCAATATCAATATCGTGATTCTGTAAATCTTGTAGCAAAGGAAAATTAAATATGTTAAATAAATATTGCCATATATGTATACTCACACACATATCTATATATATAATCTGTGTGTCTATTGAGTCATATTCCTATATATATATCATATGAGTCTTAGGTATTTTTTGAAGTATTGATATTAGACTTATACCCTCTGAGAAACAGGTATTTTCAGAAACAATCAAAAAACAATGGAAGGGAAAATGCTTGCAAAATATCTCTGAAAATAATTTGAAGATGTTGAATTTATTTCATCTTAAAACAAGTATAAAATGGAGAGGATAATAATATGAATTACAAATTACAAATTGAGGCATTAAAGTTGTTGCGTTTTTTCCTACGGGTAATTTTTTCTCTGGAAAGTTTGGATAAATATCAAGTGTTTTATCCAAAAGTACTACTGTTTATAAGCAAGTGGCTGTTGTGGTTATTCTTTTGTGAAACACTGAATATTTGAAGAATTGAAAAACCGTAAATACATTCAGATGCTAAAATAAGAACACATTCATAATATTATATCTTTTCAGAGCGAATGAAACTTACTTGAAAAATACATTATCTAACATATTTTAATCTGGAATTCATCAGTCAGCTTTATCTCATCAATGCATTGTTGAATAATCAATTAAATATGCTGTTACTTCTTATATTTTAATTTGCAAGATTTGATTTCCTATGCCTGACATAACAATTACATTATCATTTTTTCTACTTTGAACTGAAAAAAGAAGATTTTCGAAGTAGAATATCAGGGTTGATCTAATAATTTCCTTCTTATTTGTTTGATAAAAAGATCTACACAGATGTATATAGAAATAATTAAAAAAATTGACTTCTAGTATATTTTTTAATATTTCTAGTTTGTGAGAAATCATATTTTTAAAAGATAAGACCTGATGTAATCTATGATTTTGTTAATTCCTTTAACAAAAATAGGTGCTTGTAGTTCATTAACAGGCAGATTATAAACCAGATAAATTAAGAGAAATAAGGAAAGGAGAGGGAAGTTCAAAATAGCAGCAAATGGAAAGCAGACTTTACTTCTGGTTATAAAGTAGGGTTATAATTATTTTGTTTTCAAAGAAATCTGTATTCTTTGCATTCAATGAGAGATCTAAAAGACTTCGAAATTAGAATATTCTTTTTTCTGAGAAGAAATAATTGTAAAAATATGTTTCTTTTATTATGAGTCAGATTAATGAAAGAGCTAGTGGAAGACAAAATACAAGAGAGAACGTAAATCACCTGAAGAAGTCCAGGAATAAATTGGATTCTATTTGGTCTTGCTTCACGATCAATTTCAAAATTTTTGGACAAATGAAATTGACATAAAAATATCTAGAACTGCAAAAGAGTCTGAAATTTTCTAAAAACATCTGCTCTAAAATGAAAAAAAAAAAAAACCCTCTAAATCCTGTTATGTTTATTAGATTAGGAAGTATAATCTCGTATCTGTAGCTATGTATGTGATTTATGTGAAACCTACTACTTAACTCAAAATATTTGAAGATAGAATAGGGTTCATTGTCTTATTACTGTTCTGCATCTGGAAGCTATATAAAGATATCTGTTCATAAAGACTGAAATAAAGAAATATTTTTATCTCTAAATGCTTTGAAAAGAATTTCTACCTAATTTGTAGAATATGACATAATTTACATATAAGCATGTGGCTATAAATTTTAAAGATGCTATTGAAATTCATTTTTTTTAAAGATTTAAGAAATTGAATAAAACTAATACCTAAAAATTAATTTATATGTACATCTGTTTTTTGTTATTTATTGTTGATAAGTTAACAATGGATAAGTTGGTTTACCTCAGTTGTATAGAAAATACTAAATATGGAATGTATTAATCTTCTAAGTTTATCTTTAGAATCAGTTGAGCTTAATTCCATCTATAGAATAAACATCTTTTCAGAAAGCGATATTGATAAAAATATTGATCTTTTAACAAAATCCATTTCATAGAGTAAGTTGATGCTATTTAATTGTTTAGTCATATTAACTGTGCTGTCAAATTATATTATGTAGTTTAAGAATCTAAACCTATGTGAAATATAAAATTGGAATATAAATTTTTACTTATAACTATAGACCATTAGATATAAAAAAAGTACTAATCTCCTAAATACCTAGAAATGAAGGGTATAGTATGTTTTATCTATTTATGAATTGTGCATATTTTAAAATGAGGCTCTTCCATATAAATCCAACCCGTAGTAATACCGCTTTTTCCGAACTTTTAGCCTCACTTTCTGGATAATTAATGGAATTGAATTGAATATTTAGCACAGACTCTTTTCTCTCTATCCAGAAGAATATTTCTCATTCGTAAATAAATATATTTTGATAGTCTGATAAAAGTGATGGATTATCTCTCAGAAAGAAAAGCATGAACACTAACACAGTTGTTTAATATTTTAGACTCACTACAATTACAGACTTCCTTAACAAACACCTCATGAATGAAGTCGTAATGATTTTATATTAGTTTTAGCTCCAAGGTTAAATGTAGTCTTCCTTAATAGCAGACTTTCAGATAATGCTTGATTGTTAACTATAGCAATGACTGATAACTAAAAACTAAGCCTAGCAGCGGTAAACACACATGTGAATCATCAACACTAATATTTTTATTTTAAACATTTTTAAGTGAGAATGAAAATTTAGTTATTATGGATTGTAATTATTAATATCTTACATGTAAAGGTATTGCTTCTGATTATCAGGCCAAGTAAAGGAAGTTTGTTGCCAATCACACAAAAAGTAAACTAAGCAAAGAAAAGTTTCTTTAAGATCCACTTGAAGGAGTCTTGGCTACTTCACACTCTTTGGGGACAGATAAAGATATGCCTTTTCATTTTTTCATGATTCATACTCCATGTGAATAAATAATCTCTTTGTCATCTCATAGTGATGGTGCTGCTTTACGCAGAGTAGCTACAATAGGTATTTACCAAGCAAAAGAAGGCTGCAAAATTATATGATGAATTATTACCATGTGACCTATATAAGAGCATATACACTGCAAAAGGGGATGATGGTATTATATTAGGCTACACTGCTTTTAATGTTCCCAATAACATTAGTGAAACTTTAATTTTCAGTAACAGATTATAATATTACCATAAAATTATAATACATAAGGCAGACTTCTAACTACTTTTTACCAGCTATCTTTTCCCTATGGATTTAAATATTCTGTTGATGTATTACACGGTAACCATTTTGCAGTTAACTGGTGTTCTGAATATTCTGTTAAATGAAACTTATTCAACGCTAAGAGAGCCACACTAGCATTCCTTTAGTTCTGCAATAGAATCCTTAATTTGAAATGAAGTTTGATTGTTTTAACTACAAAACATAAAGGAGCCTGCAGTACATCAAGACCTTTAATGGAAACTAATGGAATTTTTGGCATAAAAATAGTAGAATTAATTAGATCCAGCAATGCACACTGTTTAACTGCTAGCCTGTCATTTTACACTGATTTGAAGTCATACATACTTAACAAAAGACATTGGGTTGATTGCACAAAGGAGTTGAACACTCTTTTCACATTCACTGTGTAAGTTATTATCCACTGTGAAAAGATTATTGACTTTTTTTAAGGAGATATTATGGAGAGAAATGATTGCTACCAGGCTGACTGGTAGAATTATGTATGAGATAAGTAATAACCCTAATTTTTCATCTGCTGAATAAATGGCTTTAATTTTAAAATACTAGTTAGTGCATATGAGATTTCTGCTGAAATGAGCAGAATTATGGTTTTAAAATGTAATGGACACTAAATGTGAAGCATACAGCAAAATTTTTATGTATACCTTTGCCTGTTCAATGGTTATATATCATAGATTGTTTGTGATGTTTCTTATATTGTATTTCTTCCTGAAGATTGGTCTAAAAATAATTATATGCAGGTGCCTTTTCCTGGGTTTATACTGAGTATAGATAATATCCATGCTTCAGGTTCTAATATAATGATCTATCAAACTTATTGATAATTGATGGTAATTTAATCGATCTGGAGAAAAAGATCATTATATCCATGTATATTTAAGAGTCTGAAAGTTTCTTATGTATTTTCCCTAAAGTATTTCTTTTCCATTATTGAGATTTTCTGTAGCAGTGTGCCTCAACTTTGTCTGGTAGTTATACATGTCTGAAAAATTTGTTATAAAATACAGAACTTCAAAGTACCTCTGATGGATCTTTGGATCCAAGAATATTTGGGAGCCACCATTCTGCTATGTATGCGTTTCCTCCATAGGAAACTCCCTTTGTATTTAGGTTAACTTTAGTATCTAGTTCTGATAGCAACAGACCAGGAAGAGTGATAAATCATGTCCTGTTGGGATAAAGGAGTTAATAGATGGTGAGTCTCCACTATCTTCTGCTGTGTGGAACATGAGGCCATAAGTTCCTCATATGTACCTAGAAATTGTGAAAGGTTGAGGAAAGAGAATCATTTCACAAAAATATGATTGTCTTTAGTGATGTGTTCTGAGTGCATTTTCCTACTATTCATTATTCTGAGTGATTGGCCTATGTAGTCATAAGATGAATTTTACTTCTTGGAGTTATGTGATTAGTTCTACCGTATAGCTGTGAACCGAGGTTATGTGTTTCATTTCTGAATGAGTAAACTTAAGTATAAGTGTGAGACTTATCAGTCCTCTATCTGCCTGATCCTGATGGTAAGTCAGCTTAGATCACTCAATAATTTAAAAAGCAGACCATGATAAATATGTAACAGAAACGACAACAGAAAAAACGACAGGATTGTTTTAAAATTTTAGGGTTGAGGCACACTGTGGTAATCTAATGATAAATTCGCTGCCTCTATCCAACAAAAGCCACATATATCACAAGGATGGGGGTTTTGCATCCTGTGGCTGGGGGAAACAACCAACATGAACAGCTAAATGAATAAATAAAATGTTTCTTCCTCCTCTCTCTTCCTGCCTGCCTGCCTTCTCACCTGCATTCTTCCCGCACTGAAATAATGCAGTTCTGAGATTGAGATTAATTGATATAGCAGTATAATTTGTCCTATATCAATAGGTACAGAAATGATAAATAAATCTTTATTTTATTAAGTCGTTAAAATTTATGTACTTTTCTGTTTTAGCTACTGTTAAGTATTCTCAATAATGCAGAATATGAGCAATTCTCTCTGCAAATTTCATTTCATTTCAAATTTCATTTATGTTAAATTACAGCATTCCCTATCATCACCGTTTAAATATCTGTTTCCTGTAAATGTGAATAATTGCATAAGGAACAAACATTGCTTCTAGCTCTTGAGTTCACAGATCATTATGAAATAACAGATGTGCATCAACATCAGTGACCAATCACTTCTTCGCAAGACAGTCAGTGATTTGTCGCTGTGTATCTGTTCTTTGGTCCTCATGTAGACCTCAATGGTGTTGCACATATTAATATTGACTCCTTATTTTCCGGTGATAACCTGTGGCATTTGAAAAAAATGATTAATAGAAAGAGAGACTTGACTGGCAAAGATGAAAGTACAGCAGCAGAAAATGAAAAGTGATAACACTGTAAGAGAAGCAAATTAAATGGAAATGGAGTTATAGAAGAAATACTTCCCTCTGGGAATGGTGACACCATTGCCATTGAACAGATTCTGGATATGCAGTGATAGGAATTTAGCAACAGGTGAACTTTATCACCATCAATTAGGAAACTGTAACAAAAATGATGAAGACGCCCCAGAGGACAACTGGCAAAATAGTAGAAATTAAAGATATTTTCAGAAATAGTTCATGACATTGAAAGTGTGAAGGATAAAATGTTGGAAATGAATCCAAATGGAGAAAGGCGTCTGACAATTCACCAAGGCATAGCAAAGATGCTCCCTACATATCATAAGTTATGTGACAAGAAGATAATCACTGTTCACACAAGTCTTGATTAATTTTTAATGAAGAAACAATGTGCTTCAATTCCCAGTGCTTCTTATATTTTAAAGTACAGTGCTTTGAATGAATATTCATCTTAATATTTTATTTCTCTATACATGTATAACTGGGAGTTTTTAATATTTTGACCAAAATTTTAAAGGACACAGATTATCATAATTTTCTTAATTGATATTTTAATTACTTGGCATGATTTAAGCTTATATAGTCTTTTTATGATCCTGCACTAATATGCAAAGAGAAGACTGTCTTCATCTGATTTGGAAGAGAATTTTGATGGTATGTCTTTAAATACATCTCAAATCATGTTAGTCAACATCTGCTTAATGTTCAGGTTACCACCCTGTAAAAGAGCAGCATAATTGCTCTTTACCTCTTCCATTTTATAGTATTTCTCTGTCCAAGTCATAATGTCCTACTTTCGTTTCCTCACAGACAACATACCTTGAATAAACACCTCATGATTGAAGAATTTTCACCCTATGTTCTAGCTTTTGATACTGCTTTTCTGCCTCTCTCCACCTATTTATTCTTCCTCTACCTCAGACATAAGCTGAGGTCTCTCTCAAAAAACTTCCAGGATGTTTCAATGGGAACCATCTCTCTTTTACAGCCCCTCATAGTATTTTTTCACATTTCATTCATGCAGTTACTATAGTTACAATTTTGCACTTAGTCCAATAAGTATTTCACTAAAATATGTCATAGTCACTTGATTATAAATCTCTTATGGCAAATCCCGTTTTATGTGCAAAGTAGAAAGTGAAGACTATGAATAAAGTCAATGTTGCCTTCTCTCCAAAATCTTACAATTGTTAAACCTAATTAACTAATAATTCTAAGATTTAGATGCTTTCATCTTAGAAAGCAACCTTATGAGTCACACTCTCCAAATGTACATATTATACAAAATTATTTTCTACCTCAAATGATCTCATTCCTTGGGTCAGGAGAGAGGAGTGCTTATTACTGAAGAAGTTTTTTCTTCTTAGCACTTGCAATGGCTAGATACAGGGAATTAAATGTAGGGACACTTGGGGGGCATGAAGAATAAAAATATTAGTGAATAACAGAGAAGGGGAACTAAGAAAATATGCCAAGAACACACACACAAGATTGCATAAAGAAATGGCATGAGATCATTTCTTGTTTCTCCTATTCCTCAAAAATTGCAATTGAAATGTATACATTATTTCTCTAACATTTACCCTAATACTATTTTTCTCACTCTACTTCTGCAGAAAACAGAATTCAGAGAGCTTAACTTCCTTAAGGTTATAGAACTAATAGGTGCTTTATAAAGGATCTGGGCCCAGGTCTGTGTGATACCATAATCCATGTTCTTTCTGCCCTTGTAGATTGAGTCCTAACGCAAGACCCCAGAGAGTCCAATGTTAGTCAGTGGCACCATGGTTTTCTTCTCTGTCACATGTTCTTTTTTTTCCCCTCTTTATTCTTGGCTGATTTAGTTTCAATCTTTTTTAAAGCTCCAAGTTTTTTCTTTTGTCTTCCATTACCATTTTAGTCTCAATAAGAAATTAAAACTGTTTCAAGTTTGACATGACATTCTTTAAGTGACCTGTATTTTCATAGTTTATATTCTGGTAATTATCAGTATCTGAAAATCAATCAACTGGAGTCTTTATTGAACTAAGAATATCTTATTATGCTGTTAGGAAAGTTTAGCCCAAATTCATCTGCAAGCATGTCTTCCTAAAGAACAGTGTTATGTTAATAACTGATCTAATAATATGTATGCCCAGGGTAAATATAGTTTATTTATCTACCAAATCATACATATCTGATATTCTTGTTATAGTTGGTATGGCAATGGCTATTTTGGTGATACTTTATTTTAAAAAGAAATAATAAAATTAAGTTAACATTAAGTCAATATTGTTTTAAGAATGCATGTTACCGTAGAAATGGAAATAACCTAGACCCAGAGGCAACTGTTTGAGAAAAAAGCAATAGTTATCTTTTGGCCATCTGCTTGCACATGACATTACACATACTCTGCTAAACTCCACGTTTCCCCCAAATACCACCAGTAATTTTCAACTAAACCAGTGCTGTTTGCCTAGTGATTAAGTAGAATAGATGGTCTCATCAAAGCTCACCCCCCACACATATGCAGTTCAACTTCAGAAATTCTTTGAGATTAATAAAATATGTAACTGTTTCTTCTTTTCCCATGGTGATGTTAGTACTATCTGTACCTACTTTATAGGATTGTCACAATGATTAATGGAGATGATGCAGAATCTAGGAGTAGAAAAGTTCTCAGCAGGCATTATTATTCGTTATTAACTAAAGTGACTGTATCTCCCTTCTAGGTATTTCCTCCCATTTATGTACAACTCTATCTTATTGTTTCTAGCTATTTCCTGTTACTGTGTACAATAAATTTTCATGGAATCAGGTTGCCCAGATGACTGCTACAAAGTTTTCAAGAAGGTGAAATCTTGGCATTTGATGAGTGTCTGTATGTAACATTAATTGGGCAGAATATTTTGGTGATGCACAACCTACACATTTAATGAATACCTAGAGATCATTGGTACCTATCCATTGTAACTTACTTGTGATGGTATTATGTTTTACCTTAAAAGGTTGTTGGGCATAGTTTCTAAGTTAATATGAATGTGTTACGAGTAGCTTCATAAATACTTAATTGATGTTCTAAGTTTTTACATTCATTAGAGTCAAGTTAGAGAGGATTTGGATAAGGAGAAAGCCACCCAATTGAATTTCAGTCAGTGAATCTTAATCAAATCCCTTCGCTTAACATTTTCCTTTTAACCGTTTGTGTGTGTGTATATGCATGCATTTGTATTATAGCTCTTTTTTCACACCCATACACACACACATATATATATATATATATACATAGAGTTGGAAAATCTATATGTTTAGGGTAGAATTTAATTTAATTCTGTCCATTTATTTGTTCATAATTTTCTAAGAAAAAAGATTTTTTCAGTTTGATTAATTTACACATAAATGACTGAGATATAGTCAATTGTTATCTTTAGGGGAATATTAAAATGTTTCAGAGTTTCAATAATATCTTAGGCCAGGAGAAGGCAATCTTTTTCTATAAAGGGATAGATTGTAATTATTCAGACTTTGTGGGCCATATGGCTTCTGTCACATTTACTCGATTCTATCATTGTAGCATACAGCAGCCACAGACAAGATGGAAATGAACAGATCTATTGGTGTCTTTAAATTTTATTTATGGCATTAAATTTTTATTTTATATAATTTTTCAGATGTCACAAAATAGCTTTTTTTTTCAACTATTTTAAAAGTAAAAATAAAAGAAAAAATTAGCCAGTGGGCCACATTAAAACCGAAGACTGTCTGGATTCACTCCATGGGTCACAGTTGATCAAATTACACCACAGCATTCTTAGTTATTTTTTACCAAGATTAAGGTATATTTTTGTTTCCTGAACTACCAAAACTTCATGTAAAAAGTAGACCCCAGCTAGGCCCCAAATGGTAAAAGCGCATGTAACTTCCTGAAATACAATTGCTAAATTCACTTTTAATATCCACAAATGCCCTAAATACATTCAACATACATTCAAAAATAGTAAATGATATGCATATTTTCTCTGTCTCAGAAGTGATAAAACTGATGATTGCCCTATCAGCCAGCAGTGAGTTAGCCAGAGATTTGGATAACATGTAAAATAAATATACCTTAAAAATACAAAAAAAAAAGTAAAAATATATACCAAAGTATTTGATCTATGGTATGACAAAATCCAAACAAGAACAGTTACATATACTTTGTTGTTTTTAATGTTAGGAAAGTACTCACACAAGTCATTTCTCACTGGTCTTTTTGACAACGTACTATAATATCAGCCTTACATATATATATATATATATATAAAATATATATATATACACACACATATATATGTGCATATATATACATACACATGTGTGTATGTTTGTGTATGTGTAGCGAGAAAGTGCCAGCACATGACTAAGCACCCAGATAGAAACGTTCAATTGCAATAAAAATAAATCTATACTGATAACAATTTAGAACAATCTTAAGAAACTGATCACCAGTTTTCTGTTGTAAATCAGTCTAAATAGGAAAGAGTATGAAAGGAACAGGATTTTACATTTCCCTAATCCTCCCTCTCTTTCTTTCCAGACTATTTCAATTCTCTTATAAATAAAACATAAGGGAAGGAATGAAAAAGGAAAATTTTGTTTAAAAACAACAACTAATATCTATTGAGTGGGTAGAGTATGCCAATTAATGATTTTGGGACTTGGAACAAAAAGAAAAAAAGATGAATTTTCAAAGAGTCAACCTCCATTTGACACAACACTTGCACTTATCAATTCCAGCACACCCTGTTCCTACCTTAAATGGTGAAGTGTGCACTGATATCTACCCTCTTTAACACTTAGCATAGAACATATATTGTTTAATGTTCTTTTGATCTCTCTTAACAAACCTGGTCTGATTATTTGCCAGAGGGGAGAAGTGAAGCCCAGAGAACTTAACTTCTCTAACTTCATGCATCAAAATAGAGTCAGCCAGAGTTTTGGTCAAGATCAAATTCTATTCTGTCCAAATGCAGGTATTGGCAAATTAGTATTAATTTTATGACAAGAAATTTGAATATGAAATTACTTTATAGGGTTTGACATGAAATTTCTTTATATCTGCTTCCTATATGGTTTTATAATAACCATAGAAATTTTATAGCATAGCTATATAGAGAGCAAATTTGTTTTAGTATGTTTATCAGAACTCTTAGGGAAATAAAACATCTACATAGAAAATTCAAAATATCTACTAATATTTCAATAGTAGAACTTTCACTACAGTGCAATTCAGTTAGCCCTTTTCCTCTAGGAAGCTATAGGAACTAAGGGAAAGTTTAACAGTGATAATCAAAAGAAACTTAGAGTGGCACACTAATCCTATTATAGCAAATGATTAGTCAGGTGGACCTTTCTCCATTTTCAATGACTGTTAGTAATTCTTAAATAATCAGACAGCTGTTAGATAGCAAGAAAATATCACGTTGAGCACCTGGGTGTTAAACATTTATACATGCTCGTAGGCCACTTTTGATCTATCTTTCCAACATACCAAGTGTCAGTGCCTCCACATAGGATAAGAGGAAAGCGCCTCATTAGAGCATGGCTAGTTAGAGTTTGCCTAGAGTCAAAGGCACAAAGAATCCTGTGCCCTTAGATGTAAGGTGGTTATTTCCCTGTTCACTGAGCTTGCCAGTATTTTTTGAGTAACCCAGTTCCTCTATTGCCTGTGTGTCTATAAATTACTCTTTCCCTTTCTTTTAAAAGAATATTGCAATAGCTTCATTTTTTTTTTCCAAACAGAACAATACAAATTACTTTTTAATGGCCTAGGATGCCATTATATAAAGGAACAGCCTGCATTGGCAACTGCAAATTACACTTGAAGTTCTTCAAGTAGTTAATGACTGGTGGCTACATGCTGTATACAGGGGTAATCAGCACAAGATAAGGCAGCATCCTGGCTCACAGGATGTTGTGCAGACACAAGCATGCTGTCTGATTGCCTTTTCTAACCTTCTGTTCAGTTCTGTTCCCTTTGCTTTTGTACTACAAATGCAGTAATTAGTTTGTGAAGGGTTTGGGGAAAACTGAGCTCACCAGTGAACTCATTTTCTTTTTGTTCAAAGAAGCTGACCAAGTTCATAAGTTGCTGTGAGTGTCTTACTAAAAATCAAAGTAGAGTTTATAAGTGAAAAAGGACATAGAGAATTACGCAAAATGAAACTTGATTTTCCATCCAATTTAAAGGACAGAAAATTTTATTTAAGAAATAGAATGTCAAGAAAAAGGAATATCATGTATTAAGTCAAGGGCTCACAAAAAATAACAAGTCCATGAGGAGCCTTGAATTCTACCATAGTTCCTCTTAGCTACAAGTTCAAACAGTGTAAATAGTTAATATATCTTCATTTGGACACATGTAAACTATTGATACTTCTGTATTTGATTTGACTATCATGAAGTTCAAACTGATATTGACTATTTTGGCAACTGATTATTATCTGTGATTTAATAAAAGCAATGCTAGTAAACACATTCCTCTAGAATTCAGGACTGACCTCAACAGGCTACATCAAAATAGCTACCAATTCTGAAGATTGATATTACTTATTTAATCAAGTTTGAAGATGACTTCTAAAAAGATAGTTTCCCCTAAACCTCCTTAATACCCTGGGGCTTTTTTGGTAACTACATTTCCTAATGAAATGGGAGATATTAGCCAATCTTGAACATTTTGGATAATTACCGGAGTTCACACCAAGCTAAAAGTATTGATGAGGCAATTGCAGAGTATATTTTTAGAACACTTTGATGTTCAATGCATTTCCATGGTAGTTCTTTTCTAGTGGTGCTAACTTAACTGTATTCATTCCTCCTATTTAGCATCTCTAGAAGTATGTCATAAAATTAATCAACAAATTACTCCTTGACTACTTTGTTATGCTACTTGACTACTATGAATCACTTTGCCCTGACTATACTTTAGATAATTTTTGATGGCATCCTCTTTGACCGGGACATGAGTTAAAAGAGTTGGGGCCTTGACAAAATGACTTGCATATTTTGTATATTTAGAAAGAGTTTCTTATTCAACATTTTCTCTAGCTAATCTGGTTGTTCTCTATATGGAAACCAAAATCAATGATGGTGAGTTTCTATGTGAGAATTATAAATAGATTTGGATTACTAGACCTGACCTATGTAAATATAGCCATCAATTCTAATTAGTAAGCAGAAGTACATGGTGCTGCTGATGCAGTAGTCTAAAAGAAATCAGACCTTCATGATAAGGTGTGATTTATTGTGAACTAAAATTTCTATGTTATGAAGCTGAATTAGTGACATAAAAACATACACATTAATAATGAATGGGAGAAATATATTTTCATAGTATTATATTGTTAAATGTGAGGAAGATAGTATGTCCTGGTGGAGTAAGAGTTGGGTGCAGTCCATATACATCCCAGGGTCTTGGGATCATGTATTGGCGCCACCAGCAGTGGCCAAAGTGAACAACTAGATAAAATAAATGAATGCTTCTTCCTCCTCTCTCTTCTTGACTGCCTGCCTTGCTCAACTCACCTTTGTTCCTTAGTACACTTTTCCTTTTAAAAAAAAGTCAGGAAGATACAATAAGGAATAATCGAGTCAAGGCAGAATTCTAAACAAGAGTAGAGAAATAGATAAACTCATTTTTCAAATGTCAAATTTAAATTAAATTAGATTAAATTTTCAAATGTCCTCTTCTGCCTTTCTTTAAAATGCCTTTTCTTCAAAAGGCTGTAGCAGAAGTTCAATTTAACCCTTCAAGCAAAAAACATTCTGCATATTATGTTTAAATCAATCTACATATATGCATATATATGCTTTTCCCAAATTAAGCATATATCACTGTTTTTAAAGAAAATAATAATAGATTAAAGCTAGAACTAAAACATTTATTTTCCGAACTGAAGCTGTCTCAATAAATTAAAATAGATAATATTCATTTAAAGTATGGGCTATAATAAATAGTTTTGGATTGTTTTCAGCCCTATCATTTAACAACTTGTTTGACCTTGAACAAGTTATGTTTCTTTAGTTTCTTCTTTAGTTAATGAGAATAATAATAACTCCTACCTAACAGATAATACTTGAGACGAAACATGTAAAAGACACAGAAAAGACTCATCAATAGTATGTTCCATTACTATGATCATAATATCCACTAATTTTGATAAAAAGCTAAAATCCAGTATTTACCCAAAGTGATGAAGAAAATATTCCCAGAAATGTACTTTTTAGAGTAGTTTGAATGATGTAGGATGTGACATATAGGAAAGAATAAGTACAAGTAGAATCTAGCATGGAAAGAGTTGGTGAAAGTGAAAAATAAACTGATGGATAAATAAAATATTACATGTGATATTATATGTGGTAACCGGCTCTAAAATGACCCTCAAATACCCTGTTCCTAATAGTTACAAATTGTGTAATCCTCTCCCACTGGCACTGAAGTTGGTCAGTGCCCAGTAGAAAATGGCGCATGATGAGCTCAATTTGAAAATAGGCTTTAAAAGGCATTTACATTTTCTTCTCTCTCTTCCTCCCTTCCTCTCTTCTCCTCTCCCTCTCTTTGATCTCCTATCTCCCTTCTCCTCATCTTCTCCCCTCTTTTATTTCTCCCCAACTCTCTCCCTCTTTCTTCTCTCTCCTCTCCCCACTCCTGCTACCTCCTCCCTCCTCTCTCTCTCCTCTCTTCTCTCTGCTTCTCTCCTCTCCTCTCTCCTCTTCTCCCCTCCCCTCCTTTCTCTCTGTTTCTGTCTCTCTGTCTCAGTCTCTGTCTCTATCGTTCTCTCCCATCATTGTTCCAAAGAAGCCATTTTTCATCTTGTGAGAAAACATATGGGGGCTCTCAAGGTGACTAGATGAAGTCTTCTGCTAACAGACATGTAAGTAAGCTAATCGAGCATTCACAGACTGCAACTCTAATCTGCAACTTGATTGCAATTTCGTCTGAGACATTTAGCCAGAACTACCCAAGTAAGCTGTTTCCAGATTCCTCATCCTCAGAAACTATGTGATAAAATATTTGTTCTAAGTCATAAAGTTTGAGGTACTATATTTTGCAGCTCCGATAACTAGTACTCTGCAACCTATCACACAATAGGACATTATAAATTATTTTCCACTATGGCCTCTGTTAGCACATCTCGAGTTTCTTATTATTTATTATTAAAGGTTATCCTGCTCCTTCAAGAATGAGATTTTACTAATATTATTACTTATAAAATCAGGCAACTGAGGCCCTTGATGGAAAGTACCACGTAGTTGCTTAATTATATTTAAAATACAATTCAACCTTTTGGAACTAGGAGAATATGTTGGTCTCCTTAAAGTGAAAAAAAAAAAAAAGCATGTCTGGTAAGAAATAAGTTTTTCAAACAAGTTGTTAAAAATTTTAGGATATGATTAAATTAGAACTATGTTATATAACATAATAATAAAATTCATGTAAATGCACAGAGCTTTCTTGCATCATAAGTTTTTAAAGCAAAATATAGATATTTGAGAATATATTCTTATCTATTGAAATGTTCTCAAATTACATTCAATTAAATTTTTCTCACATTAAAATTACAGAACATTTAAATGTATGAAGGCAATATAATAGTAAAAAAGGATAAAAATAGAGACAAAAGCTTTTACATTTCTAATGTTTGTTTATTGCTATGAAATATTTGCCCAGACCTAAACATTTGTATTTCTAAACACTTTCATTTATGTCTACTCTAAATTTTTTAATCTTTAAAGTTTTAAATTTAAGTGACACAATGAAGAGATCATTTAAAAAAATAAATCTCTAGAAATAGTATCTCAAAAAATATTCAGTATTAATATTTTGTTAACTATCTTCTCGGCCTGTTTAAAATTTCACTCCATCATCTATGAGTGGGAACAGAGAACACCCAAACCCAAGTTCTACTGTTCCATTAGGGAGAAACTAAATGGCATTAGCTTGTAACACATCGTCATTCTTTAAGTAGGTGTTTGGAGAGAAAGAGTAAGAACACATTGAGAACATCTTGTTAAAATTCTTGCCATCACTACAGAGAGAGTTACCATATGGCCCAGTTTGACCAAGATTGTGTCAGTCTAGCAACGCCCTGATAGCCTGCCTTATTTGAAATTGTCCTGGTTTCAATCAGTTTGCTGAAAGTTAATTTTCCCGTGTAACATGGAAGAATTTCTCATACATATTAATACCAGAATTTTGGTGGTTATCAGATAGCAAATTTAATATAACTAAAATAAAATTCTACTTTTAAATTCTGGGATTTTCTGAGTCATGGTAGATTGTTTATGTGTGTATTAACAGAGAAGAATGAACTTACCGCTGCCTGCAGGCTTTGTTGTCAGTCAACAGCAGTGGTCAATTCATGTTTTCAGGTCAATGGTCACAGCTCATGAGGATGGGGCTATAGGCTGTTGTATATTGCTGAAGTGTACTTGAGCAAAGATTTTGATATTTGTATTTAAAAAATTCCAATGTATTTTACAAAAAGTGGAGGCACATTTACTAACTTGAACAAAAATTTACTTGAACAGAATTAATCTTTTTAAAAAAGCTTTGTGTGGACAAGGTAAAGTGGGATCATTGCCTTGTGGAGTCCTCCAGATTACACTGAGAAGTAGGTGGGATAGTAAACACAATTTGCAATCTCAAAGACACAAGGCAAGTGTGGCCTCATTTGCTACAATTAGATCTTTTTTCAAAGGTCAGAAACAATCAAATGGGAGCTTCTTGTTCCTAAAGAAGCCACCTTTATCTTTCAAACTGTTTCTTATGACTTGCATTTCAAGACAAAGTTGGTCTCAAAATTCTTTGAGCCAAAATTTTGTGTAGCACGAATGTAATTGCATCAGTGGCAAAATCTGAACTTGCTGAAGACCCAGTAGTGGCAAACTTTGTGACAAATTCTGTGGGTGCTTTGAGCAGAAAAGATGTTACAGAGATACTTTTCATGATTCAATATCATATTCTTGGCCAAGGGGTACAATTCGAATTTTTGGATTAGTGTACTGTTCCTGGCAATGACTGAGACCTTTACTGAGGTCTTAGTATCAGTTAATGACAAACAAGGATTGAAATAAACAGTTGTTGGATTTTGTGGTGATGACTGCAAGCACGAATTTTGGTGGTGCAAAATGAAAAGTCAAGACAACAAACTGGGAGGAACCTTTCTGGTATTGGCTGCAGAGCTCACATTGCACACACTGTCACTAAATAGCTTTTAATATATTACCAATGATTTTGAAGCACTTATTGTGAAAAATTTCAAATATCTTTATATATGCACAGTTTGCATAACACAGATAAAGAAATGTTGTGACTTTACTGGAATGAAATATAGTACCTATTACCAGGTTGTTCCAACACTGCCAGTCATTGAAAGAATTCATTTCATATTTCATAGCTTGAAACCTTAAATCTTTTCTCAAGAACACTGCCCAGAATTGATAAAGAAATTCTTTCATGATAATTGTGGTAAAATCTATTTATGACTTGTATATGGTCAATTTAGCCTTTTCAACAAAGTGATTCTGGTCATGGAGAAGGACAATATCAATATAGCAGATGCAAACTAGAAATGGAAACCCTGATTTCAAATACTGAAGGATGAAAAAAAACTCTATTTTTACCTCAAGTAGCAAAGACCTCACTGAGAAAACTTGAAGAAAATGATGAAAATATTGAAGAGTTAGAAGGAGAATTTTAAAGTTTTTATGAAAGGTGTCTTTCATGTCTATGGAAAGAAAGCTTCGGATGGACTAAGGGCTTTGTTTGGTTAAGTGCTAAACTATCTTGACTAAGTGTTGAGCAAGATGCTGTTAAGATCAAAAGATGGACCAACAAGAAACAAACATTGATCAACTATTTGATGAGATTGTTATTGAAAAGAGCTTTTGGACTTCTAAGGCAGAAACTTGGGATACACAAAACTATTAAGAAAAGTGGCAAGACATTTTTTTCCTTGAAAAGACAGACACTTAGCAGTAAAAAAACAATTTTAACGCTGTAATAGAATGCATTTTTGTCTTCCTCATACCCTTGCGCTAGTTGAACGAGTGCTTTCTGTAATTAGTAATGTATGGTCAGAAGAGAGGGGTAATACGTGGGAAACTATACACAGACATCATGTATAAGCTACTCAGTGTTAGGACAAAATTAAAAAGAACAAGTTATTTCTCAGAAAAGTAGTTTCAGATGAATAATATGGGAGAAATGGTGAATAAATAAAATATTACCTGCCATAATAAAAACCATGTTTAGCTTAAATTATTTTTAACTAAAATACTGCTGTTTTACTTGAAATATTTTTCATTTTTGTGCTGGTAAGGAAAGCATAGTTAATTTGCCTATCTTCTTTCTCTGTTCCTGTCTGTCTTAAATGTTATTAGAGTTCCTTCTAAGTTCCAAGTGGTAAAGATAAATTGTATGTCTTGCCAGCTCAAATGTATACAAGAAGAAAACATTGAAGTATAGTAATAAGTATCAATACACTCTCTCCCTTACTCCCTAGATGATAGGCAGAGAAGATTGTTGTTCTGCCCAAAAATCTTACACTACAGTGTCTCAGAACTTGCAGGCTATTCAGTTTTCCCCAATAGGGGTGTTACACAACCCCCACCCCACCACCGGTGCTGTCCCTAGTGTTATCGCAACTAGTCTCAGTTTCAACTCTAAGAATTACAGCAAGTCTAACTACGTAGAGTGTGAAGAAAAGTCTCCCAAATAAAAGAAGCGCGGCAAATAAAATATATAGTAATTATTCTGTAGGAGTAAAGTAATGAGAGTGAATTCTCAACAATTTCTCTGTTCTACCAGTTCCTTAACTTCCACATCACTCTGCTTTATTTATTTTATATTTTATTTATTTTAAAGGTAAAGATAAAGACAGGAATAAAGTTGAGTAGGCAGGTAGGTAGGGAGAGGAAGAAGTATTTTCTTTATTTGATTCAGTCGTTCATCATGGGTTGTTTTCCCAGCTCTGGGTCTTGAACCAGGGACCTTGGAATGTATGTGGACTGCACCTGGTTTAAATCACTAGGACACCGGTGTGCACCATTCAGTTTTATTTTTTATCACCAAACTTTACCTGCATTTATTTACTTCTTAATTTTTTATCTTTCTCTTTTAAGAATCCACAGGAGAAATCCTAGGAATACATAAATTTCCTAATTCTGTTCAATAGTTTTGAAAAAATGCAGCACTTGAGTTTTCAAATTTTTAGCTTAACTCGTCTCTCTGAAATTTTGATACCATCGTCTATCTTTTCTTATCATCCTTTTAAAAGACTTTCTATTTGCTTTCATGAAGCCCTTCTCTTCTGACTCCATCTTTCCCTGGATAAGGTATTGTTTTTTTTTTTATTTTTTTTACTCCAATGACTTTAATGCCATTCCTGAAATCTTGTAATTATGTTTAAACATGGTAAGGGTTTAAAAAAGAAATAATATATTTTATCAAAATATAGTATAATAACTGACACAGATGATCTTAGATCATTTGAAATTTTTAATCTGAAAACCACACTTGTGTAATTAGCACACAAGTCAAGAAATAGAATTTTAACTATATCCCTGAAGCATCCCTATGGCCCCATCCAGTCACTAAAACCTTCCAGAGGTTCAGGCCATCATGATGTCTTACACTATAGATTCATTTTATGTGTTCTTTCTTTTTGTTAATATAAAGGTATAGGCAATAATGAAGGTAAGAGACAGGCTGGCGGGAAGAGAGAGGAACAAGAAACATTTTTGTTTGTTTTTCTTTAATTGTTCATTTTGGTTGTTCCTCCCAGCCCCATGATGCAAACCTGAGTCCTTGGGATATATGTGGATTGCGCTTGACTTCAGGTGGTGGACCTAACCACTACTCTACACACATCTTTTTTGTTATGCATACAATTTGGCAGTAAGCAGTGTTTATTATTTGACTTCTTTCACAAATGCAGCATAAGTGAGATTCATCCATGTTTTTATAAATTGTAGTTTATTTATTGTTATTTGGATTTCTGTTGTATGAATATAATATATTTTCCTTTTTAAAGTTTTTTCTGTTGATGGATTTTTTTGTATTGCCTCCTGTTTTTCACTACTGTGAATCATGCTGCTGTGAGATTTTTATTAATTAAATTTTATGTAATTTTATTAACCTTTTAATAGTCACCCATTATCCCTTCATCAATCTGAAATTCCTCACTAGGATATTTTGAGGTAAATAGAAAAAAAAAATTTAAACAATAAAACTTCAGTGGGAACATATTTTGCCTTATGTACATTCTGGAAACTTTCTCTTTCAAATTTAGTATTAATAGCTTTGATTCTAAACAAACTAGTCAGGGTGGATTTTAACATTTTATTTCTTAGACAGAGTTTATTCTTTATCAGAAATTCTTGCATTTTCTACTTTGGTAATAATGGCCTTCCAGTTGCTTTTGTAAGTGGAAATAATAAAGGCTCTTGAACTTTCACAGGATTCCTAACTTTAACAAAAAAATTCTATAAACATACTACATATGAAAGTCATGTATCACGTGCTTTGAAATTTGGGATAAAGCTATAGATGGCTTATCATCATTAAAATGGGTTTTTATATCTGAACAATCTATATTATTCATTTATATATATCATATTCTGATTGTGTTTTAAGCCATTTTCTAACCCTACAGCAAATGGATTTCATTAAAATTTATTACAGCTTTATTAAATACGGGTGGCAATATAAAATATATCCAGACTAAATCACTTGCAGCAGTTTCTGTGCCAATCTATTAAAAATAAAGAAAAAAAAAAAAACCCTTATGTTAACTTACTAAACCTTTATGAAAGTATTTTCACCAGGATTTCAATTTTGTCTAATCACTTTTGTTAATGTTAATCATTCTTTCCAAGTTCACAGTTTTTTAATTTGAAAATTATCAATAACAACTATCTCACAGGATTATGTGTAAGCATTTTTTCAATATTTTAATACAAATATATTTTGTCTTACAGATATACTTATTATATCTCACATTATTGGTAAATAATCCAGATATTGGGGCTCATGGTGTGTGTTTGTGTGTGTGTCTGCGTGTGTGTGTGTAGGGGAATTACTTAAAACCACTGCAAGTTATTACGTTCATAATGGTTTCTCTTTACCTTTTTAAAAAAACAAAGAGTTTCTTTGAGATGATTCATGCTCAAGGGAAAGCAAATACCCTTAATAGTAATGTGGACACTAGTTACCTAAGTGGTAATGTGGACACTAGTTACCTAGGCTGAGCTTAGTAAATATTTTGACATACATTGCAAGAATGAAGGACAAGGACAAATGATATCAGAGGCAAGTAGAGAAGCAAAATTCTATGACTTATAAAATAGTGTCTGGATAATTGAGTTTTTAAAATTATATTTAGAGAATAAACTTCAAAACAATGGATATTCAATTTTAGATATACTTGTTTGATCTCACTACATAGGAGTAACTGAAGCAACAACATAAACTGTTCTACAAAAGACAATCTTGATTAGGCATTGAAAGACACCAATTCAAGAATTGATATTAATAATATTTATATAATGTGTCACCTACTTGATAAAAGAGACTATAGTAATAAATAGATTATTCACTTTTCTTTGTATGTTTTGTTTTTTTGAGTATATAAGAAGGTGACATGAGCTTACACTTCATTAATGTAAGACACTTTCTGGAGCAACTGCAATTACTCGAGATAGTAAATGTCCCTTCTTTTTTTTATACTCAACTTATAAAAATGAGGAGGACTGTGAGGGAAGAGAATGAGGAGGAGGGGAAGGAAACAGAAAGGACAAGGGAGAGATAGAGAAAGAGGAGGAGAAGAGTAAGGAATAAAAAGAATGAAAAGGAGAATGACAGGATGAGGCTTTAGAGAAAGAGAAAACAATATATACAGACAAAACAAAAAAACTTAAAACCTTATCTTTAGTTTTTTTTAAGTTGTTGTGGTAGTTTTGATTAATATTCTAAGTTTACTTAAGTATTCAATTTTTGTATGTATCCCCAGATTACAAATTTTGCGGAATCATATCCTGTACTATTTTATTATAATTTTGATTACTGTTTGAGCCTTAAAACAAATTTTGCATATTCTTTTTAAAACTTTCAAGAAAACTTAGAATAACTCCAGAGGGACTATGGTGAGACTTGAAGTTTGAGTCACTTTTAGCTAAGCTACAATGAGTACACATCTGTGATTTTCACAAATGACATTTAAAGGAGTTAAGAAAAATTTTGCGTTATCTTGAAATGCATATTTTCTGTTCAAACTCACTTGGGTAGGCATGTAAAGTAGTGAACTAATATGTATGATCATCTTCTATGAATAAAGAAATTTCCTTAGCACTTTATTCATTCTGCAAATATTTACTGAGCTCCTATCTTATGTGAATACAGAGGTGAACAAGAATGGTGGTCAAATTCTCTCAGGGAGACAGCAAAAGTAAACAAATGAAGAGTGATGAGGGCTAAGAGTTGTACTGATTAACTCAAGTAGGTGGGCATTTGGCACAAGATAGGCTGCTGAAAGGAAGATTCTCTCAGAGAAAGATTTGAGCACAGACCTAAATCTCAAGAGAGATGTCACTATTAAGATGTGAAAGGAGATGATGATTCTTGGGAGAGACAATTGTAAGAACAAATTCCTTTAGACTGTGATATGTTAACGGTACAGAAAGAAGACCAGTGATTTAAAGCAGTGTGTATCTAGCAATGATAGGTGCACAGATTGAGAAATGACCTTACAAATAACTTAACAGAAACCTTGTATTAATAGTAATAACTGCTAATATTTATCAAGGGCTCTTGCTCTTTGACTCAAGGTCAAACATTTTTCATAGGCTACATTGAGAAATAACTAAGGTAATGATAAAGTTTAGGTTTTGAAAAAAGACAATCCTCGGATTTGAACACAGCTCTAGTTAACAAGTTTTACAATTACTGTTAAATTCCTTAATTTCTCTTCATTTATTTTTTAATTTTCTTTTAGATGGGAATAGTAATAGTGCCTACTGCCTATGATTATTCTGAAAATTAAATAGGATAATGAAAATGAACATTTGCTGTTTACAATATATTTATATATTGTAAATTTGTATTTGCAATATATTTATATGAATTCAATATGAATTTATTTCATTTAATCTTTGCTGCATTAAATTTTTTTAGTCTAATATCAGAGCATCTGCTCTTTGTAAAGCATTTAGATGTATGTTTTATATATGTTTATTAGTAAAATGCTATAGAGGAAAACATTAATTAAAAAATCAGCGTTAAAACTTACTAAGACCTGATCCAATTCAAACAAGATCCATGAAGATAAATATTGCTTTATGGTTATTAATTTTGGGGAAGATAATCCCAACATAGCATGAACATTTTGAGACTTCGAAGAAATGTGCTCTAGTCTTCAGAACTCCATATCATAGTCTCTGATAGATAGGAAACTCATAATAAATAAATGTTTCTTAAAGGAATAAACTTTAGAATTTTTGTGGATAGATCTTTAATTTTAGATTTTTTTCTTTGTTTCTCCTTTTGACTCTGTCGTTATAAACATCTTTCCTTGCACTTTCCTTTCTGCTGTTTCTGCTCCACTTCTCCTTTGATTTTTTTTTTCCCCTAAATACATGTTCCACTGAACAATTCTATAGCTGGGAATACCTAGTTTTCTCTTTAAAGCCTTTGGTTTTGCTCCTTCCCTTGAGTGCTTTCTTTATATCATTTAAAATACATCCTGCCACCAAGACATCTTGAAAAGAGAGTGAAGCATCTTTTCTTCTGATTATTATTTTCTCTTTGATTTCTTCTGGTATATACACATATATATATATATATACATTGTATATATTTGTATATCCTATAAGTATATATAAGTTTGACAATTTTTAAGATATTAATTTTATGTATTGCCTATTATTGTAGCATAAGTTAGAAAATGGTATAAAGCTCTATTATTTCTTGCTCATAAAGCTACTTAATTCTACTTAATTCCATATTTGTGTATATGTATGTGTGTGTGTGCATATGTGTGTGAGAGAAGTGTTTTCTGAACTGTTGGCATTTATATATAAATAAACATCATTCAAGTCTTACAGACTAAATCTAAATATTTGGCCTGTGGGTCATTTTCTGTTCTTTGCAATCCTGTCCTTGCTTCCTAAAATACAGAAGAAAGTCTGTCCTAAAAGACATGTCTTTTGGAATGTTGGAATACTCGAAGAAGACCAAATCATTTATCCCTTTGATATTTCTTTAGAGGTGGTGTTACATATCCACAAATTTCATCATTTTTTTCAATTTGCTTCTTGGTCAAACATCTCAAATTTGAATCTTGCATATCTACAAATATAGCCATCAGTATCCCAAACTAAAGTCCCTCTGTTTCTTTTCCATTTACAGACACAAGAAATAGCCCCAGTCCCTCCCTTGATGTGAAATCAATTTCCTTCTTTGTATTGAGGCTTGTTTCTCTTGTACTGAGATTACATCTAGTCTTCTTCCTCTAGCTGTCTGTGTTCTTAATACATTACATAGTTCTGCTTGAAGGTCTGTTTTCTCTGTATCTGGGTGATTTTAATTAGTCTTTTGAAGTATCTTTTGAAATCCACTTCTCTTTTCCTTTTGATTATTTACTGAATGCAATTTTCTTTATCTCAGTTTATATGTTAAATTCTTTTCTGTATTATTAATTCTTCTGGAATTTTAATTCCAAGTATCAGTGTATTGCCTACTTATTTTCTCTGTATATAGGTACACACGTACAAACAAATAATTTCTTCCCTTTCAAAATGTTCAACCTTCCTCTTGCACACCAAGTGGAAAAGAGACGAGTCCTGATTCTTGTACTAGGACTCATGATGCCTAGATGAGTAGACTGTGTTCCCCAAATAATGAGAGAAATTAAATGACACAATGGTTATAAAATAACTATGCTTTAGTGAATTATTTCTTTCCAAATTTTTGAAAAGAAGGTTCATATGATTTTGCTTTTAGAGGTGATAGTTTATAAGAAAACATGGATATGGAACATTTTGGAATTCACGACTTTAAAAGTAGCTAATCTTCTAAAAGAAAATACTTTAGCTACTCAGCGATGCCAGCCAAAATGGTCTTCATATTCTTCAGTCAAAACTTCAATGCAGGAAAATAAGAAAGAAAGCTACATAGTCCACTATATAGAAAGTTGTGGCTAAGGTACCACATTTGGTACTCAAATGATAAATATTTATTTGTGACTTATTCACTAAATTATTATATACATAAACACATATATAATATATGTAACATTTTTCTCTAGTCACTGTATTTATGTCTGTTATTAAATTGAAATATTAATTTATAATTCATACAGTGCAAGTATTTTGTGTTTAATATATAAATTTATGATAAGTAACATATATATACATACATACATATATAAATTTAACCTGTCTACTTCAAGTGCTAAATTTGTGCTGTGCATATAAAGGAAAAGTACATTAAAGCTCTTGTTTCTTTATCACAATCTGAACTCAAATTGTGAGCTATACAATCACACTTAGAAATTAATAGTTACTAATTTGTGATCTGTAGATGAGTTGTTATGATTGATTCATGAGAAACTAGAATCAACAGAATAAAAACACACCTCTGTACATTAAAAATTGAGGAAGATGTTTAAACTTCATTTATAAAGGAATTTTACTACTTTAATTTTTGCAATTTTAAAATGCTAGTTTGTACAGGAGTACGTGAATAGTTGTACATGATGTATTCAGACTTATTGTAGAATGATATGTATGAATTCTTTGCAAATTGTTATTTATTAATTTATTTCCTCAGGATGCCTGGAATGAAATCACTTATATTACCATGAACTTGGCAGATTTCTGCTTGTAATTGAAGTTGCAGCTGAGGTTTCTGCAATTGTTAATTCTCAGATTTAGTATTTTTAGCTCCTACTGTGTTTATCCCTGAAAATAACCAGCTTAAATATCCTTTCTAAATGGTCATTTTACATTTAATGAAAAGTTTCAGCTCTCCTCATTTATTGACAAGCCATGATGTGGAAGACTCCCTGCAGATACATACATTGATAAGAACACCTACTAATGCATTTTATTAACCACCTGCTTAGAAACTTATTAACTAATTAAAATTTAAAAAATTCCTTTATCATCTTTTGGATTTTATTCCTGTAGCCTCCAGTACTAATTTGTTAGAGAAGTAGAATGAGTTCTGTTTGCATATATTCTCTTAAAGAACATCACAGAAAAGAATGATAATAATAGGTAATTTGTCTTTAGTTCTATTGTAAAGAAATATGCATAATGTTTTCAAAATATCTGCTATGGTTTTGAATAATATAATGAAAGAGCATCAACTATATGTATTCTGAAGAGGTGCTTATTTAAATAATTTAATATATAAAACAATCTACATAACTTGGCAGATAAATTATGATTATCATGAAAACACTTTTATTACACAATTACTGCATTAAATTACAAACCATCCAACTGGGAAAGTAAACAAAAAAACAAAAAACCTAAGTAGTCAAGCTATCAAACTTAAAAGGACAAAAACTTTTGTCCATAAAAATGGATAAATTGCAGAGAGTTTTCTTTAAGATTATAAGCTGATTTATTAAAAAGATGATTTATTTGAATGACACTTTGCACGATATGCTGAGTATATAACAGTATTTAGAGTTACAATACAAAAGTATAATATACAAACTTTTTTCTTCTATTTAGTTGAAATATTTTTGTTGTGCTATTTATGCTACTGCATTGGCCTCATTTAGAAATGTGTTGCCATTAAAACAGAACAATGTTCTCAATTTAGCTGAGAACCTAATATGCACACCCATAAATTAAATGACACTATGCCAACCTAATAGCTATGTCTTTATATGTCCAATACTAAATAACTAACTGACAATAAGTGCTTTTGATTCTGCAATTTTTTTGTCCCTTTACCTAGGTCACTCTTCTAGATGTTAGGATACTCTACTGAACTAAACATAAATATTCCTGTCTTCCTGGCATTGCAAGAAGACAATTTAAGAATTAGATATTTTATATATATATGTATATATAATACATACACTATGTTTTGAAGGTGTTAAGTTTTACAGATCATGGTAGGAAAAGATTAGTGAGCTTTAAACTAATTCAGAAAATTATCTTGATTATAATAAATGGGAAGAATCATTCTAAAGAAGGATTAACAATGTCTAAGGGGAATGATGGAATGTGGCTCTGGCTTAAGTATTAGAATGATATGTGCAGAGGACAGTGAGTCTGTGACTAAGATGGTAGACGTTTGTCTTAGAAATGAGTGAGTAATGGGTATACAAATTAAAGTCAAAATTATGTTATCACTGATTAGATATTGAACTATTTAGTAAAAAGGATGTAAGAGGAAGTATTGAAAAATTTAGTAAAAAGGATGTAAGAGGAAGACTAATATAGAAATAATGAAATAGGCTGGCAACTGTGTCTTGGAAAAGGGAAAGTGGGATCCTCTCACAGTTGTCACTTAGTGAGAGTCGACACTCTAATCCCTCTAAAAAACAATCTGCTTACAGAAAGTAAAACATGTGGTTAATGAATTTTAATGAAGGAAAGAATGTTTTATTAGTTTTCCCATAGTACTTAATAAATTATCTCATTCTTAGAATATCCATTTATTATAATAACCCTAACTTGTGTCCTCTTTTATGATTCCACTTTTGTCTTTCTTGCTTTTCTTTTTAAATGGGGCGGAAATGTTCTTTCAAAATTACTTTAGCTGCTTTTGGGGATAAAGTAATGATATAGGAAATAATACAATAGAAAAAGCAATTCCGTCAAGAAAATGAGAAGAGGGAAAAGAGAGAATAGAAACATATGCCAGCAAAAAGTTAGTTTTTAATATGTCAGAGGACAGGTAATAAAAATCCAGATTATGGAGGTTCAAATAAATTTGAGGGATATTTTTACTTAATAATTGATATAAAGTGTGAATTACCAATATATTTTGACTGACAGAATTTAGAGGTCAAATAACAGAATGTTAAGAAGACTTCAAGAAATTGGGTGATTGGAAGAGTGAGACTGTAAATAAAAAAAAATTGGAGCATCGCAAAAAAGAGAAGAGGAAGCGAAGACTACTCAGTTTTAATCATGAGATGATATCACTTTGGAGAGTAAAGAACATCATCTTTATAAATTAAGATATGAGTAAATTAGGTAAAATTATGAAGGCTGTTCTATTCTAATATCCCTGCTTTAGAAATGAGGAAGTATTCAATGACACTGACAAAATCATACAATCAGGCACATTTAGCACTCCAATCCAACTCTTCTGTTTAGTTGTAGTCTATCTAGTAGGATCTTTTTTATTGGATAACAGTTATTTTCCAAAATTAAATTTGGTGTGAAAACATGAATGTCTAGTAGTCATAACAAATAATAAATGTATAGAGATAATACAGATGACATTTGGGAAGATAGCTGTACTAGAGCAGATGGTTTGGGTGTTATTGGGTAATGATAAAGGATTTATCAGATGAGATCACTAAGAGAATAGTAAAGAGAAAAGGATAACCAACTATAAGATTAATCTTAGGTAACATTCATTTATTAGAGGTAGAAGAAAGAAGAAGAACACCTATCACAGACACAATTTAAGAAACTGAAGACAATTATGAATATTTAGCTGGGTATTTAACATGTAGTTTTTAGGTACAATGATATAATAATGGTGAAAAATTCACCTTAGGATAAAAAAATATAATTTAGCTTTTAAAATTCCCTTTTGTAAGTGTTCTAAGAGAATGGCATTTTGAGATGAAGAAGGGTATTAAGAAATAAAGCATTACTATTTGATAAGACAGAGAAATTCCTTCTAAGATTAAACTAATGACAATTTTTGAGATGAAGATAATTTGGTTGTTTATTAATAAGATGCAAGTTACTTCCCTAAATGAATCATTTTAATCAGTGATCTATCAGTTAATCAGTGTTAATCAGCGGTTCATTACTAAATAAGAAATTCATGATGAGGTGGACAAACTCATAGTGTTGCATAACTAATATGTAGACATCAATTTATTTTCAAAAGGATTTTCATTATTTTGTAATCTATAATATTCACAGTTTGGGGAAAGGCAGTCTTTAGGTTAACAGAATTCAATGGTTTCATGAAAGAAGATCAGCTTTTGTAATCAGATGTTTCTCAGACTACATAATTATTGATAAGTATGCAAATTTTCCAAGTAAAAGAACCTAGACAAAAGTGGTGGTAGTGTTTATTTTAGATAAAGAGATTAGGCTTATAATTCTTTTTCTTTTGTGCTCATTTATGTTTGATATTCTTACCAATAAAAGAATAATGCTATTGAAGATCTTAAAAACAGTAACATTCTATAATGTTTAGGTAAAATTAAACAGCTCTTGGAAAACAATCCTTCATCTCTCATTTTTGCTTGTCACAGCCTCTCTGGAACTCTGGATGAGATGTAAGCTAGCCAGGATTTACAACACAATGCTGCTGTAAATACTGGTTAGGTTATATCTCATTCAAATTCCTTGGGACCAAATAACTTGCCCATCTCTATTTGTTTTAGCAAATCATCACTTTATGGACACTTTCAGCCCTGAAATCTTCAGACTTGGTAAACCAAATGCCAATCCTTGTCATATTAAGAAAGAATTTTTTAAACCAGCTATTAATAAAAGATGGAACTGTGACTTTTGCAACAATATAAATGGAATTGAGGTGAGGATGCTAAAGTGAAATAGAAAAAAAAAATTAAAAATATTGAGTTATTTTATTCATATGTGGAATATAATGAAACAAAATAAACTGACAAAACACAGCAAACTCATAGGATTATGAATATAAGACTGTAATGCAGAAAGGAATGGGGAGGTGGTACAGCTGATATCTCACGGAGATTTCTTAGTATAAGTTTGAGAAAATGGATGTAGCATTGATGGTGGCTGTGGTGTCATGTGCACATAGAATAAGGTGTGAATTTATTCTCCTGAAGCTTACATACCACTGTAAATAAATAAGTTAAAAATAGGGAGGAAAGAAGGGAGGTAGGGAGGGAGGCAAGGAAGAAAGGAGGAAGGGAGGAAGGAAGGGAGGAAGGAAGGAAGGAAGGGGGGGAGGAAAATATTAAGACGCAGATTGTGTTGTGATTTCAAAATTTGTCACTTTATCTGTTCTTCAGTCTCCTTGTCGGCCTTTTTGTATAGTTCATATGCCTCATTTAAAAAATATTTTAGCTCAGAATTTTGATAAAATTTCAGGTAGTATTCAAAGACATTTTTTTTCCTGAACTATTCGTTTTATGTTTAATGATTGACAACATTATTTCTTATATTGAAATATGCATTATACAAAGTAAAATTAAAAAATTTACATGTATTTTAAAGATAAAATAAAGCGTAAAGATATATTAATCATTTTAAAGATCATGGGTATTTTAGCATTTTAGGACCTTAGTTATCAGAGCAATATTATGATCTGAAAAGAATTTTGGAGGAATTGGAGTAAAGTGAAGGCTTTGTCTTAAATTTCACAAAGCAAAACTTGAAAGAAAAATTGCAAAAGAATGGTAGAAAAGAACTAAACATCTGTGGTCTTGCCTAACCTAATTCATAAGAAAATTAATTGCTTATGATATAATCTTTCTTTTTACCCAAACAGAAATATTCAATTGCTCACTGAAAAAAATACTAGTTCTCAAATAAAGATGATTATAATTAAAAGTGACACAAAAGAACTTTCTAAAAAATTCATAAAATATAGTAGATACCTTGTCAGCACTTTAAATATATGCATAACTATAAAACATGCAGAACAAATAAAGGAAAGAAGGTTTCCCACAACACTAGTAGTATAGTAACAATGATCAGAAATCCAATTATATATAATATGTTCCCCAGAATAAAAGTGTCCTAGCATAGAATTATACTTTTTCTTTTATAAATACAATGTATCACACAAATCAAAAAGGCACTCACTTAGAAAGGCAGAATAAATAAATACATCTCATTGTTTGTACTGGCACTCTTTGTGGGCAAATTTTAGAACTTGGAAGAATATCAAAACAATTTCTATCAGGAAATTCAAATTAGCATAGCACACAGTCTCCTTTGAGCATAGTCATAGTTCATTAAGAAAACTGTGCCTGCAGCTCCTCTCCACCTACATATACATATGCAAGACTAAAATAATTATATTTTAAGATATTCTCCATGTTTAAATAACATTACTGCTAGAATTTTTTGAATGATCCTTAGCCAAAAAACCTGAAATTAAAGTACCACAAAAATTTACTAACCTCTAGGTAATAAACCTGAGACTTAAGACATGTTTTTCTAAGTTTGTATTGGTTCTCTTAAACTTAGTCAACAAATATTATATATTGTTATATCCATTTCTGACAAAACATTTTAAGCTTTGTTTTAAAATATTTTTGTGTACAAACAAGAATAAGTTCTTTCATTGTTAAAAATATTATGTTTTTGCTTTAAGAAAACATAAATATCCTGGGTAGTGACAAATGAATCTTTAGTTTATAATTATTTTGTATTCAAGTAATGTTGTGAGGTAAGGATCACTAAACTTGTGAAATGAATGTGATAAGATAATGCATGTAAATATTATAAATAATTTCTGACTTGATGCTGAGTTCAATATCTATGTTTATTTTGACTCATCTGATTATTCTCAGGAGATATTCACCATTATAAAAATATTTTTCAAAATCCCTGTTTTTTGTATTCTCTAAATCAGAGGTAATTAAAGATAAAAATTAGGGACTGCATTGTGGGCTTGATAAAAGTCTGCTTGTATTGATTCAGGAATAGTGAAGTATGACCTAAACATATTAAAAAGATAGATGAGTAACTAGAAAATATGTTTCTCTTTCCAATAAAGTATTTCAAAACGACTACATAACAGCAACATGGGCAAAGTGTAAGAAAGTCATTTCCAAAGGAAATACAAATGCCTTACAAACAAAGATATTCAGTCTCATTAGTAATCAGAAAAAAAAACCATAAAATATGACTACATATTTCCAAACTAGGCAAGCAAATTAAAAGCAAAGTATCACTGTAGTTAGTATAGGAAAATATGAGAATATCATGTAACACTGAGGAGTGCATTTTTATTTAAAAAAATAAGTACCAACTGTATCATACTTAGGCAGTACATTTTAATGCAAAGACTGGATGACTATGACAATGAGTAAGTTATGAATTCTGTTTGTACCGAGAGATGATATGGAGAACATATGGTATAGGTAAATGGAAGGGAAGGCTTGAACCAAATTAGGAGTTTGAAGCATATATAATTCCCTCCTCTTCCTTTTTTTTGTCTTCATCACCAAAAATAAATAAGAACCTCAGCAGCTGTTATCATAAAGGGTAAAAACAATACATATTAATCTATTCACTGTATTGTAAACATCCATTTCTGAAACTCTTTGACTAAGAGGAAGAAGCTAAAATTGGTTTGGACAAAATAAATATATTCTTTAACTTAACTATAACAATAGAATATATTAAAAAGGTAATCAAGCTTTCTCCAATCAATTAATTAAATATTTATTGCACAAATCATACTGTGTCTTTACATATTTTAGAATACAATATACACTGAGACCTGTGCTGAACCCAATGTAGTATACACAGATATTGATTTACAATGATGCACATATTTAAATCTATATAACATTATAATTAATGTGATTTTAATGCAAGAAGAGAATACTTGAGAGAGAAAGAGAGAAAGAAAGAAAAAAGGAAAGAAAGAAGAAAAGACAGTCAGAAAGAAAGAAGGAAAAAAGAAGGAAGGGAGGGAGAGAACTTTGTGTATTTCCTCTGGTCACTGTCTTAAGAATTTCATGTTGTGATAAAAGAAATAATGGACAGAAATAACATGGAAGGAAAATTCCTGGAAAAAATATGAACTTTGTAGTAACCGAGTTTACTGTTTTTTTGAACCCGACAGCTAAGCAAAAATGAAAAACAAGAAATCAATTTGGTTGAGAATTTGTTAGTGTGCAAAATTCAGAGAGGAAAATACATAATGTGTGAATTTCAATTGTCTTTTTTTCCTAATATATACTAGTAAACATGAACTATTAGTATAAGTGTTGTAAAATTAAAAGCAAATGTTGGACTGCATTCATATCTAATTTTTTTATAAAGAATCTAGGGGCAAAATTTTATCAATATGTTAACAACAAATGTGGAATAATAAAGCAAATAACACCCCTTAGGAGATATTCTGAAAGTCACCGACACTTATCTCTGTGGAATTTATGTAAGTTATGGCACATATACATTGAGCTTATTAAATAGAACTATTTTAAACTTAAATTTGCACAATTATATAAAAGTGAGTAAACTCAGTCAAAAAAAAAGAAATGATATTCAGTAAAAATTAAGAAGTGTTAGTAAAATCAATAATGAAAAGCCTACAACTTCTATTTAAAATATTGGATTGATTCATGGTAGCACAAAAGAATGACTTGTATTTTCTCAACTCTTTCCTGTAAACTTCTAGTTATGGTAGTGTTTTCTTTTTATTTTCCTCCCTTTTGCTCTTTTTCTATTTCAAACAGAATCATTCTGCAAGGGCTCGAGAAAATGGACTATCTTCTGGGTAGTTAAATTGTATGTCAAACATTTCAGAGTTTTAGAAAGCAACTAAATGAGAGTGTAATATTAAAATGTCAAACATGTACATACCATTTTCTTCCTCTTCCAGACTCTGAAGCCCTCTGGTAACAACTATAATGATCTGTTTAGGCTTTAGTCCATTGTTCCCTTTCCTCACTCATATTTAGTAATTACTTTCTGCTCAAGGCTGCACTTTTCTTGAGGAAAGTAAATTTCCAAAGCGGTGTTCATTCTTGAATTAAATTCTGCTTATATCACAGCAAAGACACATTAAGGGAGTGAATTCAACAGCTTGCAGCTTTCCACATTTAGATCCATCTCTACATAGGGTCTTACAAAACATTCAAGTATGTTTTTCTGCACTGGGGAAGGTTTCTCCTTAGATTTCTGATTGACTGCTTTTGGATAATGCCAGAGATGTTAAACTGGTATGTGTTATCATCTTTGCTACTCAAACAGAAAGGGAGAGGGAGAAGAAAAAGACTTGTTAAAGCAAGTGCTGAGTAATTGAAAACACAGTCCCTAATGAGTGACACAACATTAATATTTTAACACCAAATGTAAATTGGCAAATGTAAATTTTGTTGTTGGTGAAGACCTACAGAAGAATGTAATATGATGTAATGTTTATGAAAATACATTCTTTCCAATCCTAATTAATGTTCAGTGTGAATTTACATAAAAATATTTTGCTGTATTCAGTAGTATTAGTGGAGAATCATGAGGAAACACTCCATGAATAAGTGGATATATGGAATGAGCCAAAGTTTGTGATTCAGAATCTGATAGTGACCATAATTGCTTGCTGTTCTTTTTAAGTGCAAGATCAGTCTAACAGATGAGATAGTTAAGATATTAGCCACAGTTTTGATATATTCATGATCAAGTACATGTATTTTCTAATGCCAACCATTAGCCTCATTAAAAATAATTCGGACTTTTTGTCAACACTTGAAGTCTCGAAGCACATAAGCAAAGAATCAGTAGAAGACTCAAATGGCTTCTATATGATCTATTGACTAAGTTGGTGAAATATTTGTGGCAGTGTACAATGTGACTATAAAGTTAAGTATATTCATGTTTCTTAAGACATCATTGGGATTTCTACAAGCTAAAAAAAAATGAGGACTGTGACTCCAAGTCAAGGGAGGGAAATTGTTAAGGAATGATAAGAGAACTATGGTCTAGTATTTTCTTTTCGACCTCAGACTCAACTTACATGTTCTCTTTTGAAGCCAGGATGATATGTAACCTTCTTCACTCTTCAACATTATTCATTTATTTTTTGTTAATAGGCAAGGCACTAGAGATTTAGGGCAAAATAAGAAAAACACAATTCCATAAATTTAGAAGTAACAATGAATTTTACAAAGGAAAAGTGGGTAGTGCTATGAGTATATAACAGGGCATTTAACTTAGTCATGCAGGATATATCCGTGTAATGATATTTAACTTGCAATCTGAAAAATAAGTTATTGAAGGGATGTGAAGAACTAAACTCAAGTAGATTAGTCCATGTTTTCTGGAATACCTTCTTACAGACAAATGTTACTCTTATCCCTCATTGAACTGAACTTTCTGTTAAGTTAATGGGCTTTATCTGGAAGTTATAACTCTTGACACAAGTGCTGTGCTGTAAGGCATCAGACCCTCTGGAAACCTCATTTCCCATTGCAAGCCCTGGACACAAATTAAAACTGTGTAACTTTAGGAATGGGATGGAGAATATTGTGATGAGCTCTAGGATCCTAACAAGGAAGAAAACATGGCAGTCTTTTGTTAAAGACATTTATGTTGGGATTTGGGAGATTCTTTTTAAATATCTATGCTAGTAGTTCAAGTTCTATAACAGAAAAAATGTTAATATATATCAATAAATTGATCATGAGTTTTATTAATAAGCATATTGTACAGAAAAATCAGCAAAGAGGAATAATCCAATATGTTTTTTTCTAGTTTAAAATACTTTCATGGCTAGAGTAAAGATTGTGCTATTATTATTATGCTGTAGCTTCAACTGGGACCAGTTTTGTGTGAGCCTACATTAGGATAATGAGGATAAATACTGGCTTTGGTTCAGTAGAAGTTTTTAAACAAGTCAATCTCTATTCTGTCTGTCTGATGACTCTATTTTTCTGTATGTTCTAATCAAAGACATAACTCACTTTCACTCAAATAAAATGCTCCACCAGGTAAATCATGAGTGACAGCCTGACTTGAGTTCAATCTTGGTTCAATATTGACCCTCTAACATTTCAGCTATTAGAGAAGCCCTGTTGATTGACTTGTTTCATGTACACATTATTTTGATTCACTGTGATTTTAAACATCAGAATTTCATGTACAATTATATTCCATCTAAATCAACATCTCTAGCATTCTTAATCACCCACTCTTCCTTTCATTGCCATACATATGAACATGCACATTCCACATTATTAAGAGAGGATTTTACTTATAGAACTTTCCCTAGCCTGACATTAGTTTTACTAGAAAATAAATTATCCACCTAAATCATGTGAAAAATGTCCTTCATGTATATACACGAAAGTCTTATAATTTGAATTAGATTAAATGACATAGGACATATTGCTTTATGTTCTTATGAGTATATTTAATGTATGACCATCATGGTAGGGTTATGCTAAAGAAGAGGGCAAGTATTTTTATTATTCATTTTTCTTTTAAAAATCTAAAATGAAAAACTTTAGCTATAGTCAAATGTATTCTGCAAAATGATAATAATTACTGGCCTGAACAAATTTATATTAGGAAATTCCAATGAGTATTAGGAAATTCAATGCACTAGTGTGCTTTGAAAATACAATTACTTGAAGTGAATTGAAGTATGAGAGACTATAAATATATAATTATTCTTTACAATGTGTAGTTTAATATGATTTCTCATGTATCTATTTATTGATCATTATGATCAACTAGAGCTATTGGAAATTATGTCATATAATTCCTTACTATTAAAACTTTTTAAATTAAAATTGTAACAGAATATGTAAAAAGAAAATGCTATTCAATTTATAAAAATGAAAACTTAGAAGCTGATAAAAATTTTAATTTCTTAAGGTCACAGATAACAGTCAAAATCATTCAATTGTTTATCTGAAAGTGTAATCATGGTAATTTACTGTATTATAATTTTGTTAATTTAGGAAATATTCTATGTATTGTCAAAATAACTCAAATAACTAAAAATACATAGTTAATGGCAAAATGCTTTCTATATATTGCTATTATTTTGTTTTGTTTTTATATGTGAGACAGAATATGTACTTAATAATAGAAATTACTTTCTTTCTAGTAATTAAGTTAAGCAAATACCTTTTATCATTTCAGGCTTATGGATGTTATATTTATTTTACATAGCTCAACAATTCAATACTGGATTTGTAGATTACAAGTAAATTAGCATTTCAAAGAAGTCAAATTAATTCCCTTGCAGGCAGATCCTGTTATTTCAGCTTGCAAAACTAAATTCTATAGTACAAAACAATTTATAGATCTTATTAGTCACTTCCTCATAGAAAAACACCACTGACTTTTAAAAAATGGAATCATTTTTGAAGAAAGTTTCTGAAATTAGCATATTTCGTCTTTAAAAGATTATGATTAAGTGACAAAATATCCAAACTCAAATGAAATTTTGTTACGTTGTTTGCAAGATTCAAAAATCTTTGTAGAAAATCAGTGCTGTGACAAGTGGGGAAGACAGAAGTGTTCTTCCCCTGGGTGGCTTCCACTTCCGGTGTTTTGTCACTGAAGAATATTACGACAATAATGAAACTGACTATAAGTTGGTCAGCTCTTTAATTATAAATAGGCTCCTATAATTCTAAGCAATGATATGATATTCTCTACTCTGCTGGAGTCAACCACTCCCACAGCCCTACCCACTTTGGTATGCCACTGCAGAAAATCAGCAGAAAGGCAATTATTTTTTTGAATTCTTTAATGATAAAACTGTACTTTTAAGTTCCCAAAATAGAAATCAAATGTACTTGCATATCAATGTTGGGTAGCATTTACCAGGTAAATAATTCCCAAGTTATATTTGAAGATTATATGATAAACATCATAAAGCTATTTATCAATAAATTAGAATAAATTAGAATTAATAATGCAGAGCTAATTAGATTTTCATTGGGTATTTCTTTAACAACAGCAACAAAGCCTTTGTAATTACTTATGTAATATCTTTTCTATTAAGCTATAAGATTCATCAAGACAAAACAATATCTTGAGAGATCAACTTCTGGATTGTGACTTCATAGATGCACTTTCGGATCACTCCCTATAGATACACACACACACACACACACACACACACACACACACCCGAAGTCACCTAGTGTTTGTTTCCTGAGACAAACACCAAGAAACAACTGGCACTTCAGCTGGAGGCAAAACAACTGAAAATTAATGGTGGATGAAGGCGGTTCTCAGCAAAGACACAGACTGGATTTGGGATGGAGTTCGGGAATCTCCAGATGAATGGTGGGGCGGAAGCTGGGGATTTCAGGACCAACTGAGGAGGCAGGGAGAGGCTGGCCGAATGGGTCTGAGATGCAGAGTCACCGAGGGTCAACTTGGGAGGAGGTAAAAGGAAAGACAGCGCATGACTGGGAACAGTCATAACCAGAAATCAGCCAAATCAAACCCCTCCCACAACCATTTCACACCAGACCCTGGGGTCCACTGAGCAGGAATCCTGCCCAGCACATATTTGCCCACTGGAAATCCCACCCATCAGATGCCCCACCCCCTGGATTACAGTAAGAAGGCAGTCCTAAACCTCAATGCTACCTGCTAACACCACCATGTAGGTAGAGGCAAAACTGCAGCCTGATCGCCAATCCTGGGCAAGTCAAACCTATGCAATGCCAGGGAAACTGAACACTCAGAAATATAAACAGAATGGTGAATAGAGCAAAGGCACAGAGAAATATACATGAAATGATGGATCTAATGAAAAACCCAGGGGAAAATCTGAATACGGCAGACATATGTAAATTACCTGAAGAGGAATTTAGGGTAACAAGTAATTAACATACTCATGGGAATCCAGAAATCAGTAGAGCAATAAAGGAGAATGTTAGGAAGCAAAGAGAAAAATTAAAACAAGACATCAAGCAGGTAAGAGACACTATGGCCGAATTCAAAAACTCAACAGAAGGACTCAACAACAGGATAGATAAAGCTTCCAATAGAATCAGTGATAGGAAGTCCTGGAAGATAGGACAGAGAAACTCAATCAAGCAAATCAGCAAAGAGATCAAAAAATTCAAAGAACCAATGACAGCATTCGAGACCTCTGGGATAACATCAAAAGGACAACATTTGCATCATAGGGGTCCCAGAGGAAGAGAGAGAAAAGGGGGCAGAAACCATATTTGAAGAAATAATAGATGAGAACTTCCCCAATTTGAAGAATGAAGCAAGCCTCCAGATCCAGGAAGCTCAAAGAGTTCCTAATAAAAGAAGCCCAGACATAAATACACCTAGACACATCAGCATAAAAATCTCAAAAATATAAGGTAAAGAAAGACTATTAAAAGCAGCCAGAGAAAGACATGTCATGTACAGAGGAGCCCCCATAAGGCTGTCAGTGGACTTCTCAAATGAAAATCTACAGGCCAGAAGGGAATGGCATAATATATTCAAAGAGTTGAAAGAAAAGGAGTTTCATCCTAGGATACTATATCCGCAAGATTATCATTCAGAATTGAAGGAATGATAAAAACCTTTTCTGAGAAGCAAAAATTAAAGAAATTTATCACCACAAAACTGACTTTGCAAAAAAAAGTTGAAGGATTCTCTATAAAGCATAAAGAAACCACACAGAAAAACAGTAAGACAGCGAATACACCATAGTGGGTGTTGTCTGCCGGCTTGGTCAAATTAAATCCTCCAGCATAGTTTCTGGCTTCCAGTTCTTGTTCATCAATAACCTGGTAGAAGTGTCCCTCTCTTGCCTGCCGGGTTTTGTGCCCTTTCCGTGGACTAGTCCTGACCCAAGATAACACAGTGACTTTCTTCACCACCAATGGACAACGAGAATACTTCTGTAGATAACAAGAATCCCAACCTTAGGGAAAGCTTCCATCTTTTCAACATGTTCCTTCCTTCGATACTCAGCTCTCATTCCCAGGGTACATTTTAGAGTATTCAACTCCTTTATAGTTAGTGCCCCAACATAATTCATAATTACATGTGAACATACCATGTTTTCATTAAAAAAAAAAAAAAAAAGTCAACCAGATGTAGTTCACATATATACCAAGGACCCATGTTCATGAGCTGGGGTCAGGGGAAATAACCAATATGAACAACTAAATAAAATATATAAAATGTTTCTTAAAAGCAAACAAACAAAAAAACCATTATCTTCCTTTTTCAATAAAATCCTAGTTCCTTGCATATGAGGTATACCCACTGTTTTCCTTGAATGTGGTCTTATAATTGTCAAAAACTTTTTATTTTTAATGGTATGACATAAAAGAAACTTATGAGTTTCATATTTTAGCTCATATATTATTGATGTTTAAAATAAAATAGGAATTAACAACAAAATAATAATACAAGTTAATATTTGTTGAGTATTTACTATTTCTATGCAACATTCCATGCAGTTTACAAGATTAAACTCATTTAATCTTCATACTTATTATCACCAACTTGTGGACAATCATTTTGAGGATCATTTTAATTGTAAAACATTATAAATAATATAATAGAGCAGAAGAGTTATACAGTGGTAAAGTCTATTAAAATATGGATTTAAAAAAAGGAACTGGCTCACACTTATGGCTCAGCAGCTGAGACGCTGGTGTGAGAACCACATACAGCCCAAGGATCTGAGATCCAGACCCAGGGTCTGGGTGAAAAACCAAAATGAAGAACAAAATATAAAGCTATTTCTTCCTCCTCTTCCTTTAATGCTAAAAATGCTTCCTCCTCCACTCCATTCTTTCCTTTCTCTTAAAAAAAAAAAGGGATGAGTATGAACTAAAAGATCAGAAGACAGAACCAGTACAGATAGTCATGTATATACCTAAAGATTTAAAAAAAGTGGTTGCATAGTTCCTGTCTTTTTTAAAATTCAGTCATGTTTTACTTCTTTTATTTCTATTTCCTTATATTTTCTTTAATTTTTCCCAAAAGCTATAGTGATATTATATCTTAGAACAAACATGGGCAGAAATTTCTTCTTAATACTTGGCACTAATCTTATAAAATTATAGGTAATGCTGTTTAAATGAGAACTTGCAACTTTATGATCTAGAATAACTTAACTTCCTTTTCTGTGCCTGTCTCAGCTTTTTTGTAGGCATAATGTGGGGAGAAAAATAAACCTATGTGTGCACATATCCTCTGCAAATTCTTATTTTTATTGATGATTAATTTATCCCATCTTCAATTAGTGGGGACCTCTCCAGGAAAGTTTCTTTTGACATCTTGTTCATAATATTTGATGACTCCTTGCTTTCTCTTATGACAATAATGTACAGTTTCATATTCTGTGTTTTTTGATCCACGTAATGAATTATTTCTCCATGCAAACTTGGCTCCTATTAGTGGAAAATAGAAGTTAAAACAGCAAGTTGATTAATATTTCCTTTTTAGGGCACTTGGTAGGACTTTATGAAAGTTACAAAATCACTCTATTTTTAAAGATTTTACATTTATTTGATGAAATTAAAATGAAAGAGTAGAAGATTATGTAATAAAAGAAACACATTTCTGAACTGTTCCACACAAGAAGGACTTCACTTTGGAATTAGTATCACTTTGGAATTGATATGTGGTCTTGTGACTAGCTCAGAAAATATTTGCAATCAGAGTTGGAAAAAATAGAGATAGTTTTTTCAGAAAGAGTTTGGGATGAGAAGGGGCATTTTTTGAAGGATGGAAGGTGTGCAATATTAGAAATGTATGCAATAGAAAGCAAATAAATATAGACCATCTGGGCAATCATGTGCCTAATAATAATTTTGTTAATATTAGAAAGAAAGAAAGAAAGAAAAAAGATGGCTTTTAGTGAAGAGTCATTATCTCTGCCATATGGAGATACCACTGGATGGTAGAGTTTGTGGAAGTGGTCTAGATCAGAGGTATAGGCATCTGCGTCATTCTGTCTGAAACATTCCAGGAAGGTGAGCACTGACAACTTCATGAATAGGCAACTTCCCTCAGGGGTACTGACACAACTTGCTGGAATTTGAGTATTATTGGATGACCTCCACTCACTTGGTAGTTATGCCCTCAAGGAATTATAAATCACACCAGAACCAAGAGGAAACCCCTTTCCTCTTCTAACAATCCACCAACAACTTACCAAAAAAAAGTTTAAACAGGAGATATGCTTAGAGGATCTAGTTACAGTATCACAAATTAAGGTAAGGAAAAGTGGATTTGAAGGTGAAAGGCAATATATTGATGAGTGGCAGAGTGAGCATGTCAGGAAATGAAGCGAAAACATCGTTTTTCATCTCAGTATAAAATCCATCCCCACCCCCAAATAAGGGTGGCTTTAATTCACTGATCATCTACAATTTTACCCAGTATGGTAGTGGTTCTCATCTCTACATACAGTAATCACGAATGAAAATTTTGTCATTTGTCAATTTGTCAATGGAAGTTCACCTTCTTAAAGTTCTAGCAAAAAAAATCCCCAAAACACAAAAAAACAAGAAAAAAAAACTATACTGTTTCCCTATTTTCACACAAGGCAGTGCCTGCTACATAGGATGCCATCTCCTCAATGACCCTGTCAGTATCAGTGTGAGTAGTGACAAAAGGAAAAACAAAGCTGCAGATGTGTTTCTAGAGCCATCTGGCTCCTTTGGAAGGTAATTTTCTTACCTAAAATAATCACATGCATATGGACTGCCTCCTTCCTTACCATAACATATTCCTAACACTGTTAACATTCCTTCCGTTGAGTTTACAAAAAAAGCATTTCTCCTGTGCATACTGTTCTTTTGTTAATATTCATATGTGATATCTGAGAGGCAGCAACTCTTACACATCCTAGGAAGCAGAAAAAAAATCTGTTGATGAGAATTTTTTGTAAGTCAAAAGCGTTCTTTTAGACACATTCAATCAGTGAGTTTGTGTGTGTATGTGTGTGTGTTTTCTAAGTAGCTGTAATAGTCTCACATTTTGAAGTAGCAATTTAGAGTTTGAATCCAAACGAATTTCTTCCTATGCAGAGTTCTGAAAGGTAGATTTCTAATAGGCTCTCATCATTGAAAATATCTGACTGAGTATAGCCCTGTCAGCACTAGAAATGGGAATTCTTCAAGCATGGCATTACCATCAGCTATGGATGTAGAATAATGCAAGTCACACTGTGGACGTTCATACAGCATCCCTTTGTCTGAATAGTCAGCAAGACAGTGGTAGGTTGTGGGTGTGATACTGGCCACCTCCTCAGCAACATGACAAAGTCATATCAACTAGGAATTTCTCTTCAGTAATCAGGATGAGTTAATTTCTTATGATATTATGCATTTTCTTGCAGTTAAGCGATGATGGTAAATGCAGAGGTGATGGCCAAGCACATTAAGTGAGTGGCCTAGCTAATAAAATATGAGTGGTATGGCCCTATACTGTAAGCATGATTCAGAGGGTTAGATGTATGTAGGACCACCCATGGGTAAGGTTCTGTTCTTGTATAGACTCATTCTTTAATTGCTTAAGATTGAAGATAGATGATACATTAAATACCTACCACATTGCCTATATTCCAAAGTTCTCAGATTGGTTTTAAAAGGACGTTATTGATTAACGCTAGTGTTGGTAATTTTACCTGACTCACTCCTGTCCTAAATTATAACAATTATTTTATTTTACGTTTTTAACTTGTCAAAGTGTTTTCAAATAGCTTAGAAGTAAGAGCAAAGTGGAGAAACAGCTGTCCCTTGTTATTTTGTTTCCTGAATACAAATAGTCTTAAATTGCTGTAAATGGAAAGGCTGGAATGAATTCAAACACTGCTTGTTTAAATACACTCAGCCTGATATTTGTGTATTGGAACCTTTGGAGAGGGCAGTACCAGAGAATGCTGTACATTAACTTGTCTCCCATAACAATATATGGTTATAGCTTCTCTTGTTAGGTAGAGTTGCTTTGGAATGGTTGAGAATCTTTGTGACACTAAATCACTAGAGATTTGTACTGAGATATTTGAAAGACAGCATTATCTGCTCAGGCATTTAGTGTGATTTTTTTACTTTGACTTCTTTTAGAAAAACAAAAGCCCTTTCGAACTTCCACAGTTAACTGAGTTCAGAAGAGTATTTCAGATTTTTATAATATGGCAGGAAAAGCATGAATGAATACATGCAGCTTGGGTCTTTATTTCTGGTTTCTAAATGTTTGCCATTTGAGAAGTTAGTCTCTATGTCGAGGCCAAAAAAGGCGATTTGTTCTCTTTCCACAATATATTAGTTTAAGGTAAACCCTATTCCCAGGATGTTCTTAAACAGAGATTTACTCAAGATTTTTATTATGCGAGATCTGAAAGACTGTTTAATGAACTCCTCCTTCTGTATTTGAGATAACAGACTAGAGCATTAGTGAAACTTAACCAAGGTCATAGAGCTTATGTTTAGTGGCACTGTCATAAATAAATCCTGGGTGTTTAGACTCACAGTCCAGTATTTTTTTTTATCATAAAGTTGTTTTCACAATTTAGTTTAAGGATTATATCTAACTAGTTTACTAGAATAAGTAGTGTTCTAATGGAAGAGTAAGCCATTTAGCAACTTCTTCCAAATGCTTGATTACATTATTACATAATAGTGCAAATGATTTTCCTGCTGATTTCACCCAAAAACACTCTGCTTAGATTATAATGTGGGGGCTCAAGAAAGAGTTGTTATGCTCAGCCTTTTGAAGTTAAAATCACTGTGATTTTATTGCCTCAAAGATTACCCGAAGATTATAGAATGAGCAAAAGGAAGCAGAAAGGAAGTAAAAGACTTCCTTTACTATTGAGAAGTTATACTTAGTTGGATGTAATTGTAATGATGAGGATGAGAAGAAAATAGAATGCTTATACACTGTGTATGTAAATTGGTGCACGCATTATGGAAAGCAGTATAGAGAATTTTTTAAAAAATTGAAAAGAGAAATTTCATATGATCCCATGATCTCATTTCAGGATATTTACTCAAAAAAAATCATTAATTCACAGAGATACAAACAGCCCATGCTTATTGCAGAATTATTTATAAGAGTTGCAATCTGGAAACAGCCTAACTGCTCATCAACAGATGAATTTGTAAAGAAGATATGGTATATATACATAGAGGACTACTATTCACCTATTAAAAGGGTGAAATCCTACAACTTGTAGAATATGGATGGACCTAGAGGGAATGATGCTTAGTAGGTTAAGTCAGAAAGAGGAAGACAAAAATTGAATGATATTACTGATATGTAGTATATTTAGAAACTAAAAACAATGGACCACTTAAAAAAATCATATTCTTAATCTACAGAATCAAATTTATGGTTGCCAGAGAAAAAGAGGGGAGCAGATCAGGTTCAGGTGGTCAATTATATGGCAAAGGATAGAATTGGACTGTTAGTGATAAACTTAATGTATTATATACAGATGTTGATTTATGGTGATGCACACATAAATTACTAGACTAGGAAATAAACAAAACTCATGTTATTAGATGTAATCACAAACTGTCTTTAAGGTGACTTCCTCCATGTAATGCTGAGAGATCTGTGTTGATATCTTTCTCTTGCCTTTAGATAAATGGGTGAATCTCTGTGAGTCTCAATTTCTGCTCATTGTATGGATACAAGAATTAAATATTTAATTTATTTTACTCTCCTTACTGGTAATTGTATGGTATAGAAAGATAACAAATTATCAATAAACTTAGTGAATCTTAATGAGAAAATTATAATGTATATATTAGTGAAAGCCATGAGCCATGTTTGAAAATTCATTCATAAATCAAGTTCTTAGAACTTCTCTCCAAGTATTAGGTAATATTTTTCTAGGATCTTTTAAAGATTCTAAAGTATTAACATTCACAATAAAAATAAACATTTTGTGGCATACTTTCATATAGCAGACATAAAATATATCTGCTGTATATCCAGTCACCTTGATATTCTTATCTTTCCTTACCCCTGGTGTTGTTTATGATCCTTATAAAGGCCAATTGATTTTTAATAAAATCCACATTGTTAACAGTTAAAATACAGAATTTTTTGTGTAGAGGAAAAGTTATCTTTCCCCTTTTATAACTGTCTGCCCTAGAGCCCTTCCTTCTTATCTTTTCAGGTCTACATTCCACTTTATTTTTTTTCCCTAAATGCATTTTGCAGCTTAGCATTCTCCCTTTCTCTTTCCTCCTAGTCCACATAAAACCTGTCTTTTCCATCCCAGTAAGACTCTCCCTTAATCCTATCTATCATAAATCACCTGTTTTACTTTCTTTCCCTAACTTCCATAAGTCATACAGTCTATAATTGCCGTTTCATTATTAGGTAGCTGGAGCTGATCTTTCCTCCCAAACAGTGCTGAAAATAACCTCTCAAAAAATGCTGCTTAATGTCAAACCCAGTCATGTCTTTCAAGCTTTGTCTTAGTTGATCTTCTTACAATATTTGATAACATTCCTTCCTTTTCTACAATATTCTCCTTTGCATGACTCACCCAATAACTTTGCCTTTTTCCATATCAAATTCCTTTTCAATTCCTTCTCAGATTATTACCCCTCTTCCACCCACCCCTTAGGTGCTCTTTTTCCCAATGAATTGTACTCATTCTCATTGTCATGTATAATGTGAAAATTTAACAGATATTGTTTCTCCAGCTTAGCCACTCTCTCCTGATGTCCCTGCCTAGACTTTCCAAAAGTTTTCAGAACATTTACAATGCAGTCTGTTCCCTTATGTATGCTCTTACTTAGATTTTTTCTTTTTTTATTATCATAATAAATAGCTACATATTTTTGGATCTGTGTTATAATAATAATAATTTCTCTCACATCCTCACAACTGACTAGCTGCTATTAGTTCTATCAAGATTGCTTCAGAAATGTCTTTCCTAAACTCTGTTCGTAATAGCAATGTTTTAATTCTTTAAAGAGTGTTCGTTCTCATATATATTTTTTCTTTTCTAAACCATCTTTCATAACTCCAACAGAATACCCTCTCCAAATCAAAATATTTTATGCCAACCAAAAAAATAGTCTGACTAATATAATCTAGAAAATAGAGATTAAAAATCATGATTTAGATCCAGATCTAGGGTTAGTCCACCTAGAAACTCAACACAGAACTGAGACACAAAATGGAGTCTGTTCAACACAAATATAATATCTTACTCATTAAAAAAAAATCCCTCAAAACAAAAACACTTGTTTGCTCCTAACAACTGCAGTAACAAAACATAATATTTTTAGCATTCCCCACAATCTAGACTTGGTTACAACCAGCATACTCTATGTAGTTCAAGAATTTTTGCCCCACCGTGATTCTGCTCATGCTATTCCCTTTTTCCAGCTTTTTTAAAATTTATAAATGTAGTTGAGAAAGTGCGGATCAAGATTCAGACCCTGGCAAACCCTAGTTGGATTTATTTTCATTATCTTATAGTCATTCTTCTTCTTGGAATCCATCACAATATACTTGATACTGAGCTCAAGAACTATATAGTACGTACAAAAACACCTAGAGATATAGTATGCATCTAGAAGCATCGGGGCCAAAAATATCCTAGCTGGTTAAAAAGAATTTGTGTTTCTATTTTTTAGTTTGTTTTATTTCTTCGATTATGAGCTTTCTGTTCATGATATGATATTTAGCAATGTAATAAAATTAATATTTTCAAATAAATGTATGCAATTTTATAATACAAGTTTGATTATCTATTTAAATTAATTGGAGAACACATTTGCTGATTTTAACAAATCTGTAAGACAGGCTCAGCACATAAACAATATGGATTATTGTGAAAATCTACTAGAATATCTAAAGGTGTGAATTTGTAAAGCATTATATTTTTAGGCATAACATTACATAATGTGTTTCTTTTAAAATGAAAAAAATAAGCCTACTTTTAAAGTTCCTTTAAAATTATCTATTATACTAATGTATCAGATTCCCCAAGACTCAATTTCTTGTAGAAGGCCATTGAAGTCATTTGTGTCTGGCTTCACATTTATATATTTGTTTTACCTATTTAAAATATTTGTGACATAAAAATTGTCTTCTCAAGTTATTCGTCTAATGCATCACAAACAAGAGGAATGATTGTTAAGATGTTCTGAACTATATTTAACAGATACCTCAACATAAATTGCTTTAATTTTTTTAGAAAAATTATTGGATCAGGCTTATAAAATTAGCAGAAATTTGTGCTGAATGGGTCAACTAGAAACTAGCTTTGTGGCCAGGGGAATACCATGTGTTGATTGGCATAGGCCAGGATTACAGGAATTTACCAGAATAGAAAACAATACTTATTGTTTAGATTAGTGAAAGCAATCCATGAAATGGAGGGAGAAGAGAGAAATCAATCCATTTCAAACGACATGATTGCTGTATACAGGGTAAAGGTTAAATGAATAAAATGAATGTTAGGAAGACAAGTACAATGACCACCAATAACATTAATTAATAACTTTGACTTCACTTAATGTTTCAGTCTTCAGAAGACTACATAAGACTAAAGAAATTTAACATAAATCAATGAATAAATTAAAGTGCTTCCATGCTATAGCTAGAGAAAGTAAAGACTTATTGAGCTAATTTTTAATTTAATGCATCTCTAAATAAGCATAGAATTTGAGAGCTGTTGAATATTATGTCAGGCTGCTTTCTGCTGTCTGTTAAAATCAATATGAAGTTATAGCATACTTAGTAATGACAAGGATTACAGAGTTTAAATAAGTGTTGGTCATTACCCTCAAGAAATTAACAACTTTGTTGTGTAGAGAGCACACAAACACATAAAACAATTGAGTGGCACTATTTAATGCATAATAAATTGCTATAGCCAATAGAAAAAAATGCTATTTCAAGAAAGGGAAGTTTCTTTGTTGACCAGAGATAATGGAGATAGATTTCTACAAATACTTGGGAATTAAGATGACTCTGGAAGGGTGGTATAATGTTGATGATAGAAAAGGGCAGAAAAACCATTTAAGGTAAAGAAAACAGGATAAGTAAGGGCAAATAGTTTGAGCATGTCTGAGAGTTAGGGGACTTGACACAGATCTGTGACAAAGAAAAAGAAATATGGTCTACCTGGATGCTTGTCTTCTTAAGTTATTCTTGAGGACTTTATTTGAAATTAATGTTAGTGGGCATTTTAGAGATAAGTTTATAGATTATATCTAAAATTCCACCATGAGGACTGGTTTCAGAAGTGAAAAACAGCAGTGAGTTTTCATCTGATGGATGATATGCTCTTACAGTAGTCTATTTAAAATGCTTGGTCTTAGATTCATACACATGAGAGCAAAGAGATAGACTGAGAGAAGCACAAATATCTTAAGTTCCATGTGACACGAAAGGATTGCCATAAGAAGTCTTAGCCAAAATCCATTTCAAGATCAAGAAGTACAGCAATAGAATTAGACCTTTTAATGTTTAAAAGGTTTTGGACTTTGAATTAGTAAATTTACCACTTGAGATTACAATTCCCTGATTTTATAAAATAATGGGAGTTCAAATCCCTATTAAGTCTGAATACATAGTCTACAGAAAACAAACAGGTCAAATATTTCCTATCTTAACCTCTTTTGTTTATTGTGAAACTGATGACAAACATTGGTGGGATTGCATAGATAGCCACAAAACTTATGAATGCATATGTTTATAATATAGTAATATACAATTACTACCAAGTATCAAATATTTCAGCTATTTAAGCAAAAGTGCAGCATTTTAAGAGAAACTGAAGTATGATGGTTAATGTACTGTCTGACAATTAAGTAGAAATAAAGTATTTAAAATACCTGATATTATGTTATAACAGGGAATTATAAGAGACATCAACAGTTTTATAAATCCTGATGATGTGAATGTATTTTTAAGAACAGGTTTTAACTTTGTCATGCTGGTGGGAATATAACTTAATTTCAGAGTTATCTGTATTCCACTTCTTCAAATAAACACTGTCCTTATTTATTGTCTGCTCTTCTCTTTTCCATCTTATTGCCCTCATTCTCCTTTAACTTTTCTTTATTCCCTTTTCTCCTTTCCATTTAGTCCACATACTTTCTAATTTCTCTTTAAGAGTTCAAATACATTATTTACCCTTTGATATTTATTTGAGCCATGGTTTAGAATTATATTATTTACTTTCCAATATTTGAACATTTTTTCCAAATACCTTTTATTGATTTGTAATCCGATTATATTGTCAGAAAATTAACTTGTAAGTCCTGAATCCTTCAGAATTTATTTATACATACTTTATAAAATGGATTATGGGTGCAACTCTATGGCTCAAGCAGCTTAGATGCTGTATGCAGGACACAGACAGCCCAAGGACCCAGATTCAAGACTTGGGACTGGGATGAAAAACCAAAATTGAACAAATAAATAAAGACATTTCTTCCTTTTCTCCTTTCCTTGATCCCTAAAAGCAAACAAACATGGTTTGTTTTATCTCAATAGATATTATTTGTATACATGAATATTTATTCTGCTTTTGAATGGAATGTTCTACAAATGTCAATTAGGTCAATTAGCTGGTAGTATTATTTAAGTCTTATATATCCTTCATAATTTTATGTCATTATGTTCTCTAAATTGTTAAGAGCAGGGTGTTGAGGTATCTGACTATAGTTATAGAATTGTATGTTATTCCACATAATGTATTACATCATGTTATTCATTTGTATGTGACAAAATACATTTTTCCATATCATGGTGCTACCAAACTCATGTTATCACATATATTATATATATATATATATAATGGACACAGAGTTTTTATTATAATGCTTTCACCTTTTATGCTATAGTTTATCATTCAAGCAACTTTATATAACCAAGAAAAAGTGAGTTGAAGGTGAATCTTATTTTTCACAAAATATTGTAGTTGATACATAGTTCAAATACTGTAGATTTGTCAAATATTTAAGACATTACATAATTCTTATACTAAAAACATTGACTAAGATGTTAAATCACTTTAAGTTAATTATTAAGGAATTCATAAGAAAGTGCTTAAGTATCAGTTAAACTTCCTATAGGAAATGTGAGTCAAATACACAATGAAGTGTCAGCTAACATCTGCAAAAATGGCCTACTGCAAGTATTGAGAGAATGTGAAGGAAATAGCTCTCATGCACTGTTAGTGGGATTGTAAATTGTTATAGTTGCTAAGAAAACTGTATGGAAGTTCCTCAGAAGATTAAAATAGAACTACCTCGTTATCCACTTCTAGGTACCTACTGGAAGAATATAAAAATTCTAATTTGAAAAGACATATGCACCTGTATGTTCATTGCAGATGTATTTACAATAGCCAAGGTAGAAAGATGCCTAAATATACAGTGATCAGATAAAGAAGATTAATAGATATACATTGGAATACTACTTAGCCATGAAAAGGATGAAATCATGTCATCTGAGACAACATGGATGAAACTCTAGGGAATTATGTTAAGTGAAATAAGTTGGAAAGAGAAAGATAATTACCAGATGATTTTACTTATATGTGGAATATGCATGAACTAAACCAACAAACAAAATGAAAATAAACTCTTAGATTGTAACATCAGAACTGAATTTACCAGAAGGGAAAGGGGAGGGGATTGTGAGCAAAGAGTACAGTTCCAGTGAATTGTGGTGAAGGATTATAGGAACTTTTGTAGTGAGTGTGATGTGTTATCTAAATTTGAAGCAACGTTTATCTGTAGCCTCAACCATATGTAGTATTATAAACCAACGTCGCATAAATTTAAAAAAATATCCATAAAGGTACTTTGTTCTTGTAAATGAAAATGTGTTAAAAGAGTTAGATGTTTTAGAATATCTCTTATACCACCCAAAGTTAAACCATTTAAAATTGTTCTTACTATTTTATACAGTTACTTCTAAATTTCTTAAAGTGTAAAAAATACCCAAACTTTCAGAAGAATTTTAATAATATAATTACTTCACATATGACTTTCACCTGGCACAAATCAACACCATGCTTATTGTAACATCATCATCTTCTTCTTCCTCTTCCTCTTCCTCTTCCTCCTCCTCCTGCTCCCTCCTCCTCATTCCCCCCTCCTCCTCCCCCCTTCCTCCGCCTCCTCCTCCTTCTTCTTCTTCTTCATTATCTCAGTTGGAAGCAAATTGAAGACACTATATTATCTTAATTCAAATAATTCCATTTTTATCTCTCAGGAGAAAGTGTAATCTGTTTCACAAAATAGTTATCAAATTAAAGATTTTTAACATTTATACTGCATTGGAAGCAAATTGAAGACACTATATTATCTTAATTCAAATAATTCCATTTTTATCTCTAAGGAGAAAGTGTAATCTGTTTCACAAAATAGTTATCAAATTAAAGATTTTTAACATTTATACTGCAATCCAATATTATTCATTTCATAGCCAAATTTGTCAGTTTTTCAAATAATGTATCTTATAACATTTCTTCATCTAAGATTCATTTGAGGATCAGACTTTGAATTTAGTTATCTCCTTAGTGTTCTTTAATTTGAAACATGTCCCCAGTTTCTACTACTATGTAGGTAATGCTCTTAAAGCTAAAGAGCTGATACTCTTTTCACTTAATCAACTATTTCATGCTATACAGTATTTAAGGTAAATATTGTCTGAAATCCACTTTTTGAGATTTGATTTAAAATGCCATATACTTTCTTGAATACAAAAATTATAACTTTTAAGTAATTAGAATATCTTCTGGGAAGGAAAAAGATCTTGTGGGAATCTTTTAGATCATTTGACCATAAACCAGCCCTGGTGTCTTAAGAACCATCAATTATTTTTAGCTCTTCTCAAAATCACATTGTATAGATGACTATACAAGATATTCTATAATAATTGAGAGGGCTTACCTGAAAATTACTTTTGTTATTGCTGTTTTAATTTTCATTTGTTGTTCTGTGTGCAGAAATTGCATCAATTCTCTTACAGCATTCTTATCCATAAGACTGAAGGGAGATCGTTTTTTAATTTACACTATACCTTATTATTTGAAGACTGTTGAACATGCACTTCAAAATCATTAGCTTTTATTTTCATTTGTAAAATATAGTGGATAACAATAGTACATCTCAACTGGAATTTTGTGAGGAATCACTTCAGACCTAGTTCATATGAGATAGTCACACCACAGGCCCTAGGTATTTTATCAATAACCATTGACTTATCAGTTTATAAAACCTCCAAATTTAGGTAGTTTCTTATAAACTTGAATTTGTTTCACTGCTACTGCATATCACCATGTACACAATCTAAAACTTTCTTAAATTAAAATTCTTTACAGAGACAAATGCAATCATTAACACACAGACATTTCAGAACAAAGGAAAATTGTCATTCAAATGATTGCATTCCAAAAGAAAAAAGGAAAAACTCACAGCAAGAAGTCTCCAAAATCAGAGAAATTAAATTTTGATTAATTAAATAATACAATTCTAATTAAATAGTAAAAATATTTTATGAGAAAACATGACAAACAGTATAGGAATTCAGTGAGATATAAGTCTTAAATTTCTCCATGAATTTGATATTTATTTAGTGAAGTAAGGCATACAGGAAAATGTAAGCAAGAATTTACTGAGTTAATAGTGCTTATCAGCACTACACAGTAATATTTACTATAAATACTTAAAGGAGGAAATGCTATCGTGGGTTGAGTACTAAAAGAATAGCTATACAAGGACTTGGCAAATTGATTTCGACTTCGAAAATAGATACTATTTAAATAAGGGGGGAAAGGAAGAAGTTAGGAGGGAATGGGTACTAGGTATTCCATTCAGGAGACCGAAGGTAGATAATCACACATGCACACACACACACACACACACACACACACACTAGTACACATGAATAAATCAGTTCCCCCCAGTAAAGCATTCATGCCAGTAAAAGTAACTGATGAGTTGGAGAATAGAACTGCTCCAGAGTCTAAGGGATTGATATTTTTCATTCTGTAGACAATTACACTAATCAAAATTTTTGAAGTTTTGCAAAATATCATCATGCACAGTTCCTGAGTTACAAGCCTTCAGAGTTCTTGATTAGTCTTGTTAAACTAAAGAAAAGAAAATATTGTACTTGTAATTCAAGCAAAAATATTCCAAGGGAAGTCAGGAGTTGAAAGAGCTGGATGTGGGTGCCAGGGTTAAAGGAGTGATGTGGATTGTAGGAGAGCCCTCATAATAATAAATATGTTATTGGGAACTTCCTTTGTTTGGGGGCCTCTCTAATTAATAAAACAAACTGATTTTTCCTACCTTTCTGATACTTCCACAATATTTTAAGGCCCTCCAGGGAATGTCTGATAAACCCAAAAAAAGCCACATGTTCTTTCTTGTTATAATTTGAACGGAACACTTTATCCTTTCTGCTACAGCAGTAAAAGAAAGATACCTAAATTTTCACAGTACCAACACTACACACATGAGACAGAGATAATCCTCAAAACAGAAGGGTGCTTAGAAATGGGAGAAAAGTGATGTCCATACACCAGGTAGCCAAGCAAAGAAAATAATTACCACACAACCAAACAAAATTTGAGAGAGCTAAAATCTTGCAGCAGTATACAATAAATCAGAGGAGAAATAGGTAGAAATAATTCCAGAATTATACTGCTTCAGACATGTGGTGATGTCATTCTGACCTCAAGGATACGTGTGGCCCCAAATGACAGAGCTTGGATTTCCAAATACATATTTCTACCATTCCACTGTGCACCCCAACAAAAGTCCTCTGTGTTTTTCAACATCCCTAAAATTCGATCTTTTCATATAAGCTAAAACCACAAATATAAAAGAGGAAGCAAGATAAAAGATATGAAATGCATAGTTGTGTGCACTAAATTGGTCAGTGTTTATCAAATGTGTCTGGGTAACGGTTGGTAAATTTTTTTTTTTGAGAGAGAGGGAACATGAACAATTCTGCCTTTTTTGTTTTCCTTTTTACTGTATATATAATAAATCCAATTTAATCCTCCTTAAAAATGCTAATGAAGGATAAATCGTGGCTTTGTAAAAAGCACCACAGATAGTAACACCTAACAGAAAGAGCCATTGGTGTCTTTTTTTCTTTTCATGCCACCTAATTCAACACACATGAAAGAAAGTAATATTTATTAGACATTGCTAAATACTCAAGAAGGAAGGACATCTTTCATATACAAATCTAAAAATATTTTCTTAAAGAAAATGAAAAGCACAATTTAATATGAATATGTGTCTGGCAACTAGCTGAAGTAGAAGCTGTCTGTTTGCTGCAGCTGATGCCTATCAGACTGCAAGGCGCAGGATGTACCAGCTGAAGTCTGTCAACAGAGAGCCCAGCATAAGGGCAACATGATAGTCAAAACAGGATGAAACCACAGTCTAAACAAGATGACATGAGCATTTGTGCAATTAACAGTATCAGCAAAAGGCAAGTTGTGTTTAGAATATTCTGCCAGGAATCCAAAAAAGGCAGAATTCTTATTTTGCTACAATAATTGTATATCTGATTAAATAGAATCAATGCATGATTTAAAAAAAAAAAAAAAAAAAACACAGCAGAGAGTAATAAAGGGTAGACTGGAAACTGACGAGAAAGACCTAAAATGGGAAAGCTTACATTGTTGATACTGTTGAAAGCAGTGCCTGCCTCAAACCTAATATTCACTGTTCTGCTCATGTATACACTACACACAGACTATTAAGTGCTTCCTTGGTGCCAGTCATTGTACTGTTTTTTTTCAGTATTCGTTATTTGGTTTAATTGGTAAAACAAGTATATGTGGTACATACTATTTATCCCATTTCACAGATGACAAAACCTCATGAAGAAGTTTTGAATAGCACTCTAGTGGAAAGACCCAAATAAATATTAGACAGATCTAAGCTGAAATATAAGTTCTGTTATTCACAAATAACAGAGGACTTTAAGACTTCAGGCAAGTCACTTTGTTTTTTCTGAACTTAAATATAAACTTTGAGAATATATGAGGGTTAAATGTGATTGTTTACTGTTTCACACAAAGCAGATATTCAGTAAATGGTAGATTCAATATTATTTTGTTGTTATTAAGAGTAACACAATGAAAGGTGCTTTAGTCTTTTCTTATTTATGTAATTTTCCTCAAAACTCAGAATTATCAAGTATTAGTAATTTAAGCTAGCAAATATAGGTTCATAAGCATGGACAAACACAGTGCTAAGGATCTTCCATGTATTCTCATTGTATTGTCCCAGTTTATCTGAGTTTATCTGAGTGAGTTACCTCATTTATCAACTCAAGAAATAGAAACTCATGGAGATTTTGATCACACAGGTAATAAATTTATGTCAGAGCCTCTCATTCTCAAATACAATGTTTATTCCACTATTTTATACTTCCTGTATACTATATAACAAAATTAATAGCATTGACTATTACCAATCTAACAAGCAGAAGATGAAATACTATTTATGGCATTTTAATTTGAGTCATATGAAAGTTTATTAAAATTAGGTATATCTGCTATTAATGATATCAGTCCCAACATTTGATCATTCGTTAGTTCTTAGTGATTTGTTAAATTGTTAAAAAATGTATAGTATTGATTACATCAGATAATATTAAAAAATCTCCATCCTAAAGAAACTTTGAGAATGGCCATATTATCTAAAGTAGAGTACAAGGGCATGCAGAGTGCACTGCATCATTGATATGGTAAATATATTATCAATATTAATGAGACATTTATAGCCCTACAATCTCTTGGCAAGAATACAGGGGGACTGACTTGCTTGTTAGTGTCATTTCCTTTAGCTGTTTCCTTAGCTATTACTTGAAGACAAATTCTAATTCCTACCACATTATATTTATATTTCTATTGAGCTATTCATATTGTCAAGATTTTTTTCATCAAATCTTTTGTAAGCATTTAAAGATTTTGTGCTGTATCTCTTCTCTGTGTGTTCCAGGTTTTGCATTAAAATTTGCATTTTAATTCAAGGACCCCAGGTGATTTGTCTGTATGTTAATGCTTTAGAAGCATTGATCTAGAAACCACAAGGAAGTTAAAAAATCTACAGTTTTACTGAATACTTCTTTCATTTGTATTAAGAATAGGAGATTTAAGCTACCCTAAACTTGTAGGAGGAAGAGTTGGGTGGCAAAATGAAAAAAAAAAAAAAAAGTATCCTTTTAATGGTGCAGAAAATAAGGTGGGATTGTTGACTTCATAATTTTTGAATTAAATAAGAGTGCTGAATTTAATGTTTCAGATTATTTTAGTGACTTGGTGATTTAATCTCTTTAGAAACATTCTGTTTCCTTGTTGCTAAGGGACTTTGGCATCCGTTATTTCTGTTTCCTCAACACTTACATTATTTGAATAAATAGCATGTTTATTTGGGGTTAAAGTACTTCATGCAACATTGTTTGCAAAAGTGTAAATATGAGTTGATTTTGATGTAACTGTTATGAATGATAGTCTAATCTGTTGGGAATAGAATATGGTTTTATAATCTTCCTGAACAGATTTCACATTACTGAGCAGTTTTCATATAAATTCTTCTGGATCACTGAGAGCTTCACACCAATAAATTAGAATATGTAGAAGATCTATGGATGTGTAGTAAACCACATATGCAAATTAAACTACTTAATCAGGAGAAATGTTTTCTCACGTCATGGGTTTTAGATCATGACTGTGAATTTCAGATCATGGAATAGTGGTAAATGAAAACCAGGACTAGTTTTGTGAGAAAAATTCTTACATTATCTATTTCAATAATGTGTATTTATATCCCTGTCTTTTCCTCAGTGGTTTCCTCTGTCACTTCTACTCTGAACACATTAAAATTTAGTTCCATAAATGTTATATTAAAAGACAATATTTAAGTTCCATTTGCATATGCCTTATAATTTCTAAGTTCTCTATGTTTCTGGAAAGCAGAGGACACCTTCAATATGTCTGGGATTCTATTTTCCTATCTCATCATTCAATCTAAAGGTTTGCCTTTTCCATTATTTTCTCTCTTAAACAGAAAGAGAAATAAAGGAGAAATGAAAATCTATATCTTTATAATTTATACTGTTAGTGGAAAACTTAATGAAGTATAGACATACTGATTTATAATAATAGACACCTGAAATTTATATAGTGTTATAAAAATATTATATCAATAAAATATATAATCTACAAAATAATTATTTGTTTACTCTATTAGAAAAATCTACAGAGGGTGACTTTAGGCTAACAAAAACAGCAAATAGGGATAGCAAATTTTAGAGAAGATAGTAGGAAAAAAATGATCTATATTAAACCAGAGAATCTCTCTGAAAGATGTTTCAGATAATATCCAGACTGGACCTTCTGTGAACATTATTAAAATTATGAAAATTTAGTCATTTTTGTGAAACTTATAAAATCAAAAATTGCATGGCCTGCTCCAACCTAATAACCATGTCTCAAAATAAAACTAAATCTCTAATACCATAATTACCAGTATACACCTTTGGAAAATTAACAATTTAAAAATACTTCTCATTAATATTCTAGAAATGATGGTGTTATTAATTTTTGACTAAGAAATTTTTAGAAATTCTGATGTCATTTTGCATTTTCAAATAGAGTATGTTATCTTAGTCCTTTATATTTTTAAACCTTCTAAAATATATAAAATATTATTAAAGTATCTGTAATTTTAAAACTGTTATTCTTTTAAAATCATTTTCAATAACTAATATTCATAAAATCATTTAAAATATATTTTCTTACATAAGTTATCCACGTAATTTTTATTTAATTGAATCGAAGCCTATTATGACCTCCATCTTTCAAATAGATTCCGAGCTCTAGCATTGACCTAGTCCAAATCCTCAAATTCTTGAACTTGAAATAGATGCAAAAATCTCCTGTCCTAAGTCCTTTGTCCACGGTACAGTACTGTTTTTGCCTAATTCAAGCACTAAGTTCCCTGCTCCTTTTAAACCTTGAATACACTATGTACCTCTGTTTGAATTTCCAATCCCTTTATCTGTAGTGTCTTAAGCTTTCTTTAATCATGTTTATGCATAGACAGCATTTCTCACTTGCATATCTGCTTAATATTTTCACTCAGTTAATAGGATGCACTTTAGGATTTTCTTGAATTTATCATAGTTAGTTATAAAAATCTGTGGAACTTACCTAAGATTATTTTATTCTCTGATTCTTTTCCTCCAAAGTGTTAGAGATGTCACTCTTTACAACTTATCTGAAAAACTAATGGTCATATTTATGATTCAGTCATCAAAGTCACTGATTAAAACGTTCCACAATAAGTCTAGAACCAACCACTGTGGAATATTACTTATTTCACCTGAACTTGGAAATAGCCCATCAAATACAATCCATTGACTATAATCCTATAGTCCTGTTCTGCAACCTAATGGTGGTTGAAACAAGACAATGTATCTCAATTAATTGATGACTTTGGGCATGTGGTACAGAATCAAAACCTATGAAATAAATCTGTATAGAATCTATTCCTTTTTATTTATTGCTTATATCTGTCTTTGTTTTACAGATGCAATTTCATATCCATACATATGTACACATATAGCATACATATATATTAATCTTTATATACCTATATAGATACTGATATAGATAGACACACATAAACACAACTTATTAAAAGTTTCAGAAAGTAGTTATTCCTCCACATTTATGAAAGCAGAAGTGTTATTCTTTGCACAAATAGTAGTCACTGAAAGAAAAGTTCTACATACATTGTTCATGTGTTCTTGCAATGAAAAGGATCTTCTGCCTGAATTTCATTATGCAGACATTCTCACCATTCATACTAACTGAATTATGTTTATAAGGTACATATACTAAACAGCTTAACATGATTAAAAATCTAAAAGTCTGAAATAATGAATTTAGTCTTTCCACTTTTATATCTTGCTATATGATAGTTTGGAGAGCTAACACTTAAATTTAATATTAATACTGCTATCATATTATTCTCAATACTCAATTCTGTTGTCTCAGACAGACATGGTTTTGGAAAACCCTCGTCTTTATATTTTTACTATTCATTGGATCTTCAGAGATCACAAAAGTTAAAATAGCCTTTGTGTTAAACTCACAAAATTATTCATGGTTTCTTTTTTAAAAAATCATTTTAATTCAAAAGTTCAAAATTACTTTTCTACATTTTCACTTGTCAATACTCTAGCTGACAAAGAGTCAATCTATATCATTCTCTCACTGATCATTGCAGTCAGCTTTTTGGCCAATACTGGTCTGTTTCTGTAATTCAGTTCAGATTCTGGCTGACCTTGTGATTCACATCTTTCCTGGAACTTAATTAGATAATTGAACAACAATCAACTTATTCACTCTCAGTGGTCTCTCAAGCTACAAATGTCAATAATAATTCTCCTTTACAGAAGCAAATTTAGAGCTATTGCTCTGCTTTGTTAAATATGCCAAACACACTTTTTGTGTGTCTTCTGGTTGATTTGCTACTGTACAAGAGATTTTTTTCTTTTTTTGTGTGTATTTTTTTTCATGAATTAATCTTTTGATTAGAAGAAGAGGTAACAAAGTACACTGCTTCTGTTATGCTTTTAGACGTTACAAAAATAACATTTAAGTACATTGGCAATACTTTCATAGAAGTAATTACATTAAAAATAATCTTATTTGCAGATAAGAGATACGTTTTCAAATTAATTAAAATGTACTGTTGTTTGAAGGGCCTGGGGTAGTGCTGATCCCAGTTCAACTATAAAAACTGCCTCCTATCAGTTTACCTAGTCCCTAAGTATGTTCTTCATTTTGCTCATCCTAACACTACAAGCTATTAATATTCTGGAATTATTAACCTCAGTACAAGAGACTAATTAGTAAATCAATAACAAACTATTCATTTTGCTAAGAGACTAACGGTAAATAGAAAGCATGCTTATGTTTGGGCATTGACATATTTTCCCTGTAGAACAATATTTCTCAAAAGGCATCTATTTGAGTGAGAATAAAGAAGGAAGCTGGTACTTAAGTAGTCTGAAAGCCATTGTCAGCTAAGAGAACTGTAGATACTCTGTGACCTTTGCCGATGTGACTGAGTAGTCTATCTGGTAACTTCTGCTATCTCAATATTATTTAAAACTGAATATCACCTCTTAAAAATATTATCCATATGATCTTCTTATTACTTCTTCATTAAGAAAAAAATGACATAATGTTCTGTGTAAGGTTTCCAAATACCTGTCCAAATTCTGAGAAAACTTTTACTAAACATGAGGGTGATGTGAGAATGCAAACTTTTTTTTTCTAGGAAAATTGGTCATTTCTTGATATTATCTTTTTTCAAAAGTATTTAATATTGTATATTCTTTCATCCAACAAATTATGATATGGTAGTATATTTTTAAACTATCTCCTTCATGAAATAAAAAGTTAGAAATTTTGTGTCGCTGCCAGAATTAAATGTAATAATTGCAATAAATTCTGTCTGTAAAACAAGTCTACACCATTACTTTCTTGTTGTGTGGTTATAAAGTAATCACTTTTGTTTCAAGCTTTTTCGTTCCAGAAAAAAATCGGATAACCTAATTATAATGTTCCACTTTGTGTCTGCAAAGTTTATGTTAAGTTAAATCAGTAATGAGTTTTGAGATGCTTCAAAGTCTTTGCTATGCAGTAGTATACTGATAAATAATGCTGCAACAACATGAGGAAGGGAACCACTTGACTTGTAACATTTGCAGTTTCTGTGGTGTAAATACTCTCATCATGATAGATTTGAAGCTTTCAGCATCGTCTATGTGCTGGCCATGGAATTGTGGAAAGACGTGCATTATCAATTGAGCAAACTGAGCTGGTTCGAGCTCAACAAACCACTGTCCCAATGTATCTGCTATTATTTTAGTGGAAGTATGTCATCATTTTCCATTTGGTAACATGGATTAATACTGGACATAAAAGAATGAAAGGAACCTAATGTAAACAAACTGAAGGAAAATTATAGCAAGTTATTTTGTTATATTAAACAAAATTTTTAGTAAAGTTTGAATTCCTGTTTTCTAAATTACTCTGTAGCTAAGGCAGTAGAATTTTGACAAAAATATTTACCGTTTTATTACTTTCTGGTTAATAAAATTATACTGTGGTGTAGCCATTAGACATGCTCTACAGATATTAACTTCCTAGCAGGGAAATAACCTAGAAAGCCTATGATAGATAGGGAAATGGTTTGTCTTAGGCATTCCACTTAAGATACCTAGTGGGTGTTCAGTGTGTATTACGGTTGGCGATAGCAATATCCTGAAATCTTTTATCAGGAAAAAGAAATTTAAGGAGAGAAGTTGTATATTTCCCTTTCCAGATCTATGTGTTCTCCTAAACTCTAACTTTCTTTCCTGGTCGAGTGTTCATTTCACATGTCAGAACACCACCAATTTTGCAGCTAAATTTAAACACAGTACTGCTTAAGAGAAAGTAGAATTCTTAGACTTCCATTCTCAGATTTCACATTCAAAATTTATTCCAATAGATGTTTAAAATGAGTCAAGGTGAGTTCATTCTTTAACAAATATACAATTGAAGTGAGAACTGTTGACAAGGGAGAGGCTATACATATCTGGAGGCTGGAACTATGAAGGAAATCTCTGTACCTCCTTCTAAACTTTATTGCAAACTCAAAACTTCTCTGAAGGAATTAAGTTTTTGAATAAAAAATTTATTATAATAAAAACTATCTCCAAATTGGGAATTATAATAATACAGTGCATTTTAAGTACTAATTTGTGTATATCATAATTTGCATAACTTTTTTACAAAAATAAAAATATTACAAAGAAAGGAATATTTTCTGTAGGATGATTTCTGGTAATAAATAAGCAGCATAGCAGTATGGTGAGTTATAATGAGTTAATGTATGAGAAATATTTAGAAGCAAATAGTAGACACTCAATTAGTATTTACCGAATCACTATTATTTTGCTCTTTGATCTGTTTTGTTTATAAGATTATTCTGTGCAAGGCACTCTGCTGGTTTCTGAATACAAATATAAGTACCTCTATCTCTCAGAAATCTTAGTCTATTAAGATTTTATGGCTAAAAATATTGAAAGTGCTGCATTTAACCTTTATAATCTACATTGCATTCTTCCCATTATATATATATACATATATGTATATGTATACATAGGTATATACATTTATATTCAATAAAATAAATACCAAATATACAAATAATATAGATTAACCCTGTTTTAAGTATTAAGTAGGGAAGAAGCTGGAAAAGTTCCATCAATATCTTTCTGACCTTGGTTCGGCTTTGGATTCTGCTGACTTCCACATGCCTGGGAGCTAACGGGAGCTGAAAATATTCCAGCTCTTTCACTTGATACCTCACTGTCCCCTCAAAAAATAAAATGTGGGCTAACACTTAAATATGTATGTTTCAATGCTGTGTATCGTTACCTAGCCTGCTCTATATCATTCTCCTAACTAGTGTTGTGCATTTCACCCAAATAAATAGCCTGTATTCTAATCAGAACACAATGGTCTCCTTCCAGGAAACTGTAGAATAAAACACTAAAATAAAATTAGAATTATGTGGGGAGATGATGCTCAGAAAAAGTTTTAATTGTAATGACTCACAACATTTTAGGATATTATGGCAAAAATCCTACACAGAGAATAAAGGCACCTAAGATTTAGGTCTTCCATCTGGAAATACTAACTCTGAAACAACGGCACTTGTTTTTCTTGGCTCAGGGCCTGTCATTTGTCAAATAAGGTTTTGGATGATTGAATGTTCTAGAGTCAATCCCAAGGTTAACACTATGCTTCTCAGATTATAAATCTTTAGAATGTATATCTCTATTAATGAGTTAAAATACTTTCAAAGATGAAAGTTTGGTACAGATAGATATTTCTTAAGACCTGAGAACTTTTGTGCACACTTTCACGTACCTATTCATTTATTTAACAAAATTGATTAAATATCTTCTCTACACCTCTGTAGATCTACATTGTCCAATAACAGCCATGGGTGACATGTGCCTAACTTTAAATTTGAATTAAGGTTAAATAAAAATATTCATTCGTTCTGTCCTTTAACCACATTTCAAATGTTCAATAACCATGTCTCTATTAGTATATTCAGCACAATTATAGAATATTTCCATCACTGCAGTAAAGTCTATTGGATTGAACTTCTGTGAATGATCAAAAAAGCAAATCAAGAAATAATACCTAAACAAATGGAGTAAATTTTGCTGTGATTGGATATAGTTAACATCAAGTGAATATTTTCAAATGCACACTTCTCATTGTTGCTAATTTTATTGAAGGAACATTGGATCATAAAAATATATAGTTTTAAGTGCATCATCAAATATCAATATCTGCATATATTACATTAAGTTCACCAATAGTCTGTTGCTATCCTTCACCCTATAACTGACCCCTTTTTAAGCCCAATTTGCTCATCCTCCTACCTCTTCCCTTCTGGTAACCTCCAATTTAATTCTATCGACTAAAAGTCTATCAAATGCATAGGTTTGTCATTTATTACTATGCTTTCAGGAAAGACTTTATATTGTATAAGACGGTTAGTCAGAAGAGTAGACTGTTTCAGACATTATAAGCATTTGAATAGGAACAGATCAGGAAGATATCTGGGGACATCACATAGATTTAAAAGAGAAAAAGAGAAAAAAATACATAGAGTAAAATAGAATAGTCAAATAACACTCCTCTAAATATACCTTTACAAGAAAGTATTTAAAGCTCTAGTGATTGTGAGACAGTATAGATAAAAATTAGAGAAAAACTTGGTTTATTTGTCTTAACAATGTAAATTTTCTTGCGTTTTGTAAGTGAAACTATTTCAATTCATTGAGACTTTTTTAGAAACTTACTATCTTTGTAATAAGTTTCTTATTAATAAGTTATTTAACATATATCTCTTTCTTTTTTCCATTCATCATAATACCTAATAGTAATACATATCTATTGGATGGATTTATGGATAATCATCGTCTAGTCTTTTCACCTTTCATTTGAAAATAATGTCAAAGATGTTGATATATAAATATTCATAACCTGAAACATATGTAATGTTATAATAAAATGCTAGCTTCAATAAAAACATTAAAAAAAATCTCTTCAATGGTCAGTGCGATTCAGTAGTGTTTAAATGAGCACTTCTTGATTTGTATTCAAATTGCTCTATGATCTTGAGCAAAATAACTAAGCTCCCATTTACCTCAATTTGCCTCATCAATAAATAAATTGATAGTACTATGCGTATAATAAGATGGCTGTAAGGAGTAAAGGAAATAGTCTAAAACACTTAAAACAGAGCATGGCACATAGTAAACTATAAGCATTTGGGAATGTTGTATTGTTGTTTTCGGGGTCTTTGGGGTCCACTAAAAAAAAGTGTTAAAATTTCCAGATATGTAATCAGATAAGCTAGTAATAGAACTATTGATAATCAATAAGCATACCCTATGACCCCCCAAATAAATACTTAGGAAACTTCCCCTTGTAAATGATTTACCTTTACTTCTGTAAAAACTGGAAAAAAAATACATATTTTGGTTGATGCTTTGAAATCCAAAACAAAATTATGAAATATTTTTCCAAATCATCCCATATGAATATGGATTTCATAGCTTCAATTTTATTTATTTATTAAAAATAAAACATATTTATTATCCAGATATTAAATAAAATTTGTAATCTAAGACCTGATTTATGCTGACTCAAAACTAAATCCGGACTCATTATTAACAAAGACACTAATGTTACATTTGTCTAAAAAGTATTTCTGTATGTTCTAAATGTGTGGTAATTATGTGGATTTGCCTAAAGGAGTGTTGTTGAGATCATAATGTCATCTCAAGGGTAATGGATGCTTGAGGGTTGTTGAATATTTAATTTGTCAGAAATGGTGAAAGAAATGATATATTATGTTACTTTTCAAGGATTTTAAGAGAATATAGGAAGCTAAAACAAACACATAAAAATAACTAATGAAATATCCAAATATAAGGAAATAAAAAGGTATATGAAATATAAAAATATACTGTGTTAGTATAGTATATCTATGAGTCAATGAAATATCATTCATTATTTTGTCATAATACCTCAATTTACATAAGCAAATACATCTTTCATGTTTTCTGTTTACATTCTTGGCAATGAGCTGTAGTCACCATTATTTTGAAATAAAATTTTATTAAGATTATTTTAAATATATACTAAAAGAAAAATTATATTCATCTACATAAAAGCATTATCACAGATTTCCTGTAAAAACATACATAATTAAGCAACCTAGAGTAATTATTAAGGAATTACATTCAAAGAGCTAATGTCCTAGTGAATACTTTTTAGATAATATTTTTAATCTTTGAAATTCTATATATTAATATTTAAATCTTAAAATAGCATCAGGTGTCCTCAAACCAGTATTAGTAATATTTAAAAAATATAACCTATATATTGTTACTATTTAACTCTTGGAATAAAGCATTCTTACTATTTAGCTTGTCTTTCCCCCTTGGCCAATATTTAAATTTTTTTTCCATGATAATGGAAATTCTACCAACATAAAAGGTAACTAAAAAAGAGTCATTTAAATGGTCTCTTGGGATTCTAAATGTACTGTTTTCATGAATTACTTGAGCTTAGAGCATAGTCACTAATTTTAATCTTTTTTTTAATTTTTATAGTCTTATTCACAGTGATTATTAGAGTCTTTATATATTATTTGAGAATGAGAACAATGCTTATAGTCTACATTTATGTAACTATTCAAAAATAAATTATTGAAGATTCGTGGATCATTATGGATACTTAAGACAACTTTGGAGAGAGATGTATCAAATATTTCAGATTTATGGCAAATTGTGGGTGTGTGTAAGTGTGCAATTTGGGGAGGATAAGGTCTAGAACACTGATCAAATTTTAAATGAAGAACACAGGCAGCAAAATTTTAAGATGTAGACAAGATTAGCTGAATGGATAAAAACCCAAGTAATCAAGTTTTGTTGAAGAATATTCCCCAACTGGGTCTAGAATAATTATTATTTATTCTATGCATACATTAACTCATACCTTTCTTAATGTGGCATCTTTCAAAATTCATTATTTGCAGTTAGAATTTTATTTTTTAATTTACTTACTTAATGCATTCATATTATTAACATTTTTCAAAATGCAAAATATTTTCAAATTAAAAATATGTGTATTCTTACCTTGGTCACCTAGCACAGGCAATCCTTGCTGTGAGTCTTTTGCAGATTTTTCTAAGCAGATAAAGAAATAAACAGAAAAAAGTCTCTCTCTCTCTCTTTCTCTCTCATTTTAAATTATAGCACACTACAGACACAATTTTCATGCCTTGCTTTTATAATTTAAAAATACATTTTAAAAACCATGAAACTTATTCTTTTAATGTCTGCAAATAATTTATTGTATGGTGAACAATGATTTACTTAGCTTGCCCCCTATTAATAAACTTAGATTGCTTCTATTATTTGCTACTACACACTAGGATGCAATGAATATTTCTGAATGTGGTGAATTGTTATAGATTCCATTCCTAGAATATATATTCCTATCAATCTATCTATCTGTCTGTCTATCTATCTATATAACTGCATATATTAAATGAATTATCTTCCACAACAAATGTTAGCAAATTATCCTCCATAGGCAACACTCATTCATACTTCCACCAACAAAGATTGAGTGTTATAATGGAAACTTTTGAGAATTCAGCAACATTTACTTTATATTTGTCAACACAACCCAATGGACTGGAGATATATTGTTTAAACTTTTAGCTTAATTTGTTGGTAAATATGAGACCAGGTAACAGAGTATTTTTTTATTTCAAATATTTGCAGGTTCCTTCGAATGCCTAATTTATAGGAAAATGCAATGGTGACTTTACCAAATATTTCATTGAAATCATATGATTGATGTATAAAATACAACCCAAATTCTGCTTAGCATTATAGTTTCAGTATTACATCATTGAATATATCATCATATAAATGTACAGAGGTATTAAGTATGTACTTATTTGAAGTATAAGCTAAAAGAAAAACTTTACCTAGTTAAAAGAATGAATCAAAGATATTAGCCATTTTGGACTCTAAAATGTGATATCTAAATCAGATAAGAACCAAATTATATGTAAGAGAATAATTGAATGTTCAGAGGGTATTTTTTATTGTTCTGTGTATCCTTCCCTTGTCTATAAATAAAAATGTTAAATTATCCCTAGGAAACATTTTGGTTTTGTACTACTTCAACCACTGTAGCAATCAGGAGGCACTAAAAATGCTCATGAAAATTATTCCACAAATTAAGTGAAATTCACACATGATTAAATAAGTATCCTAACATGGCTAAGCAAACATTTTATATGGTTTCTCATTACTACATCTTTGAAACAAATCCATAGAAGTAGCTTGTGATCATCTTTTTAAATTGTACCCTCAAATTTAATCAAATTATTTTCCTTAGGGCAAAACAGTCCATTGTGTGTGGATGTTGATGCAAATGCTGCTAAAGAAATGGGCAGACATTTTACATATAACTTAGATATTTAGTGTATATCTTTATACAGATTTTACCAAGACCAGCTGATACATGGTTCAGTATCCTTCCCAAACTGCGAGAGGGTCTGGTTAATGGATACTCAGATTTCAAACCTTTACAATTCACGTGGATAGAACAAATGTTTTCACAATATAAAAGAAATAGTTCTCTCCTGATAAGATTGCATAATTCCAAGATTAGCATCCATCTGTGTATATATTTTTTTCTTTTACCTTATGTTAATAGCTTTATTTGGCAACTTAATGTTTTCCTTTTTTTCTCCTAACAGCAGGTGAAAGAATTCATAAATCTGCCATGAACAGTTGCCAATGAATATTCATATCTGTGAAGTCTGATTGCAGCAGTTTGACATTTTTATTTGATTTCCATCACGAAAAAGAAATGCTTTGTTTCTTAATTCATAATGCATTCTAATCAGTTCCTGCGCATTATACCACTGGTTAAGTTATTGTTATTGTCAGTATCAAACAACTGATTTATAATTTATAAAATAAGAATATTTGGGGAAAAATGTGACTAAGAATTAATTCCGTAAACTCATTGAAGACAGTATAACTTTGTGCTTTATTGGGTATCTTGTGGAAAAATTATCTACATTGAGCACTTTCATTTCCTATTCAGAATATGTGTTTTTTAGAATGTGCTGGTATCACTTGCTAGATAAACTGATCAGGTCTCTGTTGACATAGGAGACCCTTGAGTGTGTAATATAAACTTAACAGGACATATTTTACAGAGAACATAGTTATATGAACAAGAAGATATAATTAGCTCAACCACAGCTAATGCAAGTTTGGTATTATTCTAGTGGATATTTGTGGCTATCTATCAAAAGTCAAAAATCCATAAAAAATCAACTTTCTAATTAATTAATAATTGCTTTAGATTATGCTGTCTTTAGATTGTTCATTGACTACAATTCTTTTTAAATTAAAAATACAAATTATCTGTAAGTCTTGATAGAAATACAGATTCCTAGACCATATCCCTAGAGATTCTGAGTCAGTATATCAGAGGTGGGGTCCCATAATTTTTATTTCTAACAAGTTCCTAGATGGTAATGATGCTGGTCTGCATGCTACAATTTAAATATTTTATAGTGCTGGATATCTATTAATCTTTTATAAAATACACACAAATATTCTAGATGAAAATACAGTCCAGCAAATCATTCAGAAGCCTGTACTGGCAGATGAATTGTAGGAATTATTAGTGGGAAGAGGGTTCAGAGCGACATACGCATTTAATAATCCAAAACAGCAAGTGTTTTCTCTAATCTTGATCCTGAATCGTGTTTTTGCATATGGTATGTATTATATGCAATGGCTTAAAACTGAAGCAAATTTTTCAGTTTTTAAAAATTCTCCTATGAATTTATAGTCCCCAGTTCCACATTTTTTTATTGAAAAGCTAAAAATAATGTAGCAGTAAATTAATGCATCTCTATTCTTAATTAACTAAAAATAAACTGGAGAAAAATATCTAGCAAATGAGAAGAAAAACCAAAACCATGGGAATTAGAGGGCATTCCCTTGTCTGTTGTTGCTTTCAAAGGATTTATTTTTACTTATAATTTATGGAATGCTGATCTCTGTGTTTTGCAAATTGGTCAAATATTTTCTTGAATTTTTTTTTAATTTTAATATATCCCACAACCAAAACCAATTTTGTTGACCCATTGGGTTTTAGCACTGACAGTGAATAAAAAGTTTTCTTTTCTTTTTTTTTTTTTTGTGTGTGTGTGTGTGTTTGTGGTAATTTTCAAGCAGTTACAGTTTTCCCAAGACTTTGTGAGAGACTAACCTTAATAACTTGTTTTCTCTACTTTAATCTTACTCCCTTCCAAGCATTTTCAACTCTGCTGCCACGCATCTTTTTAACATACAAATATGATCATGCAACTCGTTATCTTAATTAAAATCTTTTGACAGCTTCCCATTGCTTTCAGCATAAAATGAACATCTCTTAGCCTTGCTCACAACAGCCTTTATAATATGACCCTAGCCCACCTCTTTAGTTTTATAGCTAAACATTTTAGTCCAGAGATCAAAATAAACTTAGGATTCCTGAAAAATACCATGTATTCTTAAGCTGTTGTTCCCTGTGTCTAAAATAATTCACTCCCTTATCTGTTCTACTTAATGGTTGTCTTTTAAGACTGAATTTATTTTGTCAACTTCTTCTGCGACCCTAGTCTTTATTAATTCCTGTCTCAAGATCCCTGTTAGACCTGCCGCATGCTTCTAGTTTAGCATCAGCTACACTGTGTAAGTCTTTAGATCCTGGGGACCAGGACTGTTACATTTCTATTTCTGTTTATCACAGTGGCAACATATAAAAGCAACTCTACATAACTAAAAAAATCAATTTGCTAACCATATCATGAGTAATGTAAGATTTGATATCTAAAGCTAAATTGTAGAGGACCCACTGAGCCAGACAAGCTTGATTTTTAAAAATTGTTTATTAATAAACTATTAGAGTCTTTTGATGGGAAAGGGAGATACTATAAGCAATAATCAATGAAATTTAGGAGAATGCACTTAATCTGTTGACATAGCTCAGATGTAGAATAAGAAAGATCCTCAGTTGTGTGGTGTTAATGTTAGGGTAACTAAGAGAGATATGCTGGATGCAGGGCTTGAGAACACCCATATTTCTGTCCTGGAGGAGAGGAAGGATGATGGCAGTGCTCTTGGAAATAGAGTAATGAGGATGTCTATTTGTCTCTTGGAGGACGATGGGATATTTAAAAAAAAAACAACAGTGTTTAGGTGTCAATGGAAAGTCAAGGGAAACCTGTAAGCAATTAAAAGTAGGATTCAATGTTATAAAGGAAGTTTAGAGGTGGACATTTTTAATATGTTCATCCGTTGCATACACTTGAGTATTTGGGGTGGACAAGCTCTGAACATCCACTTTACCAGAAAAAAAAAGCAAAAAGAGAAGACAGATGTTAGTATGATAGAGAACAGTGAGAAGGGAGATGTTGACCAAAGAACTTTTGAGGAAGAAAGGACAATGTCATCAAAACAGAATATCCAAAACTTCTACTGCTTTGTGTGCACATATGTGAGATAGTCTGAAGTTTTAGACACATGCAAAAAATAAATGTCATTGTGAATGCATGGGTTGTCTTGGAAGTGTCTTGGAGGAATGATTTCTCTACTCTTCTGCTCTAGGCTTACCCCCACCCCCAACCCCTGATACCATAATCCAAGTGAAGTATGTGCAGCAGCACATTCTGATGATTCCTGCCTCTCTAGACCTCTGTGCCCTCTGCCTGAATCTCTTTCCCTTGTTTTATACCTCTTCAATTTCCCTCTGTTGTTCTGTTATCTTATCCTTGCCTATTAGTTTGCATCTCTCTAGAGAACCCTACCACGGGGGTCTGTGAGGATGTGGTGAGACCACATGGGGAAAGCAGACAGATTTCCCATAACTGAACTGAAACTTCCTCAGCCACAACCTCCATCAACATCTTTTCTCACCCCAACAGTGGTGGCCGCACGTCTTCTCTCTATACTGTCAGATAGCATAAGGCAATTAACCATTCTGTGTCCAACAGAGTCATGATCCCCTAGACCACTTCCTTTGTTGACAGTATTGCTTTACTGTTTAAAATTAAGTGTGACTCTTTGGAGCTCTACAGAAACCAGATGTGACATCTGTGGCAAGTCTACTTCTCCCTACCAATGAGACACTTGGACTTGAATGCTGGTTGTCATTTCTTGTTATCTTCAGTTACAAATGATATTTCATTAGTTCTCAAGGAAGTGCTTACTTGTGGACAATGACTTGTATTATAGAGTGCTTCCTATAAATAAGTTCTATTCTTAAATAAGTGTTTGGTTGAAGGACAATAGTCCTCATTTTGCAAAAGAAGTGCTCATGATTCAGAATGACTGAGTGATTTGATGTTCAAAGTGACACTTCACGATGTGACAGAGTTGACCCAGCCGGTACTATTTCCACTACACCACATGATGGTTTTCATTTTATTCATATTTCTCCCGATAATGGTAAATCCTCAAAGGCAATTTGTTTCATTGCCTCAGCCAAAAAACATTGTTTCAGTAGTTCATTTTACAAATAGGAAAATTGAGAGATCAAAATTTTAAAGGAGACAATTTTCATGAGGGAATATGTGACAAACTGATAGAAGGAGACAGATTTCATGAGAATTATGCCCGTATTACTTCATGATAGATGGTCCTTTTTGGTTTTGCTTCTTTTCTCTGTTATCTGAAGATAACTTCAGAGTGAATTATTCACAATTTTTCTTTGTTTTGCATGAACTTTTACTAAAAAAGATAAATTCTTCTACTGCTATTAGTGCTACTGTTACCACCACCATTTCTACTATTACTCCTCTTTCTCTTATTTTTCTCTTGTTTTACCTAATTGTAGAAACTGGTGATTCCTACAGTTCTGTTCTCAGATCTCTTATGTCTTCTGTGTAATCTCCAAGGGCCATCATATCTATTTTTAAGATTTTTCATATATTTTTATGCCTCTAAAATATTTATATTCAACTACACAGATGGTTCCAGATAAATCTATTTAGCCACCTACCAAACAATTACTTTGCGATGTCACTCTAGTATTTTCGTCAAAAAGGTTGGTCTAATCAGTATCTTTACTCATAATAAGATTTTTAATTTATTTCTTATTGAGGTTAAAATCATCCAAGTTATAAATATCAACTTACTTTTCCCTAACCTCCAATTCTAATTCATTGCTATATAATTAAGAAGAGATTTTACTACAAGTAACATGGACCTCAAACAGAAATGGTTTAAACATGATTATTTAAGCTTGTTTTATTTATATCCTCAGAAACTCAGCCTTTTGTAGTATATCATCTTCTTTCTTTCTAAAATGGAGCCCTCAAGAGAGTGGAGAGAATTCCAGGAATCATACCTATAGCTGGGTTGTACTATGGTTTAATGGAAGAGTTTTCCTATGTTTCTGTTTTGTTTTGCTTTTAATGAGCACACCCTTCATCTAGGTGATAGGGATTATTCCTTAAAGCTGTTACATAATATGATTTCTCTTATATCCCAATATCCAGAACTTAGTCTTAAGGTTATACATAGCTATAAATAAGGCTGGAAAATCATGTCTTTATACTGAAGAACTTATTCTCATTTAAAATCAATATAGAAGACAGTATTTCTTTAATTTTAGCTTTATGGAGATATAATTTAAATACAAAGTTGTGCAATATTGAAAGTATATGTTGTGGTGATTTGATATACATGTGCATTATGAAATAATTTCCCATTTAGTTAATCAACGCATCAATTAGCTCATATATTTATCTTTGATGATGAGTATATTCTAATATGTTTATGTTTTATAAAGGATAATTTAAAATTTCATCTCTTGCCTCTTTCCCATTACCATTCCTAATGCCTTATTTTAATGTCATCATTCCAAAAGATGTGAATGCTCTAATTCTTGGTCTCCACATTTGCAATATAGTCAGCTTGTGTTCTAGAAAAATGACTTTAATTTTTTCAAAATTTTTCCTTAATAGGACCATACTATAACATATGCACTTTTTGTGAAAAAGGACAAAAATGTACTCTATAATGCAGCCCATTCTAATTATACCAGTTTAGCTACCAACAATTTTTGTTTGATCTTTCCAGCCACATCAAATTATTGTTAATCCTTATGATTACTGTTTGTCTTTGTGGATTTCTGTCTACTGTTTCTTTTGTATGAAATATTTTCCTGATCAATCTGATGAATGTCTATAGCATCAAGATCCAGCTCAGATATTAGCTATCCTATGAAATTAAAAAAAAAAAAAAAAGGTTGAGTTGCCCCCTTGCATCTTTAAGAATAGTTTATCTAATATACCTCAGCATTTTAGTTTAGAACTTATTCTGTTGTCTTATCAGTATTTTGTTTGTTTTCCCTCTTAGATTGCAAATGCTATAGGAGGTTAGGATTATCTCTTATCTTCATAACAGATAAAAAAGAACAAATATTAATAAAGATTTGTTGAATCACTAAATACAGGAAATCACATATAATAGTATATAATTATTATAAGAATATTGGAATATAAAGACAACGACTACCTTTGTGAATTAATATCTCAAGCTATAAAAAACACAAACATGACTAGGTTATTGATGCTATGCTAAAATTGTAGAATATGAATTAAATTACCTTTTACCAAATAATTGACTTTTTTTGATGATTGACAAGAATTTTGTTTGTTAAATACAACAAATCATGAAGAGATTTGAGGAATTCCACTTTCATAGAATGTAAATTTTTCTAGTACAAAAGAGTGAAATGTTGGTAGGGGTATCAGTATTTCCTAAGCCAGTGTCATTCTCTGGTGCATAATTCACTCCATGTCATTCTGTTGAGTTGAAGAAGATCCTGCTTCATAATTAGTTTTCTTATTTAATAGGATCTGGGTTATAGATTTAAAAATTCTAGTGCATAGGATATCACTGGGAACTGTTCACAATATATTTTTATTTGATGGCAGTATATACCTGTGGTTTCTTTAATTTGCAAATCTGATTGTTGTCTTATACTATTGGGTGATTTTCCATGATATATCTTTTGGATAAAATATTTCTCACTACATGAAAGTAGATTGGATGATTTCTCAGTTCAATAATTTTGTTCTGGAATATCTGTTAAGGTACCAAATTTCCTTCACTTTATCTTGATGAATGGAAAAATTATTCCACGGATATCACAGAACTAATCAGGAGAATCTCTTAGTCTTTGCATTTCACATCCTATGTTCAGTTTTTTCTCATCCATTCTGTCTCCAGGGTAGGATTGCCAGAAATTCGAGTTGACGTGATAGTGTTTCTTACTCCCAGCATGTGCCTTTATTTTGATATTCATCAAAAAACGTTGTCACTGTGTGTCTGTATGTACACACAGGTCTTTAGTTGTGAGCATCAATTTGACATAAATAAGGAAAAAGCAGTCTTTCTCTCCCATGAGCACAATTTGTATTTAATTTTGCATCTGCAACTCCCCCAAAATGTTTTGTTGCCTAACAATTAGTTGAACCAATTATAAAATGATGTGTACATGTGGAAATACAAGCTAAAATCAGCCTTTTTAATTATCTAAACATCAAAAAAAGTTTTCTGTCTAGCTTGTGAAAAAGAACTAAGAAGAGACTTGTGAAAAAAAATGGCAAATGATATAACATGGAACTAGGCTTTGCAGTTTTTGAAGGTCAAGATAAAATTTAATCACGCATAATCTAATAGTCTTAACAGATTTTACCACGGTTAAATTGAAAGCAATGGTTAGAATGGCAGAAAATCCAAATTTAAATTATTGAGCAATGGAGCTGTCATTAAAAATATCAAATGTGAAGTTGATTTTCCCTAGGGATATCTTACAGAATATTCTAGCTTTGCTCTGTGGTATTTCTTTTCTTTAAAAAAATACATATATCCAAAATTATAGGCAAAGTATCATCTACATTATTATTTATGTTTTTGCTTTTTCTTTCATTCTGTGTTGTATAGTACAATAATATTAATTGCTAGAAAAAAATAAAAGACAAATTTATACAAACTAATACCACCAATTATTAAAATTATGATTAAGATCAAGCAACTAAATAGCTATCATATTGTTATCAACGCTTTCTCTCAATTTCTGTACTTTCATGCTGCTGTCTGGTAGTAAGCACTTTGAGAACTGGTACTAGATGAGGAACAACACTTTGAATAGCACATTTTATACTCACAATAATTCAGAACACCTACTATCTGTTATATACAGACCCAAGTTAATCTGTGTTCTACCACAACCTAAGTTTGTGTAAGGTTACAGATGAGATAACCAAGGACATAGCAAGATCTGTTTCACTGTTCTTACCATGTTATTCTAGATTACCAAAGAGACAGCACTGATATTTTTGTTACTGATATTGGTCAATGTGACCATAGTAGGGAGATTAAATTTTGTTTAATTAGAAGTATTGAATTAAATTTTCAAAGCTATAAAGAATATGTATCTACCAAGATTATCTTTAACAGAGCTGATCTAATTCCTTCCTTGTTCAAATGCTGTATTACATTCTGAATTAAGAAGCATTTTATTCCTGCAGGTAGGATTTTAGGATCAATTATAGCTACCTTGTATTTTAGTAGGTACTTCAGCATGATTATATTAATTTAAACATAAAAAATCGGGCTACTTATGCAGGAGTTGAAGTAGAAAGAGATCCTCAATAGGCTCCTTATTTTAATCCTTACCAGCTAAATTATAGTGAATTGCTTTTATTTGATCTTTTCCTATCTAAATACTATCTTGAGGGTTCATGTTTTACTCTATTTAATTTGATCAAAAAAGAGAAGTCCATGAGTTTTTCAAAGAACTTCCAGATTCAAAGTGGTAAAATAATATTCTATGTATGTTTACTATACCATATGGACAAATAGTTAAAATGCTTTTCAAAAAGTGAAGAACATAAAGAAAAAAATAAAGGTAAAAGATGTACATAGTGCTGATCTTTGCAGTAAAGTTACTTATTTCATGTTTTAAAAATAAAACATGGTATTTGGAAGAACACTACTTTTATTTGCCATGATATATATTATCAGTCTCATAAAGTCTTTGCCTTAAGTCTTAGTTTAGCTGTGCAAGTGTAAATTTATACTTACTTATTTTACTCCAATATGAAGATGATGAGTGTTTTAAAATACTGTCAAAATTTGAATTACATGCCAAAAAGTTGATTTTATTAATTTCAACTGAAGCAAAAATAATCTGTTTTTGAACTACTAATGTCAAATTGTACGTTATCCAGGACTCCAAATGAAGAGAAACACTTATGCATATCTTTATTAATTAATCATGCTAGGTATCTCGCCTATATTTCTTCTTTATTTAATTCTCAGATAGTATTTTAAGTGCTTCAAGTCTCGAATCAGATTTTTGTGGTATAAATCTTTTCTGTTATAAATGTGACAGTTATTTTATTTTAGTTTATTTTAAGTTTTTCAAATAAGAAACAAATGAAAAAATGAGGATAATTGTTTATACATAATCAGGTTGAGTAAGAGAAAAGTAGGTAATTTTCATAATCCACACTAGCTGTAAGTAGAACACCTGCACATCTCAACTGCTACTTTCCAGTGCCCTGGGATTTACTCAAGGGCCTGATTTGACTCATTTAATGAACTATATGTTAATTGTTCAGCCATTTCTCATGACTTACTGGGTAAAGTCACTAAGTGACTTGGAATATATAATAAACTGTCTCACAACCATATAGTAGCTACATTTTAACTGAAAAGTGTGACCACCACTTATTTTTAAGCAAAGAAAGGGGCTGGCATTGGTTCAATTTAACAGATATTCATTAAGTGTTTATATGTTGTAGACTATTAACTCTAGCCTTGATTACTGTTATTTTGTAAGACAGAAGGAAATAACCTATAACGGACTATCAATTTAACCTTTGTTCTCCAGAGAAATCTTGTTCAGTAAAAAACTTATCATTTGGGCTGTCATAAGGCATCTGTTTCTTACTTCACTAAGAAATGTAAGTTTATCAGGAATGTGTACATTATACAGACTCTGGTCTCAGTCTGATAACACTGAGTGTACAGGCACAAGGATTGTCTTCAAGACGAAACTATTTTATGGAGGTTTATAAATGTGTAGCTTTTGGTGAATTAATTTCTTTTAAATTTTAGCACAAATTTAAGAAAAAATTAGCACATAGAAATTTAAACTTTAAAAGGCCTCTATTACTGAAGTTCAGTTTTGAGGGCACTTTTATTCAATGCTCCTCACAGGTCAAAGGACAACCACAGTGAACTTGAGTACCTATTGTACTTTCTTTGAACAGAAATCATTAGCATCAGTTCTCAATAGAATGTATTGGTAGTTTCACTCCTGTACTTACATTATTTTAAACTAGACTGGGACTCTAAAAACAAAATATATATTTATTTACAGAAAATTCTTACTGATTCTGTACTCAAAAACTCTTAAATTTGTTTGAAAATTTAACTCAGCTTGCTTTATGAGAAGTAGAAAATTAAAAATGTTTCCAGAATAGAGAATGATGTTTCTTTACAGAATTTTAGACACAACGGTGTTGTTAGAAGTATTTGAAGCAAATGATCACAATGCGTGGTCTGAATCTCATGCCTTGGACTTTGTACTTCCTGCTGCCACTCAGGTTTTTCTGCTTGCTCATGTTATCAGAAGTTTGACAATATGGTCCCTTAACTTCACCACAAATCCATTATTTCATTGTAAATCATCAGACAATATATGTTCATAGGATATCCTATGTGATGTGTGCAAATGCACATATATAACCAGTTTTCAGATGTGGCAAAACAAATACGTATCTATTTCAATTTTTGATTTACAACTTGGGTTTAATCAACATGTATTCTTTTGGATAACCTCCCTAATTTCTGAAACTTTGCTTTTCATAATATCTGTAGTTCTATTCAGGCTTCAGATTACAAATGTATAATCTGTCTATCTAAGGACTACTCTCTTCTAAATGATTCTCTTCCTCTAATCTCCCATTTCACTTTTTTGGATATGTTTGTTTTGATTCACTGATCCTTAATGAATAAGAGCTGGTATGTTTTTCTTACATTTATCAATACATTAAAACTTAGACAAAGGCATCTTTATAGGCAATAAATCATAGTTTCCAATATTTATCATAGAAAAAAATTCATTAGTAACTTTAGCAGCATCTTATCAAATTATATCTATGTACATATCCAAGTTGTCGCTGTTGTTAAAAATCACTAAGTCAATTGAATATAAAAACTTCAGCATAAAACTCAGTAAAAATATTGAAACCTTTTACAACAATCAATGAATTGCCAGTATAAGAATTAAAATACCCAGATAGTCTCTAAATATCATGTTATGCTTATATGAAATAATAGATTCAGTCATTCCTTTTGCAACATAGAGCAATAGAAACTGAACAAAAAATTGTCAAATACAAGCTATTGTGCTAATGTTTATTTCATGTTATATCAGCGAAACATATTACTAATTATTAACTCTCAGTAATATGGATGTGTGAAAACTGTAAATTTAAAAAAATTCTAAAGCTAAAAAGAAAGAGGAAAATAACAAAATTATAACTGGAAACCTCAGCTCTACTGTCGAGGTCCACAGCTTTATCCCAACTTTCTCCTATTAGTTCATTTGCATTGTTTCTCTGCTTTTTAAAGAGGTAAAATAATTCAGTATTTGTCTTGCTTTTTCCAACTTATCTACTCAGAAAAATAGTTAAGTTTCCTACATGTTGTTGAGAATGATGAGATTTCTCTTTTTTTATGACAGGCAGGTATTTCACTGTGTTTAACAGATCTTCCATAGTCAGGAATAGACACTTAGGTTCATTTCATATCCTGAGTATTGTAAATAGTGCTTCAATAAACATGGGGATAAACATATCTTGAGTTAATATCTTCAGATTCTTCAGATACATACCTAGAAGTAGGATTATTGGGTATTTTGGTGCTTCTACTTTTAGTTTTTGGAGAACTCTCCCTAATATCTTCCAAAGTGGTTGTGCAAACCCGCCTGCCACTTTCACCAACAGTGTATGCAGGTTAGTTCTCTTCATGGCCTCATCAACATTTGTTGTTGTTGTTTGTTTCTGTTTTTGTTTTTTTAGTACAGGTGCTTCTCACGTGTGAAAGGTGCTATGTCATTGTGTTTTAATTTGCATTTCTCTAATAATAAGAGCTTTTATTTATGGGTCTGTTGACCATCTGTTTATCCTTTGTAGAGAGATGTTGATTTAGCTCTGCTACCCACTTTTTTTTTCAATTGGTGTATTTTTTTGTTTGTTGAGTTATGTTAGATTTTATACATCTTGGATATTAATCCCTTGTCAAATTTATGATTTGATTCTCCCATTAAGACTCCTTCAAATGACTCTGCTTTTCTTATTTTGTAGGATATCTTTTCATTCTGAGAGTTTAATAAATTAGTTAGGAGGGAGTTTCTCTTCATGAGCAAAAACTTTTCAGTTTGATATAGTCCCATTTTTATTTTTCTCTTTTATTTCCCTTGCCATTGGGCTTGGGTCCCTAAAGACATCTCTAAGTATATCATGAGATGTATTCCTTATATATTCTTCCATATAGTTTATCATTTCCCAAAATTTTAAATTCTGACCAGAGTATGTTGTTTCAGAATAAGTAGTCTTGCCCCCCCAAAAAAAGTCCAAGAAAAGAGACTAACAATAAGCACTTATTCCATTAAAGACTTCTTTCTTCCTTGGTGCTTTATGTTTCTTACTTCATTTAATTCTCACCCAACCATAAGAAATAGAAAACATTATGCTGTTTTTATAGATGAAGAAACTGAGGCATAGAAAATACACATAATTTACTGAAAGTGGCACAAATGATAAAAATAGGATTCAAAACTAGGTATTCTTAACCATTAGTGGGGATGTAGTTCTGCACACTTGCATTGCTATTAATTCTTTGTTAGTTTTGCAACAAATGAATGTTTATCGCATTTGGGGAACGTTTTCTGTGCTGAGTGAAAATTGACAACTTTTGTTATATTGTACTTTACCATTGAAACAGAATATGAGAGAAGCATCCTTAAAAAATCTGTTATTACATTTATTCATATTTTTTAAATTGAGACTCTTCATCATCAAATCTGCCACTATCTATTGCTACTTATGCTGGGAGAAAAGAAATACAATGAGATTCTTAGGGATTAGTTTTAGTTTGGGTGGTTCTGGTTTAGAGGTGTCCTTTAACAATTTTTTATTCTATTTTTCCCACTCAGTCTTCATAGCCATTGGTAAATAATTATGACACACTTCCTATCTCCTCCTAACTGATTTATTAAACTCTCAAAAGAACTTAAAAAGTATTCAAATAATAGATGACTTCTCTAGTTTCCTAGGACATATTGGAAACCAGCTGGGACAAATGTGGGTGGAAATTTTACCTACAGAATTACTATATATGTCCCCTGATGACGAGGCTAGAGAGATGTGGTATGACAGCCCCAATGTCCCCAGTGATTTGCGTTTTTATTAGAATCAGCTAGTTCTTACAGCTTTGTCAATGTTGTGAGTTGAACAGATATTTGTCTTGTTTTAATAGTCTCAGAAGCAAAATCATAGGTGAATTTAGTCTTCTAATAGAGAGTTGGAATACCAATGCTTATAAAATGTACTGTATAAATTGTAATATATAAAAAAAATAATTTTTTGAGATATGTTTGTTTAAAGACATTATCAGAGTGACCTGCTGGTTCAAGTGCTAAGGCAGTCATTTCAGCATAGTCCACATAAAACCCAAGGATCGGATTTCACATCTGGGACTGGGGAAAACAAGCAAAATGAACAACCAACTAACTAAATGCTTCTTCCTCTTCTCCCTTCTTGCCTGCCTACTTACCTTCATTCCTGCTGCTTCCTTCCTATCAAATACACATACTTAAGTCTGTATTTAGTAGCACTTTTTTGTGGAGAGCATTACTGATACTTATTACAAGTACTAATTAATATTAATTCTGAGGCAAAGAAGATTATTAAATTTTAATGGGCAAAAATGGTAAGTTTAATAATTTTTTTACTGAATTCTTTGTAACTGAGAAAAATCAGAGAGTTTGTGCAGGCTGGGCAGTAAGCAGTATTTCAAATAATGTCTTTATGTTCATGGCAAACACCACTTCCCATCCTACTTTACACAGAAACTTGACTATGTGGTATAAATGATGATAGGAGATAAGAAATAAAATTCTCTATGTTTTTATTCTCAGGAAGACACAGTAAAGAAACAAAGACATTAAATGAACATAAATATCATATTACACACATGAACAATATAAAACTATACATTAAGTTTGCAACATACCTATCAGAAATTTTAACAGTTTTGTCAGATGACTATCTTGCTTAACGTGCATTTCTCCTTTTTGGTACATCACTGAAAATATAAAGAATAATTTTCTGTATCAGAAATATTATAATTGTGTAAAAATTATAATAATAGGTACATGCTCTTGTAGAGATTATTGCTCTTTTTGGCTATATCCCCCGTCCCAAATAAGATTTTAAATCTTGCAGTCATTCACAAACACATCTTTTACCAGAATCATGTAAGAGCATTTTTAAATTATAAATTCATACCCCATTTCTAGAGTCTGATGTAATAAAGATGGTAAAAGTCTCATTAATTTCTTTTTCTTAAACTCTTCAAATGACTCTACTTCAGTCAATCAATAGATTGTTATTTAGAAACATGCTCAGATGATCTTCAAGTTTTCCTGGAAGCCCAAGCTTCCATGAGACTATGAGCTGAACTTTGAAGATTGTTTCTAGTTTTAAATCTAGGGGTGTTGTCTGTGCTAGACTCTAGTTTCTCACGAGTTTTCTCACTAGATTATGGAATGTTAGAGAGTATCTCATTTAACCTTGTCACTTAGTATTAGTACTATATTGAGCATTCAGTAATTATTAATACAATAAATTAAGTGTGCTAGAAATAAACATAATTTTTTATATTGAGTAAAATGCTCTCTTTCATATTCCCAAATTGAGAAGTGCATAAGTAAATCACTTCGCATAGCAAAATGAATCTTTTCTAGTTTGTAAAATATAAATTCTCTCAAGGATAAGACAAAAGTACATAGATACATGAGATCTTGTACCATTATATCAGAGTCTAAGTTAGCTATAACCAAGCTTCCTTCTTCTTCATTTTGTCACAGGCTTTAATCGCTGGCCTTTTCAATTACTGTTCCTTTTCATTTTTTTGCCTTTGTTACTTACATAATAAAAGGGACACATTTCATTTAGGTGATGAAACATTAAAAGAACTGTCAATTTCTCCCTCACCCACACCATCAAGAAATAAAATATTTTTAAAAAATTACTTAGTTTTTGCTTTATTAAGTAGGGGAATTGTAAAATTAGAGGAATGTTCCTAGATTAGAATAGATATATAGAAATTTCTAAGCAATGGATTTAGAGAGACAGCCAACAATGATAAAGGCATTAAACATATTCAGTAATTTAGAGGTTTGAAATGATAGATGACTTAGTAACTATTTTTGTTCTATGGCATGTGGTTATTTACTCTTTAGAGGAATGTTTCCTCTAAAATGCCTTGGTCCTCACCCACTGTTTTTGATTCTGTAAATAACTATATACTTTAGTTTCATTTTTAATTCCTCTCTAACTTGCAGAAGAGTTTTATCAAACTTAATCCAGGATTTTATCTTTGAAAAATACCTATTTAACTAAAAAATCAAGCAATCGCTGACTCCCTTCAGGAAATGATTAGTGCAATCTGTGAAGATAAAACACGGTTTTCTCAGAAAGAAACAAAATTGATTGGGAGCTGAAAACACGGCTGTGATTGTTACCTATTATCTGAAGATTTGTGACTGTGAATTGCAGTCAGCTTGTTACATGGCCGTGTGCTTGGCTAACCGTATCAGGGTAGAGCTGAAAGAGACCAGCTTTTGGTTAAATCAAAATTGAGCTGACCGTACGTGTAATTAACATTTGAGGGACTGTGAATGCAGATGGCTGTAGGAATATAAACCTGGCGGAAATAATGACAGGGCTTGAACTCAGCAGTAAGTCTTCATTTTTTTTCTTTTTTGATTTGCTTTTATTCTTTTTTTAATGAAAGCTCTAAACTTAGAAAATTGTAACACCTGGAGATTTTTCATAAATGTCACTGAAATTTTAATTGAGGTACCAATGGTGAATAACAATTTTTGATTTTTTTGTATTCTGCAAAGATCTCTCTTACATTTTTGGAGCAATATCCAACTGTGTTATTATAAACTGCCTAAATAAATGTTTCTTGTGACTTTTTTTCTGATTTTCTTACAATCCAGAACTCAGTGCATTCTTTTTTCTGAAAACACTTAAGATATGACCAAAATAGTATATTTGTATAGTAACCTAAAAGTTTTAATGATAAAAGCAAATCGAATTTCTAGAAAATGTTAAAATACAGGTAATACAATTTAGCTATAAATTATCTATAATGCTAATAGGAAAAATGTTTTGTTTCTTTTAAGTTTCTATATATGGATTAAAAACTTTCATTTTCAATCTTTAGAAATTAAGGAACTCTGATATTAGAAAGTGATATGTAAACTGCTCAATATCAGTGCTTTTGAAAATTCTTGTATTTTCAAATAATTTGTTGCATGCCAAAAAAGAAAATGTAATAGTCAATCTATGTGTGTCTTTGAGAAAGTTAATAGGACCACACTCCACAAGCTTTGGTGAGAAATAAGCTCTATGACATCAGGAAATTTTTTTCCGTGACTGCAACAAATTTTACAACAGAACTAAGTTCATTTTTAAAATCAAATTTGTTTGCATTAAAGTATTCATCTTGTAGATGTAAGAATTGGAATTTTATCTATTTCTACTTTTGTAAAATATTCACTATTAAGGCTTTCTACATGCTTCCTTTTGTTGCTTTCTTTTGTATCTATAAAGTATCTTATATTTATGTAAGCTAGCATCGTCAGTATAACTGCTTAGCAACAAAGTTTTAAAAATTAGTCATTATATCAAAGTGAATAATACCAATACAAAAGTCCTAAATATTTGTAGATCTGTTTCAAGCTTGTGATATAAAAGTGATACTCTGTTTCATTTGCTAAAATAATTCATATGACTTTTAATATTTTAAATGTATTTTATAAGAAAAACAAGTCTTGTATTTTGAACTCTTATTTGTCAAAAATATTCAGTATCTTCTTATTTTTCTTAAGAATAATGTTAAACCAAGATCACTTTTAGTGCACATTAAACATTACAAAGGTTAATAAATGTCACATTACAATGGATTCGTCAATATTTAAGCCTCTTCCAAGGCAAAGTTCATGTGCTCTAGGGCAAGGAAAAAAACTTCATAAATATTTTAATTATTGCAGAACCGGAATAAGACTGTATTAAATGACTTGTAAACCATGGGAATTATTTTATTTTTATGTAGTGTTTGAAATCGATACAGACTCTTGAGGCCATACAGCATTTTGGAAACAGCAAATCTCTTTCTATAATCAGCTTGAATTTCCAATTTCTTTCCTAAAATGTTCTTCAAATTATTGAATGAACCAAACACTGTCTTTCTGGAAACTTGTGGCACGCCTCACTTCCAGTTACTCCCAGACTGCAAGTTGAAGAAAATGAAAGAATTAAAACAACGGCAGCATCACACACATTGAATAAACACTTCCCTGTGGAAGCTTTCCTGCAAAATTTGCTCTTTTCACAGAACTGCCAATGCTTTGGAAAGGAGTTTCTTTTTCCATTCCTGCCATCCAAATGCCAGAGGCAAATTGAGTTTTCTGAAGTTTACCACCCAGAAAGACAAGGCTTTGGTCTCCTCTTAATTTGATTATTGACCCTGGTGCCCTTGGAATAGAGAATGGCACTAGTTAAGATAAATAGAATGGAGAAAGAACCAAACAGAAGCATAACAGAAGTAAGCTAAAGAATGTCCATTTCCAGGAGACCCCAAGTTAACGAGCAGAGCAGGTTAGTGGTCCAGCCACAGTTGATTGACTCAGGAGATAAGTCACCCTGGGAATTTAAGAAAAGGAATGTAAGTGCCATTAGGTTAAACAAAGGCTTTAGGTTAAACACTCTGTGTAATAGTTGGTTGTTTGTTTTCAGAACAATAAAAAGTGAAAAAAGATGTGCCTTTGATTTCCAAGAACCATTAACTCTGTTTTTGTCAGCCTATACTTCATCTCACCCATTAAAATCTTCTGAAGCCAAAACTGAGGACAAATTATTTCCTTTAAAGCTGCCATCAAGTGTCTTGACATGTTTATCCCTCTTAATTATTCCTTATTGCCCAGAAGTTTTCCTAAGAAATATGTAGGGCGTTCCTGATTTCTTCTTAAATTACATGAAAAAATTCTAGGGATTAGGTTGGCATGGTTTTGTTTCAAATCTGACTTTCAAAGCTAAGAGTGTTCCTATTATTTTGTTCTGAAGGTAGTAAAGCCATGAGACCTCCATTTCCACTAATGTCTGTAACTAAAGTTTATACCTAAGGCTCTAAGGTGAGGAAAAATTAATCAATAAATTAATTAAGAATTAATCAAGACAATTTGAGCAATGACAATCTTGTTTAAGCCCTTAGCAGTTGATACAAGAAGAGGTCACACTGCCCAGAGAGGTGAAAGTGACTTCCTAAGGTAGATAGCCCAGTTAGTCAGTGACAGATCTAAGAACACAAAACTCTTGATCCAGGGGAACATTGATTAAAATGCTGCATACCTAACAGAATTTATTCTGTCTGTGATGCGACTGTTCAATGATTTAACATGAGAACACTTCCTTACTACATTTAGTATATTAGTTTTTGATTGCTGTTGAAACAAATTACCATGCACTTAGTGGTGTAAGACAACAGACATTTATTACATTACCATTCTGAGAATCAGAAGTTCAAAATGAGTTTAAAAATGCTAAAAAATCAAAGTTTTGGCAAAGCTGTATTTCTCCTAGAGACTAGCAGGAGATTCATTCCTTGCTTTTTCCAGCTTCTAGAGGTCACCTGCATTCTTTGGCTGGTAGCACCTCACTATCTACTTCCATAACTCCCTTACAGTCTTTAAACTTCCTACCTTCCTTTTTTTAAAGCAACTTTTGCAATTTCAATGGACCCACAGGAATAATTCATTATACTCTCTCCATCTCAAGATCCTTGATTTAAACGTGTCTTCAAAGTTGCTTTGCTATGCCAGTTTAAAACATTCACAGGCCTGGGGGATTCAATCCTGAATCTCTCTTAGAGGCTGTTATTCTGTCTGCTACATGTAGAATAAGCTCTAAGACTGACTGAGATGAAGATAAAAAGAATGAATCTATCAAGAAAGCTTTGCTCCTTGGTTTTGCTGTTCAAACATAAGTTCAGGTACAAAGGATAATATTTTACCTCTGTTATTCCAAACAAGAACAGAAATTTTATTACCATACGATCAGTTATAGAGTGAACTTATTTCAATTAATAGACAACTAAGAGAAGCCAAACAAAAGTTATATGATTTATATAACATTAAAAATATAAAAATACCCAGGCATTCAGTGTAATAAGACCCTAACCAGAATCATTACAGACAGGAAGTAAAATTCATAAAACCCTTGCTGTTACACCAGAAATTAAAAATGTCTGACACTTTTCATCCAGAAAACGTTTGACACAAAGTACTGAGTGCTAGTGTTTGACGTCCTTGAATGTTGAAAAAAAATTCCTTGAAATAAATTCCTTACTATCATTTTTTAAGTGAGTCTAATTTAGCAAAAGAAAATAACCCAAATTACGTAAGAGTGTTTTACATTTTCCATAAAAGTTTTTAAAGACTGAGCATTTTTCATGTTTTCCAGGATCCTCAAATTACATAAATATTATACACATGAATAAGCAGCATAAAATAGTATTATTTTATTCATATTTGAAAGGTAGGTCTTCTAATAATAGTAACTGAATAGGAAGTGAGAGGATGAAGTTTCTCTGTATAGATGAGTTTAATGTTAGCTTAAAGTTTTCCCCCTATAGTTCTGGTATTTCCCCCTATGGTTCCCCTATGCATTATGGTTCTGGTCAAAGGATATTAGTCTGACATATGCAGGCTATACACAACTAAATTGATATTTCTTTCTGTATAATATGCCATTAGGCCAGAAACCAAGCCTAATTAATTTTGTGTTCTATACTTCTGTGAAGTTCTGGAATACTAACCAATCAAGAGGGTAAGAAAGCAAATGTTTTAGATCTGTGAGACTGAAGGAGGCAGGAGTTTATGGAGACTGGTTATAAATAGAAATATCATAGATGATATACAGCTTTTTAGAGACTTTTTATTCCTTATCTGAAATAATTTATGAGAGTGTTACTTTTGTTTGAAACAGACTTTACTACTTTGTATCTGCAGAAGTTCTGAAACATAGAATTGGTATCTATAAACACCTGCTATTTTAGCCCTAGTGCCATAACAAAATGTCCTTCTTTGGGTAGTTTAAACAACAGAAAAATATTTCCTCACAGTTCTGGTGGTTGGAAGTCTGAAGTCAGGGTGCCATCATGGTCAGGTTCTGGTGGAAGTTCTCTTCCTGACTTGTAGATGGTCATCTTCTCCCATGTACTGGAATATTATTTCCTCTGTGTGTGCACATGGAGGGGAAAAGAGACAGATAGACAAACACAGAGAGTGAGAGAGAGAGAGAGGGAGAGAGAGAGAGAGAGAGGGAGAGAGAGAGAATCTTTTCTACTTCTTACAAGGTCATCTATCCTAAGGGATTAAGATCCTGTCTTTATGACTTAATTTAACCTTAATTACTTCATGAAAATCCTTTCTCTAGTTATAGACATATTGAAGGTTGTCTTCAACATGCAGATTTTTGATGAGAATTCAGTCCACAGCATTGGACTACCCAAAATTCATGACCATATTACATGCAAAATACATTCATTTATTCTATGTTCACAGTTCCAAAGGCTTAACTAATTCCAGCGTCAACTCTAAAGTTAGATTTCTTATCTAAATATCCAAATCAGATATGAATAAGAGTACAGCTATGATTCATTCTCAGGCAAAATACCTTTCCAGCTGTGAACTTGTGAAACTAGATGGGTTATTGCATCTAAAATGTAATGATGAGACAAGCTTTAGACGTTCTCAGTCTGGAAGGAAGAAATCAGACGGAAAAAAAAAGAGTGATAGTTCCAAAGCAAGTCTAAAACCCAGCAGGGAAATTCTAATAGATTTTAGAACAATGATCTTTGATTTGAGAATCTGTCCTACTGGCCCACTAGGGTAGCAATGTCACCCCCATGACCCTAGTCAGAGCACTCTCCTGAGATGCCACTAAATGGGTTCAGTCTCTAAGGCAGAGATCATTTGGTCTACTGAAACAAAGAAATTGTAGCTGAAGATTTCTGAATCACCCTCAGGGTCATTTTCCCCTTTTGGTAGAACAGAGCATGTTTGCCGCTGACTTGTTCTATTACCCTGTCTTGTCAAAACCAAGAAATCCAATACTCTTTCCTCATTTCCTCCTATCCCCTTGTGTTCAAACTGGTAGTTCTATTTGGATAATACGATAACCTCTTTATCAACTGATAGTCCAGGCGATGTTTTCTTTACACTATACTTTCTCAGATGTTTGTTTTGTTTTGCAATATGGATAGATGGAGGAATTTCCAAATCTTTCAATTCTAGTTCTTTTTTGCTAAATATTTGCTAAATAATATAATACAAATCCATTCTTATTTTTACTTCTCTCCTTTCTCATTTTATTACAAGCAACTAAGAAGAACCAAGCTTTTCCTTCAACACTTTGCTGAGCTATCTCTTCAGCTATATCTACCCCCTGCTTTCCACAGTTAACTACAGCACACTTCAGCAAAATTCTGTGCCACTTTACAAGCATCACCTTTCCTCTAGGTTCCATCAACAGATTTATTTTCTCTGAGATCTGACCAAAATTGCCCTTAACATCTGTATTTCTAGCATGTATCTCAAAACTCTCATAGCCTGTATCTATTGCTTAGATAACAAAGTGCTTCCACATTTCTAGTTTTTTGTTACAGAGCACCTCACTTCTAGTACCAAAAACTCTAGTCTATTTGTACTGCTACAACAAAATACTCTATAATGGGTAGTTTGAAAAACAGAAATTTAGTTTCTCATACATCTGGATTATCACTTGAAGTCCTAATCAGTCTCTCAACATGGTCAGAGTCTAGTGAGAATTCTTCTTTCACCTTGAAAACACATGGCTTCTTACTGTGTGTAGATGGCCTTTCTCAGTGTGTGTGAGGAAAGGGAGAAATGAAGAGAGAGTTCTCTCTCTTCTTCTTTTATAAATTCTTCTATCCTTTTAGATTATGTTACCATCCTCATAAACTTTCTTAACCTAATTACTTCCTAAAAGTTTAATATTCAAATGTAGTCATATTGGGGGTAGGGGCTTAATATTTTAATTGTATAGTGGGTATGAATTCAGTCTAGCACATTCCACCACCGTGACTCATGAGTTTTATATTTTTCTTCGTTTAGGAAGCTGTTAGAAACCTTGTGAGAAGTAGATACACAATTGAAAAAAACTTTTAAATTCTGTCAGACAATATTTTTATTATATCACTTTTATCGATGGGTTCTTATAAAGTTTCTTAAACAATTAGTTTTAAATAAAATAAATGAAGAAAAAATAACAAACGTGATATCACTGTTATTTTCTTTTGATTAATGTCTACTCAAAAAATAGAAAAAGAAGAATAATCAAGATCCCTTTCACCAACATTTATCTTTTTTGTTATAATGGCATGTAAGTGGTTACATCTGGAAAATTTAGGTGATCTTCTCTGATGAAAACAAATACAAAAGAAAAGAAATAAAATTTCCTTGTTTTATGTTCAATACTATCCATAATGTTGCTAAGTTATAAAACTAAATATATGAACTATATGATCAGTATTAAATTTGTAGTTCTTAGAAATGTTGTGATAGGAATAGTATGTCATCATGTATTTAATGAAGAGTAAACCTGTGCATCTAAAATGTGTATAGTGTGCCATACCAATGTTACCTGTTTTTTTGTTTTTTTTTTAAAGTAAGGCAATATTATCAAGTAAAATTTTTGCAACTGCCCCTATTTTCTTGAATCACTTTCTCAGAATGGAAAACAAAAACTCTTGTAATTGGGGAAGAAGTAGTTTAGGACTTTGTTCTGTACCCCACGGGTGCTTATCCAGATACTATTCTTCCTGGATACAGATACTCTAAAAATAGAAATGAAGGTAAAAAACAAAACAAAACAAGGTTTTGATGCCTTACAGAATAACCATTGCACCTTTTAGGTACATGTCAATCATACAAAAATAAACGGGATAAATATTGATTTTCTGTCTCCCAATAATCCACATTCCTCTTGGGTAGTATGGGTAGTATGGAGAACTAGTCACAGTTTTGTTTTTTAATTTTTAAACAAAAATTAATATCTTCACCTGGAATAAAAAGGGAAAACAATTTAATGTTATTCTTACATTTAAAATGGATTCATTTTGAATGTAAATTTCCATTGAACCAAGCCAAATTTATTTAGCAAAAAGATCCATGAGGTGATTTCTTTCATTCTCCATTTATGTAAACTTCCATTGTGCTACTAAATGTCCATGACATTTCTAATGGACCCTTTTAAATTGGCAGTGAAAGCAAATGTGTAGAAGAAAAATTGTGTATTCATTATTAAACCAGGTTTTATTTGGTGCCTTCCACAATGCCTCATAAATTTTATATGCCTTTGGATGACCTGGGGGATCTTGTTGAAGTGAACTTCTGATTCAGTAGGTCTAAGCAGCAGCGTTGTTCACATCACTCTGAATATCAGTGTTAGAGGACATGCTACAGTGAGAAACATCTAAACAATCCCAGTAAGTGAAACATCTTCCTTGGAAAGCCTAAGGAAAGAAAAAAAGTCAAATTTGAAGGACAATAAAGAGACATAGCAATGAAATAAACCCAGCAAACAGAATCCACATTTGCAGGCCTCTGAGGTTATTTCAAGTCGAGGAAATCAGGATAACAAATTTGATCAGGAAACCAGAGCCATGGTAATAGAATAAATTTGATGTTGGCTACATCTAAAGTGAAACATTCTGAAGTAGTCATTTAATAGTAATGATAATAAGAAGAGAATAATAACATAACTAACAGGTTATAATATCTTCATGTCCTACAATATTTACTCATATTCAACTTGGATCATAATGATCAGAAATCTGAACCATTGTTCTCTGAACTCTTTAACATCTATCCCTAGGAACAAAAGATAATAGTATTATAAAGGTGAATGCAAAAATAAATTGGAAATGGGATGTGATATCTTTCACATTTAACTAAGTAAATTTTGCTGTAGGATATAAATGCATTGGGTTTCTGATGCAAATTATTCATTATAAGACAAAGAAAAATAATAGAAGTAGTTCTTAAAGTAATGATTTAGGGCTTGAATTTGACATGTTTTCCAAGGGCCTTTATGACTATACATAATTCATGAATCCATATTTCTGTAATGTTTGAGATTTTTTTTTCCCCTCGAAGTGTTTTTTAATGATTAGGTCACATGGCCAGAGCAGCCCTTTAATGTCCTTTAATGTTTTTCCTTTTCCTGGTTTATCATTTTTCCATTTTGCATAGGAATATATTAGCCTTTGCTACATACCCTCAACACATCTAGTTGGACAATCAGCTTAGAACAGAAAATGAACAGTGAGATCTAATTGAATATTATGTATTTAAGAAGGCTAAAATGAATATAATTTGGAAATGAGAAGGGCATACACACACATACAATAAACAGTAAAAGATGATGGAAACAAAATTGACAAATGTATGCCAGCTAAACATATTTGGTTCTGGAGCAAAATGGACTTGTTGAATATAAGAAAGCTTGGTATCCTAAAGTGATTTAAATATTTCTGCATCAAGATCAAAGTGATTCACACTTTAAAAATTGGAACATTTTCACTTATAAATAGTTCGGTAGACAGTGAGGTTTTTTAATTTTAAGAAATGGGTCTGGAGAGGATTTCTAAATAAAAATCTAGAAAGACGAATGTTCATGGTCTTTATTTTGTCCAACAAGTCATTACTACTTTTCATACTTGATCCTTAACACCTCACATTGTTTCATACTCACTTAGCAAATGAGGGAAAACAATCCTGATCCTGAATGAACATATTTGAGTACAGTCAACATAAAGGAATATTCTATACAGAACATATTGCACACGTCTTTAATGCATTCTTATAAGTTTGGATTTGGTGACACTTAACAAGACTTTTTAAAATGGGATTAGAAAAAAATCTTATTTTGTTTATTACTCTGCCTTTTCTCTCCTGGGAGAGTTGTCTTTTATTAATTGCTTCTGTGCTCAGATGCTTCTAATTATTAACCTGCAGGTGTCTCTAATCACTGTGTCTTCCAGCAGAGTTTTGTTTGAGGACCATTAGCTGTGATGTTTAATTACAATACATTGTACCTAGTTTCATGTACTGTTTGATCTTTCAGATGACTTCCCAGACCTCAAAAAACAATCATTGACGATCATTATAATTAAACACAGTGCCTGTATTTCTTTCTCTGCTATTAAATGGGATCAGAGTGTATAGATTTATGCAAGAACTAATCTTAAAACTCAGACTAATCTCTAAGATATACGTACAATACTTAGTCTCTAGGATATTCAAATGAAAGAACATATATTTATTCCCAAATTGTAAAATTTAAAATATGTATAAAAATCTTTAGCTGCTGAATCTGAAAGTATGCAGTGTTCTTAGAAAGGGTGTAGTTCTTGTATTTTGAAATGAGAAAAACATAGCTGCAATAGATTTAACCTAAATGAAACTTTTCTGTTTCTGAGACTTGCTACTGTATTGAACTGTTTGACTACTTACTTCCCACCACTTTTAAACTTCAGGAATAAGTCAAACTGAAAGAACTGTAATAATATCAATATTAGGATAGATCACTATGACAAAATTATTCTAGAATTTCAAACTACGTATCATCTATTCTACATCAGAATAAATTACATATTGAAGAAAAACCAACAGGCAAGTGAAAATGTTCATAGGTCAATAGTTTTCTCCTACACAGAGTGCTTATTTGGATCTCTGAGTATGTCTTTTGACCCAGACGTGGCATCTAAATGGGGCACTGTGATTATGGCCCTGCTTATGGAAGAATGCGTGGAGGCAAGGCCTGATATATGTGAGCAAACATAATTCTGTCTGCTGGTTTCCATGCCCGCCCTCCTAATTATTGTTTGGTTTGATTAAGCAGGATTTCCAGGGCAATTGTTGTGTGGTAGGTTGATTTTCTTTGTGGGTGATATTTATTTGGTTTGTTGGATTTTGTTGTTGTTGTTTTGTGTCAGTTAATTAGTTAGAATGTTGATTTAGCAATACATATTCTTGCAGAAGTGTGACAAGTATGCTGTCAGTGTCTCATTCAAAACTCACAATTATCTAATATTACATAGTTTCATTTATCTGCCTTGATTAGATCTCTTGGTATAAAATTAACCTTCAATATACTTGAAAATACAATGTCATCTTTGTTCTCTCACAAATAACTCACTTTCTCCTCTGCTCCACCGCATGCTTTATTTCCATATTTCAGATCATCATAAAAGCTTACAAAAACACTTCAACTTACTTTATCCTGAAAATAACATTGGTGTTTTTAGCAATTTCAACTTCTGTTACATGTAACATGCTAAACAAAAAATATCTTCTGGTAACAAAAAAATTTTAGCAGAAATTGCACTGTTCTGATATAAATTTAAAAACTAGGATATGATTGCGTAATTTTCAAAATCTACATGAACTTTCTAGGAAAAGAAGTTACTTGTATTAGTTTATTCACAATTATTTGCTGCATCTGTTCATTGTTAAATTTTAATGCCTATATATGAACTTGAAAGGAATTTACACTTGAATATATTTTTTAAACTATATCCTTATATTAAAAAACTAAAATCTTATTACATTGGAAACTCCACTCTTGCATAGAAGCTCTAAGATATTTTGTGAAGAGAATTTTGAAGATGAATACCTCATATTTGATATTTCAAATGTTGTTGGGTTCACAGTCTTACCTTCTATTATAAATTTGTTAGGTCCATATTAGAGATTTTCATATCTATTAAAGGGCATTAACCTGGATTCTGCCTACAGAAAGGTGAATGACCTCTTTTACTTATACAATCCCAAGCAAAATTGTTATTGCCACATATTATATTGCTTATTTTAGGGTTAATCTAATTTTATAAACCTTTAATCAGTTATAACTACTTCAAAGAAATCTTAATTATGTTTCTTGAAATAATTATAGAATCATAAAATATCAACGTATACATAATTTAAACCATAGTACATATAAGTATAAATGGCTGAATTAAAAGCCTCATTAAAAATTATTGTATGCTGTTTCTATTTTAAAGCCTACAGCATCAAATTCACTATTTTTATGAACTTTTCAAGGAAAATTATAAGTATGTAAAAATCTTAAAATATTATTGAGACATATTCTAAATTACTTAACAGTGTTATAATGTTCACATTTTTGATATATATATGTATATATATAAATGGTTCAAAACTTTGTAGTCATTAGCAAAGCTCTCTAATGTGCTATGAAAACCATCTACAGACCTGTTAATCTGGGTTCTTTATTCTAATCTTCCTGAATAATGAGATGACTTCAGGATATTAATAGTGTCATTTTCTGGTTTTTATCCTCAACAGAAGCATATGATGGCAACCATTTATCTCAAACCAATTTAGCATCACACTGTATAAGGTAGTAAATGCAAGAAGTCTCATACTATGATTTATTTGATGCCACGTGATCTACAGTTGCTAACTATCCATTTAATTTATCTGGTGTTGAATACAAGATTGCTTAATTAAATTCTGATTCCAGTGAGTAGATATTATTAAACCAATAGTTTATAAAAAGTGCTAAATATATTCAGTATACAATATGTGCTGGAACTCTATACTGGAATTTGTATGTTTAGCAATGTTCTTTTCAAGACTGCTTTAGAATGTTTTGCTTAAGAGAGTCCTCAACGTAATTACTATGGTTGAAACTAAAATCAGGCTGTGAAGCATACAATGTGTAGAATACCCGACCTAGACAATATCTGATTTTAAATGACTCCTATAGACTTTTTTTTACCTATAGAACATCCATAATAGTTAAAAAGCACTCAACCCCATGTGTGAGCACACTAGAAAGTCTAATTATCTGTTTTTGCTTAGTTTGAGCACAAGCAATGCTATGGATCATCTTAAGTCACATCTTCACTTTTTTATAAGTTAAAAGACTTCTTATTAGGAATTAAGTTTAAATTCAGCATAGTTCTGTTTTATAATATAGTAATTATGAACATGAAATAAGTACAATTTGTCTCCATTGTCAGTTAATGACATTTAATACACTGTACTTAAGTGGATTGTAAGACCAGATAAGATTTTATGTAGAAACATGAATAGTTTAAATTTGTCATTATTTCTTCAAGCATTTTTATAAGACTAATTCTCTAAACTGTGCCAGACATCAGGGATATGATATAGTCCTTATTCTCTTAGAACTTGCGTGCTAGTAGGGGAGGTGGTTCTGGAGAAAGTCAAACACAATGCAATCATAGCTGTAGAGATGACTGTCATGTCAATTAGGATCATCAAGCCTAGCTAGCCAAAGACCCTGACTACATTAGCTTCATTTCTCAGTTTTGGCATATGGAAACAAAGTTGTCAGCAACTAAAAGAGAAAATCCGGTGTGCATATTTTTACTTAACACATTACTAGAAATATTGAACTGTTACAGAACTTCATGTTTTTCTTCATATTCTTCTAATAAATTATATTTTAATCATTTTTTTTAAAATTCTAACACTATAACCTCTCTCAAGGGACAAAACAATATCTCCCAATGGAAGATGACTACAGGAAATGCCTCAGTGTCACATCTCCCCAAATAACAATGATCAATGTGCTTGACAGTAACATAAAGAGGGTAAACTAGAAGCATAGAGATGGTTAACCTTTTTGAGAATATTTAAGCTAATATAATTAAGTCACACACCTAATTTAACTCTATTAAATAAAGAATTAATGTAAGAAAGCATGAAATTCAAAAGTATAAATTATAGGAAAACAAGTGTGAATTTTTTAAAGTTTTTCTTGAGAGTAGGAACAACATGGAAAATACTGAGTAGCCAGAACCTAGAGGATTTCATATAGTTTTGTATAAACAAGATACATATGTGTGTGTGTGTGCATGTGTGATTTGAATCAGTGCTTTACATTGGTATAGGTTATTTTGATTGTTCTCAATTTTTTACCATAAAAGGGTCTAAGAAACATAACTTGAGTCTGATTCAACAATACAATACCATTCTCAGAGGAAAGATAACTTTTGAATTGAGCTTTGGAGATATATGAAATTTTGCTGAAAGAAAAGGCAAAAGGCCACTTCTGGTTGACAGAATGCATGTTTATTAAAAATTTGTAAAAACATTTCTTTTGAAAATATAGAATTTTAAAGATAAAACTATATAAAAACAAAGATAGTATGAAAATCACCATAACTTATTAAAGTTAGTATTACTAAGCAAGGCAGACCACTATTCCTACTTAAAATCTTCCAGAGTATGTATTATCTGAAAATATCCCTGCTAACACACTTTTAAGTTCACTGTCCATAATTACCTCATTATAAAAATAAAATTACAACTAAAAGTGTGTGCAAACCACCCTTGAATGCTAAGGTCAGAGAAGACAGAATGGAATAGATGGTGCTGAAAAACTATACCAGATGCCTCTTAGTGCCGTCTGAGAACCTCTTCACAAGATCTCTTTCTGGGTTCATTGGACACTATTTCATTCCAAAACCCTGCAAATACTTACTTCACTAAGATTAGTGTGACTGCATATGCCTTCATGCCCACATGATCTGCTGTCTTACTTCTAATTTTCTAATGTGCTTGTAATGTTTTCCTATTTCTAAGACATGAGATACAATAACATATAATAGGGTCTACTTCTATGAAACCTAAAAGTGTGTGTATTTGGGTGGGGGAGGGCATAATAATAGCTTATGAAGCCAACATGTGACAGTGGACATGGGAGATGATAAATTCTTCTACTTTTTTACCCAAGACAAACTGGGGTACAGTAGTTCATACTGTCTTTTAAATATGGTAAATTGTGTTTGATTCAAAGTGCAGGCCTAGCAGCAATATACCTCTGTGATTTCGGGTTTTTTTTTTCCTCCCTCCTTCTCTTCCCCTTTCATTGTGACTTCCTTGGGAGAGTACTTTTGTTTTTATTTTTCTTCTTTTTATTGAGGTAACTTTGATAAACAGCACAAGATGTTCAGGTTCACTCTTCATTTTATATATATCACACCACAGCCAACACAAAATTTCTAACAATCTTCCACCACTGTCCATTGAAACCCCTCTAAATTTTGCTCTCACACACTGCTCTTTCCTCCTTCCTCAGTTTTGTTGTCAGTGTCCAAAGAAAGTCTTTTCTTTTGTCTTCTTTGTTCGTTTGCTTTGTTTCTTTATATTCCTCACGACAGGTCATCTACCATTTGTCTTTCTTTTTTTAACATATTTCAGTTAACACAATCCCCTTTATTTCTATCCATATTTGTTGCAAATGACAAACTTTTATCTCTTTTTAAAATAACTGAAGAGTATTCCATTGTGTATATACCACAAATTTTTTTTATCCAATTATATGTCAATGGACAGTGAGTTTGTTTCTATTTCTTGGCTATTGCAGTACTACAGTGAACATAGGGGAAATATATTTTCATACTCTCCACATAGATACCTAGAAGTAGCATTGCTGGATCATAAGCTAGTTTATTTTTAACTTTTTGAGGAAACACTATACAATTTTCCAAAATGGTTGCATAATTTGCATTCCCACTCACAGTTTGCAAGTCTCCAGAATTTTATTGTCTCCAGAATCTTGTTACTAATAAACCATAGGAGAGCACTGTCTAAAGGAGTATTTTCACAAAATCTTTTGTTTGAATATCTTTTTTTTCCCCAAGGGCTATGAAAATAACCTATTAGAAAACATTCTAATAGCTCTTGTAGATTATGGGCTCCATTTAATTAAATAGTCAAAGATTTATAGAAATGACAAATAATGCTAACTATATTTTCAAAACTATTTATATTAATATGAAAGGGTTTGGCAAGCCCTGGTAGTGTAACATTTAGGTCCATTGCCTTTGGCTGAACGCAGACCCAGATTTACCTCCTGGGGTCAGGGTGGGAGGATCATGATGAAAACTAAATAAAATGCTTCTTCCTCCTCTTTCTTCCTACCTGTCTGCCTATTCACTTTCATTCCTGCTTACACATTTCCTTTAAAAAAAAAAAATGAAAGGAGGTAAACTTCTAGAAGAACTCAGCCTTCTGTCACTTAAACAAAGTAAACTTCCTGGTCCCAATACAATAAAAGATGGTATACTCTGCCTGCCTCAGAGTTTGTGTGTCTGCTTCTTGAGGTCACCACATGTTGGAGTTCTACCAGAAGGCAGTATCTGGCAGTTCTGACCTCTAAACTTAAGACTCTCCTCACCACCTCAGAAATGACAGGACCCTTAAATTGTATCCCCCTTTATAAAGAAGAAAAGGGAAAAATTTTTAATTGTATAAAAAAATCTTTAACTGATGTACTTTTACTATATTGTGGTTATATCAAAAAGAATTGCCTTCTATAAAACACTGGAAAACATTGCTAACAACAAGATAAAAATTATTTATCCTAAGGGTTAAAGTTTGGAGGTAGAACAAATCACATGGCTTCTATCAGCAATAGTCCATCACTGCAGGGAGACTGGCAAGCCCAAAGCTACAGGTGCAGCCCTAGTAAAACTGAATGGGGACCCTGTGTGCCTAATTAGCATAGTAGAGAAATGGGTCTCCTGGAACAACTTGCATCTGAAATATAGTCCTCTGGCCACTTGGCAGTAAGGAAAGTCAGTATTCCTCTTTTGCACTTCCATACAAGGAATAAGAATGAGAGATGTCCCAAAGGTCAACCACTAAAACTCTCTTTAATTTTCTGTTTTCTCACATCTTTCAAATGCAGTTTCTCTAGGTAAGTTTTAACCATGTCCTCTTCCTTAAAACTCTTGTTTATAATTTTTTTCATGTACTTCTGCATAGTCTACTGGCATTTTAATTTCCTTTTGTCTCCAAATTTAGTAATCCAGTGTATTTTCTTTTTTTTAATACTGATTTTTATCAAAAAGTCTAAATAATCCTATAGTTTTAGGATGCTGAACTGATGAATACTTTGTCAAAAATCCCATATTAACAATGTTTATATAACTTTACCTCTTAGACATTTCACTATAATAAAAATTTACTTGTATACTATCATTTTTATCATGCATCACTCAAGGGTTTATTTATTTCTCTAATGTAATCACTTTATAATAAATCTTCTCATCATTTCTTATAAATGGCAGATACATTGGAAATCTTCCTGCCTGATTGCTCAGTTTCTTCAGCTTAATTCTTAGTGTGTCTTTAAGAATTACCACTTCTTGATAGTCTCCTTAATAAATGGTACTGGGAGAACTGAACAGTTACATACAAATGATTAAAGCCGGACCACTTCCTAACATTATACACAAAAATTAACTCAAAATGGATTAAACTCTTAGATGTAAGGCTGAAAATCATAAAATACATAGAAAAAAACATAGAAAAAAATACTATTGAACATTGTATTAAGAGGTCCTTGGGAACTCAACTCCAGTATTAAGAGTAATAAATACAATATAGCCAAATGAGATTACATCAAACTAAAAAGACAAAGAAAGAAACTTGCATCAAAACAAAAAGACATCCTACTGAATGAGGGTAGATATTAGCCCATCACAACTCTCACAAGGGGTTAATATACAAAAATCATCAAGAACGTGTACAATTTAACAACAACAACAAAAAAACAAATAATCTAATTAAAAATGGACAGATAACCTTAATAGATACATCTATAAAGAGGATACAAATGGCAAATAGGAAATGAAAATATGTTCTACTTAACTTCTCATTAGGGAAATGCAAATAAATACAATAATACACACTTGGCTATCATCCAAAAGAAAGGAAACCAGCGCTGGAGAGGATATGGACAAAAAACAACTCATACATTGTTGGTGGGGGAGTATAAAATGGTGCAAGCATTTTGAAAAGCGGTATGGTGATTCCTCAAATAATTGATAATGGAAATTCTGTATGATCTAATTTTTCTTCTACTGGCTATTTACCCTAAAAAAAATCACTTATTCCCAGAGATACATGCACCCCCATATGTCATAGCATTTTTTACAATAGCCAAGATTTCAAAACAACTTAACCATGCATCAACACATCAACAGTTGAATAGATAAGGAAAGTGTGGTATGCATACACAGTGGGATACCATACAGCCATTAAAAAGAAGGAAACCTGTCATTCACAGCAGCATGCATAGGTTTGAAGAGAATTTTACTTTGTGAGATAAGCCAGAAAGAGAAAGACAAACATCTTATGATTTCACTAATATATGGTATACAGAGATAGAAAACAAAAGAATGAACAGAATTAAATAATAGACTTCAAAAAAAATGAGAGAAATAATTCTAACAATAATAGACTTTTAACAATTAACTATCTCTAAGATTTTGTAACTAAAGTTTATCTTTATCTAACACTAGGGAGTTTGAATTATTTTGCTGATGCTACCTACATACAAATTAGGATAATATTGCCAATTGACAGTAATATCGAAAAGAAGTCTTTGAAGTAATGTTTGCTAATTTTTATTATGTTAAACATCAATAGAATCTAAGTTAATAATTTTCTAGCAAGCATAATATATATGAAGAAAATGGATAAGCAAATCAAATTTAAATAAACACAAATATGAATTTAATAAAATGTTAAAACCTTCAATAAATGTTACAACCTTCAAATAAACTAATATGTGTACTCCATCAGGATTATAACTGAAGCAAAACATAGGAAGAATTGTTATCTAGTTTTTGTTTCCCATGTGACATAATGGTCTTTACTATTTATAAATCACCATCTACATATCATCCTAAAAATGTCTTTGATAATCTTGTGCCACTGGAAGACTTTGCTTAAAGTTTCAATCAGTGCCAACAGGAGTTAAGGAAGCTGATTTATTAGCGTGATTTTTCACATATGTGTAATATTTAAAACCCTCTAAGCTCTGTAGAACATCTTTTGTTCATGCTTCCTTGAGAAAATATTATCTATTAAGGACTAAAAACATTTAACCTAAAAGTCAATTTTTCCTGGATCTTATCAAAAGTTGACAGATTGGTCAGAAACTTGAGAAACGTCTCCACCATTTTCACTCATTCTTTACACTGTTCATGTATCAGAGCGACTCCTCTGCAGAGCCAGGTCTATCACATCGCCCTATGAACTCCTCCAAAGCACAGCTGTGCTCCAGAAGCTTGACTGATGATAGGTGTTGAGAATCTGATTCATATTTGCAGTGATGGAGAGAAACCCCTTATCTAGCCAAATAATGAGATGGAACTGTTTCATTTGCTCCATGTAAGCAATGAAACAGATTTTCTAATTTTGGCATTTGATTCTCAAAGTAACTCATAAGAAATATTTGAAGAGTAGGCAGCATTTTTTTTTGAAAATTAAGATTGATAAGTTATTAAAGTATAAGATTTTAAAGAAATGAATATCATCACATGTTTGGGGGAATCTAGCTGGGATATTAACAAAACCATAGGTCAGGATAACTAACAACTACCTTATCTGAAAGGTAGCTTTTCTATACTAGGAATTAAAAGGAACAAAATGATTAAATCACCATAAAATTATGCTGATGAAACATGAAAATATTTAAGAGTCAGCATACTAACATATGAAAATATATTCAATACATTCCCATTTCATAGTGGTGATGTTGGAATAATAATTATTATTGTAGTCATGCAACAAAAATTTACTAAATATGTACTGTGTGCCAAGCACTATTTTAGGTGCTGGGGAAAAAAGAAAGAAAACAGATGAAAATCCGTGCCCTTGTGCCGATTACAATTTTCTAGGGAGGACAATTAACAAATATTTATGTAAAATATCATATAATGCCTATTGCATAGTGTTAATAAAAATAATTTTAAAGGGAAATGGAATAAAGAATGGTTAGGGTAAGGATTTTGATTTTATTGTATTTTGGTTTTCAGTTGCCAGAGAGGTTTTCTTCCAAAAGGAGAACATTTGAGCAAAGAAATGAAAGGGGCAACATAGAAAACTTAGGACAAAGTGCTCTAAGTAGAGGAAACTGCCAATTCATGGTGCCTGAGAAAAAACTGGGAGTACAAGAGCAAGGACCATGCGTGGGACCCAAGTTTTAAAAGTCAATTAGGTTTTGATATAGGACATAAGAACTTCTTAGAATGATTTTTAGTTAATTCATTTATTTTTTGCTGCTATTTATAGTGAATTCAATATTTTATCACATTTTGTTGACTGATAATTCACAATGTTCCTTTTTCTTATTTTCTTATAACTCACTAAACATTGCAACCAGTTTGGTTAAAATAACATCTTCCTCAATTGTTTTGTGTTATCTAAGCAGACACTGTCATTAAATAATTACAATTTTCTGTGTTCTCTTTTACCGTTTGCCATTATCATTTCTTATATTCTTGCCTAGTGCACTAACTCATTGTGCACCTTAGTGGTAATACTTCTAATATTCCATTAAGTGTGAAGCTTGCTGATGGTATGTTTTTGATGCTCCTTATCAAATCAAGACAACTCCTTCTCTTCCGAGGTTATTAAAAATTTTTAAGTATAGAATAGATTTTTAGTAGCATCAATTACTTCTTCAACACTAAAGTCTCACTGGTTATTTTTCCCCTTTTTACTCAATAACATGATTAGTGGCATTTGAATATTTCCTGGTATTTAACAATCTTTGTATTTTTCATGTTATATTTTTAATGTTTCTAGATTTTATTTCTCAGTATTTTATCAGAATTTTAGATATCACAATTATATGAATTATCTTTGTAATACTGAATTTTATTTTTCCTTTGTGCTAATATTATCCATTTTGGGTATTAAGAATATTGTACTATGGAGATTAAATTGGAGAGATTTCTAGGTTTCTGGATCAATTTGAATAACAGGAATTGTTAGGTTTAATTTTTAGTAAAAATCAATGGAAAACCATTAGTACTTAATATCTTTTGGAAGTAGGTATCTGACTTCTTCTCCACTGTTTTCTATGGTCATGGACCTATTGGTTCTTCAACTGCTTGAATAGATCTGGATATTGAAATGCAAGAATCGTGAGTGGGGTAGTGTTGAAGGGAAAGAATGCTCGAGCAAGTTACAGTTCATAATATTTCAAGATACAAAATAAAAGGACAACAGCCCTAGGAAAACCAAAGTAAGAATTGTTTGTAGAAAGTTGGATTTAATGTTCTAAACTTTATAAAACTAAAATAAATTGGGAGAGAGGAAAATAAATAATGGTCTAGGTCTTAATGTGGAGGAAGGAAGACGTCTAAACCATCCAGAGCTGAAGGAAGAAGTCCGAATGAAAAGAAATTCCCTACAGTTCAGAGACATTCAGCAATATCCTTATCAGAAATATCACTTATAATTAAAACATTTATAAAAGGTGACAATCCTGGAGGATTTTGGTTATAAAATGGTGGCAGAGTAAGTGAATTTAAGAAATGTGCATATAAGAATGAAAGCCTCTGTGTTGAATGATGAGCTGTGTGTTGAGTTCTGGTGGGGACTGAAATAATAGCAATGCAGGACATTGATGGGGTGAGACTTTATAGAATTTTAGGAATACTATGAAAATTAAGCAATAAATATTTATCAGCGTTCTCAAAGTGGTGGGGAGACAGGAGAAAGGTTTTGCAGGAACATAAAGAACTCTGATTCAATCTCTGGTGCATCACCTTAGAAAAAGGAGTGGAATGGATGTCTGATGAACTTGAGAATAGTCCTCCATCCCAGTGTGAAAACCACACAAAAGAGGAACACCTATAGCACACAGAGATCTGCAGTCCTAAGCAGTTTCACTAGGAACATTCATGGATATGTAAAATCACTGAGTGATTTTGATATCCACTGATTGGGTACATCCAACACTATAACATCTTGGTTTTTTTTAATTCACTGACCCCAATTACTTCATGCTAACTTTGCACCTACCTAATAGACATTATTATAATCTCAAATCAAGCATTCCAAACTTAATTGTTATTTATGATCTGTCCTGTTCACCCTATCCATTTCCCAGATGCCAAAAATAGCTCCAGTCCTTTCAGATTTCCTATCACAGACTCATTGTCTGACAGTGCTGTCCTGCCTTCACTTCCCTTCTTAACTTAATATCTTGGTCTGCATTTTTTCATTTAGGTAGAATTATCCATTGCCTCTGCAGGAAAACAAACTAACTAAAGCTATGACCAATAATTGCGTTACCATTTGTTCATTCAACTCATTTTTGGATTCCATTCAGGTTTTGGTATATAATACGATGTGTGTTTTGATTCTTCAAAATGCTGCCTCTGTGGATCAAAAGTGTGTTGACTAAATTACACATCAATGCTATTACCATAGATCAAATTATTGTCTTCAAAAACTGAGATATGCCTGTTTAAATCATAGACCTCAGTGATTTACTATCTTCAGTTGATATGGAAAGTATATAAGAATTTCATTGTTTTATGTAGTTTTTAAGAAAAATAATTTCCAATTACTATAATTTAATTTTCTTTCCATTAAATAATGATGTCTGATAAAGATCTACTATGGCTGTCATTGGTAGTGTTATCAAGATAAGAGACTTCAAAGAATGAAATATATTATTACTTGTGCTGAAGTAATCATAGTAAATTATCAAGTCAGATCTCACTTTAGTACTTCTAGGCTGCTGAATTGCATTCTAACTAAAAAGTTATTCTAGTTGATTTTAATCTTGCTCAGAGGCGTGAAAACTTTTGTTTTTCTGTACATCAGAGTCAGAGTTCCTGGAGTAAAATATGTTGAGCCAGCTCTAGTTCTGCATTTTTTTTGAATCATTTAACAGGCTTCACTTCATCCTTCTACATTAACTCAGAGCAAGACTTTTTTCAATTCATTCAAAAGCAAATGGAATAGTATTTATATAGAAGAACCCAGTTGGTTTTCTTTAAGGTAACTTAGCTTAAACTTTTAGAAAATATATTAAAAATTGTTGTGTTAATTCAATTCTTTCATAGTGAGCATGTTGGTAAATATTAAAACTTTAAAAGAAAAAAAGACTTTTAGTTCCAAATTGCGGTACAACTATCAAATAAAGCGGTTTTTTTTTTAATTTTATTTTATTGTTTCTCTTTTTGCTCTTTTTTTCTTCTAATTCCTACTCTTCATCTTTATATTTACCTTTGGTCTCTTTCATATCTGGTCTTCCTGAAATATCTAAATTTTTTAACATTATTTGCTTTGAAAAGTAATCATCTAAAGTCAATACTAAAAAAAATTACCAAATAACTCCCTCAAGCAAAATGAATAGGGCTGCTTGGTAGTATGTAAAATATCTATCCCTTTTTTTCCCTGTTTGAAAGGCACTGTATATACATCATTACAAATTTTCAAATAATATAAAATTTGTAATAGTTCAGAGGCCAAAGCAATGCATGTTTCTGCCATAACGTGTATGTGACTATTGTATTTATAGTAATTAAAAATTCAGATATGTTTATATTTCATTGACTTTTATCATGATATATATATATTTATAACAGTGTTCTATAATTTCTTCAGTATTTATTGGGTGCAATCTCTCTGATTAGGAATAAATATAGGTCCATGTAGTAATGATTTTTAAAATAACATAGAGAACAGCAGTAAGAATCTTCAGTTTTCTTTAGACACACAAGTGAGAAAGCTAAGTTCAGGAAGTCTGCAATATTAAGCATAGAATAGCTAAAATAACTTCAAAATATGGTTATATCATGGAGTACTTAAGAAAAAATATCACGTTTCTGTTTAAAAAGATATTTCTTATTTACTAGAACTTGGTTATTTTATGATTTTTTTTTCTGATTGGGAAAAAGCCTTTTTAAATAATTTCACTTGGTAGCTCTGATTCTTCCAGGATGACTGAAGGTTTTCTCACATCTTCTTACTTGATCTTTTGCACTTGGGGACAACAGAAATCTTCTCTTTTCCTCTTTTGAGACCTCGATTAGTTTTCTGATCCATCACCCCTTGTATGGGAAGCCTCATTTATTTGGAATCCTAAGGTTGACCTACTCCAGCTCAGTGTTCTAATGGCAATGTCATTGTTTAGTTGTATTTTAGACAGGACTGTATCCTCTATTTGGCAGAAAAAGTTCACACCTAACATTTCATCAACAGTTGAGTCTGTTATTCTCTACTATAAACATTATGTATATTATAAATAACTGAAGAGACATCACTATTTCTATTTAGAGAATTGTTATGTCATTTAATATTTAGTCCATCTTTAAATACAAGAGACTCAAATACTGAATTTACCTTTGGGATGAAATAAATGATCTTTTGAGTAAAAACAGTAAAGTAATCTTAACCTTTTGAGTTCTTCCTTTTACTGACTTGATTTTTGGACTTTAGAACTTTCCAGTTTTTGGAGATGTGAGAGTATTGATTGATGAAATTCTGCATTGGATGCAAATAATACACAAATTTTATAAATAAATAATAAGGAAAGAAAGACTTGTATTTCAGGTAAATGCTTTGGGGTGAATAGGTTTGAGAGAGATAATGATCCTTTTCACATATCAATTCTTAGAACTATTCAGTTGATAAAATTAGTCATTAGCATTGTATCAAGCCATGAATTAAACTTCAATGTCAAATTATAATATTTTGTAACTTAATATAATTCCCTAGTCTGATAATACTGTTGATTGGATATTCATCCTATTATTATTAGACAGGAGTTATTCAGATTTTAAGTTTTCTAGAACTTAGTCCAATGATTTTCATGATAAATATGTAAGAACATTGAGGTGAATGTTTAACTTTTAGAAATTTCTGAATGCTTTTAAATTATCACTTCTTAAGCACTAAAATTTGAAATATGGACAAATCAAAACTACCTACCTTGTTGTAAATCACTATATCATTGATGAGTGAGACAAGGGAGTACTAAATTAGACTTAAGGTTTAGTCCATATTGTGGACAGCTGTCACTCCTGTGTGTAATAACTGAGAATTTCTTCTCTGAGAATCCTTTCAGATCTTTTCATTGTGGATGGATCTAAAAATATGAAGGATTAAGTGTCCGAAATATGAGTACCTAGTTTGCATGTAGTATATAAACAATATGCAAAACAGTTTTCATTTTCAATTCATACTTGTGATGGATCTATCAGTAATTGGAATAGGATTAAAATTTAGATACACATTTAAAAATGCTAATTATATTCTTGTGTAACTGCATAACAACATCAGGAAACAGCTGCTTCACAAGAAAAAAATGCTGGCTTTAACTTATAGCAAGGAGAGTTTCAGCAGTTTTGTAAAACTTTGGAACATCCCAGTGCAATTTTTGATGATTCATATGAGGCTTAGAAATTCTATCCATGAAATTGTTTAAGGCACTTGAGGTTCATCTTACAAAAATAAGACAGAGGGCATGATACTGCCATCAACACCAAGCACATAGACGAATCACCCCCTGCGACAAATGCAGATGTCCATAAAAAGTACAGGCACAGTAAACCAACCTGCATGATTTGATTCTAAAGTGATAAGTACTAGAAAAATAGGAGTGTCAATAAGAGCTTGATGGTGCTGAAGATTAAATCTACCTTGTGTATCTTTCCCTTTATGAATGCCCATCCTACTTACCTGGTAACAATGAATGTTCATCCTCGACAGATTGACTTCCATTTTTCTTGTACAATGTTTAGGGTTGGATTTGAAATTTAGTTTGCATAGTGTTGAGTAAGTTAGTGAATAATTAATACGAACACGTTCTCTTCATTGGATGTCCAGGGCATGTATCCTATGTTGGCATCATGTTTAGCTACAGTTAAACAAACGGATGATAAACAACAACCAATGCTGCTAACTAGCTTACTATTTGAAAAAAAAATTAGTGCAGTGTTCATACTTTGTTATTATTTTGTGCATTTCTGAGAAATGCTTGCATATCCACAACCTCCTGATGATGAAATAACTTCTTTATCACTAAAGGATCTGACAGATTTATGTGCATATTTTTTCTCAAAAAGAAATTGTGGGCTCATTCAAGAACCCCCATGGAATTAATGATAGTAGTTAATATTTATTGCTGGATGTTTTGGTGGGTTTTACTATTTAATTTCAGTATTGTAGTACCTGATGAGAACACAGACTAAAACATTTCTATAAAATAAATATATACTATAACATTTGCAAGTTTCTTTTATTTACATAGAGGTCATAGTTTTTAAGTTTGAACTGAATTTCCAGTAGTTTTATAACAATTATTTTCATAATTTATTCTGGAAAGTCAAATTAACTATGCCAAGAGATCAGGATCAACACATTTATCAAAAAAGTACTTGTGGAACACCTATACTTTAGAAGACAGATTAAATTTATATTATAGGTACTATACATAAAGTCTAGATATATAGATAGATAGATAAATAGATCACTTGCTATGGTCTAAAAAAATATTGTAAGATAAAAGTGCTTTACATGTTACCATCCTCTATTTGGTATCCATAGCCTCATTTTGTCTATTTTACTAATGAAAATTAACATTTCTCTAGTTACTTTTAGACATATATATATAAACAGATCCCCAACATTTATTTTAGATGGAAATTTACTTAGTATTTATCAGTGATTTTTCCTATATTCCTTTGAGAATATCAAGTGTTTTATTAATAGTATGTATACTGGTGTGAAGTCATCACATTAACTTAAATTTCTCTTTGTATTTAGAGTCATTTCAAGTTCTTGAGTAATATAAATATATCTTAGAAATACAATCTCTACTTTATACATTATAGAAAGAAAAAGAGTATTTCTAGCTGAATTTCATTATATACAACGGGGTGGGAGAGAGAAATTCCATACCAGGAACTATGGACATTCAAGAACAGAACCCTCTTCTCCATGTGTTTGACAGGAGAGAAGAGTGAATCATGTGATAACCTTAAGAAGTAGAAAAAGGGTAATTGAACACCCATTCTATGCCTTTCCAAAGTCACCAGTGCCAGATGCAGGATGTATGCAGCTATCCCTCTGCTTTCCTCAAAAGGAAAATCTGTTTTATAGCCAATGTAGTATCGAATTATAAATAAAACCAGATTTTTTTACAAGGCAAGAGGGGAAATTTTTGATAGAGCTCTTGATCTGGCATTCAATAATCTGTTCATGACATTTTTTTTCTCATTTTTATCTTCAGAAAAAGAAACACAAGAGTACTTAAAAAAAAAACAAAAACAAAAAATACAATCCAATTCCTATGTCAAAGGCAGACAAGTTTAGATATGTAGATTTAATTATTCAGTAAATTTTTTAATAGTATAATCATCTAATGTAAAAATTGCATTTAGATTTAAATATTGCTTTCTATTTAAGACTTTAAAATTAAAATTAAATTGTCTCTTAGATCTATGCCTTATTTCACAAACATTTGTTGACAATCTTCTATACAACACAAGCATTTTCAAGGTTTTTGTTTTTTGATTATTCAATTTGTTTGCTATTCATTTTGTTTCTACAGAAAAAGATAAACCCTAAATTGACAAAGGTATGAATTTGATATGTACAAAGATTTCTTTGACAGGACAGGTAGTAATTTTAATTTGTTAATCAAACATATATTGAACAGCTCTTGAGTATGAGATATTGTTCAATGTGAACCATGTAGACAAAGCCTGTGCCCTCATCATCTCCCACCCACCCTCTTCCTTTCTCTGGGAGGTTGTTAGTTTTACTACCTATTACTTATGTAACAATTACACGTCTAAAACTATTTGGACTAGATGAATATTAGTGATAAATTTTTATTGCAAGTATATCTTGTATTCATTCAAATATACACACATGAATATAATTGTACATATACAAACATATGTGTATAAATATAACTGTATATGTTTTTTAAAATTTTTTGTTTTTTAAAGGAAATTTGCAGGCAGGAATGAAGGTGAGTAGGTTTGCAGGCAAGGAGAGGAGAAAGTTGAATTTTCTTTATTTTTATTTAGTTGTTCGCATTGGTTGTTCCCCCCAGACCTGGGACATGCAAACCAGGGTCCTTGGGGTATATACATGGACTGTGCTCCTTTGGAGGAGGCTGACCTAACCACTATTCCACTTGGGCCCACCCTTATGTGTGTGTGTGTATATATATGTATATATATATATATATATATATATATATATATATATTTGAAGCTTAAGGGGAGGTTTAGTCCTCTGGAGCAATATTAAATGACTGATTTCATAACTTTTTCATAGAATGGATGTATATCTTTTTACTAAAGCTTGATTAAGTTTGAGTCTCAATTTAGATTATACAGAGAACTCTCTTCAATTACAATTCACTAGAAGGTCTATCACTTTAGGTTATGTAATAAAGTGATAATGTATATAAGAAAGAAGTCAGGCCAGGTTTACCCTAGTACCAAGGCAGTAAGCTGGCTTTTGGGAAGTAGAACAGGTAAAGCTAAGGATCTGTGTTAACCACCTGGGATCTGGAGAGCAACCAAATAAAAAGAATGAAATAAAAGTCCTTCCTTCCCTCCTTCCCTCTTTCCTCCTTTTCTTCTCTTCCTCCTCAAGCTTTCTCTCTTTGAAAAAAAGAGAGAAGTTCAGCCTAATCATGAAAGGTATTATGAATGAGAAAAGGATAGATCCTGAATTGTCATACTTTCTCTGGGAGATTTTTTTTTTTTTTCCATAGCCCTTGACAAGCATTAGAAACAATTTGACTTACTATCGGTGATTTTAAAATTTCCTTAGGGAAAATGGCTTGCCATCTAAGAGGTAGAATTTGAGACTGACACTGCTAGTCCATATGTAAAAATAAAACAACCCATTACAAGAGAAGCTGTTGCTGATTATTAACAAATAAGCATTCCTGTGGTTCATTTGAAGGCAAATCTGTAGTAGTCAGCAAAGGATACATGTGACCACATCTAAAGCCTGGAATTTTCAAGTTCCTGTGTGCAATGAGAAGCTGAGTGCCACAGAAATGCAGATGAAGAGAAGATGCCGGTGACTGTTTCCTTTCCATCTGGCACTTTACAGCAGCTAGACTCAAAATTATTCTTAAAGGAAAATGAATGATGAAAAATACACTAACAGTCTTGTATTATTTGGTCTGAATAATCTAAGCCAAATCATTGTTTAGAAATAATTTAAATACTGAATAAAACAGAGTTCACACATAAATAAATACACTCGAGTGAAACCTCTCATTCTCAAGAAATCATAAACTAATTTGACATGGTGGGAAGCAAAAACTTACGGATATCAGTCCCAAGCATGAGGTTAACATGTGTCTTATCATTTTCACCCTAAAATATGTATTTCATCATTATAAAATATTTAATAGTATCTCACTTTCCTAATTCATTTTTATCTTCAGACTATGTCTCCAATGAACGTATTTTATGTTTAACTTTTATTTTTGCTTATATTCTTCCTCTGGCACTGGAATATAATCTCCACAAGAGCAAGGATTTTGAAATGTTTTTTTCCATTTGCAATCCCTGACTCACAGAGTCAGGCACTCAACATAGTGAGTTAAATAATAATGAATCTGTTAAAGAAATAATGAATTAATTTCCTTTAATTAAAATTTAATACAAGGGATATTCTAGATTCATTGCCGGGGGCGGGGGGGGACACATTTGAGTCCTAAGAAGTTTGTTATTTATTCTTTTTTTCCCCCTCCAGATGTTTGAGAAATATAACATTTCTTTTTAAGGCATTTTTTATTCAATTTAATTTCTTGAGAAATTTGTGCATATATGTTATATATATGCATACATTGTATCACATATACCTTTTTAACACGTAATTTTCCCCTTTTCCTGTTTAGTTTATTTCAACCCTAAACCTTGTTTTTTTCTACTTGATCCTCTCTTCCACTACATGCTAATATACTAAGGAAATCCACAATATTAATATTTCTAATTTAAAACACATGGTAATTTATATGTAGAAGAAACATGTAAATATCATTATACTTCATGTATTTTTAAGTATTAATTTTAAATGAATTTGCTGAAAAAAAAAGCTTTATTATATCCTTAGGGATATATACATATTTGTGCTAAATTAAGAATAATTCAAAAATGGAATTACAGACTTTTTATCATACAGAAATCACAAAATTGGGTGGGTTGTGGAAACAGCTGTTTTTCAAATTTGTTTCAAAGCATTTTCTCATAGCAATGTTACTAAGAATAGCAGTTAGATTTATAGGTAAAGTGAAAAATCTTTTGAATCAAGATATAATTGAGATAGTTCACTTTCCTACTAATACTTTAAGACAAAACTTATCTAATAGAATCAGTCTACGTCTTATATATATACACAAATACTAATGGGGTGTCCGTCTCTTAACCCTTTAGTCATGGAACTCCACACGCCACTTGTTTCTCACTACCACCATCTGTTGGTAAGCGAGACTGATGATCTCCATCCCAGAGCTCAAGGGTTAAGGATTTAAGAATTTACTCTATAGTCCATTTAATCTCAGGGTATATCTTAGTTTTATTCTGAATATTTGACCTCCATGCGCTTCTATCTGCATTTTTTTTCACGAATGGAATGCAATTCCATGCACTCCAAGGGCAGAGATCTCAGGTTTTGTATCCCAGGTTATTATCCCTGATCAGTGTGTGTAACTAGATTTCCTATTGTTTTCTTGTTGCTACCAACTGTTATTTATGCTTCGTGTTTCTCTTATTCATGAATAATTCTGGTAGTGATATCCTTCATTATTCTTTATCTTTTCTCCTAAGTGCAAAAAGAAACATTGGTCTCCAAAATACTGAAAATCACTTTGGAGAAAGGCATTTCTTTTTCAACATGAATATCACTAAATGAAAGACTAAATTTCACTTACTTTTAGATTACCCTAGAAATTACTTTGTAAAAATTTTGGTGAGATCAATAGAAAGGGAATATATTGAGATGAAAATGGTGAAAGAGTCATGATTTTCCTCTTAGTTCCTCCACTACAAGCCCATCATTCTAAAAAAGGAAGGCACTGATGTTGGGATACTATGAGGGTAATGAAAAGAGAAAGGTCAAGGTATCACCATGTATTAGGGGTACAGGAAAGAGGAGTAGAAAATTTCATGCAACACTATGTAGTTTTTGAGACTTTCAAGACTGGACACTTGAAAGTGTAAATTTGCATTTCAACATTTACGTTTTCAAGTATCAGATTTTCTTGAGGAGAGCAGAATTGATTCCCATTAATCCAAATAATTTATTCTGAAAGCACATAAGGACCACATCAAGATGGAAGAGGAGTCATGATCCTAGCCATTATTTTCAAACTTCTGTCTCATTGCATTTTCTCTGATAGGGAAAGCAACCATATCTATTATGCCTTCCACCAGGATCTACTGAGAAACCTATACTGTTGGAAAAAATATAAGTCCTAGGTAAAATCCCAAAATGTAGTATGTGTACCTTTTTTAAATTCTCAATATGAATCTCTGTGTATTATATATATACTTCTAGCCTACATTCCTCCTTTAGCTATCATTTATGAGCTCAGAAAGAACAGAATGCCATCCTTAGAGACTCTCATGGAAATATCTGTCACTATTAGTATAGTGAAAATCGGTATAACATCTTCCAACTTTAGAACCTAGAGCTAAATTCATTTTTTGTCTCTTAATATCTTTATTTTTCTCATCAACTCAGTTTTGAAGACAGGTATAAAGAAAGATTGATAGCTATCAATAAAAACAGGCAATTTTTGTTCTCTGTAGCTTGCATTTGTTATAGCAGTCAGGCAGAAAATGAACTACTTTTCTTAAATTCAAAATGAATATGTGACAAGATTATATGAGATTTTAAAATATGCATAATGGTGGTCTGTTTATTATTGCAGTTCACAAATAATTATAAAGAGCTGTTGTAATATCTACTAGAAATTCTCATGTTAAAACTAACATAAAGAACTCATTTTTGCCTTTAAAAATGTTTCTTATAGGGGAATAAAATCTTAATACTGAAAGTAAATATTTACTTTTAATAATATATGCATAAAATTATGTATTGATTTAAACATACATGTATACTAAATAACCATTTGTTAAACAGATTAGATTATTCATACATAATTCAATGTAATACGTGTAGGTGTTGTGTTTACATATATTTCACTAAAAATAATTTTAATGTTACATACTGTTAGAATCATAAAGATTTCAAAAGAATTTCTTGACTCATTAGGCTATTTAGCAGCACAGACATTATACCCAGAGCCCAATTCATCTAGAATAATGATGATAATAATAATAATAATTATTATTATTATGAAAAATCCTGGTTATTTGATATAGTATCCCTATATGAAAGATACAATTATTGTATTGTTTATACATGATAAATATACCTACGACACAGATAAGTTAGATAACTTTCTCAGGTCACAGAGAATAAGTGACTTTGTTGGAATTAGAACAACGCATTTTGAGTTCCAGAATCAGCCTCCGTAACCAAGTTGCTACAGAATCACTTATAATTACATATTTATTCTTTCCCCTACCATGCTATAGATTTTATTATATCCTCCTTCACCTTTATTTTTATTTTTTAGCTCCCAGTTTGAGTACAAGTGTATTACTTGATTAAATGATTCATTTTGAATTTTGTAAGCCTATTTGGTTAAGATCCTATTAGGCTGCACAGTAATTGATTTTTTTTTTAATATATTAGTATTTAAGTTAATCGTATGCCTTTCCTACATGAAAATGATTGTCTCCTTCAATCACGGAAACAATTTAGAATATTACTGTGTAATGAGTTGTATCCCTGTATATTATTGTTTTACTTTTCTCATCTTTAGTCCTTCTCTCCCTCAATCTTTCATCTCCTAGCCAATAGTTGATATATGTAATCAAGTTTATTAAATAGATGCAGTCATTCAATGGAAGGAAATAAGCAATAAGTTAAAAATAAAAATTGTTGACATCTGAATAATTTATTTAATAATTTGATAATAGTTTTGAGTGTTTGCTATATACCAGGAAACCTATTAGATAATAAAGCTAGAGTGAGAAGCAAAAATATTCATAATTCACACAGAAATTGAGAAATCTAATGGGAAAAAGTCAGCAAATAGTTAAAGAAAATGATCCTGGCAGATACAGGTGCCAGGTACCAAATAAGCCAAAAGTCATAGACAAAGTGCCAATCATAAGATTTTTTTTTAAAATGTCTCTAACAGTTTCCTTGTTGATTCTTTTCTTTGAATGAAGTTTAGTGTTTGGAGGAAAAAAATATCCCATTGAAAATGTAATTTGTTGCTCCGACTTGGCAGTCCAAACATTCTAGTACTGCTTCAGCTTTAATTCTTTACTAAAATGATAAAATGTAGTTCACCTACAAAGTAGCATTCTCAGCACAGATCCAGATCTATCAGTCATTGACATGACACTGTCTTTAAAAAAACACTCAGTGATTGGTTTGGCTCAATGTCAGAACAGAAAGATTTTCAAAACCACAGTTCTGCCAAGTTTGTCAACGTAAGCTCACACTGTCTTTTTTCCTGTGGTACTTAGACTCACAGCTATGCATTAAGCAATTTGCTTAGATAATCCTTTTATGAGTAGCTGCTACTCAAGAGGCACAGAGAAATCACCACTAGAGGTGAAAGGTTAATTCTGGAAAAAGTAAACCAGATAAGTCACAAATACAAGTGAAAGGTGTAATTAAAGTTCTCCTTAATTGTGTTCTTTATTCCACTCTCCCTGTTTCATATGAATGTGTTTACAAGGATCCTGACTACTTTGGAAGTTGACAAGAATTATGCTTTTCAGGATAGTCAAAACTCAAAGGAAGGACTGGTATATAATATCAAAATAATTGATTTTGGTTCCTTCAGTTTGATAAAACTGATAAAACGTACAATCATATTAATATTTAAAGTATTTGAATTTTAAAATGTTGACTTTGGAGCAATCATGGACTATTTTGACTGCAAAACTTTTGAGATATTGACCTTGTGTAGGCCTATCTACATAAATAGGAAATGACTCCAAAATCCTCTTTTTTTATCAATGTCCTCTCTATTTTGTAATTCTTAGTGGAACATATTTTTTAAATTATCACTGTAACCTAACCTTCTTTGGAAACATTTCAGTACACAAGCCTTCTTATTCAAAATAATAGTCATAATTTTTTATCATAGTACTCAAAAATTAAGACAGATTTTGTCTCAAGTAAAACTCAGTTTGTCTCTCTAAGATGCTAGCAGAAACTATTAAAGGAGGGAAAATACCTACTTTTATGTTTTCCTCTCATTGTCATACAGTTTACTTGGGAAGCAAATGTGTGGAAGGAGCCTTGGACTTGAAATTAGAAATTTGGTGGTCCCAGATTTCCCTCTCCAGAGTTATTTAAGCTTAAGAATGTTTCTTAACTTTTCTGTGTTTTCAATTCTTCCCACTATTTTTGTGAAACCTGAAATCATTATGGAATCATGTTTATTAAACAGTGTTACAAAACTAACTCATGCTATTTGTATTAGTAAAATATAAGTAAGGTTGGGACAAAATGGGAGTTATAAACTTTCCTCCTCTTGCATAACAATTGTTATTGTCAGAGATGCATTACTTCACTATCTTCAATCATATGGCTGGGAAACTGTTCTAAAACTCTAACTCACAAGCTGCTACAAAACCCATTGAATGTGAAACAACTAAAACATCTTCAACAATTGATATATAAGTGTATTGAACTTTGATAAGCCTGAAGGCACTTTATTTCTTTATGAAATGATAAGAAAGCAGGTATATTTTAGTTTGAAAGGCCATGAAAAGGAAATTTTATAATTCATATGTATTTTTGCCATGCAAATAATGTTTGCAATAAGTGAGTATATATTACAAAGTATTAAGATGAAAACATTTTTCACGGTTTTTCCTCTTGAAAAGCAATACCAATGATGCATGTATTTATTTTGAAAAGAGATCCTTAGGGGACTCTTATTTTTTCATTGCTTTCCTATGTTTTAAGAAGTCTACTTAAATATCCTTCATATGTCTCCCCTTAAATGACCCTGAAAAAAGTACATGATATTACTAATACTTAATATTTAATAATCTTAGTTTAAGAAATGAAAAGTATAGTTCTTGTGGTGATTTATTTTTTATGTTTTAAGAAAAGGTGTAGGCAAGAATGAAGTCATAGTAGACAAGCAGGCAGAAAGAGAGAGAGGAGGAAGAATCCACCCCATTTTCATTTAGTTGTTCACACTGGTTGCTCCCCTCGGGCCTGGGTGCAAACCCAGGGATATGTGGCCTGTGTCTTTTAGTGGTGATTGACTTAGCCTCTACTCCACCAGGGTATGCTGTGATTTTGTCTTCAAGATCAAAAACATGGTCGTAGAATACAACAAGGTTGTATTGTTTCCAAGAAAATGGAAATTTTGTCCAAAAGTGACATTTGTTTCTAACCCAAATTGATGTTGACTTTTTAAAATATCTCATAACAAGTATTTGAGAAACTCATTGTCCCTGTGAAATTCATTACTACTTTGTATTTTTAAGAACTGGAAACTCTTTCCTGAATATATATTTTACTCTTTTAAAATCACAAGGGAAATGTCCAAGTCAGTTTCAAATTTAAGCTAAAATTACATCAAAATTAGATTTGAAATTATTTAAGTAAAAAGCAGCAGATTTGAGTTAAGGCAGACAAACCTAACGATGATTCAGTGGTGGAGAAACAATCAGGGCTACAAGAGCAACCTAAATGGGGAAAACTATTGTTTTATGTAAGAGTTATATTCTAGATTCAGTTTTTAAAGTAAAAGTTTGGTATATCCAGTTATGCAACTCAATGAAGTGTGTCAGAGAGACCTTAACTAATCACCATTCTTCCGCAAAATATGTGCTATTACTGTTTCCAAATCTGAATGTTTTTCATTCTCAAAATGTGTTAGTGAATTAAATAAATTATATATTGTATACTAACAATGTATGCAATGTATATCAAAATTTCCTGCACTTTTTCCAAAAGGGCATCAAAAAACCCAAACTAACAGTCTTCTCATTAGTATCTATTAGGATTTTTCAACTACAGGTAAAATTAGCTATGAAAAATTTCAGGTTATAAACCCAAAATACAATTCTGAAAGCATAGGGGGTAAGATAGTGACTACCAAACAATTCAAGTTCCTTATTCTGATTAAGTCATCAGTTTTGACTTGAGCAAATTACTTCTCTCTATATACTTTCTTCTCTGTGATAGGAAATGGCTGAATTAAGGTGTTCCCCAGTTCCTTAAATTACTGAGAGCTCATGATATAGTAGCTTCTGCTCCCCAATCAAAACTGAGAAGATTTTAGTTCTAGTAATACACTAGAAATTCAGAAATAAGATACAAATTGGAAAGAAATCTATTTTTTTTCTTGCTGTTCTTTGAAATAATAAAAATTAAAGACACAACCCAACATAAAATTTAAAGAAAATCTGTTAAGGAACATAAGTTATTTGGAAGGCTAAAATTACATTTGGTAGATAAAGTAATTTGCAAGCCTGTCTGCTTTATCAGCACACGATAATCAGCAGCCAATTAACTTCCTAGATGTTCTTATAGGTCTCAATCGATAACAGCTAATTGCTCTATTTTCCAATTAATGATTCTCCAATTTTGACCCAAATAAAACTTCAAAAAGAAGTAAAAATGAAAATGATCATATCAGAAACATAAGCATAATTGTTTCATAAGAAGATAATTTGTAGATAAAACTTCTGTTTATCTAAAGGAAAATTGATTAGTCAGTCTGTATTCAACTAGCACAACATTTAATTTTTTTTAAAGTGCTAATTTTTTTCCCCTGAATTTGGAGGAAGAAGCCTATTATGATGAATGATGACTTTCTCTCTTTACTCTGAGATTTCTCAGTTAAAAGAGAGAAACACAATGATATAATCCAGAACCCAGTCAGTTTAGATTACATTCTTTGTACAGAGTTTAAAAAATAGATCCTATATGTCCAAAGGGCACACAGATAACTGCTGAGTAACTCAAATATAAACAGGAAAGAAATTTGATAGAAAACCTTGGTGGTGGTCCATATCAGCTCTAATGACTGCCAATCCTCATGAAAAGTCGGAGTTCATAGGATGGGAGGACAAACGGAAAGACAAAGCAGGATGAGTCTTCTACTTTATAATCTGAAACCTTGACCCTCTTTCAAATTGGACCTCTCCCCATGAAACTGCCAGAGGTGATGGATGAATGAGTATTTTATATGGTGGGAGAGATTTAAAGAGTCACTTCTCCAATCATTTTACCTGTGTTGAAGATCATCATTACAGAGGGAGTCATCCTCTCTCTACTAAGGAAAGAATGTAAGGCATCCTAACAGCACAGCTTTGAATTACTGGGGCCAGTTTCAGTAAACATTATTTAGTATCATTTAGAATGCGTGTTCTACGTATGTTCTGTATGTATACTTGCCCTTTAAACATGAGCCTATTGTATTCTGCATGTATATTTCTGTGTGTTATCATCACTATTAAGTCAAGGAATCTGTGATTCTACATCTGAAGAGAATTTTTTTTTTTTTATGTAGATTGTTAAAATCTCTAATAATTTTTTTAGACAGGTTAAGTCTGGTGAATAAACCCATGTGTTTTATGTTTAACAGATTAGTTTACTCTGCCCAACCTCACTGGCTGTTACTTCAGTTTAGTCATTGACTTCTTAAACTACTTCAGGGTTACTCTAAATTATTACTGATAGTGTCCTTTATGATTAGTTAGTGCAAAACAATAAAAATTCAGCTTGGTTTCTACTAAAACTTTGTAAATTAAAAATTGGTTTAAACCAGAAATTTCTACTGAAGAGTTCTTATTGGGGTTTGATGAAAATTACTATTCATTATTTCATTGAATTAACATTGGTTTATAACATTATATAGATCTCAGGTGTACATCATTATAAATCAACAGATGTAAGTACTATATCAAGTGTTCATATTTATGGGGATCTCTAAAATGTATCCTCAATTTCATAGAATATGTAGCAGATTAAATACACTGTGTACAATGAAGGTATTAATTTTATACAGATTTCCCTGCTAAGTGCTTCCAGAATTTTCCACCAAGATAAAATCCATCTATGTTGATTAGACCTTTAGAATTAAAATGAAAAGTTGGGCAAAATCTCCGAATTCCCCTCCTTACAAATACATAAGAGAGATTAGCAGAGAAAGGAAAGCTTGGTGTCCCTTTAATATATTATCAATCACTACTTCAAGATCTTTTTTTAAATCTTATAAATAACTCTTATCAATAATAAACATGACATCATGGGTGCTCCTTTCTAAGGAATCACAAGGGAAGTCAATCTTGGTACCAATAAAATCTGTGTCACTTCTTAGTAACTGGAATTACTAGTATATTTTTAACTTAATTTTTGGTCAATGTTGTATCATTCTTTTCATAGTTTCTAGGAGGCTGAGAGTAGTAACTGGGATAAATTATATAACTGTGTAGTATGTTTTGTTATATATTTCACTATACTGATATTAAATGAATATTTTGAGATGAAGGAAAAATAGAGATCATATTACATGTTTTTTAGTAAGCTTTCTCAATCTGGTTATAGAACAAGGTGATAGGGTCATGTGTTGGGAGAAGAGAAAGTAGAGAATGAAAATTTCAGTATGAAAAATAAGATTGATCTGTTCTGAGACAACAGAAAGGCAGGACAGCATCACTTTCTCATTAAGAAGTTGTTCTACCTAGTACCACTGCCAGACTGAGATCAGGATGAATGAGAGATGAACCTAGTCATTCTAAACTCCAATATAAACTTCAGAAAAAATTGCCTTCCTTTTAAAATACCTATTTGTAGTTCAGTTAATGTGGCACTTTATTCTTTCACATATTCATTACAAGTTGCAGCTTTTTAAATGTGTTATTGGCCTCCCTCATCTGACAAGGATGATGCCTATTTTATTCCTTTTTTCACCACTTTATTCTCAGTGAATAGTGTCTAGCAAATCATTTGAAATACATATGTTAAGTACATGACGGAGTTGTCTTTTTATATACTGACGTACCAATGATAAGAGCTCAAAGGCAGAAAATGAAGTTATTCCAATTTTAGTACTATTATGGGCAGAGTTTCAAGAAGAAAATGGGTGTATCCTGGTGGCTCAGGTGCTGAGTCCCTGCTGGAGGCGGGCATGGGGGAGTGAGGGGATGTAGGTGAGGAAGACAAGTAAAATAAATAGATTAAATGCTTCACCCTCTTCCTTTCTTTCTTAACATGCTTTTGCCTCTGCATCCTTCTGTACCCTCAGTAAAAAAAGAAATAAGAATTCAGAGAATGACTTTACTGAGGCATCTATTTCTTCATCCTTTCATGCTTATAGTAGGGACACTTAGTCAGTTTGGTCTCCTTAAACAAAGGTATCATGGACTTACTGACTTAAACAATGAACATTTATATCTCATAGCTCTAGAGACTGAGATAATCAAGGTCAAGACTCGAGTCAATGCAGTGGCTGCATTTCTGGCTTGCAGACAAGTGTACTCTCACATTGCAGAGAGAAGAGGAAGTAAGCTCTCCTGTGTCTTTTCCCTTCCTTTTAGGGTAGTAATCTTGTTCATTAGAACTCCACCCTCCTGTCCTAATTACCTACCAATGCCTCCTAATAGACTTGCATTGAAGATTAGGATTTTAAGATAAGAGTTTTGAGGGTACCCAACCATTCATTCTAAAACAGACCTAGAATAACTTGTAAAATGTAACAGACAATAGTAGTTCCTTTGAATAAAGATGTGTTATTGAAGTAGTCTCAATTTTTACTTGACTTTGGAGGTGAATTGCACAGATGCTTGCAATTGAACGAGACATGTTTTTTAGGTAAACTTAACGTTGGTGAACACAGTCTAAGAGAACAAAATAAAACTGTTAGAAAACAAAAATGAGACTTTATACATTTTTCATTTTGGTTGTTCCCCCCTACGCCAACCCCCGGTCCACACTCCCAGGCCCTGGTCTCAAACACAGGTCCTTGGGTTGTATGTGAACTATATCCAGTGACCTTATTTGCTAGGTTACTAGGCACGACACAATTTTTTTTATGTTTGAAAATACGTGAAGTAGTAACCAGAGTAATTTTTAATGGACATTTGAAATCAACTAAAAGGAGCAAATGGTCCAACACCCTGATGTTTCTTTTGAAAGGTTGTTCAAGAAAAAAAAGAAAATGAATAAACCCAGAATTATTTGAGTTCACATGGAAGTTGAGAACAAAAGGTTTTGAATCTGTCACTGTTATTCTGAGCCACTATATACAAGTTTTAAATTATTAGAGGCTGCTAATAGCAAAAATATTGATTCATTTGTGGTACAGATAGAGAAAGTCTGGTTTAATATTCTAGTTAATTGTTGTATCATCTTTACCCAAAGAGCCAATTGACTAGAAAAGCAGATATATCTTTGCTTTAAAAAGAGCCTTTAAAGTTGAATGCTTCTTAGCAGACGTTGGTAATAACTGACAAACCGAGGCTGGGATCTGTGGACAGACAGGATAGTATCCATACCCTGAAGGAAGAACATTGCAGTTTGGTATCAGCACCACAATGTTTCTGCTTCATTTTTATTTTCTGCATATGGTAATCAAGAGTTCCATTAAAGTAAAGAATGAAGTGTGGTAGTCTGCTGCTTATTATGCACTGGGATCATTGCTATTTGCTTTTTCAGTAATGGTGATTTCTTTTCTGTTGAGAATTATAGACTTTTCCAAGGAAATTCTTACCTTGACAGGATTCAGAAATTACAGTACCTTCAGGCAACATTTAATGGGGATACAAACAAGTGAGGTTCTTACTGACAAGAAGAATGATTGATAAGTGTATGCTGAGAAAATCTTGAAAACATTAGGAAACCCAAGAAAACTATTTAGTGGAGTCAGCTCTATGCAAATGAGTGTCTATATTTGCATATTGCCTTTTCCTGCTTCAAACATTAAGAGGCCCCAGGTGGTACTGAAAGAAGAGTGCAGTTTGTTTTGGGATTCTGTAACAATTTGTGTCTTTTGCTCATTCACCAGCTGTGTTAAACATGACCAGTGATGGCTGGTGAGAACTTCTCATTGACCAAAAAGTTCTTTGTTAAAATTTGGCTTCTAACAGTCAGGTAAGTAGATTGTACCTGGTGAGCTAGGAAAACCTTGACTTAGATCTTAAACCCAGGATTTCATTCTTAGAAAACATCTGGTTTCTTATCTCTCTGGAATATCTGAGCAGTTATGAAGGAAGTTGTATAATTAAGGAGAATCAAAGAACTGGGGAAACAGGAAGATCACAATAACAAATTATTACAATGTCATCTTTTCTAAATATTAAGATAAACATAGATTGAAAGCTTTCCTGCTTATTTTACCTGCTTATTTTATTTCAGAAAATTGGGAGCATAAGACTAACCAGGGACTGTTGCCTAATGTATAGAGCCAAAAGGAAAATGAGAATCCGAAGCTCTTTGTTCAAAATACAGTTAAAGGGAATAACTTATGAAAGAATTCACTGCATGCTATTTTAGGAGATATAAAACATTATAGAAGTAGCACATGAATAATAACTTAAAATTTGCAAGTAATTTGGTGTTATAATTTTATAGAATATAGTAACACTTTTTGATATAATATTTATATGATATTATAATATGATATGATATGATTCATCATGAGATTTTTCTGGCTCATTTTTCCTACAGATTTATCTATTAAGTCATCAAAATTTACTATTTTAATAATTTTGCTTTCAAATGACAGAAATCAATGCTAGTTACTTGAATGTCAATTGAAAGTCTAATTTGTAAATACTTTCATCATTTTTTATTTAAAAGTAAGATTCTGATAATATAGCATTCTGAAGCTAGTAAGATGTTAGACTGATAATATTGGGATACTTTCTTGACAAATTACTTCAAAATGTGAATTTTAGCACATATGAAACTGTTGGTACTTATGGGAAAAGTTTTCTTAAAAGATCTATCTCTTGATTCAAATTAATTTCATGTTAGTCTGAATTTAATTTTAAATGTAAATTTATGTAATGACATTTTCATGTTTCCTCTGATATTTTCCACAGCTTGTGGTAATCATACAAGAAACTAAAAATGGCTTTATGATTTACACATAATTCAAAACATTTGTTTATGTTCTCTATCAATATGTCCTTAGTTGCAAGGGAAAAATGATATTTTCCCTTAATTGGTTTATCATATACTTCATATTGAAAATAGCATTCTTTTACACTAATCTTATATTTTTAATTTTAGTTTCTCTTTTTAAATCTATGACTCTTTGCTTTGTCGTGTTGTAATTTTCAAAGTCAAAGATTCTAAACTCTGAAGATTTCTATTAATTCCCTCAATGGCTCTATTGCTGTGTCTTGTGTATACTTTTATGTTGTCATTATTTACTGACAAAGTTTAATGCCTAAGCAGTTATCTGTTCTAAATATTGACGTAAGTAAAAAACAACCTTTACTCTAACCGGTTCATTTTAATTAAGAAAATTGCACACCTAAGTCTTTGATGAGGGAGAGCTACATATTTCGTAAAGTCCAGTGAAAAGCGCAAATGTGAAAACCCTTGTTGAAAAAGCAGGAGAACCTGAATTCTAAACCCATTAAAGTCAGGGAATTCTTGTTAATGAATGCATCATATGACTTTCAACTACTTCATTTTTTCCTGTAGTTTTTTCTCATTTCTCATTTTTGAGAAAAATAATCATTTTAGCCTAGTGTGTCAGTAAAAAATACAGTAGATCTTTATATCCTATTTATCTTTCATTAAAAAGAAAGCACCTATAAGCTTTTTGCCCATTAAGGAGCAATTCCTGATTTTCTCCTTCCACAGTCACTGGCAACCACCATTCCAGTCTCTGCTCCCTTCCCCTCCCCTCCTCATCCCTTCCCCTACTATAGATACCTCATCTAAGTTGAACTTCAAGAAATTTATCCTTCTGCGACTGGCTTATTTCAGTTAGTATAATTTCTTATAGGTCCATATAGATTATTGCAGATGGCAGAATTTTCTTCTTTGTTAAGGTTGAATAATATTCTTTTAAATGAACATCTTCACTATTCTACATAGCTGATAATATAGTATTGTGCACTTTAAAATATATTAAGAGGGTACATCTCATATTAAGTGTTTTTATCCAATCACAGAGACATAAATACACAAAAGCAAAATGATATTTTTCAGGTAATGAATACATTTAGCACCTAGATGATAGTTAATGAATGTCCACATTCATCAAGAAATATACACCGAATGTGTACAATTGTTTTTGTGTATTAATTATACCTTAGAAAAACGTTAACTAGAATAAAGACGTCATGCTTACTACAAAGTGATATTTAGAGGAATCAAACTCACTTTCTATTATCTTTTTTATAAAAATTCTCAAAAGGAGACTATTTAGACAAGTATTTTTAATAAATATGCTGTCATCATTTATATCATAATTCAAGTAACATTTAGATGAACTCGTGGACACTTTGGGTCAATTAAAACGACTAAGTTGTGATTATACACAGAACTGAAGGGTAAAAGTTCACCTTCTGTTAGTCTCAGTTTGAATTTTATTGTTTGGCTTCTTATATAAACCAGAAAACCTTTAATTCATTCTATAGAGTAACCAGCAAAACTATTCATTCGGTACTGTAGTTACTGCATCTAGCTAATACTTTTGAAATTTTAATCAGGTCTAAAATACTTAGTCTTTTAAAGTTGTTTTACTTCAATCACTAGGTATGAAAGCAACATGCTCTTTCACACTCATGTGAGTTCTATTTTTAAAGTTTACACATTGCATATATTTAACATCAGTTTTAGTTAACTGAACTCCTTAGGATCAAACCTTTTGAAAAAAGACAAAAGTAATACAATGTATTTCCAAGTCAATATTCAAGGTAAGCCTTAAGTAAGAAAGAGACAAATTTAAATAGAATAGGCTTTAAATAAAAATGCAATACCAAAAATGAAAGCTAAAATGTAGCAATGGTTTTAATAAAGACTCATTAAAAACTGTGATTCTTGGCAGCAGTATACATTACTATGTTAAACTTTAAAATGTATATGTTCAGAGGGCAAACAGTATTCTCTTTGTTAAACCAGAGAATGGAAAAAAAAAAAAAAAAAAAAAAAAACTATTTCAAGCTGCACTAATAAATTTTTAGTGAGTCCTTTCAAGTATCTTGCCAAAACATTAGACAGGTTTAAGAGAATGCTTGGCTGCAAATTGATCCATAATAAATTGATTGATGTCATCTCTTAACTATATGCCTTCCATGGTCAGTGATTTAGGATGTATTACAGTTGGATACGTGTTTGACCTGTCAAGAGTTCCTCTTGTGAATTTAGTTTAATTATAAAATTTAATGAGAAATATCCTTTATGATCCAAATTTTGCTATGTACAAGCTCAACTACTGCCATGATAATTTAAAAAAAACATTGAGTGCTTCTTAAATATCAAACACTATTCTTGGCACTTGAGACACTTCAGTGAATAAAAACAGACCACAAATCAATCATGAGATAATCATTTTGCTGATTTAGTTCTGAGAGAAGATGAGAGATTTTTTTCCATAGAACTGTTTGAATCATGTCTGACTTTCCCTAGGATATGTGAGTTGATGTAATTGCCCATTTTTTGTCTAAATGTGTTGGGATATGAGTATGAATACTAGAATAATCATAAAATCTCAGATTCTGATAAAGTAAAATGAAATAAAGTCCAAAATACTTTTTCATGAAAAGATAAAAATACAAATGGAATGGAGTTACCAAATATTATTCAACTAAAATTAATGTGTAACGTGATGGGAACTGGGAAGTATAAAGCCAAATGAGACATAGTCTTATACTCAGACCATTTAAAATCCATTCTTCTATTAAACAAATGCTTCAGGAATGCAAGGAGAAAATAATTGTAGCTTTAGGAAACCAACCTGGCAGAACCAATAAAACTGAGACCATGTTCAAAGCATTTCAACAGAAAGAATTTCCTACTTTGGTTTTTAAAGAACAAGAAGGGAAAGTCTGAAGGTGTCTGACATAGGGTTGGGATTTGCCTTGTCATGAAGGACAGTGGGTCAGATAGATCTCCTTTGAAAATATCAAAATATCGATTGGGCGTACTCTGGTGGAGTAATGGTCAGGCAAATAGCCTCTGAAGGAATAAGCCACATACCCCTGGGTTCAAGTCACAGGTCCAGGGCCAAAAGGGGAAAACAGCTAGTGTGAGTAACTGAATAAAAATGAAATAAAGATTTGCTTCCTCCTTTCTCTTCCTGCCTGCCTACTTGCCTTCATTCCTGTCTTCATCTTTCCTATAAAAAATAAAGGAAAGAAAATATCATTTGAGAAATAATCTCATCATATGATAAAAATATAATCAAAAATTGTTCAGTTGGGAATAGAAATCATTATGTAGGTCCATGACCAAAGTGTAGACTGTCAGGCTCAATGAATAAGAGAGATTAAAAGTATCAGGCAGAGAAGGTATCTGAGTTTAAGTTACTTGTGAAATATTTTGTTTTGAGCCTGAAATCCATTTATCATGATTGTTGAGCAAAGTCTCTGAACAGAAGGCTACAGTATGAGTCTGATGCTACGATCAGCAGACATATATGTATGTATGTATATATAAATGTATATATATGTATATATACATATATCTATATATATCTATATATATATAAGCTATATATATATGGAGAGAGAGAGAGAGAGAGAGAGAGAGAGAGAGAGAGAGAGAGAGAGAGCGAGAGAGCTGGAGGGTCACTGAATTGTTGTGTTTACTTTCATCTAGATGTTTCAACAGGGTAGTTAGAGACAAGATATAGTCTGACTGAAAGCATGTTCCACAGAATGAAAAGTAAAGATCTTTTTTCTCCATTCCTGTCTGCGCAGAAAAGGAAGGTACTCACATATCTCAGCATCTCACAGAGTATGAGAAGCAGACAGGGGAGGTCAAATTTCAGTACTTCTCCCATCCCCAGATTGTACCGGGAAAACTTTTGTTCCAGGAGCCTTAATCGACCTCTCTCCCCAGATCTTTGGTTCTATCAAAGCCATAAATAGGTCAGTACTGTACATTGAATAGTTGCTATTGCATTTAGTCACTGAGGTTGGTATTTCTAATTTTGCCAACAGAATTCTAAAGTAACATGTTGTCAGTCTCCTCAAGATCAGGATTTCATTTTTATCTCCTGTCAAGATAACTCAATGAAATAAATCTTTATTTTCTAAAGATCAGAGTAATAGTCTGATGTTTACATTTATTTCTGTTTCTGGATGTTGCACAGTTGCTTCTGGCATAAAGGGCAGAGTATCTGGGCACTCTTCCTTCTGATGCCCTCGGGATTTATATCTTTATCCAGGTATAAAGAGCTTGCTGTGACAGAGACAAAGCTTGACACACTCAGAGCTATCAAAATTATGAATCACTGCTGGAAACTCAGAGGGAAAAGTTCCCTGCCAGTCAGTTTCAGAACACAGTTGTCACAGAGGATAGAATTCCCTCCTAATATTCTATTTTGTAAAGTGAATCTGTATTTTAAGTTGTACTATGATTTGCTTTAGAATGATACACATGTGTCTAAGCAGTTATATAACTGTGTGTATAGCATAGCTAAAATGACATATGGGTACATATGTGTATATATATATATGAGTGTGTATATTTATAGATATGATTATTATTAGCAATAACATCCGTCCCTATTTTATCAAATAGGCTCCATCCAAACTCAGTGAACTGAAGGAAATGACCATACTGAGAAAAGAGAAATGCTAATAGCTCTAGCCTGTTTTGGGTTTTCAATCAGAGTTCTTCTGGCTCATTGGCCAAACTCATTGGCCAGGAATGAGGGAAAAGAGCAAGTAACTACTGGTAATTGTTCTGTTCTGCAAAGTATCTTTGGTATAGCAGAAAGATTAATTGCAGAAACACTGTGTCCTGTCTACTACTGTGCCAACAGCTTGAAACTAAGCAGTTGTGCTACTGAATCACACTGAAAGGGTTACTGGCAGTTTGACCCTTCCTCCTGTGCTTCTCCCAAGTTCAGATATAAAAGATGAATGACAAAATATAATAGCATGAAGAACTAAAAATGTGAACATGAGTTCGTGTGACCTGGAAGTTATCCACTTCTTCTTAATGCCTTAGTCAGAAACCAAAGATTAAATAAAATGCAAATAACAAAATATTGTAGGTCATAATTACTTTTCACTTTGGAAAACCAATTTTTGCTGTCCCTTGAGTACAATCTTTTTTAATATCACAATAGATAAAACATTTAAGAATTTAAACAAGTTATACAGACCTCCAGATTATCATTTCATCTAAACAAAATTTGGATCATATAAATTACAGCAGGGCATGCCATGGTGGTCTAGTGGATAAGATGATGAGATGTAATCCACATACATCCCAAGTCAGGTTCGAGACCTGGGGCTGAAGGAACACCCAAGATGAACAACTGAATGAAAATAAATGAATGTTTTTTTCTCCTGTTTCTTCCTCTGCCTGTTCATCTTCATTCCTCCCTGCACCTTTCCTTAAAAAAAGAAAAAGAAAAGCAACTACAATGGACCCATGTATATTCTTGTCCCATAAGTCTACTTTGTGTTACTGTAGAGTTATTCATGTATCTCTACTATCACTTTTACACAGTGACATGGTGATAGGGAGAAGCCTGTCTTTAGTAACTAAGTATCTTTCTTCTGCTGTGATTATCTTAAAAATTGTCATGCTAGCAATTGATTGTAAGGCAGCATCTTTGCTTTTTATCACAGTTGCATCCATAATTTCAAACTTTACTCTTATCTGAGAATTTCATGTTTTTCCAATTTGATTCAAATTGCTTTCCCTTTTCCAATGTCTCCCAAAGTTGCTGTCTCATAGGGTGGATCATGTCTACATGAAGTGAAATTCACGAGTCAAATGTGGTAGAATTCTTTGGATTCCTATTTGAATTTTCTTTGGTTATATCAAAATTTTAGATTCTGGTTGCTCATGAGGATACATAAGCAAACAGGTTAACATAAAAGCTTGATAGCATTTTAATGACATATGCAGAATTAGAAATAAGGTCCTATAAGATAATTATGTACATGTTTTCTTTTAATTATTTCCCCAGGACATTGATATTATACTTATCAGTAAATTTTTTAGGTCCTTTGAAAATTTCTACCTTTGCTCTGAGAAAAGACATCAGGATAATGCATTTGAAGTATTTGTGGAAGTATTTTGTCAAGAGTCCCTTCATGTTTTTTTTTTTTTTAATAAAACATGATTTCTCCTATCTCATGTCTATAACTAATTCACTAAAGTGGATATGCATGTCTTAACTCCTGAATGTCAACACAAGACAGTAGGAAAAGAGAGAGTATCTGGGTATTTTCTTAGATATGGTCAAATCCTGTACTTCAAAATACAGAAAGTTTGATTATTTTGAAATTGTCAATAATGTGAAATAAAGACCCGTAGAAGAGAGCTAAATAATTTGTCATTATGCACCACCCCAAATAATAGCTAATTGAAAACAGACAAACACAAATAAACTCTATTGTAATCTATCCACTAACTCATTTCATTTAAAAAGCAGAGACAGGGAATAATTTTTTGAGAATTCAAAACCCAGCAGCAAATTATGGAAAAAAATTGATTTTATCTTAAATAATTTACTGTATTAAAATATCCTGCTACTCAGTCTCGTCTTAGACTAAAGCTTTGCTGTACTTAAAAAATTAATGAGAATGAATCATTATTTTGGAGGGTATTTCTTGATGCCGGATTGTTATTCCTAATTATCTTTTCTTATCCCTGTCACATGGCATAAAATAGCATTTGATAGATGGTCAATTAATTATCATTGACTTCAAGGGGATAGAACTTTAAAATATTCACAGAACAGCATTATCAAATGCATATCCATAATGTTTGTTGGGAAACTATCCTTTTCCTAAGTAAAAAGAATTCTTGACCCATGTAAGTTTTCCTAGTAAATTCTTCCAAAAGTCTATTTATCTTTTAAGATAATCCCCATATGGTATAAACTATGTTAAACTATACATAGTTTTCTTCCATTTTTTCACTATTACAACATAGCAATGAACACATTGTATATAAATCACTGACATCTCTTGATTGTTTCCTAGTGGTAGATTTCTAGGAGAGGGATTACTGGGACATCTGTAAATATTTTTTAGGGTTCCAGGAAGTAAATATCATTTTATATCCACAGAACATAAAAAACTTTTGTTTTCCCCCTTGAAATCCCTTCAGTTTTTCCAATAAACAAAGAGTATAACTTATTAAAAAAATTTCTTCGAAAGTATAGAAGAAATATCAAAAATTCACATTGATTATCCTGGGGACATGTAATTTAATAAACTGTCTTTTCTTTTTTAATCTTAAAAGGGATTAACTCATTTTATACCCCATTCTCTCCCTCTACGAACACTTTATCTCCCCCCCACCACAGCCAAACAGCTTTTCATGTTGTAGGCATATGAAATCACATATATGCATATTTCAATATGTAGTTTTTTCATCATTTTCCTATTTATTTAAAATTTTATATATATTTATGTTTTATGCACCCACTTGATGTAAAACGATAAAGAACCACATCTTTACACCACCATAGAGTACCTTGCATTACATACGACAAGAATCTAGTCAATAGTCATTTTATTTGAAGGCAGAGAATTTTTCTAGAAATCAGAAAGAGAATTTAAGAGAATTTATTTTCTAATTTCACTGAGATATAACTAACATATATCATTGTATTAGTTCAAAGTGACAATGAAATTATTTGACATACATATATATTGTGAAAAATTTTCCACAATAAGCTTTGTTAACACCAATTGTGCAACATGGCTACAATTTTTTGCGTGCGTGATGAGAACTTTTAAGGTCAACTCATAGGGGAAGTTCTGTTGTGTTGACATGTCCAAGCAGAGTTTGCAAGTACAAAACGAGAAAATGTAAGATTGTCAGTACCATACAAACGAATATCTGCTTCAAGAAAATTACCCAAGAAGCTGATCTGTAATTATTAGATTTCACACCTTAACTTCTATATATTATTTTTTATTCATGTTGACACAAAATTGACATATATACTTTATATCTCATTGGATTTTGGAGCTTCTTATAAGAATTTCCTAATACCAGCTCTTAATCATGTTTTCTAACTTCTGTCTTTCATTGAAAATCTTGCTCTTGTTCTACCATCTACTTCAAGACAATCTGGTACCTTCTGTCTCTTTCTTTACTTTCCAAATCACGACAAGCTGAACGATTTCACAATGTTTCTCAATTGCATACAGTCAACATTTTTATAGACACTCTTTTGTGTATTAACCATTAATAACTTATACTTCTTTTCATGTTCTCTTTAGAATGATATACTTCAACTGTTATTTGCACCTACTTAATTCCATTTGAATAATCTAACTATAGTTTTCCAAGTAATAGGATGCATTTGTATCTATTTATTTTTTAAAATTTTGTCTGCTTTATTTACTAAGCGGAACATAATTACACTTCATGTACAATAAATGTGCTGCTATTAATAATAAGAAAAATTATTTATTTTCCAATAACAGCTCATATTCTCTCTGTGGTAGGCATTCAATACAAACCCACTCCCCACTCCAGGTCCTAATCCTCAAATTTGTGAAAAAGCTAGTTTACATGAAAAAGAAGTATTATTATTGCAGATGAAACTAAAATTGTCTTTCAACTGAATTTAGATTAGGTAGATTATGGAAGTGGGCTAAATGTTATCCCAAGATATGTAAAGCAGAAGAAGAAAAGAGGAGAGAGAGGGAGAGAGAGAGAGAGAGAGAGAGAGAGAGAGAGAGAGGTGACAAAGGAATAAAGGAATAATGGTCACAGAGATGAAACACTGGTGACTTTAAAGACAGACTAAAGGGTCTGTGAGTCAAGGAGAATAAGTGTCCTCAGGAAGCTATAATAGGCTAGAGAGCAGCTCCACCTCCAAAGCTTCCAGAAGGAAATGCAACCCTGTTGCTACTTTGGTTTTAGCCCAGTGAGACCTGCGTCAGACTTTTGACTTACAGAACTCTGAAAATATTTGTGTCATTTTTAAGCTAGTAACTGAATGATAATTTCTATTGTTATCATAGGAAACTAATACAGTCATAGAGAAGCCTTCCATTTCTTGCCCAAATCATCTTGCTATATTGGACACTCTTGTTCAGGACCTCAGCAAAAGTCTAAGGAGACCTCTGGGGCCCCACATACTCAGTTCCTCCTGTTGCGTGAAGTCATCCTTTCACGTTTCTCAGGAGTCTCGGCAATTCAACCAACGCATACTTTCTTCCCTTGGCTTCCAGAATACTTTTGCTGGTTTTCTAGTTCTCTTTCAGTCGTTTCTTCTCAGTGTCCATTCTTCCTTTGCTAGTGGCTCACAACTCCAAGAGGGCTCAGGCTAGTCCATAGCCCTTTCTTTTCCCTCTTCTCTTAATTCCCTAGAGAGCTCATCTAGTCTATTGGTTTTAAATATATTCAACATCTTGATGATTCACACAACTATGGCCAAACTTCCTTTTAAATTACACCCCTCAATTATAAACCACTTGCTTAATAACACACCTAGATGTCCCACAGGCATCTCAAATGCAAAATATCCAAAGCAGAGTTACTAATTTCTGCTTTGTCCCCATCTCACTAAGGAAGAAGATCATTCTTCTGGGAACTGAGAGCAGAAAGCTTGGAGTCATTCTCTATTCCTCTTTTAGAAATCATACCTGTTAGGTGAGCTCATCTTTTTGACATTACCATCAAAATATACCCATAATGAAACTACTTATCAATTCATCCACTGCTATCAGCCTGGTCTGATTCCTATTGTCCCTTTCCTGGGTCATCATAATAGCTTCTCAACTATTCTCCTTGCTTCCACTATTGTTCCTTCATCCTTCAAAAACAATTGAGACCTCTCTAAAATGTAATGTAGGTAATGAAACATTGCTCAGAATACTCCAGTGACTTCAGATTACACTCAAAGGTAAAGCCATTATATAGGTCTCCATTCCATCCTCCTCAGTTTTCTCACTTCCTCTCTTACTCTTTCCCTCACTCCTTCTACACTGAATTATCTACTTTTCTTCAGGCTTGGTGGATGCACTTCCATCTCCAGTAGTATTCCTATATGAATACTCTCCACCCATCTTTGTGCACGGCTTGCTCCTTTACATCCCTCATACCTTTTCTCAAATGTTAATAGTGAAGACTTGACACATTACCACTTGTAAAATTATTACCTCTGCTCACCAACTGCTTCTTAACCACCTTCCTTGCTTGATTATTTTTATCATTGTTACTTTTATGAGATACGTAGACTTTACCCATTAGAATGTGAGCCCTGTGAGTGTTGAGATTTTTGTCTGTCTTTTCACTATCTTTCTCTGGTACTGAGAACAGGGCCAGACAACAAAGTGGGAACTTCCTTAATGGATGGATAAGAGAATGGGTAAGGACGGAATAAATAAACAGAAAGTTTTCTATTCCTTTATTACAGAACTTGCAATTTCAGAGTTTTGCTACCAGTATGTACTTTCTTAAAAAAAAGTTTAAAATTCATTGCTTTATTCATAGATCAAAGTTGCTTTCTTAAAAAAAAAAAAAGAAAAAAAAAAACAACTTTAATTTTAAGACAGTTAAGACAAAATTTGAGATTGGTCAAATGATAAACAGAACTAAAGTCAATTTGCATTATTTAATCTTGGCTTCTTCCCTAGCCCCAGGATGCGAACACTGCTTCTTGGAATTTTTGTGGACTACCCTAACTGAAGTCTGTGGACTTGAGCCCTAAGTCACCATCATGCATCTATTTGCATTTCTATATTTAGAAACAAATCTTACGTTATCATTTTAGTCATTTTCATTTTACCTTACTTCAGAAAGGAAAATAGTGAAAACAATCAGTTTTCATTCAACATAGATTTACTGAAGGTCAGGTATAGGCAGCTTCCTCCCCACTCCAAAAAGCATATGAAAGTTTTAATTCTTCTATTAACTTTTATTATTTAGTAAAATACTCATATTGCCTTTTAAAAACATAGAATTGTATTTTTGTTTGCTTTCTAAAATATACACATGCATAAGATGATTTAGTGCTAAGTTTATATTGTTAGTGTTATCAGCAATATTTTCAAATACTTTTTATTAGTGTAGTATTCTGTTTACAAGGATGTTAAAAAATATTTTAAACTACATATAAAGGGCTAGATCTACACTAATAATCATACTGCAAAGATTTTAAAGGTGGTTATGTAATTGTAAGGACTCTCAACACTAGATATTTTTTTTTAACATTTTTCAGGATTTTTAAACATAACATACAAATAAAAACTCTATAGTGTATAAAAATTTGCAATCTAGTAACACTTGTGCTTTGGAGCTACAAACTTGAAAAGAAATATGCCATTTTGACCACAAAGGAAAAAAAAAAAGACTGAAAATTATTTTATATTTCCATTTAATATGTTTAAAACAGCTTAGAAATTTTGTGGAGATTCGTAACAATGACTCTATACCATTAGAAACTGCACAAGATAAATACAAATAACACATTTTTACCACACAAAAAAAGATGCCTGTGTTTATATACGTATGTTTAGAAACACATAAACACAAAAAGAAATGTAAATCACATATCTATGATACAACTGTAATCTCCAGTGTATTATGTACAGCCCACATTCTTCATAAGTTATAACTGTTTTCCTCTTTCCTTGAACTTCAAAGAATCTTCTGCCAAAAAAAGAGCCAGTTATCTCTCTTTAGACAAAACACACCCACAAAAAAATCCATTCAAAAGAAAACAGATCTCCATTCTAAAACTTCTTATTTACTTAAAAGAACTACCTAAACAAAATTGCTAAACTTTCAATAGTCTTATGCTGTACTTTGAAAAAGATGTAGCAAAGTCAAAATTTCACTTTTTGCTCCCAACAAAAATTTGAAATCTAGGTAAATTTCTGAAAATAAAGATTCATTTCCCCCAAGTTCTGAATAGCATCTACTCTGAGGTATTCATAGAAACAGGACATTTAGATCAAGAAAATGAATCCAATTCCTTGAAATCTATTATCCTTGCTATTCAAGGCAGAATTGAGAGAGCTTAGGCAAACATATTTTATAAGCGTTTCAGGATATACTTATTTTATTAGAATAAGGACTTTTTTTAAATCTGCAATCTTTTGAAATGAGTAAGAGGTGAAACATAGAATAATATATATTCAAATGAAAATGTTAAAAAGTCAAGAATAATTTTATTGTATTCCTATATTCACTAAGCGTGTTATATCCCCACTAGTCTCCTTAATTTCTTCATATTTAACATGCTATGTTACCCCTTCAAGAGTATTAATCTAAAATGGGAAAGATTTAGTTCCACTAATTCATCCTTTGTGATTTGTTACTACTTTTATATCATCCCAGATATTGAGTTGTGTTCCTTTAGTGAACTACTTGAAATGACTTAAACACATTTTAAGGGCTTGATTGTTTTGTAAAACCAATGCCTTGTGGAAAATTTTTTTAACTTCTTGGAGTAATCTATGTAATTTGTTGCTGACGTTAGTTGCTCTAATGAAGAATATTGTAGCAAATATTTTAAATGTTTTAAGCACAGTATGTGAATAATACTGGAATTAATTGATCATTTGTGATCATGGCTAGATTTTTATTAAATTGCAGAAGTCAGTTCTGTAGCAATGATTTCACATTTGACTGAAAAGCCTTTACCCCTTTAAATTTGGATTGTTGGACTCATACATTATGTATTTCCTTTAATGACCCACATAGCCAAGGGATGGCACTTTAAATTGATGAGGGTTATATATTCATATGTAGGACAAATTAGTTTAGGGAGAAATGAAGAATAGATGTGCAGTTGAGCTAGCATGAACTGTTACAATTATAGTGATTATTATAACTACAGCCTAACACCTTCCAGACATTAGCTATTATATGTGCCTCTACCATACGAACACAATCTTATCTTTCCTAAAATATATACCTCACTACAGAAATACTATTTACATAAAAATATTTGACTATGACCAGTATTTTCACATCAATCCATAGTTTTCAGGAGTTTAATATTCAGTAGCATAAAATTTGCTGTAAGGCATATCAAGGATTGTAATTAATCTATTTAAATGCTTTTGCTTTATTGTGTTCTAGAAACTGTTTGGAGAATGATTCTTGAACATAATGACAATTTCATTCACAGTCACATGAATTGCTGCTTGTTGCCATATTGTCACATTCTTAGTAAGTGACCTGTATAAACCATGAGATCAAAAGGAGAAGGAAAAAAAAAACACATATTAAACCATTTTTGAAACTAGTTATGAAACAATATATATAGTTTTCAAATCATAAAATGTGAATTATTTTTACTCTATGAATATTTAGAATATATAGCTTACAAATTCTGAGGCATTTTTGCCTTACTTAAATATAAAAATTGATGCATGAAAATAATTTTAATCAGTGTATAATTGACAGACGACTCCTGGAGAAAATATTTTCACTTCACCTTGGAAGTAAAAAATGATGACAAAGTATTATTTCACCGGTTAAATGTTGTACAATGCCCAAATGAAGGTGCTATCAGCATACTGTTATTTTTCACAAATATAAAATGAAATTTTGGGCCCTTTGGCCCACTATTCTCTTATGCCCTTCACTCATTCCCCCTAATGTTTATCTAACAACAATCAACAATGATATAATACAGTTAATACATCTACATACCTAATTTTAATTTTGCCCATTGTGCTAATGTTCATTTTCTGGTTCAATACAGCTATTACATTGCATTTAGGCCTCATTCTTCCTTAGTCTTCACCAATCTGGGGCATTTCTTCAGTGTTTGTCTTTTATAACCATCACACTTTTGACTAGTACTGGCTAATTTTTTTTAATATTCCATACTCTATATTTGCCTGAATTTTTCTCTTTGTAGGCTGAGGTAATACGTTTTAGCAAGAACACCATAAAAATGATATTGTGCCTTTTTCATACATCACATTAGGAGACACATGGTGTGCATATCAAAAAATAAAAATAAAATAAGTGAGACAAAGGTAAAACCTAAAGATGCAAACACAAATGATTTAATGTCCTCGTTAAAGAACTAGACTTATTCTCCAAGACAGAAATCTATGTTCAGGGAATCATAAATATGTTGTTTTCCAAAATAATGTGAAAACTTGTAGTATAGAATCACATTTTTTCTATGTCCTCCTCTGACCATGATTAATGTATTTATTGTTAGATATAAAATCTTCATACAACCTCAAATTGTATACAAACTTTGCAAAAGTGAATTCAGTTTAAATTACCTTTGAAACTGCAAGTAATGTTAAATGTCTAAAGATTACATGTGTTGTAACTTCAAAGCAGAAAATGTTACTGCAGCTGGTGTTGTTCCTCTAAATCAGGGAAGGTGTGACCTGAAGGATTTATGAGGTAATAAAAGAAAAGAATGATAAATTAATTTTTTCTGGCGCTAACACAACAATCAGCACCAACATGTTGACATTAGTGGGTTTTCTTTATAAATGCTCATGTCTATTAAAAATGAATGATGCCATATGAAATTAGAATCACTCTGATAACATTGATTAAGAAAATGGTTTTAATGAACAGATGAATCTCAACAAAATTCACAGGAGGCAAGACTCTGGGTACCAGGGAGGAGTGTGGGGAGAGAGAGGGAAGGAGGGAATAAGGTGGTTGGTAAAGGGCACTAGAACTCTGGTTGTGGGTGTGGTGTGAAATACACAGAGAGGGAAGTGTGAAATCAATATCCTAAAATGCATAGAGCAATGTAAGCAAAAGAAATAAGAAAGCAATTAAAAATACAGTTTTAAAAGTTTATTTTAATCACAGCAGCCATGAGTAGTTAGACTACAGTATCTTTGGTGTTCATCTCAATTTTACTTTCTTCATTCTGCCTTAAACCTTAGTTCTTTTTCTTGAATTGAACACCTACTTAAATGTATACACTGTTAGGCGCATAGTGGTTCCAAATAGGTTGTTTGAAACATTGCGATATAATTAGTGAAGTTACCAGAGTCTGCAACCGTGAAGATTAGCATCTACATTAACTGGCTGAACTTTGTAGTAGAATAACTAGTCTGTGGCTGTTAAAATGCATGGTTGTCTATACCAGGTAATTTTCCTCTTTCACATTATTGATATCTACTGTGCTCATATTGGATCAGATAATGCTGCCTATTAAATCAAATATTATTAGAAAAACTATGCAAAATAGTGAAAAGATCACCAAAAACCTGTATTCTGCCACCATAAAAATGTACTGGAATTTTATCATAATATATGCCCTTCTGGTTGTTTGCCCCTGTTTTTAAATCTTAAGTACTTTCATAGTCTATGATAATTTTGTATTCTGTTGTTTATTTTGATGTATAATGAATATATCTTCTTTTTCTCATAGAATTTATTATTCTGATTAGAAAAACAAGGCATGCTTATTCTGGATAATTTAAAGAAAAATCATTAAAATAGATTGTACAATCTCATAAACAATAAACAAAAACCATTTGTGTATCTTTGATAGCAAATAAAATATGTAACTATAATTTAGCCTTTATTTCAAATCAGTGCATGTATGTATAGTGAGTTTATAAAATTTAGTTTTGTAGATGTGACACTATTCATTTATATTGGTTTCAATTTTTCCATATAAGGCATAAAACTATGTGATTGTCTTTTTACTTAGAGTGTCTCTACTACCTCCCTGCCCTGTTGTCTCTACCTGCCCCACGCATTTGGGAATATTCACTTAGTTCTGTTTTGCTTTTAAGGTATAGGCAGGAATGAAGGTGAGCAGGCAGGCATTCAGGAGGAGGAGGCATCTTTTATTTTATTTTTAGTTAGTTATTTACACTTATTGTTTCCCCCTGGACCCAGAACTCGAATTCGGGGGTATGTGGCTTGCTCCTTTGGAGGCAATTGACCTAACCACTGCTCCACAGGGCGTGCCTACTTAGTGCTATTTCTTGTTCAGTTTGAAAAGAGAAACTCATGAACAAGTCAGGATGACACTGGGTTAGTGTGGGGGTTCAGGGAACATCGTGGAGCACATAGGTGGGAAGTACAGACAAACCTCTTAAAACGAACACCTAGAAACAAGTCAGCAGTCAAGTCAAATTATCTTTAAGGCCACATAACCTAACTTGTCTATGTATCTCTCTACAAATTTATTGACTTTCTTACCATATGATCTGATTCTTCTTTTTTAACTTTTAGGAGCTAGATAAACAAGACCAGCTAGCCTAAATTCTGTTCCTGACTACTTACCTTTGGATTTTTATAGTTTTAAAAATTGTTAGATGATCATTTCATAATAGACACACCACATGTACCACAAGTGACTGGAAGCCTTTGGTTCTTTCTTAGAACTGTTGACCACATATAGGTCAATCAACGGTCCTCTCTGCCCGCCCCACCCCCAAATCAGTTCTGCACTCAGAATAGGAGGCAATGCAAAGTATTGTTTTAGCGAGAAATGGATATAGGTAAGGCAGAAAATTGAAAGATAATATCTGTTACTGATTTGGCATAATGAATTAAAGTTGTATGGTTCTGTTTTAGACAGATCATGATAACAAAATGAAAAAAAAAGAAAAGAATTTCCCTGTAGTTAGCACTAATTGGGTTTTCAAAATATGTTTATTTTTTCACTAACTTTTCTCCACTAACTTTTCTCCAGGTTATTTAGATATTTTTTGATAAATATTCATAGTAACATATGTGAAAACAGACATGTTTATTCTGTGATTTGCTGATGTTCTCATTTTAATATGAATTAAACTTGCACTAAATAAAATAGTTCAATAAATGAAGACTCAATACTAGTGAAATATTTGTAAAATGGTCTTTTCTTCCAAAATCTAAAAATTAGTGAATATAAAGCAAAGTGTTCAATATCACCATTCTCTCATTTTTATACATAACAAGTTTTATCTAAATTAATTCTGTTGTTAAGTGAATATATTATCAGGACTACCTTTCAACAATGTATAAGACTATCCTGGTTTGTGTATCAATATTTAATTGGAGGGAATGATAGCAGATGATGAGCGGGGCAACAGCAAATTCTGAAACTCTCAAATATTCAAATTAGAGGCTCGAGAAGGCTTTTGATTTAGCAAAATGAAGGATTGAATGGTTATTGCTATTTTAATCTAATTGTTCTTAAAATATTTTTTCAGTACAGGACCAGCAATCATTTGGTCAAGTCTAAACATCTACTATAGTTCTTCATAAAACAAAAACTCAATTTATCTGATTATTTCACAGAATTTACTGGATTTATTTTACCAAAAGATTTTTTTCTTTAATTATATTCAGTTTAGTAGAATAACTCTTTGTCATTCATATTGACTCTACCTTAATTTATCCTAAGAGTATTACTGACTACTTGTTAGTACTATTAATTGCTCAAATTTGAAGGAGATTGAACTCTCTCAATAACGTTAGCACAAAATAAGCATCAATCTAATATACAACTGATTTCACTAAATTCTTTTTTTCACTTTCTCCCCAGATGACACCAACATTCCAAGGACTCTAAATCCATTAATAAGCAGATGTTTCTCAAATTTGTAGCTTTTATGAATGCCCTCTTCTGAGTTTCAGATTCTATATGGTCAACTTCCTACTTTACTTCCTCACTTGGATTTTTCAAAGGCACTTCCAATTAAACCAACCTTAACCCTTGATACCTACCCCCACCCCTACCGTGTTGCAGGTGTTTTCTTTCCTTAATCTCTTATTTCTTGGCAAATGATACCCTCAACCACATTTTCCCAAAGTCTAAAACTTAGGAGTCATCTTCAAAATGTTCTTTACTCCATCACTACAGGCTGTCAATTCACTCTCAAAACTGTCTCAATGGAATGAATACTTCTTGTTCTAGTTTGTAACTAGCTTATTTTTCAAGCCAACATGACAGCATAAATTTAGTTGGCTTCCCTGCTTTCACTCTTGCCCTCCTGTGTTGCTTTCTTTTCACAACAAATAAAAGAATAATTTAAAAATTAATTTTTCAATCATTTGATCATTTAGAGTCATCTTAAATATTTTATGTTATTAGCTTATGTTAAATATTCATAATATCCCATTATAGGTGCACCCTTGTGAACCAGTGGATAAGGACAATGGACATAGTCCACATATGTACCAAGGACCCAGGTTCAAAACCTGGGGTTGGGGGGAACAACCAAGATGAATAACTAAATAAAATAAATGCTTCTTCCTCCTCTCTTTTCCTACTTGCCTGCCTCTTCTCTCCTTCATTTCTGCCTGCACCTTTCCTTAAAAATCAAACAAGCAAACAAATTAAATTATAAATTATTCAACTAGAATGTAAGTCCTTCATAAAAGGCCTTTTGCCTTCCTCTTTGGGACAGTAATTTGTTTTAAAAGAATTACTGTTACTGAGAAAGAACAGCTTTTTCTTTTTTGTTTTTTAGGAAAGATGTAGACAAGAATGAATGTAAGTAGGCAGGCAAGCAGGGATAGGAGGAAGAAGCATTTTATTTTATTTAGTTGTTCATGGTTGTTCCCCCAAGTCCCAGGTCTTGAAAAGAGTATCCTAGGATATATGTGGACAATGTCCAGTGTACTAAACCACTAGGTCACCAAGGCATGCACCCAGGACAATATTAAGACACTTGCCTTCTAACTCTTGAGATTTCAATGACACTAGCTTCTTTTAAAGCCTTATTTAAGTCAATTTTTTTTTTCCAAGCTGAATCATTACACAGGCTTCTCCCTCTACTTGAAAGATTCAACTCCTTTACTTGACTACTTCCTCAACTGTGTTACAATCTATATTGATAAAAGTAATAATGTCTTAGACTCAGTAAGTTTCCCCTGCATAGAAATTATTTTTGTCATTATGTCTCTCTTCCTCACTTGTTTATTATTATGAGGAAAGCATTCTTATGGCACCAAAATTCGATCTCTACTGTGTTACTAGAGCATAGCTTAATATCTGATATTTAATAACAGCCTAATAAAGTTCTGATATTTAATAATAGCCTAGTAAAGTTCTTTTGACTGACCAGCAAAAATTTAAAATACAGATCTTTTAAAATTATAGAATAGGATACCTTCCATTTTTAGAAAATAGACTTATGATATAATATGTAGGTGACTGGTAATTAAGTATTAGTTGAAAAATGTTTTTACTAAAACTTACCTAAGAGAAAGCATATTTCTTTGACTTATTTATAATAAATTCTATGGTTCATTTTTTTAGAAATATTCCATTACCTATTTCATTTCTGAACAGTATACGAAATCATTGTAATGTGAAAGCAATACATGCATGTGAAGAATTATTTAGATCATTACATAGGAAATTTATAATTATTTAGACATTGATGATTTAAACTATTTAGTAGTTTCTACTTTCAACCTTTTCCTGTTGAAACTCTTGATTTGTTTTTCTTTTCATCTTGCAACCCAGCAGCTCTAAGTTTGACATTTTTATCACCCCCAGTGGAATGTCTGGTTTTCATTTGCTAAGCACACCTCACTTTTACAAGTAAAACAACATTTAACTTTTACAAGTGAAATATCATGGGCTAAGTAGCACATGCAAATCTAACAACCTGCTTTATTGTTCTTTCCACAAACTGAGATTTCTCATAAGATAAATATATTACATAAGTGAAATTTGCTTCAATTCAGAAAGGGAAGGTTTTTTTTTTTTTTCCCCTGAGTTTGCTTCTGGTTCTTGACATGGGAAGCACCAATGACATTTAAAGAATGTTGGCCTCAATTATCAGCATGGTGACGATAGCTGCTATGGACATGCAGGAGCTCAAGTGTGCCTCAGTATGCTTTTCCACACTCTGTTGCATTCACTGTATATACCCATCCTTTCTAGTCCAGGGAACAGACAAAAAAAAGTGCCAGTATGGCTTAGAGAAAACACTGGCTTCTAGGAGTCCAGAAGTCTAGTTTTTGTCAGATTCCAAGCCCAATTTTCTTTTTGACATTGAACAATTCTCTCAGTTTTCCATTTCAGCTCCCTCATTTGTTAAATAGGGAGCTCACTCATCTTGATGGACTTGAAGAGATCTTTTAACACTCATTTTCTTTTACTCTAATTTCCATCTCAACTGAAAAAAGTAACAATTTTAAATATGTTTTATGTTATTATCTGATGTAGAATACCAATCAAATATCACACTCTTGTTCAGATTCTTAAGATGCATATCTTTTTATCATATACATTTTATAAAATTATTTTCTTTTTATCTATCACAAATAATTTTTAGAGGCATAGACTTCAATATAATAATCCAACTTTAATGTTTATCTAAAGTCATCTGAGTGCTTCCCTTGTGTGTAGAAAGGTAGGGAATATATTTTAATAAGTTAGTAGCAAGCTGTGCTTTCACATATATTTTAGCATTTCTTCCATCTGCTGATGTTGAGTTTTGGTCCTTTCTAGGAAATCAGTTTCATAGCCTATTGAAAGTTATCTCAGAGGACTGGAATTTGTGTTTAAGAAATTCCCCTTCCATGATCCTTGAACCTCTTTTATCTTGGGTTTTACGTAACACTCATTGCTATCTATGTTAATAGCTGTGCTTGTAGACCTGGCAAGAATATTTGAAAACCTTTCTTACTTATTATTAAGGTTGTCATTCAGCCATACTTGTTCTCACATTCTCACATATTTTTAGTTGCCCTATGCTTCCCAGAGAATGGCATTTTGAATTTGATCTTTAAAGAAGTCAGAATAAACTAAGTCTGTAAAATAGAAGATGCCAATTAAAATCGCCTTTTCTTTAGGGTTGATGTCCATTACCAAACTAAAAAGCAGCTACCATATTTTTTATAGCTGAGTTTTGCACAGTAAATTTTGATAACTAAAACACATTTTACAGTTAATGCAGAGAAATAGTTCAAGGAGCAAAAAAGGAGAAGCCACCATTTGCAAAATACTTTTTCAACTTGAGTTCCTTGAGGTGTTAGAAAAGTATGTTAAGGTTTAGGTTAGTTTCATTTCTTTCATCCTTACAATTTGTATTGTCCTGCTAGGTTCTGAATGCTGTTAGATATGGTGTGTCATTTAATCTTCAAAGGAACATGGAGACAAATAACATATAGCTCCTAATTTACTAGGAAGAAAGAAACTGAAACTATAATAACAAGATTAATAAACTGAGAGGTAATGACTCAAGCTAGGCTTAGTTATCTTTCTCAAAGCTATTTATTTTTTTGTTCAAGGAGTAGTGTAACTAATCGGAATAAACATATCGTGAATTTGTAAAATTTCTTTGTACACATTTAATTTAAAATTTTTAAATATACAGATTTAGCCAAGAAGCTAGAGACCTTTCCCAGTAAAAAGTTCTGTTTATGCTAAATTACCAATTGTCTCATTGTAAATAGTTAACCTATACAGTCAGTGAAAGTCATAAAAAAAAAACATTGCTTTTCTAGTCACTTTATATACATACTTTTAATTTATTAAAAATGCATTTACATAGATGCTAAAAAGATAAATTCTAACCCACCTTGAATGACCTAAAAATTGTAAACGTTCAAATTAACAAGGTTAATGAAGTTCAAAATAAAATAAATTGTATTTACATAATAGAAAAGAAATATTTCATATTTTCAAATAATTTTTTCTCAGATAACACTCATTTCACACTCCCACAGAACAGATGACTTAAAATTTTTGTTTGATTTTGCACAAAAAGAAATTAAAATTCATATATACTATAGTTCTAAATTAAATCTTGAAATAGTTTAGCCATTAGTTGAAAAAATATTGTTTTAAGAAGCTGAAAAAGGTAAAGTGTAAGATAAATTTCAATTGTATAGGGATTTTTGTCCCCTTTTCTATAATAATTTCAAAATTCATCAAAAAGACAATTCCACACATTTCTATACATATCTATACAAAAAGAGAAATCATTTTCTGATGGTTCACTATTTATGCTAAACTGGTATCACCAAAATCCTAGTAGCCGATAGGAATATTGGGCACATGAACAGATTAAATATAGCTACATATTCAACGCCTCTGATCAGGAGATGTGAATCTGTCTTCCCTAGAATCTAGGTAGACAATGTGATGGCATGTAACAAGAACAGAAAGTGGAAGTGAAGATTATGCACTAGTTTGGGGCCCAGGTCTTAAGAAATCTGAACTAGTTTACATATAATAAATTTTTAAGTAAAATGAATTACTTTTTTTATTGGTGTCGTTACCATTTACACCTCAATAAAGCTGAATATCAAGCTTACCGTCTTTCTACTGCTTCTTAAGAATTCAGAGTTGGAACTTGATGTCTCATGACTTCATGACATATTAGGGCATTTGTTAGACTGTTCATGTATGCCTGAGGTTCTTTGTACTTTATGGTTCTGTGAATTTATTGTTTGCACCATATTTGGAAAAATTACCACCATTTTTTGTTTACGTATCTATTCTGCTCCAGCCCAAACACAAGTCCTTTTTAAAGAGATTCTAATTACATATATTTGATGTTCCACAGCACACCAGTGACCTTTTAACTGCTGTTTTTTATGTTTTAACCCTTTTTCATTCTAAATACTTTTATGATGTCGTCAAGATCCTTGATCTGTTCTTGCAATGTCTTATTGACTATTATTTCCCTGTATTACACATTGCAGTTTTCACCTTCACAGCTCAATCCGATCTACTTGTTTTGTCTCTTCCATGTTTATATGATTGTGTTCAATCTTTCCTCTAGATTTTGAGCATATGGAATGCAGTGTTGTAAATGCTTGACCATCTTCATCTACTCAGTCTATCATTTGTGCCATTTATGGCTTGGTTTTGATTCTCTGAATTATTATTTTTTTTTTGTTTTACACATATAAGTTGTATTTTTATTGCATGCCTGGTAATGTTTTATTGGAAACCAGATATTGCAAATTGTCTCTTTTTAGGCCCTGGGTATTTACATATTCCTAATAAATATTCTTTAGATTTCTTTTGAGATTTGATTAGATTACTTGGAAATAATTTGATCATTTTTGGACTCTGTTTTAAGTTTTGTTGGGTAGGACTAGACTAGTGTAGGTCTTAGGACAAATTATTTTCTTAGTTAAGTTATTCTGGGTACTTTATGAAATATTCCTTGAATTATGATGTTTTTCACTCAGGCTGACCAGATCAAAAACCATTCATAGATATTTGAGGATCCTCAAAGATGTTTTTTCTAATTATTTTAGATGTTTCTATGTTCACAGTCCTTCAAAGTTCCTGACTTTATTGAGACCAACTTGTTTATCTTGTGTGGCTCAATATTTTCCTCTTTACTATCATATTGAATATGGCTACGTGATCTTCTTAGGTCAAAACAAACTATTATATATGTTTTATTTCTTCTTATTTTTACTTCCTTAAGGATATAATTTAACATAAATTCATATAATCATGGTATAATACAATCATCGTCAAGGTAATACAAGTGAAGAACTTACCAGCTTTTATAGGTATCCAGAATGTTAGAACCATCAACACTACATTTGACCTCAGTTCTCTGTTGTGATCAAATCTGAATTTCATAACCCACTTCTTCCCCATATTGTGGAGTAGACAACTACTATCCCTTCAGATCTTTCTTTCATTTCTAAAGGCCTAAATAGCACATACAAATATCCATCATCACCGTGACATTCTCAAATTTTCCAATTATTTCATCAAGTTTTCTGTGGTAGTCTTTCTCCCACTTTGTTCTGTGAGATGTGAAGGGTATTCTTTAATACACATGGTCCATGATTATATAACTTTGGTAAATTACATTATTTTAGCAATTAATGAATCTCCCTGAATCTGCATAAGGTTCTTTTATATTTAACATGTCAAACATTTGTAAAGTCATGCAATTAGTACTAATGGCATAATTTCTTCCACTTAGTATACGTGTGTGTATATATGAATATATATCTGTGTATATATAAAATCTTTAATAGTAATATTTCTAATAATAAGTAATACAATTTATAAACTATATATCCTTCCTTACTAATATGTCCAAAAAGGAAATTTTAATCAAACTAAATTTTCAGATTCTATTTTAAGTTGTACAGATGTCTTTTTTTATTTATTGACTAAAATTTACACACTTCTACCAAATGGTAGTCAGTCATGTTAGCATTTAATGGAATCAGACACCAGAGATTTTTGACAATATTCATCACAAAACCTGTAGAAAAACTTGCCATCCTGTACAATTCTGACAAAAATCATGACAATGAATGAATGCTGAAAGTTTAGCAATTTTCAGATAGGAAGCCAAACATAAATGCTATCTAACCTATTAAAGACAGATTTTTAATTAGCATCACATCATTTTTGAAAAAACACATCTTACAATAATAGACAAGTCTGTGGAAGATTGATGCTAATATCTTCATCTGTCTGTTACTGTGAAGGCCAACTATCTTGAAAGTCAAACAAGAAAAACTTTTAGGAAGTGTACATTTTAGTTTGAAACAAATAGATATGTTTGTTACTGTAAGCGAAACTTGATGAAATTTAAATGATTGCACTGAGCAGCTTATGCATATATATAACAGCTCTATCAAATAATGCATATGTATTGACAATAAGTAAAGGGCAGACTCTGTTAAGAGTATAGTAATGCAGCTAGGCAGTGTTAGGAAACAAGCAGGACTTGAAGATGTTTAACTCAAACTTAAATTTATCCTGAACAATAAGTATCATGCCTAAGAAGCTACAAAAATATCCTCTGTACTTAAGAACACCAGTGTCTTACTGATTCCCATTAAATGCAGTATACTTTCAATTAAGCAAGTACTCTACCTTGATATAATGTTGAACAGCACTTTGGAGAAGAATTTTTGTGCAAAAAGGAGTTATTAATCTGTATTTCTTGTTGAATAATTGCACCACATAACAAACATCATTTTGTATTATATTTAGTAGAGAATATGCTTAGCTGTGAGGAAAGACTAGTCCTAGAAGCATCTGCATGGGAGGCACACATACACACACACACCCACATCCCTTCTTTACACCTATATCTCAATAGGTCAACATAAAAGACCATATACTCTTCTCTTAATTTTTACCTGATTATATGTGTGTGTGTGTTATTTTTCTTTTAAAGACTGACAGCTTCTGTTCCACCAAAGTAAAGCCATACTCAAAGTTTCTTTGCTAAAGGGAATTATTAAATGCCATATAGTTACAGACTTAACCTTGACTGTCTTTCAATCTCAAATATCTATTCAGTTATATGTGCTGAGTGACTTACAGCAGAGTGAGAGAAAATTCAGTGACTTGACATTTACAGGTCCCAAATGGTTCATTTATTTATTCAACAGAGTAAATATTTAGGTAGCAGAATTAAATTGGAAAATGTTTATCAAGTTTGAAACTACCTTCTTTCAATAATATAAAACATAAAACCAGAGGCCTAGGCGTAAGAAAATTTATCTATAAATGTACCCTACAAAGAAGGGCACATTTAAATGTCCCTGTAGGTTTTCATCAGTCACTAGTTTGTTTTGAAAACTTCTGCCAATATTTTAGGACAGTACTACTGAAATAATACCTAATGAACCATAACTTAGGTGCAACTACATTTTATTTATCATTTTGTATAATTTTTTGAAGCAAGGAGTTCTCTGAATATATTTTCTCACTCTATTATAGCTCAAGAATTTTATCTAGTTGTTTACCACACCTGAGGGGCATATGTTTCATCAGTATAACAGCATCTCTGGGTCTACACTCTTGAGAGCAGATTGGCTCAAAGACTCTTAAAACCATAACTGGACGACTGTCTCAAAAGTAGTATCTCAGCAAAAAATGATGAAAATAAGCGAAGTCTTGTGGTTTCTGTTTAGAATAATATTATATGCATAAGTTAACTGAAAATTATTGTAAAAAAATTTCTGGTGATTCTCAGTTTTATTGTCATTAAAAGCAATAACATTATGCAAATGACCTTAAAAATATAAAATAGCGAAATTACATTGTCATGATGGACAAGCAATTGTAAGTCTAGGCTTTGCATAGAAGAGAAACTATATAATGGTAGTTTCTATAGACATATTTAGAAAACATATAATTCTACATAATTAATATGAAGATATATATATATAATGAAAATTATCATTAATAATTTCACATTCATAATTCCATACTATTAATTGCATTCACAGTGCTCTACAGCAATTTACATAACTGTTTTAAAACATTTTCTTCATTCCAAGCAGAAACTCTATACCCTTCAAGCAATAACTCCTATTCTCCACTACCTCATATTTGGCTCCTGGTAAATTCGAATCTAATTTCTGTCTCTAGGAATTCAACTATTCTAGATATTTTCTATCAATGATATCATATAATATTTGTCCTTTTGTGTCTGGGTTGTCCCTCTAAAGCTTGTTTTCAAGGTTCTCCCATTTATAGCATGCATTAAATCTTACTACTTTATATGAATAATATTCCATTGTATGTATATACAACATTTTGTTAATCTTTTCATCATTTCAGTTTTTTCCAACTTCTGGCCATTATAAATAAAGCTGAAATAAGCATGGATATATAAATATATGTTTGAGTTTCTATTTTCAATTATTTTGGGGTCTACCTTTAGGAGTGTTATTGTTAGATCATACAGTAATTCTCTGATAAGCTTTTAAGAAACCACAAACTTTTCCACAATGGCTGTACCATTTTGAAGAAACTATGAAGAAACTAAGTCTTTCAGATCCTTGCCAAACCCTGGTATTTTTTTTGTTTTTGATTTCAACTATTGGAATAGGTGTGAAGTTATACATATTGATTTGATTTGTCTTTCCATAAGCACTAATGACGTTGAGCATCTCTTCACATTCTTCATGATCAATCATCAGGACTATTTGATGCATCAGGATATGACCTTTGTATTCTGATGCTCTTCCATATGTAGAGTAAGAATAATTTTCTATGTAAGCTTGCAATATTAAATCCCAAACATAGGTTTAGAAATTATACTTATGTCAGTCTTAAATATGCACTTCATGTTTATTTTAATACTAAGATATCAGTTGTCTTTACATTAAAATATTTCAATAATTTAATTAGGTTGGCGCATTAACATTGCCAAGTATTGTAACTTCCCAGAAAGGGGCCTATAAATCTGTGGGATTATGTTGGAAGCAAAAGGCAGCGATATGGAGAAATGTTAATACCTACTATGGTCTATATCACTATTCCCAAATAAACATCATGTGGAACACTTGTTAAAAATACAGATTACATTTACTATTCTCCAGAAGTCTGGAAACAACAAATGTTGGCAAGGATGCAGAGAAAAGTGAACACTTTTCCACCATTGCTAGGAGTGTAAATTGGTGCAGACTGTGCAAACTAGTATGGATGCTCCTCAAAAATGTGAGAATGTAAATCTCATTCATCCCATCATTCCACTTCTGTGTATTTACTACCCCCGCAAAAAAAATCCCACTATTTCATAAGAACATATATACCCCTGTGTTTACTGCAGCATTATTTAAATTAGACAAGAATAGAAACTACCTAAGTGCCCAGTGTCAGATGAATGAAAAAGAAGATATGATGTACGTGTAAAATAGAGTATTACACAGTCTTAAAAATATGGGTTGTTTTTTTTTTTTTACAGCAACATGAATGGAACTAGAAGGCATTATGCTAAGTAAAATAAGTCAGAAGAGGAAAGGAAAATACAGCATGATCTCACTCATATATGGAATATAAGGAAACAAAACAAAAGAACAGAAAAAAAAGAACCCCAAAACAGAAGCTAATCCTTGGACACTGAAAATAGAACTTAGGTTACTAGAATGGGATGAAAGCAAAAGGTAGTGGGGTTCAATGGAGGATGGCAGAGGACTTTTGGTAATTTGGTGATGGGTAGGGTGTAGTCTGAGATATTTGATGAATGATACACTTGACATCTGAACTTATATTGTTCTCTAAATCAAAATTAATAAATATTAAAATAAGATAAAATCAACAAATATTTAGATTTTAAAAAAGATACAGGAGCTCAACATCAGAACTGCCAAATTAAAATTTACCAGGGATACATGGAAAAATTTACATTTTTAACAACACAAAGTAATATTCTTAAAATTAGTTAAGTTTGGGTTGTTGCTGCTAGTTTGCGCTATTCTTAGAAATGAACATTTTTATAATTCCCATGTCGCCAATTTTAAAACTAAATTTCCATAAGATTCTTGAAAACAGAATCTAGACCTTTGTTTCAGGTCACCTATTTAAGCAAAAAAAAACAATATTTGAGTTTAAATACGCTCTTTGGAAAAGGTTGATTTTTTTTGTGATGAAACTATTGAAATACTTCAGTCTGTTACTACATTTTTGTGTTTCAGCTACTAAAAATAAAAGTATAATTCTTCTAGATAAATGGTTTGAATCATCCATCTGTATTATAATTTTCATTTGTATATTACGTCCATTTTTCCAATAGTCTTTGTCAGAAAAAAAAACAACTCAGTACCCTTTCATATTATTTTACTATTACTCCCATCCCCTGCTGTGCCATAGTTTTATCAATATTAATTTCCATTATTAAGGTAATTACATATTATAATACCTAATAGTTCTCTTACTAGGACTTGGTATGTTTCTAATATTTGGATCAACATGTCTATGAGATTTTCTAATGAATGCACAAAGAGTCAATATGTAGATAGACTTACTGCTTCTGAAAGAATAACTGTTTTGGTTTAAAAAGTAGTTAATGCTGAAAAAAACTTGAAATGAGCCTGAGGACATTGTGCTCAAGAACACAGATTAGAAGAAAGGGTGGGACTAATTGACATGGAAAATCTATCCTGGGCTGTGAAACCCATGTGAAGAAGCTTCCTCTCCTTTTTCATTTCTCCTCCTCCCTTTCTTCTCAAGGACTTTCATCCAAAAGTGGAATTCTGGGTGGAATATTGTCCTTCAGAGTACAAACACACACAAAAATGAATGTTTTGCTCTGCCACCATTGTGCACAAAAAAACCTGAGAAGTTAGCCCCGTTAATTTGCCTTCTTATCCATTGACTGAGGGAGGTGGACTGATGTTTTGATTGATGATCTGTTTAAAAGTATTTACTTCCCACCCCTTATTAAAACAAAAAAAAACATCTGAAATACAGTTTGTGAATTTTATCTATCTGTTCTTCCTTTCTCAGCTTGAATGTAGGCATGCGATTGCACTGACTGCACACATTGGAAATTCCCATCAAAATGATACAACCCTGCTACAGTAACTCATTCAGGAACACTTAATACTAGCTTCATATCACTAGTTTGTAGACTTCTCTGCTAGTGAAATTCAAACTGTCTCAGAGTTTTAAGAAAGATATATTTTACTACCATGCTCTAAAGTTGTATTTTATCACAACCCCAACATGAACCCTCCAGTCACTGCCAACCCATAGCTTATGCATTTGCAATGATCCCTAGAGTTATGTGTCCAGTTTAGTGCCAGCTCACATTATCAGTGACTGGTTAGGCTTTATCCACATGATCATGTGATAAACTAAATTAAAAACCAATGCAAGAGCTAAAACACTATCTTCACATATGTTTTCTGGAAGTTGTTATTGCTAAGAGGTTTATTTTTTGCTACCTTTTCAATTATTGGTGTAATTGATATTCTCCCTTTCTTCAATTCTTTTCCCACCTCTTCTCTAGGTCAGGTTTTTACAGTTATCTCCATAGCAACAGCCCATCTAATAGAAAGATACATCTTCCGAATGACTAGCAATATACCATTAACTGCTAGAACATAACATTTTTTCATGTTGGAAACATCTGGATTTCACAGTCAGCCAAGATGCATAAAAATGTCTGTGTCTCTTTAACAGTCACCCAAGGCTGAGCTTGCTTGCCTATTAGAATTCATTTACAAACAACTCTTATTAACCAACTATGTAGTACAATAAAACTAAGCTTTATTTCAACATCTAAAAAAAAAAAAGATGAAGAAAGAAAGTTTAATTCATAAGGAAGTTGCTTATAAAGACTTAAACTGCCCTTTGTGGAGTTTAAGGTAGATTTGGGCTATATTGCCAGCCCATTACTAGTGCACTAATACCTCTATTTACTGGCTGATTATGTCCTCCGGCAAAATTCGGAACTCTCTACTACTCTGGTGCAAACTAATCAGTTTTTAAAATTAGTTATTGATCTCAGACCCGTTGTGGAGGACCAATTTAATGGCTGGTTCATTGAGTACTGAAGTGACACCATTTACGTGAGTAGCAGAAAATTCAGTACAAACATTGTGTTCAAAGACAGTGCTTAAAGGTAATTTTCTACTGCAGGGAATTGACAAACAGGAATATTCAAGAATACTTCGTTTCTTTCATTAGGGATTAATGGTGCATTCTGGACATCACCTGAACTTACACTTTTCATATGTACATTTGTTATTCATATACAACATTTAAATTAGAGGGTTGTAAAAATATTTTCAAATCCCTAAGTAAAATATTTCATCTCTTTATTCAGACTTAATTTTTTATTTGAATTTATATAAGGATGACTAAAATGGGTGATTACCTTACAAGTATAAAGTGATTCTTTGCTGATAAACACATGCAAGAAATGCTGGAAGAAGCAAAACAGATATTTTGAGTTCAAAATACTTCAGTGCCTAAATTCCATTTAATAGTTCTCACAATTTAATTATCCTATGTTGTGTCATTGACTGTCATATATTTCTTTTAGAAATAATTTCTTAATGGTTTGTTTGCTATACTTAGCTTCAGGAAATATTAGAATTGAAATGATTAGTTTTCTGAATGTCTTAGAGAAACAAAAGTATGAGCTCCATCATTTTGTTGGCTACATACATGAAAACTCTTCAAAATTGTCTCTGAATGTTCTCATAAATTTGACATTATTAAGGATAGATTAAGCTTAGTAGATAAGATGCAAATTTCACACACAAAATCTCAACTAAGATTTGCTTATTTTTTTGATTATTTAAAAGTATATATATAGATACGTATATACATATCCATCCCACATAAACAATACAAGAGTTGATAGCAACATAATGACAATAGCTCAATATTGAAAAGAAAGTTAGAAATGATACAGGAGAGTTACTTTGTTGTTTTTCTTCTTGATATGGGTTGCTAATCTTTGCTAATCATCTTGATTTTGAATAATACACTATTTTTTTCTTTTGTCAATCCCCTTAAAACTATGTGTGTATTCTTACATATATAAAACATGTACATTTAAAAAATAGCCTTCCATAACGCTTAACTTAAAATGTATTTTTAAAAATTTTCACATTATGTATCACCTTTGAAGTCTCTAGTTTTAAGAGTTAAGAATATTTTAAGTGAGTAAAAGAAAAAGGCATTTAAAATTATATTTGGAGGTGAAATCTCACACCTAACTGAATTCAGCCTTAAATAGAGTTCCTGTGAATTAAGGTGTGAACAGCTCTCTAATCTAGAGGTGATACAAACTCTGTTGGTTTATATGCTATCTCATAATTCAATATAATATAATTTAATAAATTCACTTATATTTTATTTTATTATATTTTTTATTATATTTATTATATTTATATTATATTTATTATATTTATTATAATGAACTCTAATGCCTAAAATATTCACTGTTGACCTAAAAAAATATAATATAATGGGAGCAAGAGAAGGTAACTAAGATAAAAATGCTGTAAACTTTTTTAGATGTTCATATTATTTTTAAAAGCAGAATTCCTTCTCCATAATTAAAGCTATCTCACTTGTCAAACAACCAGTAGTTTCTCTAAGACAGCAATCTGAGCCTCTGATGGTTGATTGCTTATGAATGTTTTTATAGGTTATTGGCACTGAGAAGAGTTAACAAGTCCAGGCATATTCAATAAACCTTTAACTTGGACTAATGCTGGGAGCCATTTTCAGTCAGCTTATTTCTTTAGGGATATGATTTTTAACATGAATGATTCATTGGACTAGGCCTTAAAGTTCATTAAAAGGCACAAATTCTACAGAGTCAATTTCCATGGAAAATTCTAAACGTTTTTATCTTATAAACTAACATACCACAGGGGCGAAGCAAACAATAACCTAGATTTTCTTAGGACCTCAAAAGGAAGTGTAACATAAATCCAAAAATATGCTAGATGTAAAGGCACATGCACCACAATTTTTCATGTCGAAGGCATGCCTCACAGAAACTTTCAGTGCGTCTACTGTGTGGCATGTCATTCTTAACTTTTCAACCACCAACTTACAAATTGATGAAGTGTATTCATAGGTTTTTTTCTTCACCTTAATTTCAAAGATAATGAAAAGGGAAAAAAATGTTTAAAACATTAAACTAACTGTCAGGATCAAAAGAAAATACTCTGGGATCTTTCATACATATTATTTGAAGCTAGCCCTGAAATCTGTTCTTAGTTATAGGATTATAATGTATGTAAAGAATATGATTTTATGTACATGGTATTTGGATCAGGTGTCACCTTATAAAATTAATTTGATGCCATCCTTGGTGACCTAGTGGATGAGACCACTGTATATAGTCCATATATATCACAGGGACCCAGGTTTAAGACCTGAGGTCAGGGGAACAATTGAGGTGAACAACTTAATAAAAATAAGGAAAACGCTTCCTCCTCTCTCTTCTTGCCTGCTTGCCTTCATTCCTGCCTGTACCTTTTCCTTAAAAAAAGAATTAATCTTCAAAATATTTGATTCAAAGTCATACTTTCGGCTAAACATTTTAAAGAACTCTTACATAAAATACATGCAGACATAATTTTAAATGAACTTTTCAGAAATGTACAGACTCACAATTGTGTACTGTATTAAAAGTATACTTTTATCACAAAAGAATGTAGCATTGATGAAGCTCTGACCACATACAGCAGCTTTATATAGAGATAACTATATGGAAAGGAAAAAAAATTCTATGAAATACAAACTACTTACCCAGTCCTGTGTCTCTTCAGATATTTAGACAATTTGGCAAATTTCATCATTAGACTTTTTATTATATCTTTTCCCTTGTTAACACTACTTAAACTTTTATTTAAAATAAAGCTATAGATTATAATAGGCAGCAGTAATAGTGTCCAAGTAACTTTCGTTCTGCTCATGATTGTTTTCCTCTGCTTTTAAAAATAGTCTCCAGAGGTAAACCCAATAAATAAAAAAAGCTCAATACCTGAATTAGAATTAGGCTACAAATGCCTATAGAGAAAAATACAGTTTTTTGTTTTGCTTTGTTTTGTTTTAAGAAAAGGTGCAGGCAGGAATGAAGCCAAGCAAGCAAGTAGGCAGGAAGACAGAGGAGGAAGAAACATTTTTATTTTATTTTTATTTTAGTTGTTCATCGTGGTTGTTCCCCCTGACCCTAGAATGCAAAGCCCAGTACTTGGGATCTATCTGAATTGTGCTGGGCCAGAGGTGGTTGACCAACCATTACACCACCAGGACTCATCAAGAGACAAGTAGACTTTAAAACTGGGAAGTTAAAAGCTTTAAGCATGTAATCTATAAAGAAGAGTCAAAGGCACAAGTATCCCAAAAGAGTTTCAGACAGAACTGTCACATTTACTTTATTCTCTCCCTCCCCACGCTCCCAAGACTAATTAAACTGAAGACTAATCATAATAGAGACAAAAGACTAGTCATTTCACTCAGTAAAGAAACAGAACAAGAAAATAGGACACAGAAGTCAACTTGAAGGATGAATAACATTGGAAAACTTCTCCCCAGAAGAACGTGTTAAACAGTGAAGTACTACATTGTGGAAAGCTGTGAATATTCTTCATAAAGTTTGAAAATAGGTGTCTGTGCTCACTCAGGGGAAAAAAATATATAGTACTAGGACAAATATCACACTGGTTTTAATTCATATAAAAATTTAAATGGCTGACGAGTTATTTGATTTGGAATTTCATTCACTTCTTAAAAAACTCCAAATATTTCATCTACATTGCCTTAGTGGCCATCAAAGTAAAATATGATTGAATTAGATAACTGCTACAGGTCATTCTCTCAGATGCCATTATTCTGTTTGCTATGACAGTATTTTTTCTATATTGTATAATAGCATTATTTCTAGTGTTTCCAGTTTTTGTTTGGTTGGTTTGTTGCTCTAGGAGTTAAAAGATTAGATATCCCCTCTAACTGTGGGCAACAAGTGATTCAGATTTGTTGTTCATAATTTACAGACATTAAAACCTAGAGATCAACTGGTTACAAGATGACCTCTTTAATGACCAGAAAACATTTCCCTGGGCCACTTTGTAATCAATTACTAGAAAGATATAGCATCTAACTATTTTTGATACCTTCTAATGGACTTTACAGTTCCTTTCTTTGGCATTTCCAACGTCTGCTATTTCTATGAATAGCTCGAATGTCACATGAATATGTAGATGCTGAAGTTGTAAACATAATCACTGTGTCTGCAAATATTTGAGCTGACTGTTTTGATAATTGTGGAATAAGAATGGGACTGAGCATCTTCTACTGAAGGAGTTAATGACACCCATCTCTGTGCTCTGGGTGAGGTCTCTCTCAGACTCATGGTTAGGAAAATCCAAACATCCTGAATATCATTGCCACGGGCATAGATGACCTTTACTCTGTTAATGGACCTCTGAAATTGAAATAGGACTATGGATGTGAAAACAGTAGCCTCAACCTTCCTTACTCTTCTTGCCTTAGCATTTGTTTTGGTTCCACAGACATCTGAAAATGTTCTCGCTTTTATTCCTTCTTCATGGTATATATTCTCACAGAGTTTTTGACCAAGAAGAACTTTTGTCTACCTCTTCCTACGTGGGAACAAAGTTCGGAGCAGTGGACAAAATATAGGCTTCAAACTTTAAACCCTTGCTTTGACAATAATTATTTTGCAACCTTAAGCAAGACGTTAAATTATCACCATCTTTAATTTCACATCCACAGAAAATGAAAAAATAGAGCTTTACATTATTATAAGAATCATAAGTCTGTAAAGATACTACAACAATGTCTTTATTCATAAGGTAATTACCCTTATTATGACATATTTGTGGTTACTGTAAAGGACTCTGCATATCTATAAATATTCTCTACTTGCCTTGTTTTACGTTAACTAGGCAAATCTTTTATTTGACTCATAAAGATAACTTGAAATGCCAACACTCCTGGTTTATTTGCACAATGCTGTAAATGATACATGTACAATATTTATTGAGCCCTTAACATGTTCCAGGCAATGTGCTCAGAGTTTTACCTGTGTTATTTCATTTTTTCCCATTTATGAGAAACTAAGTAAAATTCCTGAGTCACAAGCTAGTAAATAGAAGAGCCAAATCTTGAGACCAAATGTGTTTTCTTTTCTTTTCTTTTTTGCTCCCTGGACTGCGAGTCACAAACCATGGTTCATCACTTTCAAAGTGTGTCTCAGTTGCCTGAGTCACAGGGAGAGAGAGAAGCAAGACTGTTTGAAATTATTCTACTTTATTCCTCTCCATGTGTCTGATATCAGAGTCTTAATATTTAGAATAAAAGTTCAGAGGAGAAATGCTGAGCAAATGGGAGGATGAAAAATGAAAGAGGTTATTGTTGAATAGGCAAGAGACTAGTCACTGCTATTGGATTGGATTCAAACCTAACTTTTCACTTGCCACCTATGTGATTCCAAACTAGTCCTTTCAGTTTAGTCAATGGAACCCTCATCTGTGAAACGAGGCCAGTGCTAGCACTTGCATCTTGTGATTCTCATGAGGATTAAATAAAAATACCTGGCACATAGCAAGCATTCAAATTGTATGTGAACCTGTGTTCAAAAAGAGGTTTGAGATGTGTAGGGAAAATTTTTCATCTACATACCACAATTTTGTTTGACAACTTGGTAATATGATTTTGCATCAAGTGTAATCCCCCCACCCCACACACATATCTGTCAAATTATTTTCTCTTATAAACAGAGTATATATATTTCATTAAGTTTGTCATTTATTAAATGTCCATCAGATCCCAGAGATTTTAGTGAGTATTTTGTATCATATCAAAACCTAATATCAAATTAATATTATTGCACCCATTTTATGGGTGGGTACTGGTGAAACAACACATTCCAATTACAAATATACACTTAGTCCATTAGCAAAACCCAGAAACATCAAAGACTCTCTAACTCACAATGCACATTTTTTTTTGCAATATTTTCCTTCTTGTTATGATTGTTTCCATTCTAGATTATGATAAATTAACAACAGGAGAAGGATCTCAGAGTCTTACACTATTGCTGGTATTAGAGATGTGGTCCATGTTCTTCTATATTTTGACTTCAGAAGATTTCTATATTGTCTGTTTTTATTTATTTGTTTTTAAAAAATATTTTTCCTGCTATCTGGAGTGCATGAAAAGGCCCTTGAATAAATATAGTTCTCATTGTACTAAAATATTCTGAATATATTTTAAATATTTCTAATAACATTTTAGTATTTTTAATTATCATCAAATAACGATTGAAGAGAACTTATTTATGACAACTTGATTTAGGGCAAATCTCTCTATATGTGAGGCATAATATTTTCCAGAATGGTCTTATAGATTGTGTCTTATAATAATGAAATTTGTAACTTTTTTGTAAGTAATTTGGTGTACTGGAAACATATAAAATGTCTTAATCAAACTGAAATATATATCATTAACATACATTAACATGTTATAAAACTATTACAACTATATGATCATTATCTTCTTTTAGGGAATTTGCATGACTACAATATGCATACAGTTAATAAGTTAATATTTTTCATAATAGTGTACATCATATATATGTAAATATAAAATTTAAGTGGCAAAATAACTACATTTTTAATTGTTAATATTTAAGGTGATTCAAACTTCTTATATTTCCTAGAAGTGGGTTACAAATTATCTTTTTTGTTTTACTAGATTCTAGTCAAGGTTAAATCTTGACTCTTTCAATATTTAAAATTGAAGATGGTATATTACCATATGCAATTTCTCATCAGGTTTCTATTGTTTGCCAGAAAGCCATCATAAATATTATAATTTCATCAATGATTGATGGATACTGTCAGATAAATACGTGACATTCTGTGGTTATGCAGGTTATCCTAAAAAGGATATTGTAAAAACAGTAAGGTTTATATTTTTGAATGCTGTTTCAGTCATTTACATTTTTCAAGAGCTGATATTTCTTATTTAATCATTTTTGAAAGTGATGCTCGTGACAGCTGTCTAACTGTATAAACAGTCCACTTTATTTTACCCATTATGGATAGGTTTTCATTAATTTATATTTGTATTTAGTTACTGTGTGTCCTAATACTACAGCATTTATACATTTATTAAATAAAGACTAGAAGCAAATGAAAGGCATTTCCTTAACTCCTTGTAGGGTGAAGCTTATCAACTGGTTCAGTGAGTTTTGATAATAAGTGAAAACTGCAGAATTCAATAAGGTGGTTAGGACATTTGACCTGACCTATTGCAAATTTTTGTATCAACACATGAGCATGCTAATACAGAAATATGTTAAAGTATTCCTTATGGAAAATAATGTAGCTTTAAAATTTAATGACTAATTGAAATACCAGATCCTTTTTGCGTGACTGTGGCTTCTCTCATTATACTCAACCAGTAAGGCACATAGACAGTCTTTGAGAGACTCATCTTTATTGCAAGAGACTATTTAAGCTCCAGTAAATTGTTCTAATAGCCTAATTTTATTTATTTAGAGAAACTGATGTACACTATCTCTAAATACCAAAGAGCCACAAAACCCAAGACAGTGCATTTGCTGAATCATATATCAAACTGAGAAGGGATTTGTTAAAAATAATTCTTTTGAAGAATATGTTCAGACTCAATTGTATATCCTCGGCTGACACATGCTGATTTTCTCTCTTTATTTCTACCCTTTTAGCTTTCCCTTTGTGTCTCTTCCTCGTTATAAAGAGAGCTTTCCAACCTCTGATAATGACTTACAAACTGTATTACAAATTATTGGGGGGCTTTGGAGATATTACAAAGAAGACTCTTGTTCTCTTAAGCTGTGATAGAACCAGTCGTATCACAAGCTCTTTGTTTGCCTGTGTGTCTATATATCTGTGTATATGTGTGCTTTACTTTTACGATTTTTTGAAACAGAACATGTTTTCTTTGAAAATCATTGTATCATTAATTTTGAAGAATATAATTACAGCAAGTGGTATAAGAGTATCTTGCAAATCTCTCCAAAGGGACAAGATAAAACCAACATGGTTCAAAAGTTCACAATTCAAAGCTTCAAAGTAGAAGGCTGGAAGAAAGGAAATTCCTTTGGGACCACTATCATTTTCTAACATTCCCACCAATGCTTTGCTGGTTTGTTCTGAAGGACCATTTCCACAGACCCCCTCATTACAATTTCTGCTGTGACTGGCCACAATCACTTAAAACTAGCGTTAAAAGACAAGGTATTTCTCCACGTTGTCATTTTGCTTCTCTGTGGCCAGGGGATTAATTGCTTTCTCAAGGGCCCAACTCTAGCATTTCCTTTACTTTCTGGAAAAGAGATTTCAAGAAAATGCCACTGTGTGACCACACTTATTCTTTAAACAGAAATGTAATCTATCATTTAAAGAAAGAAAATTACCAAGAGATAATTTTAGCCAGAATTCAGTTATTTAACCCATATTTGAGAGCTGATCTCACTTCACGGCAAAATCAAGACTAGAAATGCCCTCTAAATATGATGAAAAACTAATGTCTTCATAGGAGTTAGCCATGTGGTCTGGCTGAGTGACAAACTTTTGGTCAGCTTCCATTTTCACCAGCTTAAGTCTGCAAACTGGAAATGGGCTAAATGAAAAGTGACACAAGCGTCTTTCCAGGAAACAAAACTGGTTCTGATGCATGAAGACTGATGCTTGGCTCAGGCAATGAACCAATGTGCTGACTTTATATTAGCATTTTTAATGGCTCAATTAGAATATTTAACAAACCAATAGCCTTCACTAAAATAGACAAATGACAAATAAGTCATAAGGACCTGATAATTTCTTAAGAAATCGTTACATATTAATACCTTATATATTGATTTCTTCAGATTTATTTTTTAATTGAGTCATTTCTATTAACCACATAAAGTCACATATGTCATCTTTTTATTCTTCATACCAAGTTTATAGAATATATAGTATTATTATTTCTGCTTTATAGACAAGAAAATCTTAATCTGTTTAGTCTTTGACTGATATTGCATTGCATTGTTTAAACTTATGACCAAGAATTTAAGTTCTCTTTTGTCTGTATGCCCTGCTGGCCTAGTGGTTTAATACACTGAGTTTAGCCCACATACATTCCAAACTCCCTGGTTCGAGATATGGGGCCAGGGAGAACAGCCAAGATGTAGTATTAAGGAAAATGAAGTGCTTCCTCCTGATTCTTACTGCCTACCTGTCTACTAGCCTTCATTCCTGCCTGCTCCTTTCCTTAAAAGAAAAAAAAATTCTCATCTGTCTTATTTCCTCATTACATTATTCAGTTCTGCCTTCAGCTTCTGATATCAATTAAAGCATATTCACTTATTTACATATACTTATAGCCATAAACTACTCACAAATTACTGTTGAGGAATATAGTTTCTATGCATTTAAAATAATGACAAAATTTCCTTTATTACTAATTTTGTCTTCTATGATTAATTTCTTACCATTTTCATTTGGTTAGTGCCATCTCTCAAACTGCACTAGACTTGGGTGTGCTGCTTCCATTAATTTTAGTAGAATTGAAATTCCTTCTATAAAAGAAAGCTAAACTAACTATTCAAGAATGTTTTTATTTAAGCAGTTTGAGTTTGAAAAGGGTTTATCTGCTTAACATCTATATAAATGAACTTATATCCCCAGACTCACTATCAATATGGAAACAACTAATGGAATATATTAGATTTTTTTTAAAGGAAAATTGCAGGCAGGAATGAAGGTGAGCAGTCAGGCAGGCAGAAAGAGAGGGGAAAGAAGCATTTATTTATTGTATTTAGTTGTTCATCGTGGTTGTCTCCTTACCACCCTGTCCCAGATCATGAACCCTTGTCCCTGAGATGTACATGGATTGTGTGACTTAACTGCTTAGTCACCAACACATGCCAATATGTTACATTTTCTATGTAGGATGATACGTTAAAACATGAGGGCTAAATGGATACATCTGGTGGGAATAAAAGCACTATTCTATAAAAATGAGTGGTGGTGGAGCTCACCGGCCAATAGTGAAGAATACTTGGTGATTTGACGGAGAGCAGGGTGTGTTGATAAATACCTGAGGAATCGGAAAATTGCATATGCGGAATATGCACCTATGAATTTATTTTAACTTGTAAAACAAAGTTACTGCAATAAAATACAAAAAATAAAAATAAAAATGAGCAAAAAGTTCACACACCATTGATGTACCAATTTGTCTTTAGTTGTGGAGTATTTCTTATGTGTGTGTTACTTGTTTTAGATCGACAGACAAATGGTAGCTCAGAGTGTAAGTGAAAATTGTAACATTCACAATTTTTGATGTAGCTTATAGTTCAAAGAAAGACAAATTATTGAGCAAAACTGAGATGCCAGTTTCAGATCAGAAGCGATTGACTTGATTCAATTCAAATATTGTAATGTTCGAGTCTTTTGCTGAGTGTGCACCAAAGGCAGCCAGGGAGGCAGAGGGCCCAGAAGTGAGCAGCGTCTAACCTGAGAATTCAATCACCAGGCTACGAAAAGGGCTCCAGTCATAGACTTTTTGAACTTTGCTTTGAAGATGTCTAAAGGCAAACTCTGACAATAGTTCTGTTTAAACAGCTGAGACTTATATTTTACAACTAAACTTACCAGACTATTTTCTTTAACATAAAAGCCCCATGAAAATCAGGACTAACACATTAACAAATTCATTAAAAGAACTGTCTTAGCCAACGCTCTGTTAAATAAGAACTCCGTAAGTTTTCAGAGTCTGCACAGAAATCTCACCTGTGTGATGTAGTCTTATTCCTATAAAGCCTTTTGTCTTCGTGAATGAACCTCATTTTCCCACCTGCCATTTAAGAAAAACCTTTAACTTTTAGATCTGGCTTGATTTGTTTGACATGATTTCTTTAAAAAGCAAACAAAACAAAACAAAAACTGATTGTTGCTGCAAGCCCTGGCGGGATAGGGTTTGAGTGCAGTTCACATACATCCCAATATCCCAGGTTCTTGTCCCGGCAGTAGTAGGAACAACAAAAATGCACAACTAAATAAAAATAAGTATAATGCTTCTTCCTCTTCTCTCTGCCTGCTTGCCTGGACTGTTCCTCTTCATTCCTGCCTGAACCTTTAAGAAAAAAAAAGAAAAAAGAAAAGAAAAGAAAGAAAAATGCTTGTTAAAAAATGTTTTTAAAACATTTAACTAATACTGGGGAAAGTGATGATTTGCTAGTTGGTGCTGAGTTCTTTCTGAGCTACCCTGAATACATAGGAAGGTGTTAGTTACGTCTTATACTGATAAGGGCCATGAGGCTCTTGGTGGACATTCATGAACACATATGCACCTATACAAAGATGTCACGTGCAGAAATGAAAGTTTTTCTTAAGAACGAATAACAGCAAAAGAATATTATCACCTATTAACAAGTCAGACAAGGAAACTCATGTTATATTCATTGTTTAATATTTTTTCTTATACTTAAATAGCTAGTTATTTAATATTGAAGCCATGTTTATATTTCACAGTTACAGAACAAATATTCAGCGAATGCAACCTAGGCCTATGGCCTTTAAGGGATTCTGTGAAGAGAGTATTTATCTCTTACAAGAAGATAAATTGAGACCCAAGTTCAGTTGTACACGATCTAAAACTGGCATCTCTTCCAGCTTCCACATCTTTCCCTTTATTTTTCTGTTTGTACATAAACTCTGATCTATTTTAATAGCAAAATCTTTGGTTAAGTGCTTGTAACTTAATGGGAAACATAACTCAGTAGTCCACTGAAAATAACATTTTTTTTATTATCTGTCTCAAGCGATTATGTATAAAAATTTTGCTTTACACATCACCCTGAGAGAGGAAAAGCAGCAGTGAAAATGTTTTGAATTCAAGAAATCACTACAGATTTCATATCAGCATACATAAAACGATATTAATAACAACACCACAAAAATTATAATATTCAGGTTATTATTAAATGTCATGACTAAAGTCACAGTCTCCACTGTAAAGGGAAAAAGTCACTATGTCTTATACTTTATTTAATCAACAGTATTGTCTTCATGTCTGGTGCACACTGTATTTCAGCAGGCTGTGCATAATTAACACCTTATCTATTAATACAGATACAAGAGACATGGCATGACTTGTTCTGAACATTAGTTTCAAATATCAGTGTAATAATGAACGTTTACCCAGTTCAAACTGTAAGATCTTGTGCTAAGGATACAAAAAAGAAGATAAAAAAAGATGGACTAGACATTTTCTTCACCCCCAACCCCTTCCCACATGACTCAGTCTAGTCAAAATGTTACAGACTTGCATTTGTAATGAGGCTTTAGCAGTACTTGATAAATTGCAGCTCAGAGTAAATTGGAGAGAAGTGAGTAGGATTAGGATAAACCATAGAGAATGAGCCAAATGATGACTTTAGGATGAGTTGCGCCAGGGCAAGAAGTTTTGAGACTTTCTTAATTAGATAAAATTCCATAATACTTTTTAAAAATTTAATTATTCTGTTAGCAAATCACTCAATTTTCATTTCTAGAGCAGTTTTTCTCACAGAGATTAGGCTCTTTTGCGTTCGTGTAGCAGAACATATTTTTCTGATCTTTGAAAGAAGACAATTCATAAAATTTTGAAAGGAGAAAATTCTAATAAGCTACGTCTTTTGATGCCCTTTAAACCTGAAAGCCAAGCTACTGAAATTGTATTTTAAATCTCTCAAACTTGTGATTTTTTAATTAATTAATTTATTTATTCATTGTTATTATTATGATTGGCTTTCTATTATTTGAGAGGAAAAACATTTGGTGAACAGCTGACCTGAATTTCATAATCTGGTAAAATGCCATGAATTCACTGATCTGATCTTTGCAGAACGGGTATTATTTTTAACCTAAATTTATAGATGAGGAAAATAACTTGCTTAAATTAAAGTCAATTACTCAGTGAATGGGGAGACCCAAAGGCTGGAAACAGGTGATCTGGCACTGAGCTTGTGTTTCTCAAAGGCTTTGTAATTTATTTACTAATTTATTCTCTCTGACAAGTTGTCCTGCAGTGTTCTATGAGACTTCCTGGTATTACATTTGCCTGTTTTGGTCTTCATTGTATATTTTAGCTTTGGATCTCTTCAACGCTGTTGTTCAAAATGGATCTTTTAGTATGAAGTCTTTGGAACCATCTATTTTTAGAACTGTTTTTGGCTTCTTCTCCCCAGCTATTGGTAGCCTTTCAAGTGTCTTGTGGGATGGTAATGATTTGTTACACTTGGCTAAATAATACCTTTCAAAAAAGCAAACGTAGTGCACAGTTTCAGTGTAGCTTAGAAGTGTCTTCATTGTCCCGACTTCCACAATAGATCATTCACACTCTATGAGGGTTTCCTTTCAATTAGAAATACTTAAATTGAATTGCCATATCACCATAACAGTACTTCAGGTTTTACAATAAGATACTAAGGCTGCAGACATGTTTTTACTGTGAATCTGTATGTATCTTATTTTGTTGCATCTAGATGAAAAAGCAACGCTGTGTATCACAGAAAACACATTATTCTTTCCTTGGCAGTCACTGCTTATTATGCAAGAGTGTTCTTGGATCTTTGCAAGAATTTTCAGCCCTTCTCTAGGGTACCTCTGTTCACAGGGTGAGAATGACTGATTTAGAACACTGTTACTCAATCTTTTACTAATCATTTTGTTTCAGTTTGGCAGGCCATAGAATAGTGACAGCATAGCTAAAGTTGTTTGCTCTATTTCCCTCAAACTTTCTGAATTTACTTTTGAAATAAATTGGTATTACATGCCTTCCAAAAGTATCTTCTCATTTGTATCATTTAAAAATTATATCATTTAAATCACTAACTTCAGGATGTCATTTTATCACTTCAATTGTAAAACTACCAACAATTTCTGAAATTTAAGCATAACTTTTTAATTGTCAATTTTCTTAACATTTAAAAAAGAGAATTCAGTTTTCCAAACTGTTAGCTTCAAAACTTTCTTTACTGACAGACTTTGAATTATGCACATATATTGATCATGAAAATCAGAACATGATTTAACTGTAATATAATGTAGTAAGAACTCCAATATGCCAGATTAATAGGATGAAATAGACGTTCCTGAATTAAACTGGTAAGAAATAGACTATACTCTCATTTATCACCGAATTTAAATACTTTGAAAATAAACAATCCTCTCGCATGGTCAAAGAGTGCTATTTTTTTCATATTTTGGTTAGAATTTCAGAGAGAATTAGACTGGAAATATATCTTAAATATCTAAATTGAATATTCACCCCAGAATCTGAAACACAGAAGTAGAAAATTTTAAATGTAATTAGAAAATTTGACAAATAACATGAAACACAGACATTTTTCAGGTATTTGAAACATGGAACTTTACTGAATTAAAGGAATATCTACATGTTATTTTATAGATTATATCCAAATAAACTGTGGTATTAGGTCATCATAATTTTGCAATAATATAAAGTTTCCTTTAGTAGACTAAATAACATTCTCACACAAAGACACAGGTGTGTATTGCCATTAGCATCGTATTTTTTAAATTTATTTTAATGACTGTGGAACTTTCTCTTAAAGCATGTGGAAATGACACTGGAAAGAGTGTTTTTTTTTAATGTAATCTTGAGACTGTATTTTTACATCACAGAGGATGGCTGATATGCAAATTTACATGTGACCTGAATGGTGACATTTTATAACAATTCGTAACCTTGGCTAAACAGCAGAACGCTACTGCCTCCCTGCCACCATCCCCAAGCAGGACACATAATGACTCCTTATATTGATTTCCATTGAGTCGTTTGTGCATTAGCACCTTGCAAGCGGTTTAAATGAATGATTTACCTGCAAACATGATGGAAATGTTCAGAAAATTTGATACAGGAAAACAAACCAAAACATTTTTGTTTTATTTTATTAATTTCATTGCTAAGAGGAAAAGGATATCCTATCAGGCAATGCAAAGTATGTGAAGAGCATGTTGAAGCTGAGTGAAAAATGATTAGTGACTTCACCTAGTGGTATTGCCAAAAACCAAAGAATAACAAATAATTAAATCAGAAAATAAATTTAGTGTTCACTGTTACACGATTTACTTTTGCTACTGAACAACACCATTTCTTTTCCAGACTTTGCTTTATATTTTCAGAGCTTCATTTGCTATTCATGCTGAAAACTAAATCCTTCTGTAAGTACTACCATGCAAATTTGAAAGTAGTGCTAAATACTAGAAGGTGGAATACATTTTGCATGAATTAATAAGGGTTAAGTTACCCCCATTCAATCTCACACTTTGTGTGGTTCAATTATTTTCACAGCTCACTACATGAACACTGTTTCCCTCCTGGTTCAAGTTAACTGTGCATTGTGGATAGCACTGCAACAAGCTTTCTTTTTAAGGAAAGTTGCAAGAAAGACTGAAGGCAAGTAGACAGGCAGGAAGAGAGACGAGGAAGAAGCATTTTTATTCATTTTATTTTGTTCTTCATCTTGGATGTCCCCACCAGTTCCAGGATGTGAACCCAGGACATCAGGATGCACATGGATTATATCCAATCCTTCCTCCAACAGGGTGCATCAGCGACAAACATTTTCTATGAAAGCTTTAAGAGATGAATTACTCTCATCTCTGTGAGAAGAAAGCTTTACAGAGATGCGAATAATTCAGGGAGTAAGGTAATTATTTGTTATGATTTCTGAAAATTTGAATTGATCTTGTTTAAAGGTAGGTTGTCAACATCTTTTATAATGTTCGAAGATAGTTAACTTGAGCGATATTAGGATTTTTTTTTTCATTAAATGTAATTGTAATAACAAAAATGGTTTTATGGAAAATTGTACTTAACCTGAAACCAATACAAAGAAAACATTGTGACGGATTGGTGCTCATTGGGCTCAGGTTTTGCTTCACTGAAGTAATCAAGACAAGTATACATATATATTCATTACGAATCTTCTGTTAAGGGAAAAGTTATAATGTAACTGTATTTCAGCTCTACACTTGACAAAATCTTCTGAACTGCTGAACACTTCATGTAAATTAATTAATATCTGGCATGACTTGTTTCGATGGAAAGCACTTGGCCAACACAGTATTAGGATCAAATTTAGCATCTTTCTAAAGATAGGAAAGTAATCTGAAAATTTCCGACAATGATCAGAGAATGGAGTATATGTACACTAAGGAATATGTTTAAGGTAGACCAGTTTATATTGCAAAGTTGTTCTATCAGATTCTTTGGTGATGTTCCAAAATGTATGAATGTTTGTGTACCCAGGCAAAGATCAAGATACAAATCTAGTCATTAAAACCATATGATTCTGCAGACCAATGGCATATTAGTAAAAAAAAAAAAAAAAAAAAAAAAAAAAAAAAAAAAAAAAAAAAAAAAAAAAAAAAAAAAAAGAAAGAAAGAAAATCTCAAACTAAACAAAGCATATAAACGAGTTCAAGGTAGTGAGAGCACTATATATTCAAGACTAATTCAGGTTTCCATTTTGCAGTGCAAATCAATTTATGTTGAGTAACATCTAATTGTAATATATAAAAGGTTACTTTCTGCATCATTATCAAAATGAAAATTCTTGTCTTGAAACATAGCACTCTATAATTTCCTGTCAAAATACATATTAACATCATTTTTATTTAGAAGAAAAAATATCGAGTTCTCTTGACCTGAAATCTGTAGGAGTGTACCTGGGTGTCTCTTAACAATGAATAAATGCTATGAATTCTTTTAAACAGCTCAAATTAGGCCTTTGTTGCCAGATGGAAACTATCAAACTGATAAACAGAGAAATCCACACTTCTTGAACTTAAAAAAAATAACGCAACAAAATAAAAGATATTTTTACGGTTCTGAAAAGTATCAGTTGTCTATGCCTCAGAAAAATAAAATGGGTAACCAGATGTTTGACTCCGTTTTGAGAAAACTGCTGCCTTATAATCAATAGTGGAAATAAAACATGTTATTCCCCCTGCTGAGTTTTGACACACAAGTACTCCAAATGTGCACTCACAGCTTTTAAAGAAAATTGCCCAAGCAAAGGCTGAGAAGGGTATTTAGCTTTGATGACTCTGTTCAGTTTATATTTTGTTTTGTTTACTCTGCTGGAAAAGTGAACAATATATTCCTATTACTTTTCTTATATATGAAAATGCATATGTACACATACACATACACTTTAAAGATTTCATTTCTCCAATTTTGTATTATCTCTCTGATCACTTTTATTCACTGAAAACTCATTGTATACCCATTTAAAGAGATTTCTGAAAACAAATCTTGGAAATTTTCATAAGGGCAAAAACTAAATAAGAATTAATTATAGTCATGGACAAATAAAGAACACCCGACTCCAGAGTTTGATATGAAGACTGAGTAGAAAATTTATCTTTGCTCAATTGTTCCCTGGGATTATAAAAGGAGGTAGAATTTGGGAATATTTAGAGATTATGCTAGAAAGATACACATTTTATCCCATTCTCTAAGAAATAACTTCCCTTGACTCATGAGAGAGTGATGACACTCTAAAATATGACACATAGAACCTTGCAAACCAGAAGTTATCTTTTTCTATTGCTAGCTCTGCGCTGCTTTTTGGTTTTTAAGTTGCTCTTCGTGAAATAGACTGTGTTTGATCTCAAAAATTTTCATTGGTCACTGGTGGCTAACCCACATTGTGCCTATGTAATCAAAAAGTAGAAATAGCACTGTCTATCCTCTTTTGGCCTACTGAAACCAAGCTTTCTCAGTCTGTAAAAAAATTGTCCAGATTTTAAATTGGAAGGAAATCAATTACCGATTGCAAATGGTGTGCTGGATAGGGGAAACTGGATGATTAACTTTTCTATCCTCCTCCCCTTTGAATTCATGTATCGAATTGTGACTACAGAAATAGTAAAGGAAATTATATTAGGTGGTTTTCAAAGAAATAATATTCAGACCACAACAAGAAGATAGCATAAATAACAGGAAAACATTTTTATTCAATATAAGTTGAAAATAAAATGTCTGTTCTTTCAGTATTTAAATAATCTGAGCTAGATATTTTGGGAAATGAATTAAACATTGTCATTAAAGTGATTCTTTCTTGCAAAAGCTTTGTGTAATTCACCTATCACAAAATTCATCCATTTAAAGTATACAGTCCAATTTTTAGTATAATTATAAAACTGTACATAAAATCACTCCATTTAATTTTAGCCTGTTTTTATCACATCAAAAAGAAAGCCTTTTCACTCCACCCCGATCCGCTTTTCCTCTTCAACTCTAGGAGAGTCATAAACTATTTTCTCAATATATAAATATTTGTCTTTTTGGGACATTTCTAATAAATGGATTCATATAATGTGGTTTCCTTTGTGAATGGATTCTTTCACTTAACATAATTTTTGAGATTAATTCATGATATAACACATAATAGTATTTCATTCTTTTTATTGTCTAATATTCCACAGTATAGATACAATACATTGTGTTTATTCACCAAACAATGGGCATTTGGTTGTTTCCACATTTTGAATATTATTAATAATGATGTTAGTAATATTTATGCATAAAGCAGACTTGCTAGGTCAAATGGAAGCAGCCAAATTGTTTTCCAAAGTGACTGAATCATTTTATATTTCTATCAGCAATGTATGAGGGTTCACATCCTCAGCAACATTTGTTTATAGCCATGCTAGGGGCTGTGAATCAGTACCTCAATGTGCTTTTCACTTACATTTCCCTGATGGCTATGATCTCAAACATATTTTCATGTGCTTGTTATTTATCTTTTGTATATCTTCTTTGGAGACATATATTCAAGAACTTTTACCCATTTTATAAGGAGATGATTTGTCTTTTTAATTGTAATCCTTCTTTATTTTCTTATATTTTAGATAAAGGTCCCTATCAGATTTATGATTTGCAAAAATATTCTCCCATTCTGTGGGTTTTCTCCACTTACTTGATGAAATCTTTTGACATATATGAGTTTTAGATGAAGGCTAATTTATCTATTATTGTTGATTTGTCTGTTTTCAGTGTCATATCAAAGAAACACAATTGCCAAATGCAAGATCACTAAAATGTAGCCCTATATTCTCTTCTAGGTTTTAAATTTTATATTTAGGTCTGTGTTCTATTTTGAGTTAGTTTTTGTATATGGATTGAAGCAGTTATCCAGCCTCATTCTTTTGTTGGTGAATATCCAGTTGTTCCAGCATCATTTGTTGAAAAAATAATTCTTTCCCAATTAAGTAGTATTTTGCCATTGTTGAAAACCAATTAACTGTGAATGTGAAAGTTTTTTTCCACATTTGCTTCCTTCCTTCCTTCGTTCATTGACAGTTGTGTCTAAGTCTTGATTACTATGAATAATGCTGTCAAGATGGGGGCAAGTATCTCTTAGTGATTCAATTTCCTTTAGATATATACACAGCAGTGAAATGTCTAGCTCATATGGTAGCTCTGTTTTTAATTTTTGTGGAATCGCTGTACTGATTTCCATAGTGGTTGCACCAATTTATATTCCCGCCAGCAATGCACAGGGTACCCTTTTCTCCACTTCCTTGCCAACTCTTGTTATCTCTTGTCCTTTTGATAATAACCATTCTAATAGGTATGAGGGGACATTTGTTGTGGGGTTTTTTTGTGTTTTATGTACCTATTAGCCATTTGTGTCTTTGGAAAAATGTCTCTTCAGATCCTCTGTCATTTTTTAATCTGATTATCTACTACTGAGTTGTGTGGTTTATTCATATTTTTAAATATTAACCCCTTATCTGATATATGTTTTACAGTATTCTACTTGGACAGTATTGATAAGTTGCCTCTTAATACTGTTGATTATTTTGCTGTGCTTATGCATACTTATTAATTTTTAAGTATGCCTTATTAATCAACATTGCTTACATTTAGCTCTGTAAATGTTTGAGACCTTAAACTTTATTCATTTTAATGAATATTTCGGATATAGTGTATCCCTAGAATTTCCAAATGAATGTTAAGGTTAACTTGAGTGTTTTGCGAAAGTATATGCATAAAAACGTATGATGAAATAAATAAAATAAAACAAATTGAGGGGAGGTTATATCCTGTTGATTTATACCTATTTATTGTGTGATTTTTGTATGAAAAATCTCAAATATAATTTTAAAATATAATGGTTCATATTAGAAATTGTATTAAAGTGGTGTTTAATATACTAGGGGCATCAATGATTAAATCTATATTTTCTTCCATTTTGCCATAATCCATTAGGAGAATCTCTAAAAATCAATGCCCATTAGAATTCTTATATATATAAATTAAAAATTCATACCCAAACATCTAGGTTCAATAATTGATAAAGAAAACTCGATAATGATTATCTCAATTTGGTGTTTAATTATTAAATGTGTATATATAATATTTAGAAGAGAGAGTAAGAATTTCTAGGTGAACAATTTGTAAGTTTTCTCAAGGATTTGAAGGGCATGTGCTGCTTTTTTTTATAGATACCATGGTTTAGTAAATAAATATTCTTTAAATGTCATACTTACAAACAAATATAAGTAAAAAGTAAACTTAAAAATAAACATGAAAGTAAAATTTCACATAAAACAAAGTACGAACTGAAATTTAAATTGTACATATTGATAAAATTCATTCATGCATAGAATCAATAATGTTCATATTGATTTCTTTGTGTTTTTTTCCTTTTTAAACAAAATATCAGTCTGCTTTTATTAGCAAAAATATCCAAAATAACTACTTGGACAAGAATGCAGATTGGGTAAATAAATTGGATCAGGTAAAGATGTTTATCAAGTACCTGCTATGTCACAGACAATAGAGAAAATTACTTCACATATGTGATTGCTTTTAATTTGTACTGTACAGATAAGAGCTGTGTGTCCCCAACTTTTGGGGGGAGAATAAATGAGAAAGCTGACTTTCTGTACTTTTAAGTGATCTGACCAAGGTCAGCTAAATAACTGGTAGAGGAGATATTTCTACACAGCTTATAAGACTCCAAATCTGACTTGCTTAACATTTATCATCTCTCCTCTTTTCTAAGATTTTTTATCTTTAACTACTAAACGGGAAATTACACCAGGTTTTTTTGTTTCTTAGTTATTGGAGTTCAGTCTTCGAAGATCCAATATAACAGATCAAATCACTTTTAAAAAGTTTATGAGAGGCTATAAAAAACACACAAAAAAAGCAAAAACATAATCAGATCCATACCCTGCAATAAGTTTTTGGTTCTCTAATGAGACACCCATAGGCTTTCAATAGTCTGTCAGACTCCAGTGTGTAGTTTGACTCCAGGGAAGACAGAAGCTTTTACCATAATGCAGACAAACTTTCAGTCTTTTGCCTTCAATTAATCATGTTATTGAAAAATTTTGAAAATTCATAAAAAATTTGCAGGGAAGACATTAGTTTACAATAACAGTGATATTCATAAAATAGGAAAAGAAGGAAAAAATTCTGACTTGCTTAGAGTATATTATACTGGGATCAGGCTGTAACAGTAAGAATAAAATAAACTGAGGGATTAAAGTAATGGAGTAGTAGAAAGAAGGGACAAATCTAAGCAACAGTTTTGAAATATTTTATACCACAACAATGTAATTACATTTATTTTATATTTTTATATAGTTCCATTTCTAATTTCTTTCTACTTCACACAAAAACACACATGTACATGTTGAAAGAGTTTCTTATAATAAAATACAAATATCTAAAGTATAATTTACCTCTAAACTATAATAGTATATTCTGATTTACTAATTAATCTAGAATTAATGGTGAGTTTAGTGATAGTGATATAATTATTAAAAATAGAATAATCTTAATTATATTAAAACATAATGCTTTGATTTTTTTTCTCTTTTGTTCATGTCAAGCCCAGGACAATGAAATTTTTTGGCTCAAAATTTTCAAATTTACACTTTTCACTAATAGTTTTAATTAATCTGAAATTTTAAAATATTGAACATCATAGGAAAATGTTCAGTTGTGAAAGACGTAAGTTGAAAATAATCTATATTTGTATAATCATTAGAACAGTTAATTTCTTTCTAGGGGGACATAAGCAATTTGATAATATTGGTAATAACAACTAACCTCTCTCACAAATGTTTCCATTGCCTTATTCAAATTACACTCAACAGGTGGAACATAACTCAAACAACAATGAAGGAACAGAGTGGAAATCATGGCTATATATAGTTTCAACAATAACATAAGAGCCAGTATTTCCTGAGGATTAATGATCAACTGGAAGGACCTGTGGTCCTAGGTCCATTAATTTCAAGTGGTCATTAATTCTGTTGGAAATATCTCACAACAAGGACATTTATAACTATTACTTCCCTTCTCTTAGTACAGATTTTGGGCAAGATTTTAAAAATCATTCCATCTTTTGAGGATGCCCCACCCATCAACTATGAAAATATAATTAGTAACTTTATGATAAGCATTTAAGGCAATTTCAGATTATTGTATTTTATGTCTTGGGTATATTTTATTTTGGTATTTGCTTCTGTTTTATAACATCACAATGGTAAAAATGAATTGACTCTTCATTTATTAAATGTTTCCAAGTAATTCAAATTATAAACACTATTTAAATGGTTTGCTTATTGTATTCATTAGCTAATGATGAAACTTCTAGAAAATCCAAGTTAAAAACTTTAGAGTATCTTTAGCGCTATTTACTATAGATTAATCCTCTGAGTAACAGCCATTGCTTTAAGATTTATTTTACTGCTTTTATGATGCAGGTCAATTTCATGGTGAAGTTCTGGAACTTACTTTATTGGGGTTCTATGAAATATAACATCTCTATCGAACACATATTTTTATTTGATAACAGAAAACTGCTTTAATTTCCTGTAACTCATTGTTAGGATGCCCATTACAGTAGTAATGTCCTATTATAAATTAAATTTCTTAATTCTCAGAGACTAAAACACATCATCTTACTTATCAGTAAAATAACAGAATGTCAGCAATTCTTTTAAAAAGATACCCTATTTAAGTAAAACGATAACATTAATGTGGATGTGTGTAAAAATATTAATCATTACCACAAGAAAAATATAAATATAAAAAGTGTATTGTTGTACTTGGTTAATTTACTTGTTTGATAATATGGAACTAAGCATATTATCAAAATTTACATTATCTATTTATGGATAATTAATCTCCATCTTTAATTTATCTATATATAATTGAATTATATATATATATAGACATAATTGAAACCAACAGGGAATATCATAAGTAAAACCCTAGCTGAGACCAGATGAAACAAGCAACTGAAAAGACCATGCCAAATCAGGCAGACTAAATCCTACACTGCCTAAAATAAATATGATGTTATGAAAAAAAACTGATGTCAAAGCTTATTGACAATAAAAGTGCCAAAAGCATGCATGTTAGATTAGAGCTAACCTAATTGGAGGATGTGGAATGTTTGAAGAACAGCAATAGAAAGAGACGCTAATCTCTGTCATGCTACACCATGTCAGCACTCCTTGGAATTCCATTGGGCAATATTAATTCAAGCAGAGGTCTGAGCTACTAATAAATGAGGCAAATTGAGTCAATTACTAATTTCATGCTTTTATGATTTAGAGTTTAGCTAGATAACATCTGCAATTTAATACACTGCCCTCTTGAGATCTTGACCATTTACAAAGAACAAGCCTTTACAGACCTATTTCTACCATCCATTTTGTTTAAGTTCCACATTGTGTGTGTGTGTGCGTGTGCATGCACGCACGCGTGTGTGTTTGGTGGGGTGGCATCTCAGGCCACAATGTTATAGTAAATGTGTAATGTCCTTGGAAATATTTATTCTGGGTTGATAGCTGAATTCTTGTCTTCTAGTAATGCTTATTTGGTCTTCGTTCTCTTGGGGAAAAATAGTCACAAAAAATAAGGTAAAGCCTGTGTCTTAATATACTTTACTGGGGTGCTACAAGGGGTTTTATGCCATCAACTATTCATATACTTTTTAAAAATTAACTTGATCTTTCACTTGTTTAAAAAGCCAGCTTATGTTCAAATTAGTTATTATAAATTCACCTCTCTACACCCCTCCTCCAAAATGATACCACAGCTTTCACAGATTCTTTGTATCACTACTGATTACCAAGTTAATTTGTGCATAAGCAGTTACCCTCCTGGGAATAGTTTAAATTAAAGTTCCCCAAATATGCATTTCATTTAGTTTATAAGAATTTTTTCATGACAAATATCTAATGAATTAAAAGTGTATTTATTAATATTTAAAAGGTTAAACTCTGCCACGTGTTGAAAATGTAGAATTAAATGCAGCATTAAAATGATCTATAAAGATCATTTGTCAGCATATAGACCTTTATTTTTGGAAATTGTAATTCCTTATTTTTAAAACGTGTTTGGTTGAAAAGTAATTACAAGACAACTTAAATTTTATGGAGCTTATTTATTGATATGATTATTATAGCATTACTTATCTTATTTCCTATTAGGAAAGTAGTTTTTTTAAATAATCACATGAAATACTCATGTGTACCAAATCTAAAGGTAGGATTGTAAACCTGTTTTGTCCAGTTTCAACAAGGTCAAAGTGAAAAACATAATTTAAATCAAGTCTTTCCATCTGTGGTTAACCTGATTAGGAAGGGGGATGGATGGTTGCCAAAAATCCTCTTTGGCTATGTCCCCACCACCAAAGTAAAGTAGTAAATTGAGAATTGAGTCAATTAGGTGAATAAGTCAGACTAAAAAGCACTTTCCACAGAACTGTATCAATAATTTACCTATATTGTGTTGCGGGAGTTTGGGCCAAGATCAAGGTCAGAAATTAGAAAAGATGAGAGCATTCTTATTCTCTTCCTTGCTTCCTCCCTCGCTCCCTCCCTCCCTGCATTTCTTCTTCCCTCCCTGCCTTCCTTCTTTCCTTCCTTTTAGTTATCTTTATATTCTACATCATACTGTTGTTGTAGGCTTGATTTCCAATATCATTGTTATTCCCAGTGGAGTAATTTTATTTATTTCACCTCTTTATCCAATCATAGTAGATCGAGGTGTTCCCTGTATCTTGGTTATTGTAAATAGTATTGTAATTAATATAGGGAAGCATATATTTTTCAATTAATGTTTTCAAATTCTTTAGATAGATACATAACATAGAATTGCTGGGTCATAGGTAATTCTATTCAAAATTTTTTGAGCAATTGCCATACAAAAAAGATAAAATCTTGCCATTTGTAACAATATGAATGGAACAAAAGATGATTATGCTAAGGGAAATAAATTGGAGAAGGAAAAATACTCTATAACTTCACTTATATGTGGAGTATAAAGAAACCAAGCAAATCAACAGACAAAACAAAAACAAGACCATCAATTCTGACAACAAAACTGAAGTTACCAGAAGGCAAGGTGATATGGGTGGAAGTAAAGGGTAAAAAGGATCCAGTAGACAGTGGTGGAGGGTTAATAGAACTTTGCTGGTATGCTGTGGTGTCATACATTTGAATATGAATTCAATCTCAAATTATTTTAACTCTTAAATCATAGTGTTGTAAACCAATGTTATCTCAATTAAAATACATCAAATCAAATCATATCAAAATAATTTTTTTTAAATAGGGAAATGAGGGCTAGAACCAGCCAACTGTCAGTTACAAGGAGCACATCCTCCTCATGCCCACCATTTTTGCCAGGGGTAGTACAGAGGCATGATCCCTGGGCCTGGACCTTGGCTATGGACATGTCCAGAGAATGAGACAAACAACTGCATTTGCCTCACTTAAGCCTCAACCTTGCAGGTACACAGACACAGTACCAAGGACAACCGGAATTATGAACACTGTTGAGGCAAAGATCAACTCCATTCTCAAAAGAGGAGGCAACATTCACACAGGGAAGTAAAAAAAATAGCAAAAAACAAAATTTCTTTGTTTCAGTGGAACTGAGACAGGCTAGCCTCTGATTCATTGTTCTAATTGTCAGCAATATCTCAAACAATTTTCTTTCTGAACTGTTGTCTATATTCTGAGATCAGGAAGGAAATAGGTATTGAAGAAACACATCTTCAAAACTATATTTCAACAGATTGATTAGAAAAAATGTGGCACTCCCGTGCAGCCTTGATGCTGCACATTTAGAGCCTACTCCCATGAGAAGCTTCAAACTGTCCCTCTCTGCAAGTTAGAAAATTGATGCATACAGCATAAAATGGCATGCCATAACTCCAGCTTCATAGAAGAGACGTTAGTTCTGTCTCTTCATATCTGTTATCCACCTAAAGTCCTTATTAACATGAGAGTTAAATACCTGTTGAACAGCAATGGTTTTCTACTCTTCTGCTCACTGACCAAAAAAAAGCAGTAACTTAATAATAAAGCTAAAAACGAATTTAACATACAAATGTTAAAATATTGGTAACCTGAGTTGTATAGAGTGGATAATAATAGGTAATATTTACTCAGGGATTATATAAACATGCCATATTTAAGTAATTTACGTGAGATATTATTGTATCTAATTTATGGATTAGGGAACTGAGGTACAGAAAAGTTATATTAACTGACGAATAAAACAGTGTAGTGTTGAATCTGTACAGGCTATTTCAACTCTATATCATTCTATTATGATGCAATAAATATGAATAACATATAAGACAAAAAACACAATTTCTATTTCCCATTATAGTGCTTCTACAGTTAACAATTTTTTTTACTTTGACCTATATTTTAAGCAACATTTTAGTTAAAATACTTGTTACTAACAGGTTACTTTTGGGATAAATACTTGAAAAATATAGATAAACTGAGTGTTATGCTATTGGAACAAAATAGAGTATAAATTTTTAATTTAATTTTTAAATTAGTCTTTGTCTGAAGAATGAGTCCTCTATTTGCTCTGATTTCTTATGTTGCTATAATCCAAACAATTCAGTGTGACTAGTATTTGAAAAAGGAGCACTGATATAAGACTCAAGAGAAATATGATCGGATATTTGAGACAGTGTTTCAAGGAGTTGTAATTATAGATGAAATCAAATTCTATTGCATAGTGTATGTATATGTTTGAGTATATCCATACATAGGCACATAGGCATGAAAGAACAAAAAACTATTATCTTTCTTTTATACCTAATAGATTTATGATCTACCTTTATTCCTTCTGAATCTTATTTTTCGCATTGTCTATGGGTTTCAATTAATATATGATTAAAATTTATACTATCTTTTCTTTTTTAGAACTAATAGATCTCAGAATATCAAGACAATTATTTTCCTCCCCAATTCCAGTAAAACTTACTTAATAAGAGTTATCAAAATTTTTTGTTTTAATTTCCCTTACTTTTATACAACATATTTAAAAAGTAAAGTAAAAATGTAAAAATGTGATAGTGAAGGGTGCTACTATGAGCATTTCGTGGTTTATCTTGATGTACTTTCTTTTTTATTGCTCTTAAAATTATTATTCTGAAAGCCTTAGTCAGAAGGTTTTCTTTCTTTCACTTAACAAAGTCTCTTTCCAGTTATTTCCATATATTTCCGGTTAAAACACATGGGCATAAGTAAAGTCATTAATACCATAAACACAGATCTTTGAGAAAAACAAAATTATTTAATGTTTACAGTTTTTTATGTTTGTAATAATTTATTAAATCTGTGATTTAAAGTAAATAAATACTATCTCTACAGTATTGTCCATGATATTCAGCCTATAACTGAATGCTGTTACCCAATAAGAGTCATTAAACTTTGTTATTTTTTCTATGGGTGATGATGGCTAAGAGTTGATACAAACCACTGCATAATATGCTGTTTTGCAGCATTCTAAATTATATAAGTAATTAATCTAAATGCAATCCCACAGTATACATTGTTTTCTAGTTCCCACTTTCTGTGTGCTGTTTGAAGTCATCAATACCAATTACAATGAAATGTGGCTCATATTTTTACAACCACCATCAGCTAGATTCTGTATGTTTATTCAAGGGAGCTGTATAAATCATGCCTCCACAATCCTGTTTCCTTTTGCTTAAGTTTTCTTTTTTTTTAATCATGGAATTTATTGAGTGTTGAGGACTTGGAAGAGATATTAAATTGGCAATGCAAAGAAAACACAAATTATTTACCATAGAAAACACATAAAAAGGACCAAAGTTAGATTATCATACAATGCTTTTAGTGTATTAATATGCACTGCATGACTATCCTGACATCTATTGATTTGCAATAAGAAACTGGGTGAACAGATCATTAGCAGGAGTAGAAAGGCTTTAACTATCTGAGAAAATAGAATATGGAAGAGTTCAAAAAGCTCTGAATCGTGTTTTTTCATTCCAGTAAGGCTATTGACCCCAGCTTAGAGGACATACATTCTCAAGAGCAGGGTTATTTGAAAAGCTTTTAATCAGATATTCACCCTGCTCTATATATGGAAAACTATATAAATTTAAAGCAGTGGCCCTTTGTAAATTTCCATGACCAAACAGATCTTCCAGGTCTTCAACACAAATGCTTGTTTTTAAAGCAATGTGCAGATTATGCTTCCCAGAACATAGACCTTCTTATTCTAAGAAAATTATTTACTATTCTACAGTGTAAGCACAACGTATTGTTAGAAATAGACTAATCAGTGCATGCTGGTGGAGTAGCAGTTGGCCCAGTTGCCTCTGAAGGAGTACAGGCCACATACCCAGGGTTTGAGTCCCAGGTCTGGGGAGGAAACAGTAACATCTAAGTAAAATAAAATTAAATGTTTCTTAAAAATAAAAAGAAAGAAAGAAAGAGACACCCTTCCTTAGAACAATACATTCTATAACAAAAATATGTTAGACAAAGACATATTTGATAGAGAAATTGGAAAATAATGTCATTCACGTGTATTTGCCCCTGGGGTCATTGTCTCCAAATACTCTTGCGTTCCCTATCAATCTAAAGAAGTTCTCTATATCCATATATTAATAAATGTGTATTTTAAATTTAACTTCAGTAGAAAATAAAAGGCTTAAATGAATTTAAATCTCTGCTCTTCTAAATGATAATGACACATCACCATTACTGAGGAAGACGGAATTACCCTGGTGTCAGCAGCAGTGGGTTATTAAAGATCACAGTGTGAGAGACAGTGAGAAAAAAACAATGTTACTTGGACAAATGTTTCAATGAGAGAGAATTATATTAAATCTTGGCATAACCTCAAAAGTTTCCTAAAAATATGGAAACTATTTTCTTTTTTCTATACCCAGAGTCTGATGTCCCTGCCTCTGAATAGAAATCTAGTTTCCTCGACTAGGAGAGGATTTGTGTCACAAGAAAGTGTAGCCTATAGGTGTAGTATTCTCTTTTTAAAGAGAAAAACAGTAACTTTTTTTTTTAACCATAGTCATTCTAGAATTAAAAACTGAAGTTTAACTAAAAAAAAAAGTTGAGAAAAATCAAAGCATTCTCTGATTTTAAAACTTCTGATTTATAATGACTCTCTTTTTCATGAATTTTTGTTCTACTTGTCTCTAATAAGTGAAAAAGTGTTATTTTTGAAAAATGAAAATAAATGAAATTTATAACTTGGAGTTTTTTGCAAATATAACTTGTAAAAAGGAGTAAAGTATTTGTGAAATTCAAAGATATTTTAAAGCTAATGATCTTCAAAATTACATAAAATAATTCAAAATAAACTTTTGTTTTAGCCAAGTACCCCAGAATTGTTTTCACTTAAATTCTTTCTTTCTTTTTTTTTGTCATTCATTCAAAAAGAGTGCTTGAAATTGTTTCAGCTCAAGTTCAGTTAGGTTAATAAAGTTCTTTAAAAAACAAATGCAAGTATCTCTCCTGAATCTTTTTAAAGGCTTTCAGTCATTCATACCTCAGTGTGAATTGGTTTAATTAGTGTGTTTCATCCTAATTGCTCTATTTAAACAGGAAGAAGAAAGGTAAGTTACCCACCACTTTGTGATGTATAGGACTCCTGAGGTTTCTTGATTCCTAAATTTGAGAAAGTTTTTTTTTAAGCTTAGAAGTGAGCCCCACATATTATAGATACCTTGATATATTAGCTTTTTTATAAGTGAGCCCCAGATTATAGATACCTTAATATATTAGCTTTGGACAGCTCTGTATAAATAAAAAAAAGAGAAGAGACAATTTTTTTTTCTTGCTGTGCTGTGCACTCATCAACTATCACAATTTTGAATTTATACTTGTTATATTAGTAATATAATTTAGCTACATTAATAATCAAATAGGAATTTGTGCTTGGCCTGGGAACCTAATTATTTCTAATGTGATTATGAAAAAGTTCATTTGAGTTCCCAAACACAAACTTAAAAGTTTTTTGATGAGTTGAAATGAATGTAATTGTCATGGCACAAGTAAAAAGAAATACTGTTAGTACATAAATCAAATGAAAAATACCTGATTCAGAATGGCATTAAAGAGGAAAACTATATGAGTGGAGTTTTTTTACTATAATTTTTTAATAAAGTAAAATTATATTAGAAAATTATATAAATTTCAGGTGCTTATTTTAATAAATTAATATCTGCATGTTTTTTTAGTTCACCAGGATAGGGTTGAGCTTTTCAAGTCTCGCTTCTGCATAACTTATAGGAGGTCTATCAGTGTGTTTTACTGTGTAACTTTAACAACAAAGCTTAGATTTTTTTTTCCATAACCATTTTATTTTGTTCAGGAATCAGAAGATCACCAATCTGAGATAAATGTATTAGATGATTTTTCCAGTCCAGCAGGTTTTACTCATACATTGCAGGCAGTTACCATGTCAGCTGGAAAATGGCCTCAGCAAGGAGGCCTCTGCCCAAGTATTTTCACAGTTTCCTGAAGGCTAGTCAGGGTTTACTCACATTTTGGTGCAAAGTTCAAAGAAGGAGCGCAGAAGATGTAAGACTTCTTGAGTCCTGTGCTCAGAACAGGTTCAACATCACATCTACTTCATACTATTGTCAAAGCAAGATACAAGGATGGCTCAGAAGGGGTAGAAAGATTCCATATCTCTATGGCCATTTCTGCAAAGAATTGTGATCAATTTTATAATCTGTACACTAAATATGTACTATACTGGCCCACATGTCAGAGGGTCTTGAGAGTTGCTTTTTATAGGACAAGTTGTTGGACACTTGAAATCATGTATTTTCATAGATAGTACAAAGATGTGGAATTATTGCAACAACCACTGAAAGAAATGGAAAATAAGGTAACTAGGGAGAAAGCGGTAGATTTTTACGTAAGTAGTGTGGAAAAAAGGCTTGCTTACCACTTCTGGCAGCTGTGAAACAGAGTCTTGACACCTCCTGTAACCTGAGCTTGCTGGAATGTAGCCAGAAGACAAAGAACTTTCTGAGTTTGAAACCACTTCCCCTAATTTACATCCCTCTCTTCCTGCTTTTGCTCTAGTCTATATAAGCATGTTCTAATCAGAAACCAGGGCTCAGCATTTTAAGGAAGAAATCCCAGTTGAGACCACGCATGTAATAAATCTGCTTAAAATACTTCCAAAGAGTGCTGGCTTGGTTTCTCCCGAAAAACTGTAACAGTAGAACTAAACGATAGCTTCCACAAGATGACTGGCTTTTGAAGCAGTATATCCTATGGAAGTAAAGGTTTTTAATACCTTCATGACCTCAGTTATGCCATATTAATAAAGTAAAAGTCAGGTTCACCACAGTTATGAGAATAACTTTGCCTACACATAATCTTGCCACCAGTAGTAAACTGGTAGTAAAAATTACGTGGTAGTAAAAATTATGGTCTAGATTTAAAACAGGATGGTATTTATCATATTCTTTTGAAGTTATCATTTTTGCCAGTGAGGAGACCTCAAAAATCCCCATTCCAAAATCCCCTCTCAAAACTCCCTCCACATGCGTTGGCAGCATTAGCCATCACTAATCATGTGTGAAAAAGATGTGGTGCTCTTTGAATAAGAAACTTACATCTTTCTATGGGGTTGAGATATTTCCGTTCCACAGCTGTTTCAATCTTATGAACAAGATGATTGATATGTGCATTCATTTGTTATCATTGATAATGGAAATGAGGATATGGAGGGGATGGGAGGAAAAGAAGGAAGGAAGGAGGGAAGGAGGGAAGGAAGGAAGGAAGGAAAGAATGAAGGAAGGGTGAAAAGGGACAGAAGGATTAAGAAAGGGAGGGAGGGATGGAGGAAAGAAGGTAAGGGACAAGGGAGGGAAATTGAGTGAAAGGCATAATGACTTAGATTTTATAAAATATTGATCAAAGAATGAGATGGAGAGCCAGAGAAATTGAGGGTACTTTTCAAAAATCTATACTGAAAATGTAATGACTATAGGCGTAAACTCAGATAATATTAGTAATGCTTAACAGATGCAAGTAATTCAAAGAGTTTCAAGAGAAATGTTCACATGTATTTAATCCTCACATGACAAAATTAAGACACATCTAATCCCCCAAATATTCAATAGGACAGCTAGCATACTCATAATTTATAGAAATGGAAACTGAGAGTTGTAAAGCACTATATATAGTAGTCATTTAACTATAGTGGTATTTCCTTTTAGAAAAAAAGGTTACACAGGTAATTAGGTAGAAATCCCCTTTATACCTTGGTATTCTCAAGTGAGTGCACAACTAACCTATGACTAATTCTCTTGCCTTGAGGAATTTGGTGAATAATGATGCCAGCATGCTGGCCATCTCTGGAAGGGTTGAAGTGAGAGTCTCACGCACTGAAGAATGGCTTTCCCAGTATCGTGAGGGTATAGGCCTGATGGTAGAGAATGTTTTTATTTGCTTGAAAAATTTCATTACGAAAGAAGCTTAATGAACATCTATTTATTGAAGCAGTCCCAGCAAGGTTTCAACTTCTAAGTATTTAATGAGCTGTTAGCTCAAATAAATATTATATTCAAAATCAAGGAAACCATATTAAAATTCCTACTGGCCTTCTTCCAAATCAGTCCAAATTCACAAGGCTTTGTGTATTTTGTGGTTAAGTTTACTGTTCAGAGTGATATTGTTGCTGAGAGACTATGTTTTTAATATCTACTGATAGAATTGTTCTTGTTTTGTTTTGTTTTGTTTAACTATAAAATAAGTAATGAGCCTCAATGCTTATTTATTGGCTACCACAGAATAGTGCACTACCATTCCTCCATTCAGACTCTGGATTAGCACTGTTGCCTACAGCTTGTATGAGACAGAGGACACGCGAGTACCAAAGTGCACTCAGGGTAATCACAGATAAAGACAACAGCCCTCTTGCAGATAACCAGAGGTTCCTGTAAGACCCTTACTCCAGATAACAATGTCCTTTATCTGAAAGTAAAACATGTTCAATGTGTTTGCTGCTGTTTACACATTTTTAGCCCTGTCTTTATGATTCAGCAGAGCTAAACAACTTTGTTGCAAGGCTCCTTGTTAAAATAACATTACCTAGTTTAGAACTGTCACTCTTGTTCTATCCCCTGGAGAAACTGTATTCTAGTGAATGGTATTCCCTCTCATAATAATTACAGGAATTTCAGTTCTTGACGTAAAACAGTAAAGACCCACATTTTAGAAACAAATGTGTGTGAAGACTGATAAAATACATGAGGAGCCTCTGGAATTTATATAAAATATGTTTTTAAAGAGTTGTGCTCTTTCTGCTATTGTTGTCTTCTAGCGCAGGCCTAATTTCACAGTCCTCTTCTGCAGCACTTCAGTGAGTATTTTGCAAATCATTGTCAAAATAGATATATCTTTGTAGTCTCCTGAAGATTCATGCAATGTTTTTTCTTTACAGTTGGTAAACTTGAAGACGTAGATGTTTCATTGATTTTTTATTCACCTCTACAACTAGCACAATGAATGGTATATAGTAAGTGATCAACGTGTACAGTTGGTAAATTTCTGGATTTGATCCCTCTTAACATTTCCAAACTTATTTTATTCCTCCTTTAATTTATACTGCTACTTAGGACCAGATAACTTAATTAATGTCCACTGAGAAAGAGAGAGAAAAAATAATCACTCACCAATTTTAATAAAAACCACTACTTAAGATCTTTAATCACCCCTCTATTTGAAATAGACCACTGAAGAAGAGAGACTTCACATATGAGTTATGTGTGGTGAGCGGTAGATGGATTCTTTCAGCCTCGCTGATTCATTCCCATCTACGTTGGATATGCCCTAAACCAAATGTGCTCCTGGTAAATCACTGAGGGTTCTTGGGTTCTATAAGAACTATTAAAAGAGCGACTATGACATGCCGAAGACCTAACATATCCATACCCTATCACCAGGGTTTCCTCTTTGCCAGTCTCAGTCTGAACAGCTTTTCCTCTTTCTTGTAACTTATTCAAGATCCTGTCTCTCCTGATAATTTCCACCTAAACTAAACCTTTGTTGCTCCTTTCAGTCTAGAGTGATCATTCCTTCTACTGAACCCTTTCAATATTTATTTTTGAAAACACTTACTAGGAACTTATTTATAGGAAACTGATATCTTTAGTTATGTTTCCCTATGTATATACACTTCAAATGTTTAAATTTCCCTGAACCAGGGGTTAAAAGAGAGGAAAGAATGAATAGGTTGAGAATAAAAGGTATGGGGGGAGCAGTTAAAATATTCTGCATGCAACTAAAATGTAAGATACATGTCATTATACATTTGTCAAACCTATAAAAATGTCCAATGTCAAGAATGAGTTCTACTATAAACTATGTACTTTGGGTGATAGAAGAAAAAATAAATCTAAAAGGATAAAGTTCATGTCTTTTAGGTCTTTATACATAGTTGTTAAAAGAGAATGTTGAATATAACAGATAATTGATAAACATTTATTAATGCTAATACTGGTCTGTTAGAGAAATATCTTGAATGTAAGGAAGTAGATTGGGAGAGTGTGAAACTGAATATGCAAAATGATATTAAAATAAAGTAATGAAATATTCCTATCTAAAATAACTTTTTGTTTAAAAGTTAATGTACAGATACTATTTTGTTTATTATATATACCTGTAATATTTGATGAATGAATTACTTTAGATAAAAAGATACTTTCCAAAACATAACAGAATATACTATGGTTATTAATCTATTAAATATATAGCACTATATATTTAAAAGTTTGCACTAAGCTTGACAAGTTTACCCAATAGATAGTTTGTGTTCTTTCTAGGCACAACTTTTTAGAAAGAAATATTAACTCTACACAGAGAATTTTATCTTCACCTAAGAACAGAGGTAACAGTGTAACCCCGCTTCTTTTTCTTCCTAAAATTATGTTCCATAAAGGAAATATGATACTACTTGGAGCAAAAGTAGGGCAAGGACAGAGCTAATGCTTTAGAAAAAACTCATTTTTAAGGAAAAATCCAAATAGGAATGTCGGTTATGCCAGAAGTTACAGGGTTTTTGCTAGAAAACAATCAGTTTATGGACTTATTAACAGTTCATAAAATGTATGGCATTCTTCTGGTTCTTGTGACTGGTGAACATATGCTCTGAATTTGCAATAGACTGAAGCACCATTCCATAAATATTAAAAATAGTTGTGAGCATCACAATGGAAATATCCCAGACCACATAGAAATATGACTCTTATTCAAAGAGCAGCAGATCTTTTCAGATACAGTCGATGATGGATAACCCTGCCAGCACATGGAGAGGAAGCTTGGAGAGGGGATTTTGAATGGGAATTTTTGAGGTTTTCTAACTGGAAAAAACTGAAACTTCTCAGTTTCATAGGTCATGATAAACGCCATCCTGTTTGAAATCTATGATTCTTCTAGATCAGAAATCTGAGTTAGGTGGTGAGTAGATTCTTATGTGTGGGCAAATTTGCCCTTATAACGTCAAACTCTGAACAGTAATATTTAGAATGTATTCCTAATCCAAAATGAGCTAAGAAATTTCGCCTGTCTTTTTGCTCCATAAATACTTGAACTTAAGTGTATTTTGTTGGACATGTGTAAGACCATTTTCCTCTTTATTTACTTTTTGTGTAGCCTCCCCACCTACTTTGATCTCCACTAGCCAACCATAATATGTAGCAAAATATGTAGCCCGAAGTTGAAGATCAATGACTATTTTTTAAATAAATGAAAGCATTTTCAAATCTATTTTATAATTGGAGAGCGTTTGATCATTTTTTAGAAATATAAACAATTCCTGTTTTACTAATTATTATGCATGAATTTATCTTTAAAAATAAATTTTACAACAACTTTAACAATATGGTTTCTAAATGTCTTAGTATTTTTTATCCTTATTTATCACTTTGAATTTCTTGGAATGAACCTTATATCCCATGTTACAGGATTAACAATAAACTAATATTAAGTTTACTAATGTGATTAATATTTACATTAATTGACACATCAAATAAAAGATTTCTTTCTCTGAACCATTTATCCGAACACTTAATAGATCTCAAAAATCTAAATATTATGGGTTCTGACTATTTAAATACATGAATTATATTTATGATCCATTATTTTATGTTAAAATTGTTCACTATATTATGGCAGTATCTATTTTATATCACAGATAATTATTTTAGATTTTAAATCTGACAATTTAGTACAGAAACTCAAACATATTTAGAATTCAATTAATAATGGAATTAAAAAATAGCCATGATTGGACTTATAGTATTTCAAAATTTATCCTTAATTACTAAGAATATCCAACACCCAAACATAAGAATTTATTTCAGCTTTGAAGTCTCTCTTCTTGCTTAAATATTGGCAAACAATTTTAGTATGGGCTTTAGTCTTCAATGATATCTTTTTGTCTGAGTCTGTAAATCCACCCCATAGATAATTAATAATTTAGCTGCGGTTTATGTTACCTTTTAATGTTTTCTTTTTGATCTGGCATACTCATGAAAGCCAGAGCAATAATACAATAATATTTACTTAGTACATGTTCAGAATTCATATTAAAGGAGGGAAATACCTACTCAAACATTCATATATAATGACAAGATCAAAGCATTCTGGCAAATAACCATATGTCTAGAAAAACACTGTAATTAAGGCAGATGAACAGAAATATCCCTTAAGTTTCTTTTGTTGCATAACCACAAGGAAAAATAGAAGGGATGGGTAAACTCTTTCTCTCTCTCTTTTTCTTCTTTTTTTTAAAGAAAAGTGCAGACAGGAATAAAAGCATATAGGCATAAAGAAAGATGATGAAGAACAACATTTATTTATTTATTTGTTTGTTTGTTTATTTTATTTAGATGTTTATCTTGGCCACTCACCCTGGCCCGGGACATAAGCCCAGGTCCTTGTGATGTATGTATACTGTGCTCTTAACTAGAGGCAGTGGATCTAACCACTACTCCACCTGGGTGCTCCAGTAAGCTATCTTTTGTTTATATGGGATAGGTTATTAATCTCCCTCTAGAGAGTATCTAATAGTTTTCCTACGAATCTATATATATGGTAGATACTTAATGATCTTTGTTTTGTGGTACCTTTATATTTCCTTTACTTGCTTAAAAGCAATAACTTCTACAAAGTAAGAATCAAGCCTCTAAGAAATAAGAATAAGCACATCACTTCTATCCTCCAGAAACACAACTATCCGTGATAATTACTGCCTCTCTAACAGGAGAAAAGATGAGAACAAGAGATATTTATATCCAGGAACATCCCAGAGTGCCAATAAAGTAAGAATTTTCTTTCAGGTGAACAATTTAATGTTACCTAATTTGTCGTGCTGTAGGATAAATGAGAGAGTACTTGTTAAATAATTAGAAAAATAAATGATACATACTAAATGCTCAATAAAAGAAACAATTATCATTACTGCTGAGTTTTGGTCTTTTAAAGCCACTTTAAGCAATTAACCTGATGGCAGAGAGAGCTTTCTAGAAATGGAGATTTTTTTATCAGATCTAGTAGCTCTTTTCTGGAAAATTATGAATCTTTTCTTGCTCAAACTAGTGTTTATCAGGTTGATTGGTCCACTAGCCCCTTATTACGAACTTGACAGCCTCAGAATACATAGCTAAACTTAAAAAGATGTCTTTAGATAGAACTCATGCTCATTTCTTTGTTTTTCAGTTGATAAATCAATCAAAATGCTATGGGAATTTTAATGAAACTTCTGAGTAAAAGATAATTCATTTTGAATATGTTTATCATAAGTTTCTAAATAATAAACTGGACACTTTTAAAATGTTCATCAACAACAGAATTATTTTGTCATGTTAAACTTCTTAGAAATCTCAATATTTAATGACTATTAACATTAATAAAATCTTCAGAGCTCTTTTGGTTGCCTCCTTGAATATATGATCAAGCTTTGTGGCTTGTAATACTGCCAATGGCACAAAAGAAATAAAAAAATACAAAGAAAATCCATAGGCAACAATGGTTTCAGCTTTCAGTTCTTTGTTCCTTGCCAGCAACTAGTTGAGTAATAGTTCGGGATTGAAAGTAGAAGAAAATATAATTGAAACTATACCTACTTCCACATTTTACTCCCTCTGAAAATAGGATCCCCTAGTAGGTCAATCACTTGCCTGGAGCCATACAACAGTCATGATATTTCTAATTTATCCAGGGAAGCAATCGAAACCAAATGTCCAAACCCAGTTGAAAGCTGCATATCATCAAAGTTCCTATTCATGCTTTTGGCACCAGACTGATTATTAAGAGAATTGTGGATGAGTCAGAAGAAAGTGTCTTTTATACATTTTGCCTTCAGTAAAATGTTTTTACTGATATCTGCATGTTCAGACATTTTTAGATCATTAAAGTAGCATCATGGCGATGACATTACTTTCCTTTTTGTAAAGAAATGTTCTATCTACCTTAGTAGCTTCACCAGATTTCTCCCCCATGATATCCCCATTTGTATACAGACAACGTCCCCACTCCTTTATACACCAACAGTATTCTTCCACGCTCCCCACAAAGATGACTTTTACATTGTTTTTTCCTATTGACTATGACTTTCTTCCCACTGCCCAGATTTCTCCCTCTATTCACATACCATCACAACTGGGAATCTCCTCCTAATGCCCATAGCTTGTGCCTTTCTTCAGTGCTGATGCTGCTTTTCACCTATCTGATAATACAGTTTCCTTTCCACCCCCAGGAGCTTTTTGAGGGCAGTGCTTATATCATCTTTATGCTTGTAATGAGGGCACCAAGCACAGTTTCTGGAACATACTTGACAATCCTATTATCCTGTTAGATGTCAGGAGTGTACTATTGGTTTGGCATATAAACCTTCTATGTGTTATTCAATATATTTTATAAATAAATGGGATTTCAGCATTAGTATGAGAATAAGGCATCAGTACTGATGAACTACTTTCATTTGTGCTTCAAAATGGATTTTATATTTTGACAATGTTGATGAGCTAGGCATAAATAAAAGGAGCTTTGTTGAAGGTATTGGTATAAATACCACTTCTCTGTGAAGACTAATAAAAAATGTACATTATAGAATAAAGGAAACAAACAAAATAAGAATGACATAAATGACAGCGGAAGGCTGAAAGGAGACCAGACTAGCGAAATGGATTGGCAGACTTATACTATTGATTGTATCATGAGTAGATTGTTTATGGTTTGTAAATAGAATTCTGAGGAAATGTGACCAAGAATGTGAATTTGATTTCCATAGCTGTCTCACACTCAGATTCTTATAGAAAATCATGCCAAAAAAATAACAACCAGTCATTCCTCTCTAGTCAAAACTTTTATCGTAATAAGACTTAACACTATGCACACCAATTGTCTTTTTATCTTTCAAGGAATTCATTGGTTTTCTAAAATTTTATTTTTAATGAGTCAATTATTAGACTAAGTGCTTTCTTATAGAACTGTTTTGCAGCAACTTTCTACTACATAGTAGGTAGGAAAATCTGCATAGTTTTAGACTATAAATATACTTGCAAATATATAGATGCTGACTTACAATGACACACAAGTTAAACTTACATGTTATGATGCCATTTCCTTCCATTAAATTACATTAAAAAAAAGTCAGGACAATTAAGTGCCCATCAACAGATGATTTGATAATTGCATTTATACACAATGGAGTGCTACTCAAGTATAAAAGAAGAGATGAGGTGTATCCTAGTGGCTCAATTTCAAGTAAATTCCAAAGGCTCGGATTCAAGATGAGAGATTCATTGGATGAATGAATAAATGAATGAATGAATAAAATGCTTCTTCCTCCTCCTCTCTCATTCTTCCTCCTGCCTACCTGTCTTCCTCTTAAAAAAAAAAAAAAAGGAAAGAGATATAATGCTTAATGAAATAAATTAGACAGAAAAACACCATGTTATTACACTCATATAGGATAGAGCAGCAAACAAATGAACTTAAGTAACACAGAAATAAGCTTTTAGACTGTAAAATCTAATTTGTATTTACCAGAAGGGAAGGAGGAAGAAGGTGAGCAAATCTGGTCAAAGAGGTCAATTATATAGTGAACAATAGAACTGGACTTTTAGCTATAAACTGATTGTAGTATATTCAGATATTTACATATAATGATGCACACCTGGAACTTACCTATTGTTATTCAATTTTACCGCAATAGAAATTATTTAAAAAAGGGAATGAAAATCATCACTACCATTGTCACTCAGACCTGAGCATTCTGAGCAGACTATTAACAATTATTACAAAAAAAATCAGCCAATCTAGGTGCTGAATTTATAGTCATGAATAAAACAGGCACAATGTCTGTTCATGAGCTCTGTGGATATAAACTACAAGAGAACCTATTCTGAAAATGACAACAGAACATTTTAACATAAACCGTAGAAGTGGCTCAAGATTTTTGAAAAGCCCATGTTACTTTTAACTTTTTAGGCTTGTCACCGCTAGGCTAGAGATACAGAGTTGGAAAACATATGTCCAGATATGGATATTTAAAGCCTCATTTCAGATTTTTTGGAAATCATTCAGAAGGGAAATAGAGATTAAAACCTAAGCAGGTGCAGGGTCTGAATGGGAAAGCTCCACAACATTGAGATTTTATTTTCTTGTTTTTGTTCACTGTTTTATCACTAGCATCTGGAATCATACATGATACAATAGAAGTGCAATAAATATTTGCTGAGAATATGAATAAAATGTTGTTCCTTACTTCTTCCTTCTCTCTAGACCTTAATCTATTAAAAAGTTGATAAAAAGCACTATAATAAAATCAGCAGTGAAATAAACTTGTGCAGTCAGTTTCATCATTGCCCAATAAAGATAAATGAACACTTCAAAAAGTAGGATTAAGCAAGACAATAGTTTTAAAGGATCTAGGCTGTTATCTGGCTCATAATAAGTACAATAATGTACAATAATAGTAGCTTTTGCTATCATCATTAATAATAAACTGTGGACAGATAATTCAGAATTGTTATTTGTTCTTATTCTACAAATAATTTACTCAAAAAGTGATAAAATTCATTGTGGCTTTGAGCTGACTTTTCTTTTAGTTAATTGATGTTAACCTGACTAACATAAAAAGTTAGTGTAATTTTTTTGGTTTTGATTTTGTTTTTTTTAAAGAAAAGAAGGCAGGGAGGTAGGAATGAGAGCAGGTAAACAATAAGAAAGGAAGGGAGAGGAGGAAGAACCATTATTTATTCATTTATTTATTTCACTTTTAGGTTTATCCCCTCCATCCCTGGGTTTCAAACCCTGTGCCTGGGCTTTATATGGTCCATAACCCAGAGTCTCAGCCACCTGAGCCATCAGCATATTCCAGGGTAAATATTTTTTAATAATATGTCAAAACCAGTTTTTAGACAACATTTTTAACTTAAAGCTGGAATCAAATGTCATTCGTATTCTTGATAATTCTCATTTCTTCTCAGTATTGAAAATACCAGTGCCAAAACTCTTGTGTTCAAAATATAAAGCTATTTCAGAAATGATGTCGAAGTACAATATGATGATAACTATATTTGTTCACATTTGTATGTGTGCATATGTATATATACACACATTAAAATGATTTGTTCCCTGGATCAAGGATGGTTATCTTGTTGCTTTTTCCTCAAGATCTGTCTCCATTCCTTAGCCTGATTGGTACCCTGATAGATTGATCCACTAGGTTAGCATCAACAGGTCATTTTTTACTTACCTTTGGTTAGTGGAAGTCACTCACAAGTGGTTGTAAGACAGAGTGAGGATAAGCTGGGAATTTTTTTTACCAGACTCCCTTCCAGTCACATTGATCTAAATCAACTACATTTCTCTAGGTCTCCACAAAAGACAGAACTCTTTCTGTCAGATGGGACTCTCCATACAGTTACCATTTTCAGACCTAGGGATGGTAATAGCTGCTCTATTGTTAGCTAGAGGGTTCTTTTACTTAAACCACTGACAAACTTTTTAAAAATTGGAGTGATCTTGATGTGTAGGTTTCAAGTATATAGCTTTTAAATCAACATCGGTATATACTTCATTGTATTTGCTGCAGAAATCTAGTTTCCAACCATGATCATAATTTGACCCCTTTTACATGATTTACCCACCTTCCCCCTTTTCTCTTCCCTATTGGTAACCACTATTTGTTCACATAGTCTAAATTTAACTTTTTTTGATTTAGTTTATTTGTTTCTTTATATGCCACTTTGTTTTTCAGTTTGACTTATCTCACTAAACATAATACCCTCTAGTTCTGTCCATATTGTTGCAAATGGCAGGATTTCATATTTCTGGTAACACTGAGTAGTATTTCATCAGGTATATATATCACATATTCTTGTAATTAATGCCTTTATTAAATGTTCCTCAGAAATATCAGTTAGATATTTCTTTAAAAAATATTCTCATTCTTAATCTCAGAATGATATATACATGTATAATATGTATACACATGGCTGCATGAAGAAAATGTAAATATAAGAAATGTTTTATTATATGACATGTTTGTGCAAGATAATATAAATAAATAAAATACAAATAAATTGGATACTTCAGGAATATGCACTGTTTACTCTGTGATTTTCTGTACCTCTGAGTCTACAGTTGCATATCTGAGAATTACTGGTGGTATATTTTGAGATATAATTTTAGAGCACAGATATATTTTAGAATGGAAATTTACAAGTTAGCCTTTGGGATCTTACTTTTTTTTTTTTTTTTTTGCTTGTTTCTTTCTTGAGGTTTAGCTCCTCTGATAAGTAAGTTCATATGAACAAATAATAAAAATCACATTATTGACACCATGAAAGAAATTTGATTGACATACATGAATTTAGTCTGCTGAAAATAGTTTGCATGCTTTCTTGGGAACTGATGAGTCACTTGATAGCTAGCTATGTGGTTAAATAGAAAGATGAGATAACCACTGGGTAAGAATTATCTATTGTCAACATTGGTTTTATAAAAACTGAATCAATATTTAACAAATCAGACTGTCAGAATTGCCCTATAAACTTTTTAAAGCACAGGTACTAGGATCATAGCCCAGAACTACTGAATTTGATCACCTAAGAGTTGACCTGGTAATCTTTATTTCAATTAACCCACATTCTCCTGTTGATTAGCAACTGTGGATTACTTGCTACGGCATCCTCCTATATTCAATATGGTTGTAGTTCTGTTTGTGTGGAAATATTTCTATTAATTCCATTTATGCATTTGCAAATTTTTGTTACTAATTCTGTTTCTCTACCTGATTTTCATTCTTTAACAGCATTTTTTTAAGAGGAAGCTTCTATTTTGATTTTGAATGTTAAACTAAGAATTAGAAAATATAGATAATTGGAGATATATTCACCTAACAGAAAGAAATATACATTTCTAGAATATCCTTTTGTCTTTAAGCATTAGCCAGTATTAGTGTCTTAATAAAATTAGCAATCACTAGGCATCACATAATTAATCTAATAAGGATTGAAATATTTTAAAGGAAAGTAGAAAAATGATAAAATAAATTAGATTATTGGTTACCTTAATTTATTAGATAAATGTTTCTGAAAGATTTGCTGTTGGGGTAATTTCTATTAACTAAATTATAATTTCCCATTGACTTAGTGTACAATTGCAGAGACATGATTCTTAGAGTTGAGTGCACAAGAGAATATGGTCTTGGGGCTAAGGAAAAAAAAAACAAATATAGCTTTAATATTATTTTAAAAATAATATTTAAATATAAATGATAGATGTTGATGAAGATAATAATACCCAAAATATGACAAGCAGTACTGTATCTACATCCCCATGCACCAGTGGCACTAGACATGAAATGAAACTTATAGGACATACAGAATAGATAAAACACATTGTTGCTTCCTTCCTGTTGGGATAATGTAGCATGTATGCATCCCTGAAAAAATATCCTGAACTTAGAATAAATTTTAATTAGCACTGATATCTTAAGTATTTTCTTGTACAATGATAAGAAAGATTATGGGGACTGAAAGGATGGAGGAGCGAATGGCGTCGCTAACAGCTAGATTTTTTTTTTAATGTATTTCCAGTAATCTTTTGTAATATCAGTTACCAGATTCAGTATTTTGATAAACATTAGTTCTCTGTTTAACTTCCTTTCAGTGACATCTGCCTACCTGCATACTTTCAGGATAATTATAGATGAGATATGTGAAATCTTTTCTTTATTTTTGAGCCTGAATTTTAGAGGGTATAAACATTGAGCCTGAATCTAAACTGTTAATGCATTAAAGTTTTTTAATGGCTGCTAAATTGGCCCTGTCTCTTATTCGACATTCCCTACACAACCACCTAATGGATTACTTTTTCATTTGACATTCCTCCCTCTCAAGCAACGTAGATTACTTGCCCACTGGAAGACGCTGGTAAAAGTCTGATTAAGCTCACAATAGCAGAGTGGAATGTAGGCCTTCCCCAGTAAGAGCTGTACCTGAAAAGACATCTGACTGAGATCCTCACAAGGTTACATGCTTACAGTGTGGGACTCCAAATGTGGCTGCAACCCTGTGATACAGATCCCAGCAGTTTTCACACTCACTTTCTAAGATGTCAGACCCCTGAGAACACAGACCATTGAGTTGGAAGCCCTCACCATCAGTCTCCTTCATTTCTCTGTAACTGTGAAGTCTCCTGTTCAATTAAAAAGGAGGTACCGAGTCAGAAAAGACCTGGTTTTGTGAAGGAAAGGGAACAATCAGAGACAGCTGGAGAGTAGGGGTGGTCAAAAGACCACCTAAGTTTTACTCTATTATCAAGGAGAAGCAAAGGAGTCATGGGTTGCTGGTGGTCATTTGAAAAAAAAGAGACCGAGGAAAAAAAAGGAAAAAGAGAGAAAGGCTAAACATTAGCATTCCTTTCTTAGACTTTTGCTGAATAATGAATCTTTAATTCTATTATTTGTGTTTGATTATTAAATTTGTCAGGTTTTATTATTAGAAATCACAGATTATAATTATAAAAAGGTAATGCATTCTAATCAATGTAGATATCTGCGCTGTAATGTGTATTAAAAGTTCAACTTAAAAATAGTCTCTCAAAAAAGAAAGCACTCATTTAAGAAAAAAAAGGCAACCTATCATTTTGAGTCAGTATTTCAGAAGAAATCTTGTCATTTCCCTCCAGTGCAGCTCATCATAAAAGCTCTAAGGAAATAGTGTTTAAAATCAACTAACCAAGAAGACCAAAATCAATTTAACAAGAGTTAGCTAATGTTTTACTAAAGTGAACTCTTTTTTTTCTTTAAACATGATTAATATCATTCAGGGGTTGTTATTAGTGGTGCCACTTCTAAAAAGTGTGACCACTTTGTAATGAAAGAGCCTTTGTATACGTGTATGGGATTTGTGGGAAGCACAGAAATTTAACGTGGTATTAGTGATTGCGTCTTTTCTTACCTTTGATATTTCAAGAGAACACTCCATTTTCACTCTCTCTCCTTGGAATGTCTCCTAAAGGTCAGTGAAGGATCAAGAAATACTTAACCTATAACCACCCATGATTAAAACAACTCTATGTAAATTATATTCTCGGATGACATTTACCAATGTTGATATTGGGTGGAATCATAAAAAATCAATGGATTTAAGAGTTGGAAGGGCTAAGCAATATAGGTCAATAACTTTTAAATAATTTTGAACAGCTTCTAATAAAAACTTCAATATATACAAATGCTTAAAATGTCTTTCTATGACTGAAGGGAAGGGCTATGTAAGCTGGTCCTTCTGGATTTCTCCAGAAATGTGAGCAGCCACCTCACAGTTTGAAAAGCAATGATCTCTTGCCTTAGCATGAAAGAAAAATGAAACCTAAAGTGTATAAATGATTTGTCTATGTTAGCAGAGAATACCTATACATTTGAAATAGAATTTGATCTATATCTGTTTTTAATACAGCAGTCTTTTTTTCTTGTTGGCCTCTTATATCCATGTTGTGTTTTTTATTATAGTTTTATACTGTGTATAAATTATGTGTGTATAATATATGTACACCATATATATTTGCTTTGTCAGCTCACGGTACTACTGTGAATTGGATCTATACATAAATCTATGTCTCTTCTTTAAAACAATCTGAAAACACTATTGGATGTAAAGAGCACACTTTTCACTATCTTCATGTACTTCCAGTCACCAAAAACGAAAATCATATTTATCTTTGTAAGTTTAGCTCCTGTACCAATCATGTACCAATAGTCACCACAGAACCAAGATAGCACTTCACATACCTAAGGTGGGATCACAGTGAAGAGTTAGTATTTGGACATTTTAATCTATAAAAAACATGTTCAAGTGGTTTAACCTAATGAGATTTCTAACACTTGCAAAAACTCTATAATGCAATTGTTATCTATTCCTTAGGTGAAGAACTCGAGCGGGATTGGGGGTGGGTCATAGAAAAGAGTTTTGTACAAAGCCACATTGTCAGAATTATTATAAAATACTGGACAGTAAACCTAATAGTGAATAAGAAAATAAAGTTGCAAAATGTCAAACAGTCTCTAAAAGATTATAAATCAATTGAGACATATTATGATGTGACAGAAAATACATTTTAATAACAATTTGTATGTCAAAGCTTTTAGTATTTTTATAGTTCAGTGAATCTAGACACTATTGAAAGGATACGACCTCTTAGGACAAGCATGAAAAGTAATCTAGTTACTACCTTATCAACACAAAATTCTTTTAAAACATGTCTTTCAAACATAAAACTAGACAGAATAAAATAAATCTGCCTATACTTTTGAAATTCTCATATCAAAATATCAGTTTCTCACTTTGTAGAATCTATTAGTCTACAATTTCTACAGCCAAAGTAGTTTTCAGAATTGTTTATTATATTTAAATTATATATAATGACATAATAAAGTCTCATATTTGAAAAAGAAAAATATCTACATTATGTCTTATTTTTATAGTTAGCCACCTTAATTTAATTGCTTGAAGTGAAAAAACATGGTATTTTATATGACCTTCAGGTCTAATAATTCAGATTCTCTGTATATCATGTACACTTATGACAAATATATGCACGAGATTAATTCTGCATTAAATCATATGGATGTACTTAGTTGTCGTAAGTTCTCAACATTACCCACAAAATGCTGCTGTATACATTGATTTCTGGGTGTATCCTCACCCAGAAAAATGCTAAATGTATGTTAAATTACTTTTAAATTGAGTTAATATATTTACATATATTCAGTTATTACCTCAGGAATCTTTTAAGAGGTGATCAGATGGAAGAGGATGCAGGAGGGTTAAATTGAGTCTCAGGAACATCAGATGGGAAGACCTTTCAGCCTTTGATGTTTATTGTCCTAAATAGTAGTTTCAATATAGAAACAGATCTGACACTGAGCTAAATGGTGTCAAAGTGAGGCAGTAAAAGGGAATGGGATGGGGAGAGATGGAGATCAACAAAACAGAGGGCAATCCAACTACAAAAAGAAACTATGACATGAACATAAACTTACGCAATACTATGTTCCAACTTTTTCAAAGAATGGTGTATTTAGAGTAAAATTGAATGTAGGAAATTTGTAGACTAATGGTACTGAGAAAAAACAGAGATGGAAAATAACAGAGATAGAAACCCTGAGCTCTGCACTGAGAGAAATAATGAAAGGTTGGAGATTTGGAGGCTTTATATACCAGTTGTTATGGAGGTCAAAGAGAGAGAAAAAGGCTTGAAATTCGCTTTTATAACATGAATCATAATGTTACCCTTTTGGAACTTTTTTTTATGTTAACTATTATTCAAAAAAATTCAAGTCTGTGTTTTTCTTTTGAAATTGTGAACTTAATACTGGAATAGGAAAAGTCATGTCTTGGAATACCTGAAGAATATAAAATGAAGACATTGGCACAATTGTGAAGTGACCACTGGTTTGGCTTTTTCCTTGTTGTTGCTTTTTTTCTTAAGGTTTTTCAAAAGGACAGAAGGTCTGTTCTTTGTGGGCAAATTAATTTAGATAGCCTTCTTTAAAAGGCAGGAGACCTAGTGCCTAGCACCTCCTTTTAAAATGTGTGATGGATATTTCAAGATAAAAAGAGGGCATAAACTTCTAACACAAAACATTTTACTGTAACAAGTACATTCTTTTTAATCAACATTGGTTATTAGATTTTCTTTATGTCAATTAATGTCATTTGCTTGCCAAATTGAAGTTGTTATTTTCCTCTCCTCTTTGCTAATGATTGCTTAAAGCTGCCATCAGCTCAGAAGACTACTCCTAAATTGTTTCTCTTTACTAGGGTTCTATAATGATGTTGGGTTTTGAAAATAAAATATAATCTAACATGTCCCAGGAGATATCAATAATTAAATTTGCGGAAGCTTTCCTGTTCACTTGGTGTAACAAATTCAAATACAAATTTATGGCTGAGGACAAAAACTAATGTCCTTCAGTGACTTGGAAATTTGGTTAACCTTATAGCTAACAAAAGTTTCTAAAAGAATAGACAAATTGCTCCCAACTCAACATAAAAGGGGATAACATAAGGTTAGACAAAAGATCCATGATTTAAGTGAATTTCTTTTGAAATGCAAACAACCTGAAGAATCTTTACAATTCTCTCAGGAAAAGTCTCCTGGGTGGTATCATTTGTGTTTGGGAGCCTTAGAAAGGATTGGTAGGTACGCTGGATGGCATTATCGTTTTCCAGTGCTTTAGATTAACATTTGGAAACCCTGAAGCACTTACTACAAGTGCCCACATAATCTCTGTATCACTGCTGGAGAAGCATTTTCCATGATGCTGCTTTTAGCTTGATGCTTCACACAGTTTCGTTTTTTAAAGAAGTACCTAATAAGGACACATCCTCAATGGTCTCTACAGGCAGACATGATTCTACTATGAAACCTCAAAATTCCAATTATTAACTTAAAACATTGCTTTCATCATGATTGCCATGACTACCACCAAACCAACAGTCAAAAGTATATTAGGAAGTTAACTAACTGATAAAAGGTAAATATGTCCATATGCTTAGCTTTAAGTTTGATTTTTATTTATTTAATTGTCTACTATAGTTTCCTTCAGTCTTATGATTTACAATAAAAGAGCTCCACTAAGTCACTATAGACCAATTAATATCCAGGAATAAATTCTGACCTTTATGGTATTAATACCTACAATAATATATGCTGTGTTATATCAGGGATGTTAATGCCCTCTCTTTTAACAAAGGGTGTGATATTAGAATAAAGTAGGTATATTACTCACAACATAGTATAACAAATGAACTAGCTAGCAGGGCTGATGAGGACCATAACTTTCTCATCTATTGTTGACTCTGAAGAACAACTGGTAATATTGTCAGCTTTACATAAATACAAGCACAAAGGATTAGACCAGTATAACAATGGGACTATCACAGAAAACATCACTTCATTTCACATCTTTTACAATACATTTATTTCACAGAATCTCAGTTGATTTCATGATTCTTTATTTTCTGCAAAGGGCTGAAACCCTAATATTGAATACAAGAACTGAAGTCCTTGGGAATGATTTCTACATGAGCAATACAAATAATAGAATATTCATTCTTAGGAGGACTAGTCTTTGGAAGTCATTTATCCAACTTTTTCATTTTACAGATGAAAGAGCTAAAATTCGGAAAGATGATGTGTTCTTCTAAGACAGATGTTATTCCTGTGATGGGTCGGCATGTAATAGCTCTCAACAGAAATGTTTTTGAGTGACTTGAAAAGAAAATGAATCAATGAATCGTTTTCCTATCATCTTCTTTAGTTCAATGACTATAGCTTCTCATGCCTAGGTGATCTACCCAGAAATAGGTGGAGGAATTTTGACTAAGAACATATTTTAGTGTTTGTCTTTAGTATAAAAGCTACCCTTATAAAGTAATAGCTTTGGGGGAGGTTAACAGATTTGTAACTAAAAGAAAGAGTTGTACTGCCACTTATCAAACATTCAGATAAAAAAAACGAATTATATCAGCAGTGCGTGCCAAGTAGCTCAAACATCAATTCTAATTTAAAAGCATTTCTGGAGACAAGGCAAAATGTAATTCTATTCATCAGCAGAGACAGTACTATTTCAAGGAAAATTAATATAGAAGTCTGACAAACAATAATGTTAATAATTCCCTTATAAGTATTTCTGATGACAGCAGTGATGACAACATCATATGACAGAAAGTTATCCTGCCTAATGGAAACAGGTAGGAAAAATCTCTATGAAGCCCCTAATGCAGTTAGGTGCCTTCTCAAGGCCAAACACTCAGAAAATAACATATCCAGGAAGATAGCATTGTGTATTCAATGTTATTGCTCCCAAAGTTCATGCAAAGGCACCCACAGACATTATTAGTTTGAGTATCACAGTAAGCACACAAAGCAGCAAAGAAAATTGGACAATAAATACAAAACCAAACTCTGAGTAAGAAATTGCTACATGACACTCATAAAGTTGCTTTAACTCTTTCAATATCATATAATAAGAACAGTTAAAGACAATCTTTGTCACATTTATCGCAGCATGGTACTTTATCGAATGATAGCAGTGAGAAAGTCCTGTCACCATTGAGGACCATGGAGTTTCAAACTCAGAACTCAGGTAAAGGTTTTAGTCTCTGATTCACATGGCATATTAACTCAGGAATTACAGCTAAACTGGTTTAAAAGCCGTGTGGAGGAAGTAAGAAAGTCACATCTCTGTTCTTTTACAAGACAAAAGTGGAGTGGAAAGAAATTACCCAACTAGTTACCAAGCAAAATTAGAAGCACAAAGAATATCGAATCACATGCTGTTCTCTAGCTTTTGTTTTAGTGAACCCAAGCTTATCAAGCACTGCTCTCTGCTTCCTTTCTCCCCTGCGTTTCTGTCCTCCCACTTTTGTTTTCCTTTTCTTCTGTTTCATTCTCATACTCGTTTTTCATGATGGGTTGAGACAAATAAATCCCCTAGGTCATTAATTGTCACTGTTTTTCTCAGGTTAAGAAAGTTCAGTATATACTTTATAGCCAGAAAACAACGATTAACATTAAATTAGTTAACATGGCATAGAGGAATTGAGTGAATTTTGCTGTTAATCAGGTCTTTGCTCTTATTGATTTTGGTACTACTTTTGTCAAGGTTACTACATTTCTCAGAGCTTCAACATTGTCATTCATGTGAATAGTCTTTTCTCAATTTCCGATCTAACTGCTCCAAAAATGTTACAAAAGCATCTGACAACTCTTGTCTACTTTTCTACAGGTCCTAAAAGTATGAGACTTCTTACTTTCCTCCAACTCTGAATCCATGCTACCATGCCTTGGGCTGGGTATTTGTGGAATGTGTTACAACAATTCTTTTCAAAATCTAATATCTAACTTTGCTGCACCCTATTTTGTTCACTATAGGAAAACAGATAAATGCTTTCTTCTTTCTACCCACTCCCTTTCACGTGGAGGTGTTGATGAAACATGCAGCAATGAATTGTGCAAATTAACATTGATTAGCAAATCTGTTTATGAATTTGGTTCAAAATGTTGGTCTGGATTTTATATATGTTTTTATGTCTAAATATAGCTTATAATAACATTTAAATTTTTATTATAGTCATGATTCAAATTGAAACTAACAAACTGATGAGACTATGGTCTTTCAGCTTGGCTTAAGAGGCCCATATCTGTGATGTGTGTGCGTGTGTGCGTGTGTGTGTGTGTGTGTGTACTTATTGATATTTGTTAATGATAACCACAATTGTCTCCTGTTCTGCTAATATACATGAAAAAGTTTCCAAGATAAATCATATTCTAAGTTTGTAGAGTATTTCGTTTTTTGTTTTTTTTTGTTTTTTTTAGATTTATTTTTTTACTTGAGTGTAGAAGAAAATTGATGGGGAATATGGACTGGTGCCATAGAACTGAGATTTGGCTAATTCTTTTCTTTATTTTAAAACAGGAAAGCTGTAAAAAAAAATGAGATTTAAGCCTTCTCCCTCTCTAAGATTACATTAAATAAATCAAGAGAGGAAATGACTTAAGTCTTCTATTTACTGCCATCGGCAATTGTGTAAATCTGGTTTTGTGATGGCCTTTACTACATTCTGCAAGAGGCTTCTGCAATAAACATCAATAAAACCAGAACAGGATATTTTTATTTAATGTTTTCACATAGAAACTATTGTCATTTAGTATTTCTTCTAACATTTTCATGGTATAGAGTTATTTTTTTTTTTTAATTTTGACAAGATTCTAGTCATACAAAGAATTTAAAATGTGCTAATGTGTATATAATTAAATTTTACACAGAAACTACTGGAAACTGCAAAGAATAATTAACAAAAGATAATATCTAAATTCTAAGATTGTCCTGGTTAAATTAACATTAATTTCGAATGATTGATTAATATATGCTTTACTATTAATTAAAATTGGTCTCCTATTCTTAAGATAGCTAATGATATTATAATAATATTTTAAAGATACCACTCAGTTCTGAAATTCTAAAATGAATCTTTACAAGTAAACTTTTAAATTGTTTATTTCAGTTTTTTATATTGATATACATGTGTCTCTGTGTGTACATCATGATGCTGATTAAATGGATTTAAAATTTATATTATCATTATTTCCTAAGGCTTCTATTAATTTAGCATAAGTTCTCTTGGTTTTTAGTAAGTAGAAAGTTATTTCCTTATTGTGAATTTGCTAAAAATTATAATGGCTATATCAATTTCCAAAGGCTACCATAACAAAGTAGCACAAACTTGGTGGTTTATAGCAACAGAAATTTATTCTCTACTGTTTCAGGGACTTGAAAACCAAGGCATTGGCAAGGCCTTGGAAGTCTATAGGGAGGAATAATTTCTGACATCTTCCACAGTGTGGTGGCCCCTGTCATTCCTTGGAATATGGCAGCATGACTCCAGCCTCTGCCAGTGTCTTCACATAGCTGACTTCTCCCTGTACCTTCCATGTGTGTCCAAATTTCCCTCTTCTTAATAAGAGCAGTTACCCTTTAATTAGAGCCCATCCTAATCCAGTATGAACTCAACTTGATTCTATTTGCAAAGACTGTTTTCAAATAAGATCATGTCCTCAAGTTGTGAGTGGACTTGAATTTGGACACTTATGCAATACAAAGACATCTTCTAATCAGAGATTCTCTTTGGCCATTATGAATGTCTATAATTCCTTCTATAAGCAGAGAAATTCGCAGGAGACAGATGTGTCTGATAGCAAGCAGAGATGACCAACAAAAATTCCCATTTTTCTGCCTTCTGTCAAGAAATAGGTTGAAATTTGTGTTTTGCTTGACACCTAAATAATAGAAACAGGGTCATTGTTTCTAGTCAAAAGACTTAACAGAGGTATTCTGATTCCCATTTGTTCAGAAAATGAGAATGGTGTTGAGCTGAGCCCTCAGCAGACTCAAAATATAACAGGAAATAATCCTTATTGCTTAAGATTTGGGGATTATCACTGAAGATATGGATTCTCAATGGGAGTGATTAAAAAATGGTTTGCGGGGGCGAAAATATCTGACTCTTTTTATGTATAAAATAAATCTATAGATACAGTATATACGTGTGTACATGTAAAAATGCAATATATCTGTGGCAGTGCAACTCCATGGAGAGATGATCAGAAAAAAAATGTCTAAAAATGCTCCTTAGGAGTGTGACAATAAAAAAAAAAAGATTGAGAAACTCTGTTGTAGAATAACAGGTTATATTAGGTTATACCCCAGGCTTTGTTGATACTGGATATTTGGACTTATTATGATTTTTAAAATTGAAACTGGGGGTAGGCAGTGATTAGGTTTACTATGTCCTTCAAATATATTTATATTTTCTATTACTATTAAATATAAGGAACTTATTGAAAATAAGTATAGTATAGTTTAAAAAATAAGCCAATGCTATAGGGTGACCAGAAATTTATGCCAAATTGCCAAAATTGCAAATGCATTTTCCACTCTTAAACATCTGGTTCCTTGGTCACTCTACATTAGTATTAATACATAATGGAAAAGCCAAAATTACTCAGAGAACAAAAGTCACTTTTTTTTTTTAATATTAAGATTTATTTCTTTTGTTCACAATGCTATATGCATTTTAAGATACTGAAATTGCCTCTTAGCCTGTATTTCACACCAGAGCCATCACCAGTGTTCCAGTGTCTTTACCACCACCTTCCCCTTGTTTCCTTCCCACCCCTCTCCTAAAGCCCTGGCAGCCATTATCTTATGTCCGTGAAATTTCGCTGATGCTAATCTGTTTCATTTCATTATATTCCATATATGAATGCAACATCCTGTATTTTCTCTCTTTCTGATTTATCACATTTAACACGATCCATTCCAGTTCCATCCAGATAGTTGCAAAGGGCACAGTTTCAGTTTTATTTTATTTTTTTAGGGACTACGTAGAACTCCATTGAGTATGTATATCACAGTTTCTTTCTCCAGTCATCTGTTGATTAGCAGTCAGGTCGCTTTCATGTGTTGGCTATTGTGAACTGGGCTGTTATGAACATAGGATTTTTTTTTTTCTGATTAGAGATTTTGTATCCTCTGGGTATATATCCAAGAGTTAATTCTATACTCCTTTTTACTAAGTAAATGATTAATCAGAGACTATTTTAGAGAGAGAGACTTGATCTAAATTGAAATATTCTGAAGTATTTTATATGTCATATTATTCCTTCATTTGCAGATTTGTCTATAAACTTGGACCACAATAATTTCTTTCATATATTTTACTTTATTACTTTAAGGACGATCATGTGTATTTACCACTCCCATGTTTTAAGCAAAATTGTTATCTAGACTCCCAGCTGTTATCTAACAACTGAAAATTAAGTATTCAATATAAAAGAGACTACAGTTACTGCACAGGCCCAAGTTATTCATCAGGCATTTCAATATCATTTCAAGATCATTTAGATACTAGAAAAAAATCAGAATTTGCTTTCAAACATATTAGGTCTTCTATTTGAAAGAACCATAGACAGTTCTGTTGGATTACATGTACTCTTGGATTAATTCCATGCTATTATTAAAAATCCACTATGAAATATGTCTTAAAGATCATTCCATGAGCAGAAAACTGTAAAAATCTGGGACGTAAAGTTATAATGAGTCTTTTCTGAATATTTAGCAATTCCTTCTTTTTAAAAATAACAAAAATTCTGTTTGGGACTTTAAAAATCATCTCTCTATTATTACTACAGTTATGCATTGTTAAAATTTAATTATACAAAACCCAGATTGGAGCAGATGGATGAAATCCTTTGGCAAAGAATCAACGGGATTTTCCTGGGTTCATGATATTGTGGTATAAAAATAGCAAAAAGCATATTGTTTAAAATCGTTGAAATTAGACTATATACTAAAATAAGAATCTGAGAGCTTTAAATAGAGATGATAAAGCAATGAGCAGAAAAAAAATAAAACATGTGTAGATACAAAACCTAATTTGTCATGGTTAGAGACCACATAGAGTTGTACTTGCGGATAATTTGTATTTTTGTGAAATCTTCGATTTTATTTAGCAGAACAACTTCTCTAATCTATATGTACCAAAAAGTTTCTATTCAACTTTTGGGAAGGTTGAGTTTTCATACCTCACTAAAATAGAGGGTGTAGGGGAACAAAGATAACCTCAGAATGAGTTGCACTGACCTTTTGAAGATAAAAATCTCATCAATAAACTGAAATGTATTTCTTAATTCCCAATTTTAAGCTATACATACTTAGAAAAAGTATTCCTCTTTATTATATATTATTGATTTTATAGTGCCTTTATTCAAAAGCTGTGTCAAGTTTGAAAGTATTGCTCAACTTTTCAATCAAGAGAGACAATGGTTTTCCAAATGTACTATATCTTAAGTAAAGACTATCTTTCTTAATTGCCAATGATGGTATTTGGAAGAAATACTTCATTTTTGTGAAAAACTGCTAATTGTCTCATATTTTCTAAAAATTGTATATTTTAATAGCTTCATGTAATATACTGAAAGCATAAATCATAGATATATAAACAGACATTACATATAGAAAAATATTAGTGAGTACCAAATCAATTGAAAATGAACTGATTAAAATCAGATACTTAGAATATATTTCAGATCAACAATATGACATTTATCTTGACGCTTTCAAATCATTTTTGGAACAAGGTGGAGTCTACTGAAAAAATGTAGGTGTGAATGAGTCATTCTCTAATCTGGATTTTTAATGCTTCACTTATTTTAATTGTCAACTGTCCTTTTGTGGCTAATAACCCACACATTTAAGATAAATGTGGTGTTCTGTGTAGTATGATGTGAATCTTACATAGAAAAATTGAAATAAAAGAACAAATGGTAATCACTTGGCTTTTAAAAAGTGTCTCCAATTTTTAAAACAATAATTGATCACATGTCTATATGTTGTAGTGCATCAGGGGTTTTCTTAAATTGATCAATTAAAGCAATTTATTAAAACATACAGTATTTCTATAATGTGGAAGATATCTCAAATTAATCCTGGGAAGTGCAGTCTAAATGCATATTTTAGAGTCAGATCTAAATTCAAAGGAAGATTGTACTGTTGTTAACTTGGGTTAGAGAACAATCTTAGGCATTCTTATCTGTACAATGGGATTAATATCAACTACATATGACTCTCACAGGGATTAAACAATATAATGAACTTTTAAATAAAACTAGAAAGAATCTGCATACCTAGTAAGTAGTCACCATGTGGTAATAAATATTCAAATTATTACCATGAATCAAATCTTTGATTTGTCTATATTTACTATCTTGCAATTATAACAAGAGCATGTTGGAAAGAGTAAAAAAAAAATAGATTGAGGTTTTTCAATTTATACCACATCTTTGTGGAATCTGGAAAAGAAATGTTTAATATTTTATATCCTATATTGTGCAGATTGCCTCCACATGAGTATTTTATAGTTCTCCATGCATGCCAACTCAGAAATGCAGTAACAAAGAAGGCCATTTGATCACCTTACCCAAATTAGGGTTTATTATAGTCTCTTCCACACAGTCATCTTTAGATGTATTAAAATATATATTTATCTAGTAGGTACATTTTGAGTACATAATAACACCATTCCAAGTTTTACATAAAAGGAGGTTAGATTTCCATGTATATCTCTCTATTCAGCTGCTTGTTTAGAGGAGGAAAACAATTCATATTTGGAAAGCTAGTGAAGCCAAATTCACATTTGTGTTTCTGTATCCAAAGCCCTCTAATTTGGTGGTGGTAGGGCTTCGTTGTTCTAAGTCATTTCTGGCTTTTGGATTTAATGAGAGCCTAAAAAATCTAAGTGCTTTCTCTTTTAAACCTAAAGCACTGTACAAACTGAATTTCCACTTTCGACTAGAATACTCAGGTTTTAAAGATTTTCCTTTAATTAAAAAATTGAATGAGAAATTTCTTACACAGATAGCACTCACTAAAAATGTGTTAGATTTAATTGAAATGTACACATTTCTCTAATAATCCCATCAAATCTCCCAAAAGGTGGTATCTTAGTTTCCCCTTAGACTTAATGTGGTCCATATTACATTTCTGTCAGAATACTTTTATCATGACAGTTGCTGACTTTGCATGAATGTTTTAGTCAGAATCTTAACCCATTACTCAGTATGAGATTTTTAGAAAATCATCAGTTTTCCTTAGATAGCCTATCGAAGGAGACACAATGAATTCTTTGTATACATCATTTATGAATTTATCTTCAAGCTAGGCTGAAAATATGAGCCCCCAAATTTCTTTGTTATAGACATGACTGCATGATGTAGGTAATGCTTGAAAAACAGTGGCATTAGACTAAAATCACTGGCATGCTTTATCACTTTTAGTAGGTAAAGTAATTATCAATGTAGAATGATTATGCTTGACATTAAATGCCAAGGAAATCTAATCTAAGAGATGTCCCTTATATAAACTTCTTCTCTGTGTGGACACATCATCATCTATACAAGAACGTTTGTGAGATATTAGGGGACATTTTTCTGCCTGCCTCCTTCTTCTCACAAACACCTTTTCTCCCTCAGAGTGATTTTATAATCACTTAATGAAAGGCATTTATAGATGTTTTGAAATGTAAAAACAAATCTCTCTTTTGTCTGACAAATGAATAGCACTGAGAATTTTTTTCCAAGTAAACTTTACTTCCAATATCTCCTCTTTTTGGAGATCTGTCTTAAGAATTAAGGGGCTTTAAGTCTTTATGATTTAATGTCTGCATTATTTCATTAGGAAATCCATTTTCAGAATATTCTTATTGCACCCACATAGAGAAATCTGACAGATTTTGGGGGGGTAGTTGTGTGGCATCTTTTTTAGGGAATGAGGGTGACTTTGTATTCTCTGACTTAAACTGAGCCCAAATATCTACGATGAAAGTTTTAAAGAATTAATTTTCCGGTATTATCATTAGATAGTAGCGCTGTTAATTCAATGATTTTTTTTCCTCCTGGATCACAATATTCTCTAATCTAGCCTTCTGAGCTTCGTCTTTTGGGGGGATGTTGTTGGGTGCGGGAAGTAGTGAACTTGTTTTGCCTCTATTTCAGAGTGGTAAAACAATAATACTTTCAGAATCATTACTGTGAAAATTCAAGTGATTTAACTTCACATTAATGCACTTTTTTTACAACTAAATAATGTAGATCAAAAGTGTGCTGAAATTACTCTTAATGCTTCATCAGAAGAGTGGTTTGTTTTATTCTTTACAAGACTATTTCATTACCATATTTGCCAAGCATCCTGAGGTGCCTTAAGAACTCTCTTATTGCTGAAGTCACTGATCTTTTTCTTTCTTTTTTTTTTTAACTCACAATTTTACGTCCATCATAGGCAAGGGATAGCTAAATTCAATGGCCACACCAAAATGTATCAACCAAACAAAAGGCTCTTCCTTAAAGGATCTCGAACCGAGAGAATCATTGCTAATATTTTCCAGTAGGGGGAACTAAAGACTCACCATGCAGCTTCTAGCTCGGCTGGGGACCTGCGTGAATTCCTATAACCCGCCTTCTAATCACCCGAACAAGCATCAAACAGCTACCAGCTAGTCTGTGATCACACGTGAGCCGGGACACGCCGGCCACAGAGCCTCACCGCAGACGCTGGCATGCCTTTGATCTAACCTGGCCTTCCTTAATCATCCCCGGTCTTAAATGGCATTCACTTGGTGGTTTTGCCTTAATTTTCAAGGTTTTGTTATCTTGAGCTGGAATGGGCTGTTTTTGAGCTTCCTTTAGCTCAGTTGGATTTTTCGCTATCCCCATCAGATTTTCCGAATTTCCTTTAAAGATGTTAGTCTCAGAAGAGTAGGAACTTCGGGCACCCTCCCACTCCCATGCCACACACACACCCCGCCCCAGGTCTCTGATACCCGCTCGGGATCCTAAGCTCCTTCTGCGGAACCCCCTTGCATGCCAACCCCACGACACATTCAGGTTTGAGGGGTCAGAAGGCAACTGAGCAACATTAGAGTGAATGCCACCCCTTCCCCTCCCACTTTCCCCCCAGTATTCCTCAGAGGGACATAGATCTTGGTTAGAACGAGCTGGTAGAGGCTACAGATTTCTGCAACACACCCCCACCCCCCGCATATTTTTTTTCTTGTGCCTTTTTAACAACATAGGAAAGCACCTCCCACACACACAACCTTTCCGCTCCAAAAGGTGGTTATATTGTGTCACTTTTCCTTTTACTCTCGCGGCGTACAGCTTCTCAATTTTGTTAAAAGGTGAAGAGTGAATGTTTGTGTGATTTTAACGGGTAATGAGGCTGCGCCCTGGGTCCTGGAGGATGATCTTTTTCCAGAAAGCGCGAGCATCTCCGGCAGACGGAGGGATGAATAATTAGGAAAGGCTTCCAGGAAATCACTCACCGAGAAAATTACCTGCCCATTAAACGGGACGCGGCCGGGAGCGGGAGGCTAGAGCACACCTATCCTCTCCTGAAGCGGGAAGAAGGGGGGAACAGCAGGCGCGGAGAAAGGGAGGGAGTTGACCCGCCAACCGGGCTCCGAATTTGTTAATTTCCGCCCCCCTAGGACTCTCTGCGCTCCAGCTCCCCACTCCACCCAACCCCATCCCACCGCCGGACTGGCAGGCGGCCCCAGCACACCAGCGGTTGGCGGGATCTGGAGGTGAAGGGCTCCGCGCACCCCCCACCCCTCATCCTCTCCACCCCTTGTCCCCCTCCCGGGGGGCAGACTCCAAGCAGTTTCCATTCCTCCCCGCCCCTCCCGCCTCCTCGCCTTCCCTCCGCCAAGTCCTTGCACCCGCGGCAGCTGCAGGAGGAGGCGGACGTTCTGCAGCCGGGCGGTGGGAGCGGCGGCTGCTGGACCCAGGAGCTGGTGGCTGGACCCGAGTGGGCAGCTGGACTGCGCGCCCTTGGTTCTCTCCCGCTCCGGGCTCCTGGGCTCCTTCGCCCCACTCTGCGTTCGCCAGCGGCAGTCCGGAGTTCGGAGGCGGCCCCGCGGGGGTGGCCGCAGCCTCAGCCCTGCCCCTCATACCCTCCCTCCGGCTCTCCCTACTCCCTCCCTCCCTCCCTCCCTCCAGCCCCTCCGCCTTTGAGTTGGGGTTCTCCACCCTGGTCGTCTTGATTTCCCTTCTCTTTTTTGGAAACCAGAGAGGTGGAGAGAGGCCACCAGGCTGCCCAGGAGAGGCCCGCCCGCCAAGTGTTGCTTTGACACCTCCTTATTATGGAAGTTAAGTGAAAGAACTCTGGACGTGGAACTCCACCAACAAGGAGACCGGGGCACGGAAAAGCAGTAGGCAGCCAATGGTTTTTCGGCAGGGCGCTGGCAAGTTTGTGGAACACTTTCTAGGAATTAGATCTTTTTCCTCCTCCTTTATCTTTTTGACTTCTGAAGAAAGCACTTGGCTTTTGGATTGCCACGGAGCCCGAGGAGAGAGGGTTAGACGCTTTGAATAAATCCCTCCGGCTGGGCTGAATTTGTGGGAATTTAGGAAGCCAAAGTGTGGAGGTACAACAGCAGCCTTTGGAGAGCCCTCTGTTAGTTGGATGGATCTAAGTGTGCCCCATTCAAGCCTCTTCACGAACCCCTTCTGAGCTTGTGATTTGTTCTTCCTGAATTTAATTAGCATCTAGCAAAGGCTCAACTTTGGACCTACCTCCTTTTTTGATACTTATTTTTGTACTTTCACTCTCTGGGAATTGGTTTCTTAAAACAATCTGGATTCTTTTTAATATGTCAAAATGAGTCGGCTGATGTTTACACAACTACTGCTCTGTGGATTTTTATATGTTCGGGTTGATGGTAAGTTAAACATGTTTTTAACCGCTTCCCCCCGACCCCCCATTTCTTTCCGAGTTGAATGTGGACTATAAATAAAATGATATTATGGTAGTCCCTTTTGGCCTGACACCCGGCGCTTAGGGGGAGGGGGCATAGGTTTTAAGTCTTTTGTTTCTAAATTGCTGCAAGTAAAATGTGTTAGTAGTAACCTATTGTCGTTGTACTGTTATTGTATTTCATTCAATTAATTGAGGAGTTGGGTAATTATAATGGGATCTCAGTTTTGTTAGAAAAGGAAATATTAAAGTAAATCTCTTGAACTAGTCTAATACCCTTATGCCTGCTCTCTCTTGGGTGTCTGTTCTTGTATCTGAACTCTGGCTTAGACATTGAAGTGAAAAAAAAAAAAAAAAAAAAAAAAGGGTGATAGAAACTCCAATGAATGTTCAGTGGGCTGGGAATTTGAGACTGGGGTCTCCTGGATCAGTGTGTATCACCTGCAGCCAGTGAGTCTCCCTTAGTGTGAAATCAGAATGGAAAATTTAAATCCAAGGGAGAAAACTGTCAAAAGTAACACTGGGTGAGGCTCCAGGAAGGGGGAAGCACAGCTCTGTGCTGCTGCGGGGCGCGGAGCACTCATCTCGGTCCCCTGCGTCAAACACAATGGGAATCTGAAACAGGTGCTGTAGGTGTTTCCCTCCAGGCTGAGCCGGTCTGTCACGGAGACAGCACACTGCCTCCCATTCACTTGTCTTTTGTTCAATTTTGGCTTCCTGGGATTTTTTTTCTTTTTCTTTTTTTTTTTTTACAGGATGTCAGTTTCTTGTGAGAGGATTGCAAAATCCTTTTTTTGTGGCTCTTGAATGATGATTGGAGGTAATCATTAACTCGCTTTGCTGTTTGTTTAAAAGAAGAAAGTCGGAAGAATATTTGTTATTCATCTTACAGGACTTTTATTTTTCCATCAATGGAAGGAACTGGCCTAAAGAGTAATCTAGAGCATGTTGTTTCCTCCTGAACATTGAATTGTGGTACTTGAGATTTTTAATTGCTCTACTCATAAAAATCAGGGCTGTCTTGGTCCGAATATTGAGCCATCCTAGTAGCTTGTTGCTATATAAACTTTCTTCTAGCATTTGCATTGTGGAGGAATTCATTATTTGGGATACTGCCTATTTTGCTCGCCTGTAGGAGCTAACTTTGTTCCTGGCAGCTGCTGAATGAAACCCAGTGTATTGAACTAAAAGAGAGAACCTTTCTATAAACATGAGGCAATACAGATGAGTTTACCTATGTCAAGTGGCTGTTTTCAATCATGCACTACATGAGTACTTTTGCCCCCCAGCGATAGCATGCGAGGTATTCATATAGGCATACTCTCTTTTTACCCTTCTAAGTAGCAGATGTTTAGAATGAATCATTGTGACTTGTACTGTGGCAATATCTATAATCATACCTGTAAGCATTCACTGTGCATTTTTTTCTTCAATACAGTTACTTTTACTGTACATTTGTATTACTATATCAAAAGGTTTAGATATTTGTCCCAAATGTATTTGATTAGGATGAGAAGGCTTTGATCTAACTTTTTTGGATAATAAACCTCAGAAACCATGAATTTGCATATCTCAATATCAGAAATGCATGTATAACACTATATATTCTAGACTACAGAATTACCAAGTTTTTTTTATTTGTTTGGTATTTTTTTCTTTGAAATCAATGTGTAGCTAGGAGGAATACAATTAAATTGCTCAGTGGAAGTGACAGAGGGAATCAGAAGAGCTTGGTGTTACAGAATGTAATTAATGTACCAGGGTGTTTGGAGATATATGAAACAAATGCAATTAACCAGCTTGCTGGAACAGCAATAGCAAGAAAGAGAAATGATTTCTTTCCTTCCCTCCATTTCTGCCACCCTCCCTCCATATCCCTCTCTCTCCCCAACACCCACCTCCCCTCACCTCTTCTGCCAAAGAGATACCCCTAGGACCTTTGTTGTGATTTAATATTATAGGATGATAAGGGGCAAACGCGTGTGGACTGCAATTAGGCAGCAGAATTCATGATGCAGTGAAAACTGCTGAGGGTTGAGGAGTTGCAAGTGATGTTAATATCATGTGTATGTGAAACTAGTTTTTGTATTTAGCATTGACTTTGTCAGAAGCAAAAGAAACTGTAGACACTCCTATTGAATTAGTATGTAAATCATACTTTTGACATTGGATTACCTTTGGTTTACACCAGAATGATGACAGCCTCTCCTTGGGGATTGTTGAGAATTTGGGAACTAGACAATACTGCCCTCTAGGCTATTTCAACACACGGGAACTGTGTTCCCATCTATAATGAGAGGGATCACTAAGCTTTCTTACTCTTCTGTGATTCTATGATTTCTTGATTTACTTATTATCTTCTTAGAAGTATGTGCTTAGTGGCCCTATGAATTTCAGATTTAGAGAGGCTTGTATCATTTCAAAGAAATACTGACTATCCTTGTGGTAGACACAGAAATTAATTTTATGCAGTGACAAATGATACATAGATTTGCATTGAAATTTGCTTGGTGGGTTATTTATATGTGCATTTTTATAGTATATGAAAAATGTTGAGTTTTGCCTCATAGAACTAGATGTGTGCTAAATTATTTATGATTTTTAGTATCTTGTATCTGTAGAAATCAATAGAGAATAAATATTAAGTCTTTTGAGAACTACAAACTTAAAATTTGGCGTGTAGAGATTTTCGTATTTTATACTGACTTATTAACCAAATGCAGATTTTTCTTTACTTCTATATATGACAACATGTATTGAACTTAGCCTTTGTTCTCTAGATCATCTGTATTTAAAATGAGAATAGTTTTGCAATCATTTATGAGAATGAATAGGAACCATTACAAGATTTTAATTACATCTATACCCCATACATTGTGTCAGTTTGATAACTTTATAATACTTGTTAAAAGATGTTTTAAGAATGAAAATTATTTTCTTGTCTTTAGTCCTTACCTGTTCTTACACACATGATCTTGGGGAAGATAAAAGAAATGTGTGTGCTTTATGCAGATGCATAATCTCATGTAGGTGTATACATTTTATTAAAGTGCTCCTTTCAGTAATGGGCTCATGATTGTAGCCATATGTAGTCCATTTCTGTACTTAAACTGCATGTAAGTAACCTGAAATTTGTTCTTGCAACCATACATTAAAATCACATTTGCATTGGCTTTGTTTGAATAACCTTTGATTCTGGGCAACATGTGGACCATAAAACAAAATACTGTCTGAGACCATCCAAAAAAGAAAAAAAAAAGTATCTTAAGGAAAAAAAGTTACGATTAAACAAAAAGAACAATTCTAGTCATTTCTGTCTCTAGTCATCATCTAAACTGAGCAGCCTGTTTAACAGTATCCTTGACAATAAAAATATGGATTTATATAAGCACACTGCATAAATTTGGTTACATGTTTAGTAATAAAGGGAACATATGTATGTAGGTTGTATATGTCTAATAAAATCTGCTGAAGTAGTTCATGCAGGCTGAAGAAGAAACATGTACACTCTATGGACAAATTAGTTGTAAAAATATTTTTCTTCCATTTGTTTCTCCACCTTTTCCTCTTGTTCTCCTTTTCTATGTATTCTACTTCTCTTCCTCCTTTTTTGGAAATGTAGGAAGGAATTGGAGAAAACATTTTAAGAGTGAAAAAGATAGTTGAGGGTATTTCTTGAGGAATAATTCAGAGAATCAGAATTTAAGGGATATATACTTGAAATGTTTTACCTTTGGATAAATTAGTTAGGGGTCTTCACTATCATTTTTTTTTTATGATGCTATATAGCTTTTTTTATATAGATATTATATTTTTCCATTTTGAAAAATATCAAACTCAAATTCAGGGTAGAATCTTCTCCTCTTTCTAGTCCTCTTCAGACCAAAAAATGGCATAACTATCCAGATTTTTTTGTTGCCCCAAACGAGGAATCCCTCTTGACTTGTTTTCACAACCCATATCAATTTGCTAGCAAACCCTTTGAAATATATCCTAATATCAATCATCGTGTGTGTATGTATGTGATTTCCCCCATTTTTATAAGCATTTTAAACATACAACAAAACACTAAGAAATTTTACAGCAAATGTGCAGCTTATCTAGTATTACATTATTTTGCTGTAATTGATTATCACATATCCAATCATTTCTCCGTATCTACGCATCTATTACTTGAGTTTGTATTTTGACATATTTTCAAATAATTAGATACCAAATGTTTCTTACTAACTCAGCTTCTATCAACTTGGTCAAAATCTGTACTATTTCAACAGACAGATAAATAATCATCCTGCTTCCTTCCATTTCTTCTCCTCCTATCCCCACATCTTACCACAATTCCTGTTAGTTCTCCACACAAAAATCAGAAAGACCTTTAAAAATAGGTAGATAAGATAATGGTACCTCCTTGCTTAGAAACTTCTACTGCCTCCTACTCAGAACTCTTTATGTTGGTTTTCAAAACTCTTCAGAGTTCAGGTCTCTCTCTCCTCTCTGACCTTATCTGCTCTTGCTCACTACTTAGAAACTAGATTTAGGACTTTTGATTTTTAAAGGAAGATTCAGGAAGGAATGACGATGAGTAGGCAGACAGCAGGAAGAGAGAGGAGGAAGAAGCACTTTATTTTTATTTAGTTTTTCATCTTGATCACCCCAGTCCTGGATCTTGAACTGGGGACCTTGGAATGTATGTGGACTGCAATCACTGGGTAGACTAACCTAGTAGACAACCAGGGCCCTCCAGAACTTGCTTTTTGATGTTCTGTTTCTATTTCGTGGATTTTGCATTTGTTCTTTCCTCTACCTGAGGCATTCTTCTGCACATCTTTGTATGTATAAGTCTTTCAATTGATTTAGTAAGTATGTATCCTCTATCGCCTCTTAGGAAATATTGGCCACCTTATCTGATATTGCTCTCCTTAAAACGTTTTGAATGGCCTCCTTTACTTGTAATTTTCTTCATAGCACTTAACCATCCATCTCTTAGAAAAGTTGTATATGTGTGTATAAAGAATCATCATGAGATTGACATTTTACTACACTTGCATGCCAAAAAGTTAAACTCCCACAACTTCATGCCTAATGGACATGAGGCTGGTTAAGAGATGATGGAGTTTCTTACTAGTGCCACCAAAAAGAACCTGACTTAACATTTGTGTCAATTTGCATTGCTGCTGAAGTTATAGGAGGCTGTGTAGGGGTCCAAGTACATACACATACAGTGGGTTAACTTCATAGTTGAGGAACCCTGAGCTTGGGAAGTCAGATATTTTATAAGGGACAATAGAGAAACCTGCCTGACTTTGTTCCCGGGGGAAGACATTGTCATGACTATATTGAGTAGCAAATAAATCTGCCTTCTGCTTTCAAAGAAGATCATTTTATTTTCAAAGACTATTTGCTATATAAATATCCATCCAAAGATAGTCTGCAGCAAAAAAGTAGTTATTGCCTCACTAGTAAGATGTGCAGAAACATGATAGAACCATGGAAGATTTTCTTCCAATGATTGATAGGTAGAGAAATTCATTGGTCCACTGAGCGACGAGGACAGGGACTTAACTTTGTCAAGTTTACCATTGTTTTTCAGTACCTGGAGCATGATATGACACATAATAGACACTCAGACATTTGCTGAAAATATGAAAATGTGCTTATGGAGTGCTTTTGAGGTGTTTATTTTTATGCCCTTAACATATGAAACATTTAGCAATTAAACTAATTTTATATAGTTAGATATGTGTGTGTGGTGTTTGTATGAAGGGAGGTAGAGAAGGAGAGAGAGGAGCGGGGGATGGGGAGAGAGAGAGAGAAACCATTTTTATCATCCAAAAGAAAAAAAAATTCAAACCCCAAACTCTCTATATTCTGCTCCTCATCCATCAGTGCTCTTTTACCTCTTTTAGGAAACCAGTAGTCTACTTTCTGTCTCAATTTGTCTGTTCTGGTCGTCTCATGTAAGTAATAGTATACAATGCTGGGTCTTTTGTGACAAGCATCTTCCCTTTAACCTAATGTTTTCAAGTATTATCAACTTTGTAGCATCCTTTTTTATCATCAAATAATAATCTGTATCATTTATTATTTAACTGATCATTTTATAGGTACCCAGGTTGTTTCTGTGTTTTGGTTTTTGTATTTATTGTTGCTGTAAAACTTCATGTAACAATCTTTGTGTGTATATATGTTTCATTTCTCTGGCATGTATATCTGGAGTGGAATTGTTAGGTCCTATGATAATTCTATGTTTAACCTTCTGAAGAACTTTGAGACTGTTTTCCAAAGTAACTGTGCCATTTTACATTCTATTAGCAATGAATAAATTAAATATATTATTTTAATCCATCATGATAAAAAACAATGAATGACCTTTATGATTGAAAATGCTGTTGTATAATGAAGTAATTTTATATTTTCAAAATAGACCTTGAATATCCAATATTCCAAATTCTTTATTTCTTCAGCAGTTGTCGTCTACATTTTTTCAGTTGCCCTATAAAGTTTTACACATACAATTAACCAAAATTGAGCTTCTTACTTTTAGCAGAGACTGCAACAGTTCTGAATATTAGTAATAGAATGATACCATCTAAGAGAAGTATTAACAATTATGCAGTACAATTCTCTGGTTGATTGAGCAGTTGGAGAACTGAAGCTCAGAGATTTTATGGGCCTTGTTACAAATCCCATCGTTACTTAATGGCATTTAGAATCCAAACAGGAGTCCAGGGATATTTTCTCTGAATACCATGCTTTTTATAAGAGACAGTTTGTAGCTTTTCAGCCCTGAAACTTCTTAAGAGTTCCAGACTCTTGTTACTGAAAATGACCAGCTGTTTTCTTAACATGTCAACAAAAAAAATTAACTGGAGATACTTTGAGGTTATGTATTTGATTTAACACATGTTTATTGAATACACATTTGTAAACAAGGCCACTTGCTGGGGACTCAGTGAGGAGCACAATGACCTGTAAAATAGTTTCTACTTTCAAGGACTTTTGAGTAGAGAAGATTAACAAATGTTCAAGTCGTTAAATTGTATCTGGTAAATGGTGATGGTGGTGTGGGCTCGGGAGTGGAGTAGGTTGAAGGTTCCAACCTCTTCTTGGAACTCAGAGAGGAATGGATGGCTTCCAGCTGTGTAGCCTGGGAAGGGTCCACTTCAAGTGGATCACTTATACTGAGCCTTAGAGGGAGAGAGAGGTTTAGGAGGTGGAAGGATTGGAAATTACATTTCAGGAAAAAGAATAGCAGGAGGAATGGCCCAAACATGACAAAAGTATGCTAGGGAAAAGGCAAGAAGTCTAGGATAATTGTGACAAAGTTTGTAGCAAAGAATTGCACGCTTGAATAAGTCAGTCAACAAATATTTCTGAGTGAACTTAAGCATTTTATCTGTAAAATGGGCACTGTTACAGTGTTTATCTCATCCATTGCTATGATGGAAAAGTGAATATATATGAAATATATGTATGAAATATATATACACATGTATATATGTATATTTGTGTATATGTGTGTGTATATTCAATATATGTATGTATATGTATATATATTCCTCTTAGCTGTGCTTGGTACTTAGTAAACACTATTTAACCTTTATATATTACTTTATTAGTAGTAGTCCTCTTATATTCACTTTCTAGTTTGAACTATATTTAAAAAGATGTTGTTATCAGGCTAATTATGGGTAACATTCGAAATATATTTTGTGAAGATTTTCATATAATCTTTAAACATGAGTCTTCAAGTGACTGGTGAAGGATTTTTGTTGCTTCTCAAATGTACTCATCTGTGGCCACACCTATGCAACTGTGACAAACGTGCAATGACATGTGTGTTTCCATTGCATCATATGCTGATTAGAGAACAAATAGGATTCCCAAGTGGCACTATGAATATAAGGAATAAACAAGAGAGGCATACTACAACTGGAAACTGGTTAACATAAAAACATGTTTGTGTTAACCTGCATTTTGATTCATGTAGACTGATATACATTTTATCCAGAATTGTTTAACTTGGTGCTTTTGACATAAAGTACCAGGTAGGTTAACCTTGTATAAGACAAACTGACTGCTTGCTACATAAATACTCTTTGTATAGAAAACCTTTTTTAAAAATTAGCAATCTCTAGTCAATTTTTTTCCCTAGATAGATGAGTTAACTTTTTTCATCTGTAGACTTTGATTTTAATACATTTTTTAAAGTAATCCAGTAATCAGATTTGTATATTGAGTGGTTGTATATATTAGAAGAATATTCTGAATAAAATAATATTCTTGTGGTGAACGGGATATCCTGTGGGTGACCAGAAACTCTGGACTCTAGGTTTTGCTTTCTTATTAATTGTATGATTTTAAATCCTTAACCCCTCCTCCCATCAAAAAAAGAGAGTTTTGACTGCATTTTCCATTTCCCCACTCAGCATTAAATTTTGTTATTGTAAGTCAGTCTGTTTAATGTCCTATTGTTTATTACTAAATTTGAATACACTTGGGGAGAATTGAATTTGAGAAAATAATAAAAATCCGTCTTTGAAAAAAACCACAGTTAATTTTCCAAACTATGTAGGATATATTCCTATACTTTGGTGGGGGTTTAATGACATGAATAAGGATTATAGGCATAATTCACTCGTCTTATGAGTTCACATCTATTTGCATTTGTTAATGACTCTTGGTACTTTGTTTATGAATAAATGGAATTAAAATATTAATACTATGAAAACAACAGTCTTATATCAATGTACTTATTAGTTCATGACCATTATAATTAGAACCATATACACCCTAGAAATTTTAACTGAGGAGAGGACACTTTAAAAAAATTTCTTTTCTAAGGATTTATGTGATGTCTCTTTCCTTAGTTTCTTTGGTCTCCAGCCTTTTGGGAAATTAATGGAGAACATGGAATATAACTCAACTATTCCATTATACCACTTCCCGAGTTTATGCAAAGAAAACCAGTTGAAACAATTTTGAGTTTAAAGGATTTTTCTAAAACCTGTACAGCAGTTACAGCCAAGTCAAAAGTTCATAAGAAGAATAAAAGAAGGGAGAACTTTTGACTTCTAAAAAATTAAGAGGTTTTCTTTATAAAGATAAGGTCATAAATTTCGAAGTCAGAGTTGCAGCCTCATTTGAAAGTTGTACAATATGTATGTTCCAAATATTAGCAAATGCTAGAATACACTTGAACTATTTGTTTCAGTCTTCCTAATAATTATAGAAAATAACTTTCTGGGTTACATTTCATGAAAGGAAATACAGGAAGAATCTAGCAACAAACACTCTTAGGTGAGGCTCGCAGCCTTTTTTCCTTCTCAGAAAGGCTGTTTAATGACTTCACTTAAATAGAAGTGCTAACAGTTTTAACTGAGGAGTTCCTCACCATCCTGAAGGCATGTAGGTGATTTTGTAGCTATGTATGTTTCTAAGTGTTTCAATCTGCTTTGGTGATTTGAAAGCCTGGATAATGTCAACTTTTAATACAAAATGAAGGACAAAAACGGAAAAAACATGTACAACATATGGATGCAGCTTTTGGACAAACAGCTCTCATTCCTTGGCCCCATACACACATGGCCATAAGATATGAATAAACTTCTGAGTTGTTTGATGCCTGCTGTCTATTCATGATCCATTATACAACTTTTATCTTAAGAAGAACGTTTTCCAGGCTATGAGTTATTATTGTACTTTTCTGTTAAACTGTAACACCTGTGATGTTCATCAGTTGGATATTATGAAACTCTGTCCAGATTTTTGAGATTTTCAGTAAATGTGTTTCATGGTGTCAAATTGAAATTCCATGCTGGTTCACATTTTCTTTTCGGAAAGTTTTTTTTATCTTTCTAGGCAGCAGTTAGTTTAACATGGCATGCAAATCAGATGATCAGACAATTGCTTTCATAGCCTTGTCTCAGGATGCAGTTCTAAGCTTTTTAAACACAGTTCTATAGGAGTTCACACATAATCTTTGCATTTGAAATAATTCAGGAGGTATAAGGATATACCTGGGAGGAACATACTCTATGAACAATAAGGAGGAGTGGCGGGAGGGCGGGGGCGGGGTGGGAGGAGAATGGGAGTGTTGGAAAAGTGAAAAAACAAAACAAAACTGAACTTTTGACTGAAATGAATTGGACCCGCATTTGAAACTCTACTTTATAACGAGTGGACAAACTGATATTTAGTCCCATGGATTGTTAACATTCACATAAAACAGAATTATTTAGCATTTACTGAATTCTTTTTGATAATCAATTTGGGATCAAATGCAAAAGAACATGTGTCTGGCTTTGTATGACCCCGAATTCTTCCGTTTTCCCTTTGAGCAGATGACATGCCTTCTTTGCTGACTGATGTTGGTTGCTAGGAGAAGTGCACTGGTCTGGTCCTCTCTCATCAAGTAGTAACACTAAAGAGTGTATTGAGTAAGAGAAAGAGGCAGAACACAGTACAGGCCATGAATCATGACTTGTCTCCAATATGTCCACTTTGCTACCATTTTTTTTTCTCCTTTAAAAACTTTTGTTTTTGCCAATGATGCTTTCTTTCAGCCACTATCTATAATCCTACTGGAGCCTGAGGGTATATGGGTTGCTAAAGGGAGGCTGGGCTGCTAAGAGTCCACTCAGAGCAATAATAAAAGCCTTGAGAGTTATTCATGGGGCCACATTAGTGAGAATGCCGTACCCAGTGAATAGTATCAGTCAGCTGCTTTTGAAATCGGGTGATTAATACCTTCTGTTTTTAAAGGGGTGGGGAAAAGGCAGACAAGAAAGGTCTTCATATACTCTGGCTCTTTTGCAAATTAGATCTAATACATTGTGACAAAGAAGTTGCTAAATTTACAATACTTTCCATAGTCTTTTTGAAAAAGCAGTGCTTTACGAACTGTTCATTGTGGCTACTGTTGGATAAAACTGAAATGGTAAAAACATCTCAAATGAACACTCATACAAATCTGTCAGCCCTCCGTATGTTTGAGCAATGTTTGTGATGACCGCCTGAGTAAAAATGTGACATGAGAATTATATTTAAAATGTTATCCAGGCTGATGTACTTCCCGGCATCCAGATCACATTTTTGTTTGTTTGATAAAGAAACTAATTGCAATACTCTTGAGATTCCAGAGAGGCATCTAATGAGAAAGTGTGAAGGGTGGCAGGTGTCTGTTCCCATGAGCACTTGGGTGTAAGGGGCAGTCTGTGGTTTACAAAGAAGTTGTTATTCATATACATATATGCATGCATGTTTATATCTAGAGTCTACTTTAGCATAAGGGATTAGAGATGTGGATCATGATAATCTTCCTTACCGTGCTTTATATCTTTACATTAGGAGCTTAGCAAAGTTCAATTAAAATTGCCTGAGGTTTAAGAACCTTGTCAGTTATCTGAGGTGAGTAGATAGACAGTAATCAGGTTTTGCTGTCCTGTATATAACAACTAAAAAATGGAAGTGCTGCTTTTCCACAGTTTTTAGCAAGATTCTAATTTCAATCAGGCTCACATACTTAGAATAAATGAAGCCAAACTATAGTGATCAAAAACATTTTTTTTTCTAACCTGCTGTTGTTCATTTTGCATTTTAAATGTATTTTTGATACAGTTGTCTATTTTGGTCCTTCTATATGTACTTCTGTTCATTCAAAAGCCTTTCCTATATTCTGAACATGAGAACAAACAACTCTTTAAAACACTGTGTGATGCTTCTTGTAACCTGTATTTTACTCTGTGGAAGTGAAATATCTTGTTAAGAGGTGGTAATACCCAAGGGCCATCTCAGATGAAAATGTAACAATTTGATGGGTGATGTCTAGAGATCTAGCTTCAATTGAGGTCTGATTTAACATCTTTATTAGCCATGTTAAGGAGAGAATAAATAATAAAGAAATTGCATATCCCGACCTTGAAAAATTATGAGACCCTCCTTCCTTAACGTTTTCCCCATGGACCTAGAAATAATTTACAAAAATTTCAGCAGAAAACATTCTTAGCTTTATTTAGTATGTAAATGTAAACGAATTCTTTGGGGAAATAATCAGAAATCTAGATCTCTCACTAGAGGGGGAAGCCAACAAAGCAATAAAACTAAAAGGCCCAGGGAATAAATAATATGGGAGTGGGAGCAAAGAGAGACTGTGATTTGAATCAGGAGTGCTAGGTCCCAATTTAAAGGTCATGAGACCATAGTGCTCATTTGGAGAGTATTGCATCACTAACTAGGACGATTCTCTTTCAATGAATGTGGCTTAAGTGCAATTGAGATAATTCTTTAATTTTTTTCCTTCATTTTCAAAATGTGAGTGAAGTGAGAGAGATTTTGGCAAAACAGAAAGAGGAGTCAGAACAAAAACAAATTCTTTAGGAAGATAACTGTCCATTGAAAACTAGAACAGGATGTTGCTTATGGTCACCGTATGTCCTGGCCTATCCAGACAAGAAACAATACTGAGATGTTCCTGTTAAAACTTTTTACATGTTGAGGGAAAGATTGCCAAAAAATACAGCTATGTCGCAGCAACCTCTCTTCATAAAAGACTCAGAAAACATTGGAAGCAATGAGCTATGTTTAGGTGAAAAAAAAAATACTTTCATTTCAAAATTATTTTGATTTAATTATAAGATTATAAGAGATGTTTAATCCATAGTTGCATTATGTTTCAAAGGGAAAGTAGTAAACAATGAGTCCACTATGTAAATAGATGAGAATTAGAATTGGATTCACTGGTTGAAGAGGTAGACAGAACATAATCTTCTTCTTACTTTCAACATGAGTGAGGTCTTATGAGATATGTATGCTTAAATTGTATACAATTTAAGAGAAATATGAAAAATCTGATAGTCTCTGTTCTACAGAGAACTGCAAAATAATAGGAGTAGAACATAATACCTAAAATTAGCTACACAGGTTGAAGTTTTGGGGGTTTTATTTTTCACATGTTCTCATTATTTTGAATAAATTAATATTAGGGGGTAGAACAATAATCAGGTTTTAAAATCATCTTTCTTAGTTTATAACATTTCAGGTGTTTCGTAGGTATCATACACAGGTAGGCATCTGAGTTCTGATGATGGTTTATACCATGAAAACTATGCCCAGGAGCACAGAAAGTATGTGTTCTCACTGTCATCTTCACTAATGCCATCCTGTTTTTGTAGCTTCTGGTACTTCTGCTAGTCAGAAAAGGGAGCATTGTGCTGTTGACTAGTGTCTCAGAACTATTCCAAAAAGGGCCAAATAATAACTCCTTTTGGCTTTGCTGCCTATAGATCTTCTGTTACAACATCTCAACTTTAACTTTGTATGGAGAAAGTAACCATAGATAATATGAAATGAATGAGCAGAGCTGTGTTCCAATAAAACTTTATTGGTTCAGAAATCATAAATTCTCACAACTGTTAGGTGTCATCAAATATTTTTCTTTGACTATTGTTTTATGATTTGAAAATGAAAAAGAAATCTCTTACTAGGTCATATTAAAACAAAGGGCTGAGGGGTACAATTTTCTGTGCAATATAATAGCCTTTTTTCATTAGAGGTGTAGAAGTCAGACTATGTTGGCATGGGGCAAGAGGCATATAGAGCCGGAAGAAAACTTCTGTCCCCATCTCCCTGTTTCTCCAACTTCATCACTTTCCCTGTATTCATTCAGTAAACATTTGGAATGTAGCTATGTGTGCAGCTGATTTAAATGAGGTCACTGATCTCCAAGCTGCTGCTATTAAGGTATTTGCCCATTTTACCGAGTAGCTAAAAGGCTGCCTCTAGCAGGGAAAGCTTCTTTGGCAGGTAACTTGAGCAGAGTCTTAAGAAGAAAAGGAGTGTTCTGACTGCTATTTAGACAGGTATTTGCTGCGTTGCGGGTAGGGTGCAAAGGGTATTTAAGGTATAAGTTTAACAGATATGGTGTTTCATACTGAGTTAGAGGGCTTGAAACGAGATTCCTCTGGGAAATAAATTTGGATGGTTTCTTGAGAAAGGCTCCATCATGGAAGGAAGGCAATGAATACCCACCTAGAGGTTTGAAAGTGGATTAATGTTATTCAGAAATACAATCTGTGACCTCTGTGAGGGTGTTATTAAAGGTAAAAAGACCAAAGGCAGAGAAAACCTTTTAGGGATGAACTAATGAGGTTATTAACAAGTGAATTGTTAGTGGATATGAAGAAGGAGAGACTGATTCAAAAACTATAGAGCTGGTAGATTGGGCCAAATTGGACTGGGTGTAGGGGAATGAAAGAAGGTACAGGAGAAGATAATTCTAGGAGTTGAAATTTAAAATGGGAATCTAGGAAAGTGTGACAGAATGAAGACCCCTCCAAATATATTTGTCTTAATTATCTTACAGACTATAAGGGAGGAAAGATTTTACAGCCATTCTTTGCTGTTTCCTTATAGTTGAGGATGTTGGCAGCTCTTTTGCGAGGAGTGATTTCTCTTTACTTATTGTAAGGGTTAGTGTCAATTTTAGCTCCATTTAGATCTGCCCGTAATTTAAAAGTTTGATCTCAACTCCTTTATATACGCTGCCCATTAAAAAGTTCAAATAATTTCATTTGTACAAAGAATATAACGTCTTTAAAATCAAGAACAAATTCACAAAGTTTTCTAAGAAAAATCTCTACCTTCTGTTAGTATATGAAGGTTTATGCTTCCATTTTAGTTCATTTTTTATCTGCTTAATTGTGCTAAGTAGGGTTCAATTAATGTTGGGTGATTTATATTTTTCCTTGATGATAGTTTTGTTTTTTTTTAAATGTAGAAGCCTATGCAACTTATCCCATCAGACCCCAGTTTGTTCAAGAGTAAAACTTTCTGTTGAAGTCAAGGATTTGGCTTCTTTCCAGCAGAAAAATTTGTTTCACAGATTAAAGACTGGACAATGGTTCTTCAAAGTAAATATGTTCATTGTACCAGTTTAGTGGGGAATGAACTACTAGGTCTGAGGACAACAGTCCAGGAAGACTGTATATGAGATTGCTTGCTTGTTATAAATTATATGTTGACTACTTCCTCTAAACCCTTAGAATTCTCTGTATTTGTTTTCATTATGTAAAAGAGTGATAGGAGGAAATAGGATGGAGCCATTATCTCAGTTATATGAAAGCAGAAACTTAAATTTAAGATGGACAGTGAGGTGACAGAGGTCAATTCCAAGAAGTTCTAATTGATTTTATTTTGACAATTTTATGATACTGCAATACTGTAGGCCACATCACAACTGACATTTGAAAGCATATGGGCATGGTGCCATAATGTCTTTGAGATCAGTGACTGAGAAGAATCTTATGCTGCTGCAAGATTGCATCAGTATGTATATGTGATAAAATAAACATATATACATTTATGTATACATACCAAGATATGCTTAAAGTATATCAGTAATGAAATGGGCATTCTAATAATTAGAAAAACATTCACTTTTTTAAGAAACTGATGATATACAATATATGCACTTGAAATCATCCTTGTATTATTTCTGTACACTATTATAATTTAATACTTTTTTTTAGATTTTACTTTCTTTCAACTTCTACTACCTCTTCCCACCAAGGAAGGATACTATTTTTACCTGTTCTAGTCATCATTCTGTAATACAGAGCATATAAATATAGAGAAGGATGGTACTGGTAATAGTGTTCATAGGCGTAAAATTGATTTTCCTGGATTTGTTAGATCTCTTGTATTGGTGAGGGGCTTTCATTTTCATAGTTTGTGAACTCAGAGCGACCACTTTACTGATGATGCACATAGAAGTGACTGCAAGTCTAGAAAGTCTCATTATGAATGGAGAATAAAAATAGACACTGCAAAGGAAAAACTGTGGGCTCATACTCTGTCTCCCCTCTGGATTATGATTTCCTAATTTGTTATCCTATAGTAATATTCTGAGTACCTTCAATTCTTATTCTATGTGAAGTTTAAAGTTAGAGAAATAACTCTCTCTCTCTCTATATATGTATATGCATGTATACAATATATATGCTATACACTTATCAACTAATATAAGTTGCAAATTGTTGTAAATTGACTGTTGTAAATTGTGTGATATAAATATAACTGAATTACATCTTTGTACCCAAGGGTAAAATCAAAACCAATAAGGTAACTTATGAACCAATTCCAATCAATTTATTTTTCTAAATTTATTCGAGTGTCAGATCACTTCTAATTTTTCTCCCGCTAATCTACTTTTAAAAGTAAATAAGTTAACCAGAAGAGGTGAGCCTTGGTGGAGTAGTGGTTAGGTCTATCACCTCGGAAGGTATCCAAGCCATGTACCCCTGGGTTTGAGTCTTGGGTCCGGGGGAAACTACCGCTGTGAACAACTAAATAAAATAAAATGCTTCTTCCTTCTCTTTCTTGCTCCCTGCCTACCTGCATTTGTTTCTGCCTGCACTTTTCCTTTAAAAAAAAAAAAAAAAGTTAGCCAAAAGATTGTTTATATGGTGAACTTGGTTTGATAAAATGGTGATTGTTGTAAAACATGACCTTCTAAGTAGGTCAAAAGGTGAATAGAGTAGTTGAACTGCCCTTATAAATGAGTGCATGATACTAATAATGTGCTATGAAAGAGGATTTAGAACATATTTTGTAGATTTATCTCACCTAGAGAGGAAAGTTTCATAGGAAAACATTAGATCATAGGAAAGTCTGTAATAATTGAGTAACGACTTTGAAACCACACTCAATAAACAAGTTCCAACAAGATAAAATCCTCAGAATAAGAAAAAGGGACTAAAGCCACAAAGATCAGCTGCTTTGTTTTTCAGGGTTTTTCGATAATGTGGTTAAGACTTTCTGATGGCCTTGTCCTTTCTCTATCCATCTGAACTTTTTCTGTCCTGTTCTGTTTATCAAGGATGATGACGTTTGACAAAATTGGTACAGTTTATGAAGACCTAAGTTTGTCCAATGAGATTCACAAGAATTAAGCAACACAAATAGTGTAAATGAATGACTGTACTGCTTATAATTTATATCTTAATTCATGAAGTGCTTTCATTCAGAAGACAACATGAACACTATTTAACATTTAATTTTGGAATGGAAGAAACTTGCAGCCTCTCATATCTTGAAATTATGTAGATGATTAAAACAATTAATTATGGATAATATTAGGAACTGAACATTTAGGAAAGATTATCTAGTAGGGTTGGTATAATTTTCACAGCTCTACACAAATAACTCAAAATTTGAGTAAAATCATATACTTTTTTGGCAGTTGTGGTGAGGCATGTAGCTACAATAATATAAAAACAAAATACCTTTTTCAAGTTTGATGCTTAAATTTTTAGCATGAAACAAAATAGTTGACTAGAGATCAGTCATAAAAATCCATGCAACATGTTTCATATGTTAAGGAATATATATTTGCCCATATATATATATACAGTATATGTATATATGGACATGCATATATGTGCATACACACATACACACAAATGCATATATGCATAGACACGTGTACATATGCATAAATGCTTATAATTTAGTTAAAAATTTGCACAACCAGGTTCAAAGGCTTTGGTACTTCTATACTTTTGTCTTAGTATTCCAGTACTTAGTTGCTAACATACATGCCACTGAATTTCACTTTGGAATATATAAGTACATTTTCATTTGTATATTCATATGTAAATATGAGTATATAAATATCTTATGTTCATATTATGATTGAATTTTGTTGTGTGTGTTGTTTTTGCCTTCAGAAAAAGGAATACTTACATTTCTTCCAAATTTACTATTAAGAAAATTCTGTTACAATATTGGAAATAAGAAATGTCTTCGGTGTCTTTTACTATTTACAAATATCATCTGATTAAAATATATCAATAAAAATTTCTGAGTATAGATGCCTTCAGCTTGATAGCAAGCTCACTTAATTTAGTTGCTCTGAGGTAAAACTCATGGAAATTAAAACTATAGTACTATAATGTTTAGTTACAAATTTGTTGGGTAATATTCAAACAGCTTTGTTATTGTAATTAAGAAATCATTATGTCTATCTGTTATCAACTACTTCCCTATTCCGTAACATTCCTATGAATGAGTTTGCAACTTCTTTCAGGGTTATTGAAGACTTCAAATGTTATTGTTAGGAACCTTGAAAAAGTAATGAAAATAATGTGTAAAATATGGGACTAAGGATGAATTCCTATTTAAAAATGTAATTTTGCTTTGTAGGACTGTTAATATCAGTTTTAGATGGTAACACTGATGTACATTCATTAATAGTTAACGGATATTTACTGAGCTTAAGCATTGTGCTAGGTGATTGGTGAGCTTTTTGTTAATGGGAAAGATAGGTAATGATCACATTCAGTGAGTTTTTATTGATACTTATGATACTTAAAACATAAGTACTGTAGAAAAAAAGTACAAAGAGAAAGTCCAGAGTGTCATTAATAGATTTAGAAATGTATAAAATTTAGTTTATTGGACCTGAAGACCTTCGTGTAGATGTTTGTTTATGCTGAAGTCTGTGGTAATAGGGATGGTCCATGAGAAGTGTCTGGGAAGAACATTCTAATGTGAGAGAAGAAACTAAATGAGGTAGAGAAGGGTGAATGTGACACCTTTGAAAATCTAGAAGAAAAATAAAGGTATCATTCAAGCTAAGAAAGAAGACCGGTTTGAATGATGCAGATTATATAGATGAAGATTCTAAATTTTATCCGAAGATTTCGGATGACTGATATGGAGACAGTGGAATTTCTAGTCTGGAAGACTAGTTTCTTATGACAAATCTGAATACGATAGCATGTGATCAGCTGTTAGATTAGAGTTGGCCTCAGGTGCTCTGGAAACATTGAATGGGAACCTAAGGGGTTCAGAGATGGGAGCTGGGCAAGGTAAGGAAATGATTCAACAGAGAATACCTTGGGAAGAATCAAGTGTAAGATTTAGCAGACAGCAATGTCCAGTCGGCACATCTGACATTTACATTAAAAAGAATGGAAGAGAAGCGTGGAATGGGGCTTTCTAAAATTCTCTTTTGTGACTCCTGGTGCACATTCAAGGTTGATAGTGGATAGTGAGACGATGGTAAGGAATAACGGGATGAGTTTTCCAAGGAACTGGAAGTGAGACTAGGATTGAGGAGACTAGAACAGAATGAGTGAATAGAGGGTGAGTTGGAGAGATCCCTGAGGGTTTGACATAACAAACAAATTAATTAAATAACTTCAAAAGTTGCACTTCATTCAGGGAAGCTAATGGATGATTGACAGAATCTCCATCAACTCTCATAACTTTCTTCCTCTCTCTGGATTATATTTTACTTTACTTGAATTGTCATAATATATGTTGGTGCATAATGAATCACATCAACTTTCCTCATGTCAGGAGAATGTTAGACTTCCTGTCAGGAGTTGTTTCTTCCTTGTTATTCTCTGTGGTGATAGAGGGAAAGCTTACACATAAAAAAGTGTCCAGTAAATACCTGAATTAAATTAAAATGCTCCACTAACTGCTCATCTTCTATGCCTTTGCTTGTTCCAGACACAGCAAAAACTGATCTTTTGGTTTTGCTGAAATCAATGATGTGTGCAAATTAAAAATAATCTTTTCATCATTTCCTGAATGTACACAGTTTATGTATTCTGAATTTGATTGGACTATCTCTTAACTATATTTGAGGGATTAAGTCCAATTTTTCATTTAGGAATATTCATAATATACACTTTGCATTGCAATTGTGTAGCTTAATTACCTAGATGGAAGGGGAAACCCTTCTTCATGGAAGTTTTAATGTCTGCAGAAAAGTGAATATAAGCTTATGCTACTACCATTTTTAAGTGTTCTGTTTGTAATGCATGAAAGTTCCTGAGTTCATGGTTTTTACTAATTATCAGGTTTGTTGTCATAAAAAGTTGACTTTATTTTAAAAATTCCCTTAACAGGAGAATATATTAAGTTAGGTCAATTTATTTCTTTCCAAGAAGGAAATCTCCATTAATGTATCGATTTATTTATGAGAGTTTATAAAGCAGGTGTGTCCTAGTAGCTTAGTGGTTAAATCCATGGTCCCTGGTTGACATACACATTATATACCCGAAGGACCTGGGTTTGTGCCTGGAGCTGGGAGAACAACTAAGATGAACAGCTAGATAAAATAAATATGTCATACTCCTACCTCTCCCTCTCCTGCCTGTCTCCCTACTTGCCTTCATTCCTACCTGCACCTTTCTTTTTTTTTTTTTTGAAAACTTTATAAAGTAACATCCAAGCTTATGAAGTTAATAGTAAATTATATCTTATATAAAGTGCAATTTTATATGATACACCTTTTGATAAAATTAATAGTTCAATACTAGTGACATTTCAAAATCTAATAAAACATTTTATTTCAGATTAAAAAGCGAAGAACTGTATTTAATTTAGGAGTATAGTGCAGATAAATAATTGAATCAGAAAACACTATGTAATTAAGATGTTTTGCTTTCTCACTCAAATATTTTGATATTTTCTTAAGAAAAAGGAAGCAAATTATTTTTTATGACAAAATATTTGCAATATTGATTCCCTGACTTCCTTATTTCTCATTTTCCCATAAAATTGATGATCAGGAGGATGATATGGAGGTTTTGATAACATTAATGCTCATCTGAAGATAAGAAATAGGTTTCTGGAAATTGACCAGAATAGTGTGTCTCTCTTGACTGTGATTTAAATGCAAAGCAGATATTCTTTAATAAGGACACTACACATGTTTAGGAAAAATAATGCCCTGAAACTGAAAATAATAATAATAATCAAAGTCATGTTTAGTAATACTATTCCACTCTTTCCCTAAGGAGCTTCAAACACTTGGCAATCATCTCATTAATTCTCAGAAGGTCCCTGGGAAGGGAATAAAGCAATAAATCACATGTTGAAGAGAAGATGTTTTAAATAGGATATTTAAAAATAGTTGCATCCTTAATAAATGTGGGTGGTCAACAAATTTAACTCACTTTTATGAAAATAAACTTATTCTTTTTCATTCCAAGAAATAGATGAACGAAATTTTTCTTCAAAATTAATGGTGAAAAATAGCTCATTGTTTCCATTTGAATTTTCATCTAAACCCAATTATCTGTCATTCCTATGACCTATTTTCAAAATTCCATTAAAGTCAGCCAGTAACAAGATTCTTAGCAATCTTTAGTCAGGTGTCATTTGACTATTGGTGAACAAGATTGAGAGCACCTCAAATGAGGAGCTTCAATCAATGGCCATCATCCATACTATTGATTAAACACTTTGTTACCTTAGTAAATAGCCCAAATTTTTTAAATTTCTTAAAATTGATTGTATTTACTACTATAATTTTAGTAGTAAAATGATAGTACTCTGCATAATTAATTGAAAAATTAATGTAATATGAAAGTAAATATATATGCTTCTCTTTAAAAATGGAGCCTTGTGCTATTATTGGATAGATAAGGTGATCTTTCCACTCTGAGGTCAGAGTTCAAATTAAGCCTAAGGTCCTAAGTAAATTGAGATGAATGGTTTGGCCTTTGTCCCTGGTGTAAAATAGTCTATACCACAAAATCACAATACATCTGTTTTTGCAAAATTGGCATAATTAGCATTCTCCTAGGATTTTGTTGACGTTGAAGCTGAAGCTATTTCCTACTACAAAGTAAGTTTCTTGTTTAGGTCATGGATTTTTAAAAAAAAGTCTATAAAAATGCTCTAGAAAATGCTTCTTCAATTTTGACAAGGGAGACTTATGTCTCCTCATAGACAATTTAGTAATTGTTACTAACATAGTAACAAGTTAATACATTTACTAAAATGAAAGCATGAAGACATGAGTACCTCAGATGGGAAATGACAAAATAAACATTTGGGATAATTTTAAGGAGGTCAGCTCTTTAATTTTATTAGTACTTTTATAACTACCATCAACAATTATATTGAGAAAAATAAAGATGACCTTTATATTCTAGTAATTGAAGCTATTCATATAACCACGAACTTTGAAATTTAAAAGCATAGGTATGATATTAAATGTCAAAAGATTTTTGGCAGTAAAATATCTGACAACATTTGGGGAAAAATTGGTTTTGATACCAATTCTTTGTTCGATAGATTCCTCTGTTAATAAAAGTCTATATAATATCCTAATAATTTTATCATATTTTAATAGCATGTCAATTTGAAAAAGTTCCCTAGCCAGGGACAGTATGTGAAAAAGATGTTTGTATGTAGTGTTACCCTGTGAATCATATAACAATGTGTGTCCAGTAAATTAAGTGGACTAAGAATCAGGAAAATAATATATATGATATGAATACATTGTTAAAGATGCGAGCTTTTTAATTATGGTATAAATCTAGATTTGTTAGGGGACATTATTCCTTTTATTTTTGTTTTAAACAGTTTTTGATAATACAAGTAGGCATTCTATAAATTTATAAGGAATGGTTACTTACTCTTATAATAGAAGTTTATATTAAATATGTGATAATTACACCCATAATTTTGCTGTTTACTCAAAATAAAACAGATGCATACTTATGAACCAGAGAGGAAATGGGTGTATCTTGTATCCTTGTTTCCATTAACAATTAGTTTGGGTTAGCAAATTTTTAATTTTTCACTTGCCTTTTATTTGTACTTTCACAAACAAAAACACAAAATAACTTGCTTTTGTTGGTAGACTTAGCAACTTTTCCAAAGATTTCATGAATTGTCTCTACTACATTTGTGTGTGTGTGTGTATGACTACCAAACTTGTATTATTGAGTTAACCAACATCCTTACTCCCTTTGCAAAGCTTACTGAGTGAAGCCAAGGTCCTCCAAACATATACAACTTATAGTATAGTGGCACTAGTGTTGACATTAATTGAAATGTGAACTAAGACTCAACTTTTTTTCCACAAACGTTTTGGGGTTTTTTGATACTTGTCTTCAATATTTTTATTATCATCTATATTTAACAAAAGTTAAATTAATGGTCAACTATAAGTACAAAAGAAACAGATTTATCCATATGTACTGCTATAATACATATTATTTATATAAGTAATGTGTATTATTTTTTAAAAATATATGTTACATGTGTACACATATGATATGTGTAAACACATATGTATCTGTATATATATGTGTATATATATATATATATATATATATAGTGACTTTTTGACTTGGATATGTATATGAAAGGTTGGGGAAAATGTTATGGAATTTTTATGAGAACATGAACTGAGTTAACACATGAAAACAGCAAGTACCATGCTTGGCAAACATTCAGTGCTGAATTGAACATTTGTTTCTTTCTTTTTTTTTTTCATAAAGTCTTTGGCAAAGTTATCTGTTCTTTGCTGGCAAATTACATTTAGCCTCAGAGGACACAGACCTTTAGGAAGCAGGTAGGAAACCAAGACCGCTGTTAGTATGAACTTCTGGAATTAACCCTGCATCTCATTTTCATTGAAAATTATATGGTATCACAAGTTTTTAAGAGGATGTCGAAGGTGCTTCAAAACTTTTTTCTTTTTTCTTTTATTGACAATGATTTTAATCTTTTTTTTTTTTTTTTTTAGACTCACCATTACTAATTCCTTATTGCTAATTTCTCTTTAAGATACAGTTTTCAATTCTAAACAACCGTGTCTAAATCTTTGTATCACTTGTGTTTCTCTTTGGTTATTTCTCTTTTTTTGGTCTTGTACATTTTCAGCTGTTCTCAAAATAATCATAAACGTGTATTTGCAAACATTTTCCTGAAAAGCACCATTAGCCTTTATCATTGTTAAAGTATCATAACTAGAAGGAAGGGGTCCTATTTTGCATTTCTATCCCCCGCCCCACTGAGAATGCACAGCCTTCTTGGCTGATATCTATGTTAAGTGTGTGAACTTTAATTAGATATGAGAAAACATATTTTCTTGATGAAAGAAAGCTGTCAGTCTTATGTATTGGAAACAAAGAGTAAAATTAGGACAGCACTTGCAAAGACGTTTCCTTCTGTTGTGCCACCACTTCCCAAGGGAAGTGAAAGAAGCCATTTTGTTTTGATTCTTCTAAATGAGAATGAACAAATCACCCTATAGAGAATTATCTTTATTTAGATGAACATTGTATAGAATTAAGCATAATCATTTTTTCCCATTGCTAATAACTGAGACCTCCTACCAATCAGCCACTTTACAGTCATGTTTAATATTCATTGTAAAGAGAATTACGTCTTGAAGATAAAATTCAAGCACATTATTGATTTGTGGGAGAGGGTATATGGCATCAAAACAGCAGGAGAGAAAGTGGAATTGTTAGTAGACTATGTGAATAAAGACATTAATGTTTGTGTAAACCTTAAATTCAATATACTTTCACAGTATGATGCACAATTCTTTCCCACATGCTAGTGTGTTCCTAAACCTCATTATAGAACTTATTACCTGAGAAGAGAACACGCTCACCACAGCTCAAGGGCTGACTGCTTCTTTTTCTATGACCACAAACTATAATGTGGTTTCACAATTTACAGTGAAATAGTTGAATAGAAATCAAGAGTAGAATAGTATTTTCATGATACATGAAAATTTTATTCACTCACTGTTTGATTCACAAGTTTTATGGGAACACAGCAACACTCATTTATTTACATGCAGTCTGTGGCTATCTTCCTACTACAAAGGCAGCATTAAGCAAATGTGACAGACACACTATGATTCGCCAGCTCTAAAATATTTGGTGTCTTAGTGTTTTATAATGTTTGCTGATCTCTGATTTAAAAAAGAAGTGTTGAAAGCCTGAACTCAGACTATACCCAAAACTGCTACATTTTAAGACACTAGTATGAAAATGGGAAGTTTGTTGAGGGCATTACTTAGGAATGAGGGCTGAGATAGATTTTCAAATATTATTTGAGAAATAGTTGGAAGGATGATGATGCTTTGCAAAAGAATTTGATTAACTTCACAGTAAATTTTGAATGCTGCTGTCAGTGAACAAACTATTAGACTTATTACATTGAACATAAAGGGGAAATTTGGAGTTATAAACAATAAGTGGAAATATTATTTAAATCTATATTTATTCAATGTTAAAAAATACACTCCAATTATATTATAATGGACTTTTTTTATGCAAGTTAGTGACTTGTACTTCAGTTATTACAGCACAATTTTGGACTCAAATGTCTGGAATTAGTTATATTGAATGCCTTTTTAATTCTCTCATTCATTAATTCATAAAATTTGCATAGGACACTGTTTTAAACATTCTTTAGGCACTGTGATTACAGTGATGAACAGCACAAACTAAAACACCAGCTAGTGTAGAGATCTCATGTTGAAATCCTTAAGGGGAAGAGAAGCAATATGTGAGAGATCAATTTTTATATTATTTTAAAGACAAATAGGTATTTTGAAGGTTTGATAAAGTGCAGTGACGTTCCAGGCAAGCCAAGCACTCCTAGAGTCATCAGAGAAAGACTTGCTAGAAGCAAGTGACTTGCTCAGACCTGTATAAGGGCAGCCCTTGAAAGATCTACAGGACAAGCATTCGTGAAGAGGGCAGCACCCATGCAAAGCCCCTAAAATGGGAAAGAACCCGGTGTGTAAAAAGCAGAGAGGAAGCTGGTGTTTCAGTCTTCTAGGGATGCTTTAGTAAATGACCATAAACTTCCTGGCTTAAAACCACAGAAATGTATTTTCCTCTGGAAGCAAGAAGTCTGAAATCAAGGCATAGAATAATGAAGAAGAGTTATGACTGCCTGAAAAGATTTATTGAAATCCTAATCCCTGGTAACATAGAATAAGATCTTCTTTGGAAATGGAGTTGGTACAGAGGTATCTAAATGAAATGAAGTGTTAAATTGATCCTAATCTGAACTGCCCAATGTCCTTCTAAAAGGAGAAATTTGGACAAAGAGACTAAGGGAGAATTCATGTGAAGTTGAAGACAGAGGTAGAAAATACATTTACAAGTCAAAGAATGGCATAGATTGCTAGCAACTCATCAGAAGCTAGAAGAGAGATCTGGAACAGATTTCTCCTTTACAGGCTGCAGCAGGCATCAAACCTGCCAACATCAAGAGTTTGGAGTTTTAGCCTCCAGTGTCATGAGACAATAAATATGTTTTTGTTTAAGCCACTTCATTTGTGATAGATTGTGAAGAAGATCAACCTAGGCTACTCACACCCTTTCCTTCTTCAGGCTTCTGGTGATCCCAGGTTTTCCTTTTCTCGTGGCAATATAACTCTAGCCTCTGCCTCTAATTTTACATGAACTTCTCCCTTCTGTTGCTATGTTCTTTCTGTCTTATAAATGACACTCATTGGATTTAGAAACCTCTCCATCCTTTGTTTAGTTGCTTCTGACAAGACTCTGTTTCTAAATAAGGTCAAGAAATGGAGTTCTGGTGGGTCATGATTTTGGGGATACACTATTTCTGCAACTATAACTGATCGACTTAGAGAGTTGTCAACAGAGAGAGAGACGGCTGTCACAAATAAAGGTAGAAGACTCAAAGGCTGTGATATAGGGTAGTCCAGATAATTGTCAGGAGTCAGGTTTATTCTAAGTGCAAGCTTTCTCCATCTTCTGACACTGGAGTGTGGCTGTGAAAGCTTTTGTCAATGTTGAGATAACCTAAAGCAAAGGAGCAATTATTATTAATTTATATGCAAAAACTTTTGCTCATTCCCAAACCCCCCAAATAGTCTACCAAATCAGACCATATACCACATAGCATCTGAAAGAACACAACATTTCTTGTAAGCAGGGATCCTGTGATGCATAAACACAGCCTGTAGTTCCCTGGGAAGGCACGTGGTGTTGCCACTCTGGCTGATTGGAATGAACCACTGACTCACTTTAAGGCTGCTGCAAAATGAATGCGGAACCTGTTCACGTTTTTTGTCCGTTGTCTTAAACCGAACATCCTCTTCACACTCCTCCTATGATGGAAAACTGCTCCTAATGGAGATCTTTTGTAAAAGTAAAGTGGCTTAACTCTAACAGCATGAGGGGAGGCGGGTGTGCCTGAAGTACCTGTACAAAGAAAACCTCTTGGAGAGTTTTAAGCTCACAAGGAGCATGATTTGATTTTCATTTTAAGGAGCTGGTTCTGGCTGTTGTGTAGAAGATGAACAGTAAGGGAACAAAAACAGAAATAAGAGAAGTGTCTTTGGTCCTGGTGGAGATGCCTGCCAAGTGCTGGGCACAGGTTTTAAGAAGAGAGACCGGGTTTGGAAGACACAATGATGGGTTGGATCTAAACCAAGATATTCACGAGTGCTATGTTACTGAATGGGGAGAAATCCAGGGTCATTTCTTCATGACTTTGCTTCTTTACTTATTTGTCATCGTACTTGTATACTGTAAATCTTTTCAAAGTGATGGAAGGTTGCACTGTGAAAAGGGAGTCTCCACCTTGTTCTGTTTTCCAGTCTCCAGGAGCAACTATTGTCAGCAGTTTTAACTGCATCCTTCTGAAAAAGAATTCCTTGTAGAATCGTCTCCTTCTAAGATGACATCGCCTTCTGAATTCTCTCTCCACAAAATCCAATTAAAGAGCAAGATTCCAGATGAGTCAGTCTTACCTCTGAGGAAAAACCTGTTCATTCAGTAAAAAAAATATATGTCAGTAAACTTTAAAATAAGATTAAATTGAAATTAAACCAGGAATTTTCATATAAATGTCCCTGATGAATTTTATATAATGAATGACTTCTGAAGTTACCTTAAATTTCAGAGTCTAGGCTTTTTGCCTGGAAATAAAAAGAGCCTCCTCCTCCACTTTCAAAACTCTTAAATGAAAAATGAAATGGATTCTCTCATCCATTGTTTCTCTTCTCACTACTTTGTGATGAGTGATGGTGTTTTGGAAAGCAGGGTCATTAAGCAGCTTGCCCAAGGGGCATGGAGACTCCCTGGCAGAGTCCATTTGTGGTGAAGCCTAGGATTGGTAGTGTGTGCTGATATTTTCCCCTGTGAACCACTGCTGTCTTAGGCCTGTGTCATTAAACAAGTGATTTGGAAATCATTAACTTCAGTGGCAAAGGGTTTCAACGTGAGATTTTTTTTTGTTACCATGAAGCTAAGCTATGTTCTACTGATTGTGCCTCCTATATAAAAATACAAGCCACCTCCCCATTCTCACAAGTCACTAACATCTCTTAACTGGGTTGTTTGTAAGAGCTACCCAGTTGATGTCCCTGCATTCAGGGACATCTCCTTAGAGTAGCCAGGGTAGTGTTTGAAAATGTGAACCAGATGTTTACTTTCTGGGGTGTTTAAATCACTTCATTGGTTTCTATTGTGCTTATGGTTGGATTGTAATCATCGGCATGGCCTGCTACATTTCTACACTGTTTTGGCCCTAATCATCTACTTTAAAGTTTTGATTCAACTTTTTTTTCCCTTACTCTATACTTGAGCTACAATTACGCTGTTTTATTTTCCAGAACTTGCTAAGGGTTTTCCCGTTTAAGAGACTGCCTATACTGGGTACAGTGCCAGGAATGTTCTTTTCCAGTTCTTATCTTGAGTGACTCCATTTAGCTTTCAGGATTCTGCTTAAGAGTGACTTGTTTAGAGAAGACATTCTTGCCCAGTAATCCAAATGAGTTCTTGCTGTTATATCCTTTTTGACATTCATCACAATTATTAACTATATGTTTGTGTACCGTTTACTTATATACAGCCAGATAGTAATTTCCATGAGTCACTGCTTTGCTCACCAGTATAAGTATGTCTGTATTATGTGTAACACACACACATATATATATATACACATATTCAGTCTTGGACTGGTAGTAAGTACTCAGCATATATACTTGTGAATGAATGTATGCTATGTTTAATATACACTAGTGATTACAAACATCCATTATCCCTAAAATTTGTATGCTTTGAGACTGTGTCCCGTATTAATCTGTTTTTATTTAATTGAGGATTTCATTTATATTTATTTACTATAAATACAGTAGAGTCAAGTTTATTTTCTTATAGAAGTGTTATGCCATTATGATTTAGTTTAATGCAATGATTATCATAAGTCAAAAGGGAAATCATTTAAAAAACATGAATAGGAAATGAATCAGTTCAGCCTTTAATGTTGTAATATTGCAGCTTTTGAGTGGCTTTATACATAGGTTTTGAGGGAACTGCTTAATAGATATGAAAACAATTGCCCTTTACAAATTATAACAAACAAGCATTTAATCCAAAGGGGGTTAATAAACTGCTCAAGGGGAAAAAGTTGTAATTATATTTAATCACTATCATTAAAAATAGTCTTTAACAGGTTGAATGCTTTTAACTTAGCATTCTGAATATCAGGTAAACATCGACCATTATTTTTCTAGTGTTTACTTTGTCATTAAGTAAAATGAGCAGAAAGAGAGTAATGCATTTCTACTTGCTAAGATTAAAAAAAAAATCATGCTGTCTCTGAGATCACCTGAAGTGTGACGTAAATATGAAAGGAAATATTTATAATTGTTTAAAGCTCATTGAAAAGATTGCTTTTTCCTCCAAAAGAGGGGAAAATGTTGTGAGAAGTACATACAGAAAACAAAGATCAATGGTACAATATGATTAATTTAAAGTTAAAGTAAGGAAGGTCTCTCATTTGTCACCCATGCCAATTTGCAGTAAACCTTAGCATTTTATCAAAGGGTGACTTGTGAACTACTTTAAAGCAATCAACTTTCCTGGAACTGGAACCTAGGGCCTTCCTGAGTCCTCTTTGAGAGCACAAAATCCCCATGATTAATCTCCTCTTCTGTCAGCATGAATATTAAGTGATTTCCTCCCTAGTGCATTATTAAGTTGTCTTATTTAATGCTACTTTGCGGACTGCATAGCTTGACCCTCTCACTGAGGGTGAACAGATAGAATTGTCCTGTGGGCATGGTGTTCTAATATGTGAAATTAACGGAGTCGTGTAGCTGTGTGCCTAGTCAGAGATTATGACCTAAAAATATATGCAAAGAAAGGGAGTAAATGAATTTTGTTAACTAGATCATACATTTTTAACTTATAAAAGCTAGCTTATTGATGACATTTGATATTCATTGCTTAATACAAATATGAAAGTATACACCATTTATGTTACATATTAAAATCTGGTGCAGTACAATTGAATGCATTCTCATTAAACAAGGAATGTTAATATTTTATTTTTCTCATGAGCCCTGTAAACATTTATAAATTTTAGATTGTAGATTTAAATTTAGATAAAGCATAAATATTCAAGTATGTTCTGACTTTTGGCAAACATTAGTGTGTGATGTAATTATATTTTCTGTTCTTCACGCCCGTGAAGGCTACCTTTAAAAAACCACAGTACAATCCTCACTATAGTCTCACATTTTCCTTTTCACTAAGGGCGTGTTTTAAAATATGTCCCCTTCCACCTGTACTTTAACTATCAGACATAAAAGAATAGTTAGGAACAGATGATTTTTTATGTGCTTGGTTTCTTGGCAAATGTCTATTAGCACAATTAGTTACATTCCTGAGAGAGTCTTTGTATTTTAAGGGAATCAAGCCATACTCTTTCCTAACACATTAGGATGTTTATTAGTTCAGCTGGTCCACTGACAGATGTTCCCTTTAGAATGGAAGAACTAATACAACTAGTTCAATTAAAAAAAAAAAAATCACAAAAACACAAAACATGGGTGAGTTCAAGATTTGTATTTCTTATCATTTGTAGGGTAACACTTTCTAGAAGGAGCATCAGCTTTATTGACTTTTGTTTCTTCTGGGCTGTCTATTAGTCACTATAACATTACATCGAAGGGAGGAAAGAAAGAGAGAGAGGAGAAATCTGATGAGTAGCGGAAAGTCATGGGACTATGTGGCTTATTCCTCATCTCTGTGTACCTTCATCTTCAGAGATAAAGATGCTCTTTTCCTCTAGGGGTGGAGTGGGTACCTCTTCAGAGGAAAATCAGAAAGTCCTTCCTGTACCTGTCATTTCTCAATACCTTCAGCTTAAAATATTTAATATGCCAAGGTATATTTGGGGTAGTATGTTCTGAACCACTGACAATGATTTTAAATTTGACGATGTGTACATCTTTAAGTAAGGGATTTAATAATGAGAGAATTCAAAGATGACACTGGAATAGCTCACTTAACAAATCAGCACTTAACTCCTGATAAATATGCTCTTTCTTGAACAGAATCTTGTGCAAAAACACATACAGTGATGACACAGCCCTTGTGAAATACATATTCTTGTTTTTTGGAAAAAATAGAGCACAGAAAGTTTCTATTCTGTTTTGATGAACTTGGGCACATTGGATATGAATCAGTTGTAAGCTACATTCTTGGATTCCTTATCTGTAAAATAGAAAATTATACAAAGGTTACAATGAGAATAAAACAAAATCATGTATGAAGATTTTGGTGGCTAAAAATTCAAGTATAACTATGTTGATACTTTAGCTTCTGTTGAATATTTGTATTGTTAAAAAAATCAGTTAATGTTTATTATATTTTGTTTAAGAGAAAGGTACAGACAGGAATGAAAATGAATTAGAAGGTAAGCAGGAAATGAGAAGAGGAGGAAACATTTTATTTATTTTGTTTAATTGTACATCTTGGTTGCTTCTCTTTTTCCCACTAGTCTTGGCTGGAGGCGGTGAACCCAACTGCTATTCCACCAGAGTGCACTGGTTCATGTTTATTAAACATGTACATATGTCAGGATTCAGTGATAGGTATCAAAAATATTAGGTTAAATCTTGTATAAAAGACAATATTTATATAACTATCATTCTAGGACAACAATTGATAAAATATTGTTTGCACGCATATGGACAAATTACCAGGAAGTTTGGTCAACTTTGGTTTTTCTTAGATTGGATGATTGGCACTGAGATGGCACTGGTAAAAATTTAGATGAAAAATCATTGAATCATCTGGGATTCTCTGATCTTTCATCAACTGGAACGTCCAGTTATATCTAGATTTTCAAGGTCCCCCCGCCCCCATTGTAGAAAACACACATACACATATTTGTTTTTTCTTATCCATCAAGGACCATCCTTTGATTTATTAGAGGTTTTGTACATTGTACAGCGAACTCATTGAGAAGAGGCTCATCCCTGGATATTATAGAACTCATTCAGTTTCTATTTCTGTTTTCTCCTTGAGGCTAGGACTATTATGAAAGTGAGATATAAAAGTAGGTTTTTGATTAATATTTTTATAATTCTGAGTCATTTCTTTGAGTTTCCTTTGCTTTCATAGAAACATGTGATATATTGGCTTTAAATATCTTACTGCCTAAAAAAGAGAAATAAAAGTTTGATCAAAGTGCTGGGGTAAAAAACTCATCTTGATATTGAGACTCTCCTGTAGCCTGATGTCTGGCATATAGTACATGGTGTTTATTTCAATAATTAAAATTACTGATATCATTGAAGTTACTATTTTCATATGAGAGGCAATGAAAAGTAATTTATAAGCCATGTTTTTCCCCCTCTACAGATAGACCTTATTGCAGAACCTGAAATAATTAAATTCTTACAATTCGGTTTTCCCTTTTTTACTGAAAAGAATACCATTGAGAAAATAGACACCATCCTCTAGCACGTCCAGACATATGTGAGAACTTTCCAATAGAGACAACATCTATCCTTTAGTGGACACTTATTTATGTTTTATGGGACACTTTGTTTCAGGCTTTTATCTAAGCATATTATTATTTTCACCATTAGACACTAAAGTAGCCATTACCCAGCTCCTCACCCTGGATTTCAAATTTGAGTTCAGAGTTCATGTTCTTAAATGGCCTTATTGTGCTGTCTTATATGGTGACTTAAAATTCAAAAAGTGTGACCTGTATATATGCTCTTATTTCATCCTTAACACCGTATATAGAAGTAGACATAATTTTCAATTCACTTTACAGAGTAAACAGCTGAGGCTCCAGGCAGCAAGTATGAGATTGAGCTGGGTCCAGTGTTTGGTTTTGTTCACTGAGTGGTTGCACGTCACTATCTTAGTGCTGACTTAGAGAAATTAGTCTTTTACACTACTCCGCTCACCCATCAATTCACAAGTTCTATTAGTTTCCCATAAGGTCCATTATCATTTATTCCCTCCCTCACCTGGGATTCTCAGGTTACTTTGGACACCCAGATAGCTAGCCACCTACAGGCCTTGTCTTCTAAAGCTTACTCTAGTCAAATTGTAGAAAAAGATACTACATTCAGTTGTTTAATCCACCTCTTCATACACCGCTATGCATTACGAAGGCATTTTTGACATATTTCTGTATCATAATGTTAATGACATTAACTCAATAAGCTTTCTCACTCAAATGAGGCTATGTTCTAGACTTAATGGTATTCTAGGTTAATTTTTCAGGTTTATCGAAATGCAAAAGACTTCCCGAAGACAATTCCTTAGGTGACTACTTTGAATACTTTAATATTTCTATTTACAATGACTGGAATATGAATACAATGTATTTAAAAATATTACCAACCCACTATATTATAAGTTTGGCTACAAATAAATGAAACCAAACTCATAAGTCTTACATGAAAATTACCTTCTCCTCAAAGTAGTTTAATATAGTGCTTCAATTTCTATGTCCTAAATTCTTTATTTATTTACATTGTTGCTAATTATTATATCTTCAGAAAGATAGTTATTCCACAGGTAATGCTGTCCAGCCTGTTCATAGGGGGATATTTAATTTGTGTCATTAATTATAGATCACACTGGAACTTCTGTGGGAGTGAAAGTCAATGCTAGCCAGAGGCTATCTTATTTATGTCCATATGCTCCACTGAGTAAATGCGTTCAGAGTTCTGAAATTCAGAGGCTTGCCTTAAGACCATCCTGTTAAGAAAAGTTGGGTTCAATAGGACTTCATGATGATTAGAAAAATGTACTCTGCTCTGCAGAGGGTAGGTTTTAGATCATACAGTGTTAAATCAAATTCTCACCCCATGTTTGTTAACCTAAACAGAAGACTGATTGAATTGCAAAGCTCACTTGACAAATGAGCACTATTTGAATTCTTCCTGTAGTTTTCTTCTCTTGGCTTTTGAGTCCAGTTTTTCTTCCCAAGCAGTGTTATGCAAATGAGCCAATTAATGATAGATAAAATGGTCTTCTACCTCACAGAGTTCATAACTGGAAGGGCCACACCGTAAGTCACGTACCTATTCAGAGGATTCTATAGGCCACTGCAAGGGTCTGATTAGCTTGACTGTGGAAGACAATTGCAGAGGCATCTGCTCGGTTAATTTTGAGAGAAAATTTACCAGATGGAGGCTGAAGATTTAAGTGATTAGAAGGTAGTAGATTGGAATACAAATTGGATTAAAAGAAATTAGATTGATATAAATCGAATTGAGTCACAACAGTTTGTGTTGTTCGTACCAAGGGGCAGTGGATTATGGGAGAAGCAGATGCTCCAATGAGATAGGAATTAATGTGGCTTTGACAGTCCATCTGCGAAGGTCTGAATATCGAGTACATCCCTAATCTCTCTCTCCATTTATCAATGCCATAATGTTAATTAGTACTTCATTCATTAAGTTACTTACAGAAGAAAAAAATCTCACCCCTACCCCCTCTTTGCTTGAGAATTTGTTATTCTGCCAGGAATCCGAAAGCCATCCTCAGCTGAGTTCGCTACAGTTGACAGTGAGAGTAGACCTGTGTCCTTTTCCTCATGCATAGCACTGCCTTGGGATGAGCACAGTAAACTTGAAAATCACTGCTTATATTTCTCTTCACTAACATGGTTTGTTGAAGTCATGCATTAATGTCTAGGCACAATTTACCTAAAAATGTGGGCATAGGAATCTGATAATATAATTATACTCACACATATATACTCATAAATATATACTTTTTTAGTAAGATATTCATTGGAGTTATGTTTTTTAATAACTCAAATATTTTATATTAATGTTATATAATCTATAATAGTGAAAGACTCCTCCTTGAGGGGAAAAATAAGAAGCATTTTGTTCTCATAATTTCTGATTGTTTTTTATATCCACATGTGTGTTTATGTGTACATGTGTGTATGTGTGTGTAGTATTTGGATACTAGTTCATGGAAAATTGCATGTCACTGACACTGCTGTCTATTTTAGTAGACAGTACATGACAATGATTATTAAAGAAGAATGTTGAATACAATGAAATGAAAAGACATCATTTTGCATATTTATGTGTATATTGGGAATGTGACCCTTTAAAGTCCAAGGGGTGGTGACGAGGACCTCATTATTATACCTCTGGCCACAGCAGTGAATTCAGCAGAAGGCAGTTCTGACTTGGATCCCGTCCAAGGGAACCGAGCCAGTGAAGAGCCAAAGGTGATCTCACCTCTAAGGCAGCCCCAAGGTGTAGACTCTAAGGACAGCCATGCAGAAATGCCCCTGTGTATTAATAATAATCAGGGAAGTGCAACTTCTGAAGACTAGTGATGAGATGAGCAAAAATGGAACATTGAATACTGTGATGCAAGAAGCATTTCATTAAAGATTGTGCCAAGTCATTCAGAAATAATCGTGGTACAGGCAAATGTGGGCTGCCTGCCAGTGTGCAAGCAGGAAGAATTTCTATTTTTGTTATGTGAAGGAAGGCAGTGACTTGTGCAGAAGTATATTAAGTATTTAAAAAGTTTTGGTTTATCCAAGAAAATTCTGTAACTCTATGTGCAATGAGTTCTTCAGACAGTGTTCTTAGCATAGACATTCAATGCAGAGAATATATATTATATATATTATCTAATTATCTAATATAAATACATTGTCTATCTATATATAGATAGATAATGTATATAATAGTGACTATTCCACTGTAGACTGAGCTGGGACCTCTCCTGTATCCTCTCTAGATTTCAATCCTAGGATAACTTTTATAGTCACGCCTAATATTGACTTAATGAGGCTTTAAAGTCCTCATATCTTCTACTTCAAAAATAACCTATCCTGACTGAATCTAACATCTGTCTGAATTCAGAATCTATGCACTGTCTTCTTGGGGCCTATGTTTAAGCAGTGTATATGGGCTGTTATTTTAATTGTATACCCAGCGATGCAAATTGATTAGAATGAGTGTAACAAGCTAAATTCTAGCAAAATTTCACAAGGAAGATGGACAACATGCTAAAATGTAAGCTTGCAAAATGAAAAATATAAAGCAGAATTTCATAGTGCAGAAAAGTGTGCTCCCTAAAATTTGTTACTGTTGTGAGGAGGGTTTATATGCCACCTAAAAATAACTTAGTATTCAGGGGTCAGTTGCTGTCTGGACACATCAGGTTTCAACGTAATTACCAGCTGTCTAATTGGTGGTGATTGTCTTCATTAAGAGCCATCAGTACATCAAGGTGGTTCTTATTGAGCCTGGTAAATCCAGACATTGTGTTCTTATTCATGCCTTTGTTTCTGTGACTGATCATTGGGTGTTTAATACCTTGTTGAACCCCAGTGAGGATAATTAAAGAAAACACTTGATTGTAAACTAATGACAACAGATATCCAATCTCCTCATTTCCTGATTGTTGGTAGACTTGAGATAGTCGATATTCTTTGCTATGAATTGCATGTCAGTGTTTTTGCACATTTGAGTTCAAATTTCACATACTAGACATATAAATACTCAAGCAGGTGAATGCATGTTAATTATGACACTTCCATGCTTTCATTTCCTACTTTTTTTTTCCCCAGTTATTGCACAGGGAGTGATCAGAAATTAAATGAAAGCCTCTATTTACTAGATAATATTTTTATATTTAAAGGTATTTATAGCCAGATAGAGAACCAATCAGCCACTATCAATGCCTGCATGGTCATTTCTGGCAGCTGTCCTGCAGGCCCGATTTCAGTGTGGGCAGTTTAGATAAATACACCAGGTATACGCTGCCTTAACAAAACAGAACGTTCTGTATCTTATTTATTCCCCCCAGAAGTCAGTGACTTTCTAAAGATTTGTACTGAATTCAGAAAGGAAGAAACACAGCCAAGCTTTAATATAGTAAGTGATGTTCTGGCACCTCTGACGATAAATCAGTGTTGCAAAGACATCATGGCAGCATGAGCAAATGCTGTCCAAATAGATGCTGAGCCTTGGCATGATGGCTCTGAGTAGTGTGCCTCATCTGAAGACTTGCAGGCAATTTGCTTGATCCTGGCTGCAGGAGCTGGACTTGGAGAAGTGTAATTTGTAATTCAGTTGGCTGAATAAGTGGATTTCTACTGGCCAAAGGAGTGAGAAGAATTTAGAACACTCCATGAAAGTTTGAGATTTCCTTGGCTAACCTACTTCCTTGTTCGTTTAAAAAAAAGTTAGACCTAATTCTCTAAAAACCTTATATATCTATATCTATATCTATATATGTATGTATGTATGTATCTATCTATCTATATATATTTTCTTTTAGGAATGGAATGCGGAGGAAAATAAATAAATAGAATACACTTAGAACAGAGGAACTTTGAATATTTTGGGAGGATAGTGTGAAATTCAGTCTAAAGATCAGTGGAACCCAGAGATAGATACCGTGAGAAAAAGAAGGCCTAAGAGGTTATGAAAGAAATCGAAGTGTTAAACCTTTTACTTGGGTTTTCTAACATTACAGACATGAAGACAACTAGCATTATGTTGAGAAAGAGAGAGGGATAAAGTATTTCAAAAAGAGAAAGGTGGGGGGACCCATTTTGACATATACAGAATTTGGTTATGATTGCGCATTCTAAGGGGAATCTATACCAGATGGAGAACTTCCCTTAACTGGAGACACTAAACGACATTTTACTTCTAGTCACCTGACATGACATGAGAGGGAATTTTCCAGTGGGAAACTTGGAGAAGAGTAGAGGTCTAGAGCACATTATTAGGATGTATTACCTATAGAGTCAGAAGTTATAACCAATTCAGAATTCTAGTTCATGTGGCTCACTAGTTTATGTGGAACTCAAAGATTTATTTGTCTTCCATTTGTGATTCAAATTTATAACAAACATAGCTAGTAACCATGTCTTTCTTATTTTTTTAAAGTCAGTAACAGTTTTTATATCTCTTAAAAATAAAAACAAAGACATGATTTCTTCCTTTGAAAGTTGTATGCTCTATGGAATAATAAAAAAAAATCATTACACTATTTTAAAATCTGTACACTTTGCATATACTTCCAGATGTTTAGTTGCTGCTTGTTAGTAAAATTCAATTTGTCAGTCTAATGAACTGAGTACTTGAAGGTATAAGCAACTTCTTACATTTAAAAAATACCACCCTATTCTAAGCTATCCTTATTCTGTATTTCACAATTGCTATAACTTTATACATTTTTATTCCTCTGCCTGTCAGCATTTTCTTTCCTTTCAGCATAATCCAGAATAATTCTGTGTGTTCCAGTCCTTTCACTTTGTGTCAAGAAAGCATTGAATTTGAGAATGACTGGATGGAGGTTAATTCCATGTCTGCATCGTAATAACCTGAGAAAACCTGGGGATGATTGGTTTCATTTGATCCCTCATCTGATAAAGCTTCAAAGTAAATGAACTGAGAGGAAAATAACATTTTTCCATAAGTTTGCTGGAAACTGCAGATGTTATTTCAGAGACTCAAGGAATTGAGTCTCTCATGTATTTTAGTGAAACAAATTTCAAGCAGAAAAAAGATCATTTAAAAACATTTATAGCACTTCCATTTACTGCTTTTCTCCATTCAGCAGAAAAACAAGCTTTTTTTTCTCTATGCACACAGAATCTTTTAACTGAAAACTCCTGTTTGTAGCCATGATGTTATCTAGTGGTCATTTTGCTCTGAAACAGAAGCCATCTCTTAAATGGAGTTCGAAGTTTTATTAAGTCACTTACTCTTGAAAGGCATCAACACATACTGTAAATAGGCAAAAACGAAGAAGAGAAAGGAGATCCTCAGATGAAAAGTATCCTGATAAGTATGGTAACTCAGAATTCCTTACCTTCTATAATAAACCAACTTCAATTTTAATCTTAAGTTTATTCAGCTTCTGGCACTGACTTAGCGCTGCTGCCATGTCAAAATTTACCATGTAAAACTGGATAAAACATTTTTCTTAAAGATAGGAACTCAAACTTCCATTTATTTATTACTTTAATGCAATTCATAAAGTGAGAGGCAAAATGCCAACTCAGCATTTGTCTGTACTATCCTAAAGATTTGAATACAGATTTGATTTCAGACTTAAGAGTTATTTGTAACTGATTAAGTCTGGCCTCTTTTTGGACCTATTCTGGATCCAGCACTCGTCCAAGGTATTTTTGATGGAGCAAACACCTTAAAAAGTCAAGTTAGCTGTGTATTCTGCAAATGCCTAAGCAGAAATGTGATGCTGTCATCTCTGTTCAATGTGGTCCACTGTGAAAGCTAGCCCCCTCACTCTGAGCATGATAGAAAAAGACAAAGCTTAAATACATGTTGTCTTCAGCTGTCTGTGTAAACCTTTACTCTCCAAATGCAAGCTCCAGAAAAAAGAATTCCAACATTGCCATTGTACAACATAAAGAAAACTGAATATAATATGACCATTCCCACCATTCAAGAGAAAATCTTTTCTTTTCATCTTTGGCATCATTACACTCAGTTTTGATTTGGATCTTTTATTTTAAGAAGTCTAACTTTATTTAAGGTTAGACCATTTCATAAAATTGTGCTTTAAAAATTTCAAGGAAATAATATGTTGTTTTAAATGGGAGAAATTAATTTTGTTCTGTCCAGTCCTCTAAACTACTGTTAAGAGATCATTTCAGACAGTGTATTAGTAATATTTCTGTTTCTGCCATGTAATTTAACTTAAGTCATGTTCTTGTGCCCTCAACAAATATCTTTTAGTATTTCTTAATCCCCTTTAAATTTATGGTAGAAAAGCCACCAAAAATTAAATGCTTTCTGTATACTAGTTGTACAATTGCTTCATGATTTTCAGAAGTAAAATCATCAATATTGTTTTAAGGTACTTTAATAAAGTATTTTTGGGGGGGCACAAAGAATTATTAAGCATAAGCATTTAATTAAAATTCAATGAATTATGATTTACAAATCATTTCCTTAGCCTAGATAGTACTAAAGTTCACATCAATCAGTCACAAACCACAGTAGAAGCATTCTTTAGCAATTACAGAGTTTTTCTTTTTGATTTAAATTAAAATCTAGCTACCTATAGCTCCAATGACAGGACCATAAAAGCAAAGCTTGCATTCATGCATTTATATGATATTGATTAAGCTCTTCATATTTCAGCTATAGAATTTAATACAGAAGGTGACAAATATTACTAAAGTGCAGAGCTGTCAAAAACATGGAACCTTCAGGGAAATGTTGGTAAGATATATCATTTGGGATAATCTGAACTTAATTTGGCAGTTAGGAATAAGCAGTCATAGAAAATCAGAGTAAAGAGATAGGCACAACCTATATTTTGAATGACCTACTATTGCCTAAAAGAGTATGTCTTATAGATGGCAGTGCTTTGTCTTTGTAAGACCAGCGATGCAACTGAGTACAGGAATACAGGCTATACTAATAAAACACTGCACATGGTAATGACACTAATATCAATGCACATTTATTCTGTGCTTCCTGTGTGCTCAGCATGTGGAAGACTCTCCTTCTATCTTCAGGGAGATGGTATGAGGTTGGTTAGCATTGACATGCTTTATACAAATGAAAACCAAGGTGTGGTGGGCATAACAAGCTTGCCTTAGTTCACACTCTTATCTAGGATTTGGTCAATTTTAAGTCATAGTTCTGTTATTGACACGAAATCTGTTACTGGCCAGAGATGAAGCTTCCTGTGCACACATACACACAGAATTCTGCATCCAATTTCTGAGGTGTCCTTCCTACTTCCTTTCACATAAGCCAATCATTTACAACAAGGAAGAACTGAAATGATGGTGGTAAATTTATTATATACAGATGTTGATTTACCATGATGCATACCTTAAACCAATATAATGTTAGGCTGCAAATTTCCTTCAATTTAATTAAAAATAATAGAGTAAGACAGGAAGACTCATAAGTTAGGCCAACTTCTTTAGTAGTTGATTATCTATAGTGAATAAAACTAAAATAATCATTGTGTGTATTACTTGGACATGTTGTAACTAGTCATTTTGCTCATGAGAGTTATAATTTTTTAGAAATTTTATTAAAGGAACATTTCATAATAACATTTTATAGGTTTAAGATGTGCATCATCATAAATCAACATCTGCACATAGTACATTACGTTCATCACCAACAGTCCAATTCTATTTTTCACTATATAATAGTCCCTTTTACTTCATTTACCCACTTCCGTACCTCTCCTTTCTCTCTAGTAACCACTAATTTGATTCTATAGACTAAAAATCTGTTTCAGTTTGATTGGTTCATTTGTTAGTTTGGTTTTGTGGGTTTGGTTTCTGAGTAATGATTTGGTCATTATTCTTTTAAGCAAATTTCTGGAGTTTACATCTTCAATTTTGTTTTAAAAAAGAAAACCATGAGTAAACTAGATAGTAAAAGAAGTTTGTCTGCAATTGCATCCAGGTTATTGAATCTTAATATAACTTTAAAATAAAATATTTCAGGTTAGAAGAAAATATATCACAAATTCTAGGCGTATGTATCAGAAAGTAGTTATGTAACAAAGCTTAGCACACATGTGTAAAATATTAGTGCTGGTGGGAACGGTGTTTTTTGACATTGACAATGGGACCTCTGGCTTTTACAGATACTAAGACTAATGCAATACAATGCTAATAAGAATATATTCATAGAAATAGAAGACCAAAATGTTATCATTCCGTTAGGGGTTGATATAAATAGAATGCCATTTTCTGGGAACCATTTCACAGTTTCCACCAAATAAATGATGATGCTTTTTAGAAATGAAATATTAAACAACGTAATAATTTTGGAGATTATTTTATTGTAGCATCTTTTGAAAGTCAATGCAATTTTGAAACCACATCTAAATATTATAAATATGACACAAAGTATCAAAATTTCAAAGATTCATCTTTTGGGAAAAGAGATTGTTTTTGTCTTTGTAAGGCAAATCTACATAACCCATGAAAACCTCTGATTTGGTGGTAAATCACTCTTTAAAGAATGCCTTCATCCATGATCAGATGTGGCAAATTGATTTGAAATAGTATTGGATGAGTGTCTAGGTTAATACATTGACTCCTCACTGAGTTGTTGGAAATTGAATTTATAAAGTAAATTCATTTGTATTTCTCAAAGGAAATTGCTCCTAAAAATTTACTGCAATCCTTTCATATTTGTGGTTTCACAATTTCTCTGGTGTATTAGATAGATAGCCCCATGTGCCCATTGCTGGATCGATTGTCGTTGACTATTGGTTCTGTCTTACACAAACTGATTCTGCCTTCTCTGGATAATGGTGCTGTTACTGGGACCTGACTGCTCAGGTGTGGTCAGACTCTGCATTGGATATAAGGAGCCAGATCCTGAATATTATAAAAAACCAAAAATCACCTAATGAAGGCCCTGAATAACATGGGGTGATGGAGAAAAAAAGGGAAAATGTGTTCCACTTTCAATATTTGCAGCGATTGCTGTTCAGTATATAAATAATAGCCTGAAAATAATTGTGAAATTTAGAGAAAAAATTTAATGAGGTATCTTTGCTACCTTACAGAACTGTGTATTTATTGGCAATATGAATAAATTTTACAGATATTTAAGGATAAAGTATAAGTGTGAAATAAGCTATTTTGTAAAAAAAACACAGAATCTTTTAAACCAGTGTCATCTTTAGCAATGTTTAGCAACAATGTTAAGATAATCATTATTGACCTCTAAGAAGTTGTCCTGATTAACTGTTGCTTTTGATAGTAGACAGAAGACCTAGCAAGGGCTAACCTTTCTAATCTGCACTTATATTAAAATCAATGTTAGTCAAAGTATGTATATTTAAAAGTTTGCCTTGTGTTCATAAACTTGAATTACCACCCTTTATCTTTTCTTTTAGATATGTTTATTGTGATGGGGCAGCCATAAAGACTGCTCATGTTATAAGGCAATGAACTTGTAGCAATTTTGTCTTCTGGTTGCCTCAGTTTTTGACTGAAGAACTAGTAACATCAGAACATGTAGGTAATTAGCTTAAGGTCCTAAAAACATGTCAGGCCTGGGAGACAAACTGAATCAAACCATACCAAACACTCAGTTGAAATCTGGGCTTGGAACTTTTTTTATCTCAGATTTTCAAAATATGGGTAAAGAATAATGGAGTAGAAAAAGTCATCCAGAAGATAGGCTGGACTCAGCAAAAGTTACTATGTTCACTTTTGAAGAAATAATCTTCAGTTCTTTGATTCTCTGTTGTTTTCTTCTCATCTAACAAAATGTGAGTTTGATACAAGAAGGTTTCTGGTAGCTCAATTTTCTGTCTGTTGGACCCAGAAGACTGGGTGCTCTGGATGCTGATAGATGCCAAATCGTCTAGTAGAGGTTTTAGAGTCAAATCTGCCTGTTAAATTTGCAAAGACATATCTTTTATATTCCAATAGCCTTTCATACAATTGGCCCTTCATTTTGTGATATTAAAAAGCCATGTAGAAATTTTATAATCAATAAGTAGTACCTTGTTTCTAATTTGAACTTATTTTGAAGAAGGCTCTGTTGTGTTTCCAGAAGAAATGAGAATCTTACAGATGTATTTATGCCCTTGGCAAATGAGGTAATCTTTTGAGTGTCAGTAATGTTAAAATGTGTAGAATAGTTTGTGTTTTCCAAACATTGACTTTATCACCACATTTTGTCACATCATAGGATGACCTCTAAGGAAAAAGAAGATGATCTCATGACCCTTTTCTATTCTTCTCTTCAGAAGGGGAACACACTAGAATTTAGTCATCATGAAGTGATCAAGGATGGGAAAGTTGTCAGGACAGACTTGATGGAATGATTCATTGCATTCTCTTACGTATCCACATGGCCACCATTTGTAGTGTCACGTCTCTTTTCTTGGAGAATTTTTGAATAGAAATTATTTTGGCAAAATAAGCAGTAACAACTTTAATTCTTTTGAAATCTAGTTGAAACAATCAGGGTGGTCTAGCTAAAATTTACCACACAGAAAATGATTGATGCAAGGATGACCCTCAGAAAAGAAAACTTGTCCAAATGATAAGAGTTTTAAGGGGAGATTTGGGGCAAGTGTATTGGTAAACCTTTATAGAAAATTAGATACACTATATACTTACTAGGCGATAGACGTGATTCCTGTCAATCAAATAAACTGGTGCAACACTGGCTTTCTGATTTGCACCTGGTAAAGTGAGACATACATAGTTCTTGCTTAATAACCCATATTCTTTATCCCTACCACAATGTCTCCTGATTGTGAATGGTCATGCAGCCTTTTTTCGTGTGTGTGGCATCGTGTATGTCTCAAACTGGAGAAGGGATGCCTTCAGGTGGGTCTCTAGTCACATTCAAAATTGAAGTAATCATGGAGAATCTTCCTGTCTTAATTTTGCTAGATTTGGGGAAAGTATTTGGTTCTATCAAATAAGTCATTAAGAGTTCGGATTTTATTTTTTTTTAAAGGAAAGTTACAGGCAGGAATGACGGTGTATAGGCAAGCAGGCAGGAAGAGACAGAGGAAGAGCTTTATTTATTTATTTAGTTAGTTAGTTGTTCACACTGGCTATTTTCACTGGTCCCAGGTCTTGAACCCAGAACTTTGGGATATATGTGGAAATGCTCCCAAGTGTACTAGACCATTAGATCATCAGGGTGCACTCAGGACAAAATATTTTATACATGTTTAGGAAAAAGAAAAATAGTGCATAAAAAGTTTGCTGGAGGGAGAATATTTCACATTCTGTTCCTAATTTACCTAAGAATTTCTTCTGCCCTTTAAAAAATTCGGAAAACTGTTGTGTTGATTAAGTTAGCTAGATAGTGCTCTCTTGTCTGTGAATTTAAAAAAAAGGTAAAGCTTAGTTCAAGGAAATAATGTATTCCAACTGATCATTGTCACAGAATGAGTATACATTGAAGCATACGAAATGAAATAATCAAGTGTTTTATCCTTCCTAAACCAGTAAGTGATTTTTGTTATATAAGGTATTTGAAATCACTTCCTGAAAACCTTAGTTTGTGTACAAATTACTGTTAATGAGTAGTTATTTACTAAATACAACTAAATTTAAATATACTCACAAATCATGATTTTATACTTTACCTCCAAATTTGAAGTTAATAAAACTATTCACTTTATTTCTTGTTAAATTGCTTACAAAATTGTTACAAAATCATTGTTTGAGAGTCTTTGAGAATCAAAAATATCCACAGGTGCTTATAACATAATTAAAAGATATATCTGCATTCAGCTGACTAATTTGGTTTGTGTGTGGAATGTTTTTAACAAACCAGGTCTAAGTGCATGACCTCCTCCTGGTAAGCATGCTAAAAATGCAGCTTCTACTGGTAATTTGGGATGGGCATGGTGTGTTATCATGTATTTGATGGATAGTGAATCTGTACATCTGAACATATTATTTTGTAACTCGAAGTAACCTCAATAAAAACATACTTTAAAGGATTCTTGTTGACACCAAGTATAGATTGATACTTAAAAAAAATAGCATTAAAGCACTCTGCTATATATATAAAGGAAAGATACAGGAAGAAATGAAGGCGAGTACACAGACAGGAAGAGGAGGAAGAAGGAAGAAGCATTTTATTTTATTTTATTCCTTTGTTCATCATTAATTGTTTTCCCAGTCCTGGGTCCTGAACCTGGGAGATTGGATTGTATGTGGACTGCACCTGGTTTAAACCTCTAGGCCACATGGTGCGCACCACTGGTAAATTTTGATTCATCCTTTTCACTTTGGAGACACAGAATCTGTGTTCTAAAGAAATATCCAAGGCAATTCTGATGCAGGTTGTTTGAGAAATATGCTTTGAGAACAAAGAAGATGTTTTCTGGTTATATTATAACTATTGTCATTCATTTGACTCCTTTAATCTGGAATTAGCACACTTCCAATGTGAATTCTTTACTTGTGCTTCCATCTTTTTTTAACAGAAACCTGGCATATTTTTGTATAAAAGTTTTTGAGTTCCAATTTTGCCTCTGGTAGCCAGTCAATTATGGACAAGTCAGTTGACCAGAGCTTTCATTCTTGGACAATAAAAAAAAAAAAAAATCCACATTTGGATGTTCATCTTTACATATTTTGTTAGTAATTTTTATTATCTTTCTTTGTAATATCTAAGGATAGTTGAATGAAGCGTTTTTAATTATGAGTTTGAGACTTGATTGCCCAATTAATGATTGAGATATAAAAATGTTTCTATGCTTGTTTTCAATGGCAAGCAAAGTTAGAATTTTAGGTACTGATTCTGATACATTGCTTTATCTTTGTCTTCATGTAGGGGCCATGGATATTCCTTGTTAGATGGGCAATATTAACATTGTTATCATATATTCTTAATTTCATCTGAAATCTGGCAGAAACAGTTTTGTGGTCCTGTGCAAAATAAGATAAATTTAAAAACTGAAGTTTTTAATGGAAATTGATAAACCTCAGAGCAGGATTGGCAAATGTTTTCTGTAAAGAATCAGCAGATATTACAAACTTCATAAGCCATGAAACATCTTTTTCCTTCTCCCATTTCCTCTTGCACCTCATTTTCCTCCTCATCTAATTCTACAACATTGAAAATGTGAAAATTATTATCTCAGTGTCATATGGAAACTGGTTAGAGGAGTGCTTCTCAAACTTCTGTGTGCATATTCATCTTTATAGGATCTTGTTAAAATACCGATTGTACAGGTCTGAGGTTGGACCCAGGATCATGTATTTCTTAATATGCTTTTGGATAACAAAACTCTTGATGATACTTTTTGTGGCACTTCAGGTGATGAAGAGTCCCCTCTACTGTTCAGATTGAATCCCCAATGTTCCCAAGGAGTTTGAGTTTGACAATATAGCTGCCTTTTTTTTTTTTAGACTGAATAATAGAGTTGTTTTGGTCTTATAATGAATATGGGTCAATTTAGTGAAGCTATAAAGTATCAAACTAATTTGGAAATTTGATAAAAGCTGTGGTCCTCATCGTTCTTCCTTGTTGCCTCCATAGGAATATCCATTTTTAGACAAAATTTCAAAAAATTCATGGAGCTACCTAAGGCTTATCTATTTTATGGGTCACTGTTATAGTTGTGTAATATCTGAATAAGCGAATTCTGAAGTAATCCGCTTACTTTTATTAAAATCCTAAAATTTAGAAGGCAGCTGTATTTTAAAATTATGTCTGCAAGTGTATGTATGCATGTATGTATGTATATATGTATGTATGTGTCTGTCAATGACCTGGTAGTTTATTTTATGCATTATTGGCTATTGCTGGCTTGACAGCTATTGTTAAAACCCCAATTTATAAGTGAAGAAAATAGTCTAACTACTGGCAAGGGTGAACACAAATTGTTGTAATGCCTTGTATGAAATTTGTTCACAGCAACTTTATTCATGACTTGTAAAAAGCTGCTTTGTTGAAATCCATTTATAGACAACTCACCTACTTTAAGTATAAAATATAATTTTTATTATTTTGCAGTTAGTAGCATGATCAATTTTAGAACACAGATATCCCCTGCTTTTTGAAATATCACCATTGCTCCACATTGCTTTTAGAAGAGATCTACATTAGAACCTGCTTTTGGTACCTTAAAGATATCTGAAGAAGAGTCTTGCTATTAGGAGAGTAGGCGAAAGGGAAACCGACATTCAGCATATGTTCTGCAGCAGCCATTATAGAGGCAGAGTGCACCCAGAGTAGAGAGAGTGACCTTGAAAAACTCCTTCCCAGGAATTACTTCATCCAGTCTGTGTGCTTATTATATGACTCCTGCTTTTACTGTACGCCCGTGTGCTGTTAGATTTCTATGTTATTTAGTATGATTTGATAGGTTCTTTTTGTTATCTGGGAATGTACATAAAGTTTTTCCATATGCATTAATACTAATTGCTTCATTGCTTTATGCTCTTTCCGCTTACAAAGGTTTCCTAGGAATGCTGTATTTTCGCTAGCGGGGGAAACCTGTATTTTTCTCGCCTTCAAAGACTTCCTAGTTCTGATTCTATCCTCCACTGTTGGCAATTAAAATTTACTTTCTTTTTCTTTGAATAGTTCATGTAAATGCAGTATGTGGTATTCGCGACTGGCTTTTTTCAATTATCATACTGTTTTCAAGTTCATTCATATTGTAGTGGGTATTGATAATTTATTCCTTTTTATTGGCTATTATCTATACTGTTATGTGGACATGCCACATCTGTTCATCAGGCGATGAGCATTTGGGTTCTTTAAAATTGTTTTTGGTTGTTATGAATGATGCGCTATGAATATTATAGTACATTCATGTACAAGTGTCGTGTGGATTTAAGGTTTCTTTTCTGCTGAGTATATACCTATGAGTTAATTGTGAATTCCAAATTTTTTTGAGGAGCTCCAGATTATTTTCTAAAGTGGCTGCTCATTTTATACTCCCACCAGCAATGCATCAGGTTTTCAGTTTTTCTACATCCTTTGTTATTTTGCTTTTTAAAGAATTATTGATTATTGCCATCCTAGTGGTTGTGAAGTGTGTATCATTGTGGGTTTTTTTTTTTTTAATATCCCTGATAGATAAGGATGGTGAGCATCTTTTCATGTGCTTATTAGTCATTTGTCCAACTTTTTTTGGGTAAATATTCAAATTCTTTGCCCATTTAAAAAATTTTTTTTTTTTATTGAGTTGTAAGAGTTCTCTATCAGGTATGTGATTAATACATATTTTTTTCTGACTCAAATTTTTGAAAAAATGATGTGTTCATGCAAGTAAAAACATATAAATTTGATGAAATCCAATTTATTGATTATTTCATTTATCACTTAGACTGTTGATGTCATCTCCAAGGTTTTGCCTAACTCAAGGTCATAAAATGTTCTACTATAATTTCTTCTAATTATTCTATAGTTTTACTACTTCCATTTGGATTGTAGATGTTCCTTTGAAGTTTTTACAGTAGTCAGTAAACTTACTAGAATATACAAATGTGACATTACAGTAGTTTACATATGTTGCAATGACAAATGAGAAAAATTCTTAGTGATTATTGGACATGCTGAATTCTCTACCTCTAAATAGTTTCAGCATTTGTCTCTTTTACCTCTTATAAGTTTGTAGTTTTATATATTATAAAAATTAATGTTTTTCAGATTCTATTTAGGCCTTTTCCAGGTCAACTGTCAAGTAAGATAGGATACTGCCAGTAAGATAGGCTATAGGAAATATAACTCTACTAACATGGATGATTAACTGACTTAGTTTTAATAATAGAGTAACTTTGGCAGTTGGGAGAGTATAGATGACTACATATGGGGATTAGAGAACAGGTGATATATAATCAGGATGTTAGTAGCCTACCATATGCCTGTTACATAAAAAGTGACATATAATGCTTGCTATATTTTAAGAATCAAATTCTATGGCAATGTGTCCAGATCCTTGTATTGGAAATGTTACTGATTTGCCAACCATGACTAGTCATTCATATTTAAATATTTTGTGATATTTTTGTATTTTTACTTTTAAACACGTTCCTTATAATTTATATTCTACAACTTCCTCATTTGCTTTGGGAACTCACTACTTAGGATATATAACATTATTAGTGTGATATGTAATGCAATTGCCTGTTTATATTTTAATGCTTTGGTCTCTAGTTCCTTTCTTTCTTTACGTTTTAATTTTACCTGGATGTTGGAAATTACTCTTTTGCTTTAGGTATCTGGCATTTGTAATGTATAAGTTCTTTCTTGGATCTGATAACAAATGATAATCAGCAACCTTTAAAAGTTAATCCTTTTTAGAAAATAAAAGGTTTATTCACTACCAAATTAAATTTCCCTTATGAACTAGAATATTAATTTTCAATTAATATTGAAAGCAAGCTGGAAGAATATTGAGGAGTAAATATTACTTGTGTTTATTGAGCAGAAATAACTTGATTATCTCTCAGCATCTCCTTTAAATTTATCTGCAGCAGCTGGTAGTAGTTTTCCACAAATAATGGCCAGTTACCTTATAGACTGAAAATATTAAAAATAACACATGATATAAAAATTTCTTCCCAAAACACCAACAGGTTCTTCTCTTCTTATTTCTTAAATCCCTTAATAGATCCATGTCACTGCAGTCACAAGGAAGTCACTGGTGTCTATCAGTCTTTTTACTTTAGGGAGATACACTAAATTCTCACGTGGTTTTTTTTTTTTATGATATGTCTTTTATCTTTATATCTTTCTGCTTTTTTTTTCTAACTGCAGCATAATTTCCCAAGGTCAGCTTCTTTTTATTGTTCTCTGAGATATATAAGAATTTTTGAACTGTCTTTTTGCTTCCATTGCTATCTACCTTTTACTTTGTAACCAAAAGTATATTTCTAAGAGTCATGCCATTGTCTCTCAAATTCTGTTAGCCATACAGACTAAAAGTCATATTTCTTAGCATCATATTATAAGTTCTTTTGCCTCTGACTCTAGCTCTATCTTTAAGCCTCACCTTCTACCTCAACTTCCTGCCCGATTATGAAATGTAATGGGCATGTGCTCTCATTTCTTTATTATTTTGCTTATGCTGTTTCTCCACATTGAATCTCTTTCTCCCTCTATTAACAAATTTTTATTCTTTAATGTGAATTTACATGAGCCCTTTTCAGAAAGAGGCCTTATTTTTCTCTAATTACAATTATCATATTTTTTTCTGTTTTCTTCCTATAATACATATATTGGAACTTCATGCAAAATATATTAAATTTTAATAGTTATTTATATTTGAATTCCTCAATCAAACATAACTGGGTTCAATCCTTGTCTCTACTGTTTAATTCTATATTCCTGGGCAATTCATGCCATTTTTTAAACTTCTTCTTTATTTAGGAAATTGAGTTAATGTTTACAGATAATGTGAAAGTCTCTTTTTATGTTAAGTTTGATAACACTAAGCCAGAATAAGTGGTATCTGTGTGTATATTCTGGGTACTTGGCCACTTAACTTTCTCTTTCAGTAGACAGTAAGCACTTTGAGGACAAGAAATTAATCTTACTCATCTTAGTACACATTCCAACATGCTGGTTTCAAAAGAAAATATCATAATCTTTTTTGCTTTTTCTTGTCATGATTCATGGGACATGTTAAACTAAATTCATAAGAATCAACATATTAATTTATTACTATATTGTTTCATTTCACAGAGTAGAGATGACTTATGAACAGCATAAAAGAACAAAAGAGCAAAACATAAGTAAGACAGAAGTTAATGCATTTGAATAATGGAAGTTTAATTTCACCATTAAATGAAATAAATAAATTGGGTGAAATCAATGGTATAGCTAAGGAAATATTAAAGTTCGTTTTTCCTGTCATGTTTTGTAGGATCTCGTCTCCGACAGGAAGACTTTCCCCCACGGATTGTGGAACATCCTTCAGATGTCATTGTCTCTAAAGGGGAACCCACCACTTTGAACTGTAAGGCAGAGGGCCGCCCAACACCCACTATTGAGTGGTACAAAGATGGAGAGCGGGTTGAGACTGATAAGGATGATCCCAGGTCCCACAGGATGCTTTTGCCCAGTGGATCCTTATTCTTCTTGCGCATCGTGCATGGGCGCAGAAGTAAACCCGATGAAGGCAGCTACGTTTGTGTTGCAAGGAACTATCTTGGTGAAGCAGTGAGTCGAAATGCATCTCTGGAAGTAGCATGTAAGTGAAAATAATGAACCTCATATATGGCATGAACTTTTACTGGGATTTAATTTTAGTAGGCTCTGATTTTTTCCCATGGATGATTAATAACTAAAGAATAAAACAATGAATACATTGCATTATTTTACTTTGCTTTCTCCAAAGAAGTAGTCAATATAATGTCAAGTCAGACTGCTGTCATACTTTTATTCATGATGAAGCACTTTGGAGATTATACAATTATTTTAAAGTAAGGCGGCAATATTTTCATATTGAAAATTTGAGTTATCAATGAGAGATATAACTGAGTATCAAAGTCGGTTATATTAAAAAAATAAAACTTATGTGTAGTATGACATCTAATGCAAGATATAAATTCAATATGGTGCCTATTTCTATAGAAAAATTATATATATTTGTGTATATGTGCATATACATAGTTAAAGTTAATTTTTATTGGGCAACTTTAAGACTAATATAAAGAATATACTCTAGATTATATTAACTCTTTTACTTTCAGACTCAATTGAGAAATCAATCAGGGGAGATTATATCAACAACAACAGCAACTATACTGTATATTATTATTTTTATCAAAAAACTCATCAGAGAAGAGGTCTAATTTTTATAGGGACATAATTTCTTAGATAGGAAGGTCTTAGTCCTGGTAATCGGTAAAAGCTAAGGACTTGCCCTGTCTTTGAATTTTAAAATATATTTACCTATTAACAAAATAGGCCAAAGAAAACTAAAATATCAAGATATCAATGTTTTGCAACATTTGAACATTGCTTCTAATAGAAATATGCACACAAAACCTCAAGAATGTAAATATTCCTAATTGTTCATTTTTATTTTGAAATACCTTATTTCTGGAACTTTTCAAATATATTCAAATATTTTAATAGCAAATTCTATTGACTTTTTCCTTCCAAATCCTTTATAGTAAGTATAGTAAGTAAATATTCTTCTCCCTATTTTATAGAAAAATGAGACCTATGATGGTTAGGTTATAAAACTCAGATTATAAATTGAGGGGGAATTCAAGATCAAATCCTGATTCTTCTAATTTTAGTTTTAAAGAATTTTGCCATATTTGGAAAAATACAAATTGAAATCTGACTTATTTTGCCTAAATAAAAGTTAGGAATGTTAATGATTTTTTTCTACTTATCAGCAAATATTTTTAATCCTTGGATAAGTTTTCTTCTCAATATTAAACTTTATCTAAAGTCATCATTTTATTGTGGAGCAGTTATTATTTTTAATCTTTTTTCCTGAGCCTTAGATTTGATAAAATTGTTCCAACACACGTAAATTTTGTATTTTTATTCAACTTAAATGATTTCTGTCTTTTGTAATCATAGCATTAATAATGAATCAAACTGCTTTAGGAAGAAAATTTTAAACCATGAGTTTGTGTATAAGTGACAATGGCATTTTTATTTTTAAATAAATGAGTTTTGAGAAAGGCTAAAAATACATCTGATCTAGAGAGGAAAACAAGGAGGTTTCTAAATTGGATTTAGCTAGTGAATAAACTTCTTTCTTCTAATGCCATGCCAACAGCTCATGCCATTTGAGGCAACATCTGATCAAATAATACCCATTTATATCCTGCTCATCTCTTTTGCATTAGCTCATCAGTCTTCTCTCTTTCCCTATGTGCTTTATAAAAAGTATTCATATATTTGTATGGAAATTTGGGTCCAAGCATTGTAATTTTTCAACACTATTGGCAACGAAGATATATTTTCATAAAATGATAGAGGAACAGCTGCAGATTATATAAATGTTTTTCCTTCATATTTTAGAACACTCAAATGCTCAGATCTTACACATTTATTTAAGGAAAGACTGGAAGCCTAAAATCTATGTATTTGAAGACCTGCAGGTGTGAGGACTATGGGATGGTATCCTAACTTCTGCAATTTTACTTTTGGGGGTTGAACAATTTTTTTTGTCATGGGGCTATGCTCTGCATTCTAGGGTATTTTAGCAGTATCTCTGGCCTTTACTCATGAGATGCCAGTGTGACCGACTGCCTCACAGGACATCTCCTCCTCCCAACTGGGTTCCAACAACCCAAAATACCCTCAGACATTACCCGGTGTCCCTGGGGCAGGTGCGGGGTCGGGGTCACAATCAGTTGAGAACCATTGTTCTAAGTATATCAGGCTGGGCAGGAGCAAATAGATAAGTCGCAAACAAACTTGTTACAGCATTTGTTGTGAAGTGATTATAGATAAAATATAAGGAATTGTGTGAACTGTATTTGCTTTACCTTGGATTTCATTTTTTACTTAAAAAAATCTTGATTTCTGCTCTTGTATGATATGTGAGATTTAAAAGAATTTTGTTGAAGGAACATTGCTTCAAAATATAGTCATCTGTCTTGACTGGTTTGTATAGAAGTCAACCTGTTTCTTAAAATGCTTTTGTTCTCTTCTTTGGTTCTCCTGTAAGAGCTATACTTCAGTTTTCTATCACTGAACTATAAAGTTGAGTAAAAAATTATTCAGGAATCATCAGCAGTGAAGAATGACCTCATTAAAACAAAACAAAGCAAAATCCAGAAAGTTCTTTTCCATCCTTTGAACTCTAGAAGGATCTTTAGACACACAGTATTGTTTGCATATTCGGACAATAGAATGACAGACTCCACAGCACAGCACCTGGCAGTGAAGAAGTTAATAGGCAGTTTTCCGATGGGACCACCAAGAGAGCCCTGGGTAGCTGGTCAGATAGGATTTCAGTTTGAACACCAGTGCTCCCTGTGTGTAGAGCAGAAGGAGCACAGAGGTCCTCACACAGATTGTGGCTTCCTGTGATGCAGCCTGAGTCGTGGCAGCCCCAAGAGATAGCAGCTGTAGCCCCAGGTGGTAAATATATGACAGCAGCTTGATCTATCGACCAGGGTAAGAGGGGGTTCTGTTCTAAATGAAAATTCATGAAAAATTGATGAAGTTGCCAGATTATTTTTTCCGTTTCCTTTTCTCAGGACCATGCCAGTGAAGAGAAGAGCGATTAAGTGAGGTGCTGAATGCTTTAGTGGCAAGGGTGCTGTGGTTCAAAGGTCAGGGGTCACTTAGAAACCGATCTTTTTTGTGTTTGTTTTTTGGTTTTGCTTTCCTTCCTTCTAAATTGAAACATTAACTTTTGGAATTCGTTATGATTTGCTTTTGCTTTGATAAATACAAAATGACTAAGTGTTTAAAAGTTTGCTTCTGATGAAGCTGCAAAACAAAGAACAGGGGTGATTCATAATTCAATTGGGGAACTAAGAAATAGATTGAAATCTACTACTGCCGGGTGAGTTCTTTCTTTTGATTTTCTTTCGTTTTTTTTCACTCCGTTTTCCTCCCCATGTATTAAGACTCATGCTGCAAGAAAGTCATTTAGAGAAAGAAAAAGTCGTGCATTATTTATAGGTCACAGATTGCTAGAATAGCAAAGCTGTGGGACACTGTACAAACATAATGATCTTGTTTGCTTTAAATCCAAAACTAAACTGATGTTTTATCTGTACAAGGAAGAGAGGTTACAGAAGTAAACTGACTTTAGTGACAGAGGTCACAGGTGGCATTACAAATGAACACAAGGTAAATCGTTTCCTTGACATTTCCAAGTTAGTAAACATGTAATCTTATTTTGGCTGTAAATGAATGTTATCTAAACAAAACACCTTTATGCTCCACAAAGATACTAAATGAATTTCAAAAGAGACTGAGCTATAGAGAACTTTTAAAGTTACTTTATTGAGATATCATTCACATATAAAAAAATTTACCAATTTCAATTCCCAGTCAATTCTCATTGCCCCATTCTCATAGAACTATCTGCCCCATCCCTAAGCAAAGCCTTCTATTTTCTACCTCTATATATTTGACTATTTTGAATATGTTAAATAAATGAAATCATATACGATTTTTTCACTGGTTCCTTTTTTTGCAAGTATGTTTATAACATCATCCTTGTTATAGCATGTATCAGCATTTCACTTCTTTGTATTGCTGAATAACATTCCATTGTATCTATAATACCACATTTTATTAATCTACTCATCAGCTGATAGACTTTAATTTTCACCTTTTGTCAATTACAAAATGCTGCTGTGGCAATTCCTGTAAAAGTTGTTATCGTTGTTTCATCGTTTTATTTGTATACTCTTTTGGGATGTCTAAGGTTAGAAATGCTAAGTCATAGTAACTCTGTTTATGTTTTTGAGGAACTTGCATATAACTTTTAAACTTAGATAAACCAGTATTAGTTAGTGCCTTTGAGTTAACTGTATCCAACTCCCCTCTCAATAGAAAGCATGGCCAATGAGCATTTTCAGATTTGCTAATATTATTGAATGACTTTTTATTTTAGCTAGTCATTTAATTCAAGTAAGTATGCATTAATGAAATAAATCCTGAAATTCCCTTCCAGAACTTCTTTCAGACCATGTTTATTCTGTCCACAATTTAGTGAGATCATCTTGTAATTTGAATCAGTTTCATTTTTTGCTACCTTTCTATTTTTCCTGAAACCAGAAAATATTCTGACTTCTTGGAAGATGATATTGCACTTCTGCAGAATAACCAAAATCCCAGATTACTTTTTGCTATGTGGAAGGTTTACAATAAGAAATTAATGAGTAGTTACAACAGAAGATGGTTGAGTAAGTCCAGGAGTGAGAAAGCAGAGAACTGTCATTACTACTCCATGAATTTCCTAAAACAAATTTACTAGCTGATCTATTCATTTAAATGCCTAAAATGCAATGAGTCAAGCTAGAACTGATATTCTTGTATTTTGACCTATATTCTCCTTGACATTTTTATGATTTTTTTAAAAACAGATTTCAAGATGAAGTCAGAGTTTTATTGATAGGTGGAAGCCTACACAAACAACTTAAAAACACTCATTGCTCAAACAAACTTGGGCCATGTTATGGACTAAATTGTGCTTTCCCCCCACCCCCACATGTATATATTGAAATCCTAATCCCTAGGACCTCAAGTTGACTTTATTTGGAGATATAGCTTTTAAAGTGGTAAGTTAATCATTCACCTGTGAGGGTGGACTCTACTCTAAGTTGACTGATACCTCCTAAGAAGATATTTAGACACATAGAAAGACATGGATGTGCCCGTGAACACAGGAAAGACCATGTGAGACACAGCAAGAAGGTGGCCATCAGCTAGCCAAGTAGAGAAACTTCAGAATAAAACAAATCTTCATCTTGACTTCCAACCTTCAATTCTGAAACTGAAAAAAATATTTTTTTCTGTGGTTTTAAGCCAACCATGGCACCCATGGTATTTTGTTATTATAGTCCTAGCAGCTTAATATATCCCAGTAGTCTTAGAACAAGAGTAATGCATAGTAAAAGATTATATTAAGAAAATAATAATGAGAGTCAAATATTATTTTCACTCTGTAGATTTTGTATTATCTCACATCCACAATGTAGATTTGAGAAATCTGTGGGCGGCCCTGTGACCTCAAGTAGGCATATTTTACATAGATTCCAAGGACCCAGGTTTGTAACCTGGGGCTGGGGAGGAAAAACTAAGATGAACAATTAAATAAAATAAATAAATGCTTCTTCTTTCTCTTCCCTTTTCCTACTTACCTGCCTGCTCACCTTCATTCCTGCTTTCATCTTTAAAAACAGAGAGAGAGAGAGAGAGAGAGAGAGAGAGAGAGAGAGAGAGAGAGAGAGAGAGATCTGTAAACTCAATTGACTATTATAAACCATGAAGGTAGAAGTATCAAGAAATCAATTTAAAATATTGTTAATGACAAATGACAGTAGCAGACATTTTAGCTTTAGGGAACAATCATAGAGGGTACATGTTTGTGTATAAGCACAGATCCGTGTTCTGTGGAATGTTTTATGTGTGCTCTTTCGATTCATTCAAATATAGTTCCCTCTTTTAATCTTCACAAATAAGGGTGTGAAATTGCTACATGTTTGAACTTCTGATCTATTTAAATACGTATAATGCTGTATTTTGATATCAGGTTTCTATTGATTGAATTAACTCTATCCAGCTTCTCTCTCAGTACAAATCTCATGTTGCTGTTCATTCAAATTAGCCTCAATTAACTCTGATCCCAGGTGCAGCTCATAAATGAAGTGAAATTTTGTTGTTTCCTACTCTCAAAAATGATGGTTTTCTAAAGCGGACTAATCCTGAGCTCTGTACGTATGTAAATCCTCTCTATAGAGCTACATGCAAAACTAATCATAGTGATTCTAATGTGTGGCTGACAGAGCATGTTGAGGTCAACTCTTGTTTTCAACTCAGAGTTTGTTTTTAGATAAAGTTCAGAAGAGAACATTCAGAGTTTTATAGATTTTCTTACCTACCAACACTATAATTTGTTAGACTTTTAACTGGTCTGTCAATATACAGTTTTCACTTTACTGAAAATGTATATAGGTGGACACTATATTTAGGAAACCTAATATTGTATTGCAACTTGTATGTTTTTTTCTCTCAAGATTTGTGTTACAGCAGAATGACAGGTCTTCAAGTTTTTTCTTTAGATTGAATTTGTTTGTGATAATTATAATACCTTTTTCAATTCTAAAGCAACCCCCACAGGTTTCTATAATTATATAAAAAAGGTTACACTTCTTTCATGCATGAGCCAGTATATATGGTAACCTTTTTCTAGGAGCATGGAAGGAAAAACAGTAGGTGATATTGTGTTCAACCCTGGAAATTTCTTTCTTTGTAGATCTCTGTAAAAGTCTTTGTGACAACTGCTAATGAATGAAGTTCAATTGTAGTATTGCCATATTCTTTCCTCTTTATATAAGTGGAATTGGTTTGTTCTCAGGAAATTTTCAAAAGTGAAAACAACACTCCCAACTATTCATTTCTTAATTAGGAGATATTCATACATTTTTTATCAGCAGGGTACATCTTTCACAAGAAGTAATCTAGGAAGGTAGTCTTGAGCTCCTGCCTGGGTGTCTTCCATAACTCTCTGAAGTTCCCTAGAACTGCCCTCCTGGGGCTGCTCAGACATCAATAGTGTAGTGTTTCTAACCCTTGGAGAGAAGTCAAGCAAGGATTGTAAGAGAGGCAGGTACTTTGATGATGTGACAGTGAAGTAGACCCAGAGCCTTTTGAATCCCAACAGCTTTCTTGATATGTTTATTTTTTGATTTTGAAGAAAGTTTACCAATTAAAATAGCCTGTGTCACTTATTTGTTCAACTCAGCATCTTATATAATTGAGCCCCCAAAGACCAGTAAGTAAAGGTATCAGACTGGGTTACCGGCAGCAAGAAACATCTGATTGGCCAATGCCGTTAGTCCACTGAGTAACATCACGAGGAGAGTTTAGAAATTGGACTTAAATTCACATGAAATGAGAAGGGACTATTACTTTTTTTTTTATCACCTACATACTTTTTTTCCTGAAAATCTGGCTATTTCCCTTTTTTATAAGCACTTAGCATTTATGAAGATTTATAAAGGCAATTATTTAGTTTTTTAAATACAATTTTTTAATATTTAAGTCTGTACCAGATTTCAAAGCAAACTTTATAATTTATATATAAAATAATTTAACTATTTCCATAATGCAATCATATTATATATGTACATGTATACATATACATATTTTTCAACGGTCATATCTTCTCTTTACATTTTAGGCTTAGTTATATTGAATGAGGATTTTTAATGTCTTTCTTTAAATCAATTTAAAACTCTTTATTAAGTTTCCTAGTCATTAGGGGTGAAAAAATAGTTTAGGAGATCCATGTCTTCCTTGGTGCTCATATTATAAGTGAGAAGCCTGGACAGCTAGCCTTCCTGCTGTGCTGTAGCCTAAGAGCTTTCAGACAGGACATACCCCAGGAGTTAGATAAGGAACAGCACCAGATACTTCTGAATGAATATGGAAAAAGTGACCTTATCAAACTAAAGAGAAGTATAAAAGCAAAGGGCTGAGGCTGCTTGGCTAGTTCAGGGAAAGAGGAGTATATTTGTTGAATTGGAGAATGCACGTAGAAGAGCCAAGGAAAATCATTTAAATAGAGAAGTAGATACTGATAATGACTAAACAAACCAAGGACCTTGCGTGTTATTCTAGAAGACATAACAAAGCCCTTCAGTGTTTTTTTAATATTGGGACTATTACTTGGAGGTGTGATGTGAATGGAGATTTGTTAAGCACAGTGTGAGGTGAATGAGAACGTGGAAGAGTGTGGAGGTAGATTTATTACAAATTAGGTGCAAATAGGATGAGGATTGCATTAATTTCATTAATTAAGATCATTGTTATAAAGAGGAGATGATATTCCAAAGGAGAATTAATAGGACTTTAAGAAATGAATTTGTGAGTCAAGAAATGGTATAAAATATAGTTTGCTATATTTTTGTATAGTACCTTCTAACTGCTAGATACTCAACTAAATGTTGAGGCTAGAGATACTTAGAACAAGAGTTACTGTTTAATGTTTGTAAAGTTTCAGTTTAATAGATATAGTTGGAAAAGTTCTGGAAACTCACGATTACACAACAGTGTGAATGTACTTAACATTATTGAACTGTGCATTTCAGAATGTCTAAGATCACCCTCCTGTGTGGTATAGAGAAACATAACAAGTGAACCAAAGTAAACGAAATTAGATGTTTAGTCTATACAGTCAAATTAGTGATTGCCAGAAGGGAAGTGGGAGGGAGGTGAACAAATAGGGTGAAAGGGAACAATTCTATATTGAAGGCTAACACTGGACTGCTGGGGGTGCACTTAATGTATTCTATATAGATATTGGTTTACAACAATGCTCACTTTAAACCCTAATAATGTTTTTTAATGCAATTTCCCTTCAGTGAAAGGAAATACGTCTAAAAATGACTGAAGCAGTAAATTTTGTTATATATTTTTAAATCTCAATTAAAACTGAAAAATAAAAGAACAAGGGAAGTCTTGTGCTACTAGAGTATGCAACGGATGGTATAAAATGTGTTAGTCCTAGGATAAGGAACAGTCGACATGCTATGGGAATCAGAGGAAGAAGATTTGATTCTGCCAAGATGATTGTGGAACAGGTAAAATTATTCTTTGGAAGAAAATGGGGAATAGTAATAGCGATGTTTCATTCCTGGCTATTTCTAAAATCTTGAGCTCATAGTGTATTCAGTTCTCCAGATAATTCTATTATTTTCTCTCTATTATATCTGAAGCCCAAATAATTCACTTGACAAATTTCCATAACAATAAGAATCAGTATTCAAACCCAGGAAACCTCTATTTCTAACACATTCTCCAAACCACTACACCAAGTCTCCACTGATTCACTTAAACAAACAAATAAAAAGTCACTTAACACCTAGAATGAATAATGAGTGTTTATTTTAGGTAGTTTACCCAGAAACAATGATCTAATTGTATATATACAATGAGAATGCTGGAGAAGATGAAGTCTAAAGCTAAAGCTCAAATTTGCGGGGTATTAAATGAAGGACACAACTGAAGGAATAATATTTTCTATTTTTTTACTTAGTTATATATTGACATTTGAGAGCTCATTAGTTTATTCAAGTAATTTGATTTTTCTCTGTACAGTTCCTAGTTGTCAAATATCAGTATCAGGAAGATCCATCACTTTCAGTTCTTATTGACATGTTTGCAGGCCAAAGCGGCCAGGAGATTAAGAATCCGATTTATAAGATGAGTCATCTATCATTTAATATCTATAGATAATTTGTCTAAACTTTATAAAAAAGAAGTATCATAATAGTGATAACAGCTTTATAATAGTTTCTATAATGTTTTTGAGTTGTCTTCATATTTACATGTGCTAGCTCATGCTCATGGTCTATATATATCTGTAGAAATTTGCTGATGTTGATAGTTTCTAATTATTAATATATAGTATCATTGATGACCTCAATGTAATTTTCAAATAAATTTGTTATTTTGAAATTTAAAAATAAATTGATAGGAAGGGTAGTATTTTCAGCAAATGATAGTGGAACAACTAGATTCCCATAGGCAAAAAGCAAAAAGTGAAACAAAAACAGTAAAAAAGAAAAAAGGAAACTTCAGACTTAAACCTCACATGTTAAACAAATAGTTAATTCTAAATGGATCATAGGTTTAAACGTAAAGCATAAAACTACAAAACTTTTAGAAGGTTGGGCAAAATCTTTTTTGCCTCTAGCTTGGTGAAAAGTTCTCAGACATGATGTTAAAAAATATTAATAATAAAGAGGATAAAATAAATCAATTTGATTTCATTAAAATGAGAAAAAAATTATCAGAAAGACCCTGCTAAGAGTTTAAAAATGCAAACTGTATATTAGAACATATTTGTAAGCAATGTATATTTAACAAAAGACTCATTCTAGAATGTATAATATCCCTCAAAACTCAGCATTAATAAAATAAACAGTCCAACTTGAAAATAAGCACAGATATAAAGAAAAAATTTTACCTGAAAGGATATAGGATGACAAGCACATGAAGATTTGTTAAACATTGCTAGTCTGAGGGGATGCACTTTAAAACTATGAGACGCTATCACTACATACCTTTTAGAAGAGGTAAAAAAACAATCATGGCATTAGCAAGTGCTTGTGAGAATGTGGAGCAACTGGATCTCTCATGCATTAGTGATAGGTATGCATAATTGTGAAGCCACTCTGGAAAATGGTTTAATGGTTTCTTAAAACACTAAATATACATGTACCATACAATGGCATTCCTCTGCTCTTATCTCAGAGGAATGATATAACTTGTATCTGCAAAAAAAAAAAAAAAAAAAAAAAAAAAAAATTATACAGTTTTTAATAGCTATTGTAGTTATGCCAGCAAAAGATGGAAACAACAATGAAAATATCCCTCAAAAGGTAAATAGTTCAATAAAAACATTCTATATCTATGCCATGAAATACTACTTAGCAATAAAAAAGAATGAATTATTGATACAGAACACAACTTGGATGGATCTTAAAGGCATTCTACTGAGTGCAAAAAGCCATTTCAAAAGGTCACGTACTATGTGATTCCATTGCTATAAACCTTAAAATGACAAAACTGTAGTAATGGAAAACAGATTAATGGTTGTCAAAGTTTAGGGATGGTAGAGAACAGAGATGTGGGCATGACTATGAAGTAAGAGCCAAGGGATGATCCTTGTAGTTGTGAAGTATTTTGCATATTTTACTTGTGATGTCAGTTATGCAAGCATGTGATAAAATGACATATATCCCCCTCCCCACATACACATTGCAACAATGTCAAATCCCTGGTTTTCCTATTATACTATAATTACTTAAAATGTAACCACTGGGGGAGGGGAAGTACTGGAAAAGAATCACAGAACATCTCAGTAGTATCTTTATAATTTCCTGTAAATTTTAATTAAGCAACAAAAGCAAATGAGCTGTCCAACTATCTTAACTAGATATTAAAAATATAAATAAAAATGCCTTATCAGGAACCAAATGACTTAACTATTTTGTTTAGTCATGGATGAATTCATATTTTAATAAATATCAATGGTCTGTTTAAAAGTCACTTATTCAGATTCACAAATTCACTATGAGGAATTCATAAATTCAACTTGTGGTACATTATACATGCATTCTAGATTTATATTTATTTTTATTTATGCTCTGAAACGGCTTCAAGTTTTTAATGATAGGCTTGTTTGAATGTCAAGTAAGAGAATAGCTGTTCATAAGAGAAAAGTAAGCATCCCCAGTACATGGCCTAATGAATGAGGTTCATTATGTAGCTGCTCAAAAGACTCTTACTCTAAACTGCATTAATAATTCAGATTAAGAAATGTAATCCAGCTTTCATGGAATATTATTACTTGAGCTGAACATTAGTTTGAATTTACCATTAAAACTAAAATACCACTAGAAGAAAAAGAAAAGGATCTAAGAAAATCAAAAGTAGAAGATGCAGTAAGATTTGTATTAAGCAAAGAGCGACAAAAATGTGGTAGCTCTTGCCAAGGACATCATGAGCTGTCATGAGCACGTATTTGTTCCATGTGACCTTGTCAGGAAGAAAAGAACAGCGGATGGAAATGACTAATTTTGGCTCAGCAACCTGCACAATGATTATGGTACATGTGTTCTTTCTTGAGATCTCTGGTAATTATAGGCAAACTAAAACCAGTAGGTTGTAGTGGTCAGAAGAGAAACTAAAAAATTACGTAGAAGAGAATCTAAAGATTACAGACAACTAAATGTCTTGGTATAATTTTGTCTTATGCTTTCCCTCAAAGGAAAAATCAGTCTCCATGATAATGAACAAGATAATGATTTAGTTTTGGTGCCCTATTCAGTTAAAAAATAACTCTCACCACTTTCCTATTCACAAGGAATTCCATAAAATAAAAATAACTTCCTTTAGCTTAGTATTTATCATGTCTCATGAAAAATCCTTGGAAAATCCTGTTTGTGCATATATCTTACACATCTTATTTTGAAATCCTTTGAGATTATAAGCAATTAAATTAATTTCATTTTGTAGCCCAACCCCTCATTTATAACATATAATTCCCCAGGACCCACCTATCCAGATTCAAGAGCAGCTTGAGAGAAGGGCTGATTTATTTTTGTTTTCTTCCTGGATCTGTTTTGAATATTCTTAAAAAAAGGGGGAAATGCTGTGTTTAATATTCATATAGGATTTTCTTTTAAAAGCAGCTTCTCTCAAAAGCCTATTGTCAAATAGGACTACCTAGAAAGGGGTCAACTTGCAAAAATCCTTCCTAAGTACTTGTTTAGTTCTTTGGAATTGACGGATAAGCTGATAGAATCTAATCTTGAAATGTGTGTATCATTAATAGAGATGGAAGAATCTCGATTTACTTCTTTTTCTTTTTTTTTTTCTGTCACATAAGGAAAAGCTTTACTAATGAAGTACCCAATGGTAATAACCCATTATATGCTAGAATCTCTCTTTTAGATGACATGCAAATGAACTGTTCTATTTTTGTGGAGAAAGGAGACCAGGAGTGGTCTAGTTAATCATACTTGAGGGCTGCCATAGTTGTCTTCTGGGAAATATTATCATTATTCATTCTTATTTAAGAGTCCTTATCCTGTGCATAAGAAAATCTCCCATTCATTCCATTTGGGTTTGATGTTAATTACAGGGGCATTAATGGAAGCCTTCTCATAAGATATGAATGTAGGATTAAATTGTGGGGGGTGGGGTGCAGCGGGGAAGCAAACTGGGTGAATCAGGTCATCTGAAACCTGTGTATGTAGAAGCTGGCAGGTTGGAGGAACTTTAGATCATCAGTCTTGTTCAGGTCTAGAAACTGAGGCTCTGAGAAGTGAATTGACTTAATCAAATCCCTCAGCTGATGAGAAGCAGGCACAGGATGATGAATGAGGGAACCAATTTAATCAGACAGCAATGTAGGGAAAAGATAATTCTGGGAAAAGAAATTCCCAGAAAAGACCATATTTTGGCTATTTTCTACTATTAATGAGTTCTGTGATTTTTGGCAAACATTTCAACCTCTCTGAGCCTGTGTTTTTGAATCTCAGATGACAAGATTTCACTTTCTCATTTGTCCTACAGAAAAGGGGAAATTTCACTGAGCTAGTATGGAAGGTTAGTGTGAGATTACTAGACTACGTTCTTTAAAAAAATTATTTTTCGCGTCTATTTTACATTTTTCTTCCAGAAACTGTGAGAAGCCACACTTGTATGTCAGGTGAATTTAGCAACACTCTTTGCATTATAACATTATGTTTCAGGTGTTCATTATAAATCAGCATCTATGTATAGTCAGTTTACCACTAATAGTTAAATTTTATCCTTCCACATAGAAATGACCCCCTTTACCCAATTTGCTCATCCGTCTTCCCATCAGCTTTCTGGTAACCACTAATTTGGACGTATATTCTAAAAATGTATTGTTATTTTGTTTAGTCATCATTGTGTGTGTGTGAGTGTGTGTGTGTGTGTGTGTGTGTGTGTGTGTGTGTGTTTTAAGTGGCTTTTCCTTCTAGTTTATGAAAAGACTTTTTATTACCCCAGATACTTTTTTTTGTAGCATTTCTTCATGTGAAGAAGGTTGACAACAAGTAATTGATAATATTACTAGTAAAACGAGACTATTCCTTAATCTTCTATGTCTTGAAGAATTAACTGATCATGTATCTATGTCTATGCAGTCTCTATTCACCTTGTCACCAATTAATTAAGTCATTTTTCTCTTTCATTCAGGCATTCAGGTCTAAGGTAAATGGTTTTTTGAAAAATTATGTACATTTTAGATCAGTATTTCTGGTCTCTTGAAAGTTAATGTAAAGCACTTCTAGTATATTTTTATTTCTAGTATAGAAATTGAATCTTGTTTTGTTTCTCTTAACAATATAAGAAGAAAAGAAGCTGATTGTTTGACATGTTTTTTTTTAGTCTGTATGGGATTATACAGTTAAGGTGCAGTTTTTTCTATTTAACAAAATATTTTACCCAATTTTCATAATTATAAACATTAGACTGTGTGTATTAGCCCAATGTCACATTTTTATTTTAGCACCCGTATTAACTAAATGACTATATTTTCCTAGTAGGTATATCTTTATGCTTGTTTCAGTTTTCTTTTTGTTTCCATTAATTTTGTATGTTTTTTTGGTTATATGTAATATAACCCTACTATAGAAATGATGGAAACAGTAGAGATTAAAAATTTCCCACCAGATGTTAACAATTTTTCCACTGTTTTTGTCAACACTATCACTTTAATAATAGACTCCCTGTGAAATTAGCTTATTTTATTTAATACTTCAAAATACAAAAGATAAAATTACAACACATATCAATAAATAGCTTATAATTTGACCAAATTGGATAAGTTCTAACATAATTTAAGTTTTTATTTCTTTGATGAGCAATCTCATAATAAATGGTTTGCACATGTACTTAGACAATAGAAGAAAATAGAAATTTAAAATCTAACTTTGTGGTTTCTTGAAAGTTTGCAAATAGTAATCTTAGTATCCACTGTTTTGTCACATCTCTATGCAGTACATCATAATCATTAATTTTTCTTCCACATATAAAAATTTTTTTTTGGCTTCCTAATTGTGGCGATACCTTTGTGAATACCAACCCTTTCTTCACTTTTGTAAACCACTGACATATACAATAAGTCTCAAATAGGTAAAAATCAGCAATGTAATTGTTAATTCATGAACTCAGTAGACTTTTATGGCCCCTTTAAAGATGTGTATATTTTTCTTGGGAGTTTGCAAACAGCTTATTCTTTGCTTCTTAAAATGATATATTTTAATAAATACATATTTTTGGACCAAAAAGCAACTTTATTTTTATGTGTTATGTTAATTCTAAGAAAAATCAGTTTGTTTTATCCAACTAGTTCTTCCTTTACCTATCCCAGAGTCCTCAGTTGGAGTGACCCTTGGAGTGACTGGTGTCTTGAGCGGTGTAGTTAATAAGATCTAGTGACATCATGACCCTGACCCCTTTCTGGCCCTGGCGCCTCTCATCCATCTTCTTAGCCCCACAGGCCAAGTCAGTGCATAGAATCAGGATTAAATAAGTGTGAATAAACAGGTTCAAGAGTTTTCTGTCATGACTGCCAGCACATGGCACTAGCAAAGTAAGACATAGAAAACTTAATACTGAAAATGCTCCTGTGTCCCTCCATGAGTCCTCTGTGGTCAGTGCAGTGCATCTAATCTCCTCAGTTTTCTTCATTCCAGGACAGTGATGGCAGCTGGCCTTTATAATCACATAGCTGTTGGCACATTCAATGAAAGGATGGCTGATCTATCACTTACCCAATGTCACACATTACTAAAGCTTTTATCTCATTAACTGTGATTAATGTTTGTATGGAATGGGCTTGTCATGTAACTGTTCATATTCAGCAATTTTGAACCCCTTAGCTTACTTGATCAGTGAAGGATGTTTCTCTTTTGAAGGGAGAGTTTTATTTTAGGGACTGAATGGCCTTATTCGCAAATCACTATTGCCACCTGACCTAATAATTGTGTGATGCAGCTCTTTCTTCTCTGATGCCTTCCCTATTATTGACATTTACTGTTCTACTTGTCATTGAACTTGAGATGTCTTTATGTAACTGCAATCTAATTGAAACACATGAAGAGTTTGTCTCATATAGAAAAGAGTAGAAGAAATGCTATAGAACTTTAAGGAAGCATTTTTCTGTTATTGCTTAGCTTAAGTGTTACTTTCCTTATATGATTTCTATTTTAATCTATTTTCCCAAAATAAGATGGAAAGGGATAGGGGAAAAAAGGATATGGTTATTTTCTTGCCTATGGCTATGTTTCTTGCTTTATCTGTTCTACATTTGACAAGTCCTCCCCTTAGCCCAGGGCACCATTTGATAAGTTGACCAGTCAGTGATTAAACATATTTATTTAGTTCAATGGGTCAGAGCTATTGCGACAGATAGAAAATTACTGATGGATTATCAATTTCAGTACCTCTGACATCTGGCCTCAATGTAGTCCATCATGTGAGGACTCATAACACATTTGCTTGGACAATAACATGCTCAGCTACCTGTGTGATCACAGAGATGGATATTGGAAATATTTTGCTTAGAATTAATAAGACAGAAATTGCAGGAATTAAAAGTTCTGCACCTGTACTTGAAAAACTAAAAGCTCCCAATGTTTTATACCATTTAAGGTTGAAATAAGAATTGGCTTGTACTTTTTAAATGTTTTGCTGATTCTGATATGATCATTTCTTTAACAAGTACATTTTGGCATTAATGAAATAAGTATATGAAAATAGTTTGGAAACAGCTTTAAATTAAAAGAAAAAATTTCTTGTGTCAGAATACTCTGTAAAAATGATAGGCACATCTCTGTGGAGTAGTGGTTAGGTCTTCTGCCTTTGACTGGTGCAGTACATATACATTCCAAGGATCCTCATTTGCTTCCTGAGGCCAAGGGGAACTAACAAGATGAACAAATAAATGCAGTGCTTCTTCCTCTCTCTTCCTGCCTTCCTGCTTCCACTCACCTTCATTCCTGCCTTCATCTTTCCTTTAAAAGCAATTTTTTTATTGCTTAAAATAATGGTTTTAAATATTGATCTCTGAATTTATGGGATTATTAAAATAAATTCCAACTGACATGCTTGCTATTTAAATTCTTTCAAATTAAAAACAACTTTAAATAGAATTTGTAAAATTCTTTTTATTCTGTTTATTACTGTTGAGTGGCTATTTTATCAAGTAAATTCCAAAAATAAAGAATTAGTCCTATAGCAATTATTAATTCAACATATAAATATATTCTACTCTTTTACTGACTAAAGTGTGTTCCAATACAGTCCTTCACATCCCTATTTCAAACTATCACATAAAATTTAAGAATGCTCTTGTGATTTGTTTTTCAGATGTGATTCAGTTTAGTGCTTTAAGATAGGTTTATAGAATTTTTGAGAAATTAATACATGGTAACAGATAATCTTTATTTTGGTTTTATTCTCAATTATAAATATTTCATGTGATTATCTCTGTATCTTTATATTTAATATGCATAATGGTCTACTTTATGATGATTCTACATGTAATATTTATGTGTTCTGTCATAAAATATATTTCTGAGGTTAAAAATGATTCTTAATATTTAGAGGCTTGTTTTTCTCACATTTTCCTGAATCTCCAAACTGATAACTTAGAAATGCTACCTTTGTTCATAAGATAAATTTTGATCTAGTTTCTTGACATTACAGTTTACATTTGTTCACTAAATTCACATCAGCACTATGTGCCTAAACTTTAGAGGCTTTTGGAATGTTCAACTGTATTATAGGTCAGAATGGATCACTAGTCTAGGGGTTTTCTCTTTATTCTTAAAGTGAAGTGAGTTTTCTTCTATATAACCATGGAAATCTTAAGTATTTGATGATGGTGCTTAATCAACCCATCCCCTCTTTTGACCTCCTTAGACCTCAAGTCTAAGGACTTGAAACATTCTTGGATGAATCCTAGTTGTATGAGCCCCTCCGGAATGTAGAAGGGTTGAAAAACACTTCCACAAATATTCAGAAATGCACAATTAAAAAATAAAGGAGATTAGACTAGGATACCTGAATTTGATTTGGATATTGTTTTAAGGTCACAGTGAAGTCATGGTACCATTTTCTTTAAAAAACAACTCCTGTAGGTATCAGAACACCATCATTTACTTTAAGTCCTTACATATGGCCAATACATAGTTTTTTTTTAAATCAGGTGAGCTCACTATGTGCTCATCATTTGATGAACTATTCAGTCTAGATTTACTTTTTTAGGCTTTTCTTCCATATCACCTACTTATCTCTGAAATAAACTGATTTTTTCTTTGCATTTCTTGGCAGATAATCTGTGTATCATTTGCCAGGGGCAGGCCAAAAGGCACTTTCATTTAAAACAAACAAACAACGATGAAGAAGTGATACTCATGATTTTGGAATAAAGATCATGTGGATCAATAGATTATGAAAACGTGATTCTATCAAGTAGTCAAACTTAGATGAAAATATACATTAATATGAGTTGATGTATGTAGATATTTCTTTGGCTAAAGAAGCACTCTATGTTAGATTACCAGGTGTTTACACAAAGAAAGTGTTGTTATTATCTCTTATGTCACAGAGAGATTGAGAAATAGTGCAAAGAAATGCATGTCAAAGTGCCTTTCAATGATAAAACACTCTAACAATGCGAAGTATGTTATTTTAATGTTATGTGAGTTTGTTGGAACAGAGATAGTAAAGAGAAGAATGAATACACAGCAATCCATTCTAACAGGCTTTTGTGCCCACAGTGTAAGACTTACGGTTTTACAGGATTCATATTGACATGTAATGATTTTTTCATGCAAGGACATTAACATTGGCCAATTTCATGTACTAAAATGTAATTCAAGAAGACGCTCAGAACCACAGTTTTAAAATGCTACCTTCTACACTGTCCTCGTAATCATTTGAATCAGTAATTCAGAATGACTTTCATCCTAGATTTTTTTTTCATATGCCCTATTAAGCATCAATGATTTCTTTTCACTCCTTTTATGTTATTGAGTTACTGCTTTGCATCAGCAGCAGCCTTGATTTCTGCATTTAAATTACATTTTTTAAAGAATTGTGGTGAACAATTATGATAACAAGTGGATGAAAGAACAATTATTTTAACTTGTAATGTGCATGGCTATTTCAGTCTGTCTAGCATATACATTTCTTCCAAAAATGTACAAGATATTTTGGGAAGATAGGGAAATGTGCTAAATCAGTGAGGTTGATATAAAAATCTAATAGTTTTACTTGGGTGACCTACGAGGATTTAGGTTCTGGGAGAATTTGAGAAACGTTAAAGCTTCTGAAATGTGTGCTGAAGGGATTCAAACTAAATTACATTATGTCCCTAATCTGAACTGATTCCTGTTTTAATTACCTCTCAAAAACTAATAGGTTAATATTAAGTTGATAGTTTGAAATTGAAAATAGCATTTAAAATGTAGAGTAGCTATGCAAAATATGGAAGGGGGATTGGATTTTTTTTTTCCTTAAGGAAAGATGGCAGGCAAGAATGAAGGCAAGTAGTCACGCAGGCAGGAGGAGAAAGGCGGAGGAAGCATCCCTGTTTATTTTTTTTTTATTTAGTTGTTCACAGTGGTTGTGTACCCCCAGGCTCAGGGCTTGAACCCTGGGGTATGTGGTATGACAGTGTAAGTATATGCTTGGGTTTTGATATTCTTTTTGAATTTTTTTTAATATTCTGTCAGCAGAGTAATTAACATCCACTCACTATGTAAGTTCTTCATTGGTTGAAACTGTGTGAAGAATGGGATTTTATAGTTGAAATATTTTCCACTTAACTCAGTTAAAATAGATTTTTCTATTGTTTTTTATTTTTTAAATCATGATGCTCTGCTCATTTTTTTTCTTCAAAGTTTTGTTTTATGTGCTATATTGGTCAGAATTTCTTGGGTTTTTAAGGTCTCATTGGGTAATAATCATAAGCATTCATTCTCTTTATATTATAAAATTTTGAATATATCATGATATTCCACAGTGAAAACTTCAGCCCCTCCCTCACTTTTTTAAAAAATAAGGTGAACACTTAATTATATTCTGGAAACTTCATACACCAGTCATCTTCACTTCAAGTCACAGATGTTTAGGATGTTATTTTCTTTTCTCTGTATGAGGAAGCTAAATGACAGATTGGATACACACATGCACACACACAGTGCCCAAAGCTATACACTTAGTTAGAGGAGATTTTTTAATTCCCTTCTTCTAGTTCAATGATCCATATCTAGAGAATGTGGTCTAACAAAAAGTCTAAGGATCCATTGTTTTGTGTATATGGTGTGCAGCCAGCAATTCTAATTTTAGAGAAATTAGGATCTTAGTTTACTAAGGTCTAACTCTCTTGTTCTATGTAGATGAGGTAGATACTTGTTTGAAAAATGTGTGTGTGTGTGGGTGTGTTGTGTGTGCATTATGTGGAAAAAGAGAGCAAAACGGTATCAATGCCAGCTATACTAATGTGTGTTATTTGCTTTATGGTCACACACATAGGTGTTTTTAGTCTGTGTTTTAAATTCCAGACCAGTGTTCCTCACAATCTAGGTTACAGATGTAAATGTGGTTATCCCAACATATTTGTGATTGAGTGAGAACTGGCTAGGCAAAAACTTGAAGTTATAATTTAGCTTCTGTTGCCCCTTTCCTTTTGTGTAGACTAAAACAGTTAAATTATAAATTCATTAGTTTTATATTCAAAGACTATCTAGGAATCCCCCAAGTTGGATAATTTAAAATCAGATTGTGCTTCACCAGTATTAGTCTCACAAGAATGGCCATTTGGAAGGCTGAAGTTCAAATATCTTTTTTACAGTGATGACAACATAAAAAATGAAACTCTGATATCTCACTCAAAGCCTCCTTCTCAGATGTATTCTACATGTGGTGTTGCAGTAATACTGCGAGCAGTGAAGTATTAAAACAGTTTTGTCTTGTGTTCTTTCATTCTGACAGGTCAATGACATAATACCGACAAGCCATGTCTGATAGATTCAAAATTAAAAGTGAATGCCCTGCTTTTCCCCGCCCTGGCTCACACCTAATAGCCTTTAAGCTGATGTGCAATTTTACTGTGTCCAGCATAAAGTCTGCTGTAGAAAGTCTGGGAACAGGTTTTAAGGATGTTTTCTCCGACTCACAGCATGGCTTGAGCAAAACCATGTTACTTTGTTATCAAAGGGGAAAAAAAAAGAGTAATCAGTAATAATAATAATAATAAAAAAAGACTAGTTCAGGAGCTGTCTCTGAAAAGCAAGTTGTTGATAAAATATTACACTATACATGCAACTGAATACCTTCTCATTAAAGTCAACCAGTGGCTTTTGCATTAATGAGATGAACAGCAGCATTCAAAAAAATAAACACAGATATTTGAAATACGTTGCAGATTGATTTTTGGTTCTTCTCTATGGTCTAAAGAAAGGTAGTAAGCAGCATATGAAACTCAGACTTTAAATGTCCTCCAGTAAGTTTTCTTTTCTGCACCTTTTCCACTAAATCAGTGTCTTGCTTCTCTGGCTATGTAATTCAAGGTGATTTATTAGACTATTGCTTTTATAAAGATGTTTAAAAATAACTCAGAAAATAGCTAAAAAGAATTCAGAAAATAATTGAGGCTGATTATTAGAAAACATTGCCTGTAATTTTGTTCATTCATTTGTTTAATCAGTGCAGTAGTTACTAGAATTTATTATTGTTTTATTGTATATTAAGATGTGATCTTTACTTTTTGATTACTTATGTACTAATTGGAAAAAGAAGACATACGCTTATGAAACTGTTTACAATTCAGTCAGTGAGAAAGAAAGTGAAGAGTTGATTATACACACACACATACATATATACACACACACGCATAGAACAATGTATGTGTCTGTAAAACATTTGGAAAAATACTTTCATGAAACAAAATCTTATCAGAAACCCTGCTTTCTAGAATTCAGGATGGCTAAAAGCAAAGGTTGTCTATTATTTCCTTTATTAAATTGTCAGAGTTCAAATGGTTAAGAACTATTTTCAGAGGCTAGCAGGTAGGACTGCACTAAATGTGGGTTATGGTCTAGAGAAATTGATGAAGCCTCCCTTTGTGGGACATGTTTTTATTGAAGTGAACAAAATTTGAAAAATTGGAAGAGAGGAAATGGGCCATATCAGAAGAGAAGAGCACGTGACGGCAGAAACTTTGAGACAGGAAGGAACAGAGCTTTTTGAAAGGCTTTAAGAAGACCAGCCAGGCAGGAGTGGCGTTTGTACTGTTGATTTATGAGGCGCCATGTTCAGGTGCAGCCAAGTTCACGAGAACTATAAAGGCCAGGGAGACTTTGTGTGTATGTGTATCCAGGAGGAAATGTGAATATATTTAGGAACACTTGAAAATGGACAGAACACAGTGAAATCAGCATTGCATCATATAATATTTGTTGGACTTGTGGGAGTACTTTACTGTGTAAAATAAAATCAGTGTAGGAATAGACACTGCAAATGTCTGCTGGATTCTTGCAATAAGCTTTTGGTAAAAGTAACACTGACTTTGGAAACAGTAGTACAGTCTGCCTTTGATTTTTGTGCCACATATCAATAATAAAGTGAATGCATACTCCAGTACACATCTTATTTAATTAGAATTTTATGCTATTAAATGTTTCAAATTGATTTATCTATTACAGTTGCTTTGAGTTTGCAGGGACTTACCATTTCTCCTTCTCTTGAAATTTTCTCTCTTCTCATTTTCTGTCTTTCTTCTCCATCCCACTACCCCTCCTCCTCTTTTCTTTCTTTCTTCCTTTATCTATTCCTGTATCTATTCCTGACATACAGGATACAGGACTTTTAATTATCATAGATATTACACTCTAATGTAATAAAATTATGTACTCATGATACAGGAACACCAGATTAGAAAAGGGGAGAATTAAGGTACTTTTCAGATACTGAGTTTGAATAATTGCAGAGTCCTGCTTTTGCTCATTTTCCAGGTAGCATTTAGATGCAACCTTTATTTCCTATAAAACCTGGAACTATAATAAAATTTAGAACAGATATCCACACTTAGTGGAAAAACCATATTAACTATAACAGATGTGTCCTGTCTGCACAATCTCACAATCTTGGCCACCTGAATATTTCTGGACTTCTATTTTGGTAGATCCTGGTGATTTTTGTCAAAGAAATAGATTTGTCTTTGAGGCATTAATCACTACAATGTTTAACCTTTTGAGTGACTTTAATAGTCTATTGATATTGGCTTCCTTGGTTACTTTGTGTTTCATTCAAATGTGGTATTATTATTGATATTCTGAGAATCTGAGTTTCTATATCTCTATAACGTACTTAACTCATCAGCCTTTACTACTCTCTTTAAAACGCCCCCCCAAAATTATTGAAAATTGAAATAAAACTGATTATATCAAAACTGCACGTGAGTACTTTTATCAGTTTGCTTCATCATAGGTGTGATGTGAATAACTGTAAACTTTTCATTACAAAAATAAGTGGAAAACACTTTTTTGGATATAGAAAATGATTTTCACCATCATTATAGTACTTTTAGTGTAGGTATTCCCTAGTTATTTAGTTGATAATGTCTTCATGACATTTTCCTGATATGTAAGTTAATTAACAGCTGACTTTATAGAATGCAGTTGTTAAGAATGAGCATCTATAAGATCAAATGGACAGAAGAAATATGCCTACACTTAGTGAATTTCTACTTTTGAAGGACTATCAACTTGGCTTGTGAATTTAAAGGAAAACATGCTAAGTCTACAGTCTGCAAATTCAAAACAGGTAATTATTATTTATTCAGCTCCCAGTGATTGTATACATTTGACCCTAAATGACAAAGTAAATTAAAGCCCTTTTTCAAAGTAATACAATCAGTTCAAAAAATATTGTGCTAATAAAGTTATACATTCTAATTGAAAGATTGATGGCAATCCATTTAGTTGTTACTAGGTTATTTGTGACAGACAGATGCAGAGTAACCTCATTACAGTCAGAATTGTGATGACTTGTAGCTGAGGAGAAGAATAAAGCTTTAAACCATTGTCACAGTCCATTTCCAAAATGTATTCAGAAGATGATTTAAAAGAAAATATATGGCTTTTGGATATAAGTTTGAATTGGTTACCTTGCAGTATTATTATAGAAACAATGAAGTAATCATCTGTTTGATCCATAGTTGGCCTACTTAAAATTCACAAATCAGATTTACAGATTCCAATTTATGTAAGAGAAATGCTGTAGAAAACATGGGATTAAAAAGATTATCCCTTGTGGTTTAATATTTCCAGTTCATATTTTTAGTTGTTTTCTTCTTGATCATTAAATCTGTGTCAGTTTATTTTAGACATTTCTGTCCACAATCTCCAATTCTTATTAAATTATTCAGCACTTTTCATTTGTATGTTCCATACTCATTTAATGTTAGGCTTTCAGCACAAGATCTCAAGAGAATTCTATCAACATTTTAAAGTTATGTGGTTGACAGAAAGAAGGAATATGGATGGATAATATTTTATTTTTCTTGTGAAATAAGTTGGAATCTTTGTGGGATACATTTCCTATATGTTTGATTTTGAAACTTACTTTTTCAGTTAATAATGATTTAGAAATTTTAACCCATAGAAAACTTTGTCTTCACGCAGTCTTTCTACTACAATAAATGTAGACATTTCTAAAATTTTTTGCATTCAGAAGTACCTTCAAATATTTTCTTTTTGTTTCAAGTGTGATAATCCAATGCTTTGTCTTTGATAGAAACCCATTTTATTTTACCACCTCTCATTTCTGAAACAGTTTCTTGCACAGTTGTTCTTTTCTTATGTTGCAGCTTCTGTGCTTTCTCTAATTCTTTTTCATCTTGAATTTTTGTCTTGTGCTACTTACATTTACTGCTATATCTATATTACAGCTCATCTTTCATCATGAATTCTAAAATTCTCTTGTATTGACAGAGAACTTTTTCAAGAAGACTGTTCCAAACATGACTTAAAATTGGTCCTAACTTTTTGAAAAAAGTGCAGTAAGGGAAAGCGATTTTCATAGTGTGGATAAATAAGTGAAATACCTTTTAGATTTCTTCTGTCTGCTAATCAACTTAACATGGTATTCTAAGATAGTGGATCCACACAAATAGAACATTTTGCCTTTCTTAAGCAAATAATTAAAAGGAAGTTTAGGACCATACTCCCTCATAGCTGTGTCGTCAGTGAAGTCTAAAGTTTTGTTTTGTTTAAACAAATGAATTAAAAATAGGTTATAGCAAAATTCTAACCAACAGAACATCAGTCATTTCAAGGTAGTGTGCTGTGAGGTGAGAGGTCAAAAGGTTAAGTGAACACAAATTATCTCCCTTCTAATCCTAGTCATAGGCCACTTATCATAGATCACTTATTTGTCATGTGACCTCAGGCAAATTATTTAATATCTGAGGTTTAGCTGTTTTTTTTAACCTATAAAGTTGGATTTATTTATACAAGATTAATTCATTTATGGGTTAAGATTGGAAATATTTCCCAAAATTACATATACTTTTTATTCATTTAAGTAAATGTTTATACACAAAGAATTGATGAAAGCATTTGAATAGATATTTTTAAGACTTTTGTGAATTTAAACTCTTATCATAATGCTGTCTGAGAGGCCAGGTTTACTTATATTCTTTGGCACATTTATCTTTGATGGTCTGATAAGTGAAATTGTTATAATAATTTTGCATTTTATTTCCAGTGAGGTTTAAACTCATTACGTAAATATTGGCTCTTTTCTCTCCTTTTGTGAATTACATGTTCATTTTTTTTTTTTTTTTTTTTCCTATTGGAGTGTTCTTCTCATTGATCCTTGAGAATTATTTATATATGAAATACGCTGTCCTCTTTTCATGTTCCAGTGTGTATATACCTAAAGGTTTTTCATTTTTATATAGAAATATGTCAGTGATTTTATAATTTTCTAGTGATAACCTCACAATTGATACGTGTATGATTCTCCATCATCCTTTTATTAATCTTTTAGAGTAGTTGACAATATTAAGACAACATTGTGCTGTTGTGTTAACTAGTTAGATGTTAACTAGCTAGTTAAAGAAGTAAAAAATGTTTTTAGTTAACAAATTCTAGAATCTATTATTATCTTTCCTTTAGATTCATATTATTGGAGAAGGGTTAGGCTCTGCTACTGGAAAATGATAAAAACAACATTGAAATTACTAAGATATACAGGTCCAGTGTATTCTTTACATGGGTGTCCTGTCTACTTTTTCAATTCATTGACTTGGTGGACTCATAGACCTACAGTAAGTCTTTAATTAAAAAAACTCTCTCTTTTCTCTCTCTCTCTCTCTTTCTTTAGTGACTGCTGCTAATAAACAATAAGAACAAAAATATCAATGGTCAGGAGGTTTAAGTCTTGTGCTTTAGGAACTATTAAAAGCATCAGTAACAAAAGGGACCATGCATAATATTTTGGATCCATAAAATGAAAAATAAATTATTTAAAAACTCAGGTTCCATGAGGGTAGAATTATATATGTCTTTAAATAAAAAAAATCTATGACACATTATCCAAGTGCCTCATACGATGGTAAGTGTTCAGTGAAATTTGTTGAATGAACACAGTATGATTTCCACATTCTTTACTATAATTTACCTGTTAGATTAGTGACTTTAGAGCAATTTTTCAGTTTCCTTAGCTATCTAATTTGAAAGTTTAATATATTAAGTATTAAATTAATTGAAAAATAATTACTGTAATTTTCTGGTAAAATATTTATGCATTTTTTTTAAAGGCAAGGTACAGGCAGGAATGAAGGTGAGCAGACAGTGGCAGGAAAGAAGAGAGTGGAAGAAGAAGCATTGTTTATTTTGTTTAGTTGTTCATCACAGTTATTTTCTCGTGACCCAGATCTCAAACTGGGGTGCTTGGGATGTACATGGACCACACCCAGCGAACCAAACTGCTAGCCCATCAAGGTGTTGCAGTATTTGCACATTTTTGTATGTGGCTAGGTTTTTAATAAGAATAATGTTCTAAAATGGGCATTAGGATATGGAAAAAAGTTATGAAATAATTAGGTGAATCATGTTAAAATCAATCACTTAAAGTGGATTAATTTGAATGCATATTGTCCTAGAATAGGATCTAATGTATTTCCATGGCTCAGCCATAAAATTATGAGACTAGAGATAAGCATATTTTAATCTTTACCTGCAAAATGTATGTGATTTATTATAGGGTTGTGATTTTCATCCAACATCCTAGCCTTGAATGATGGCATTTAATAATACTATAATACTGTATATCAGTAGATTTATTGTCATTTTAATTTCTCCAAGTCAGGAGACAGAGTACTTGAATATGTTTTGGTGATTATTGACCGATAAGCTATACAATGATCCCACACAAAGCCTAGTGGCAAATGTTTCTTCAGTTCCTTCTGATTAATATGGTCTCTTTTTTTTTGGTGTAATATGTCAATTTTATCAGATTCAAATTTATCATCAAAGAAGTAATTGTAGTTTCAATTCATGCAGAGGGTTACTTTGAAATATGAAATAACGTTATAGTCACAAGCAAAATGTTTTATGCTGTAGAGAAAATCCTTATAAAAAGTCACTCTTGATTACTGCTTGACCAGCCAAAAATACTTTTATAAACATTCGATGAAATAAGTCAACTATATACCTGTAAGATTCTGAATATTGTAGATGTGCCCTGGTGGTTAAGTCAATCACCTCCAAAGGAGCACAGGCCACATAGCCCTGGATTTGAGCCCCGAGCCAGGGGAGGGAAACAACCAGTGTGAATTACTAAATAAAAAGAAAAGAAAATGCTTCTTCCTCTTCTTCCTGCTGTCTGTCCTCCTACTCACCTCCATTCTTGCCTGTGTACTTGCCTTCATTCTTGCCTGCAACTTTCCTTTAAAAAACAGAAAAAAGAAGATTTTGAAAATTTTATAGGGAAATCTTATAGGGAAATAGAAATTAAAGACTGTATGCAGTCCCTCAATACTCAAAACTCTTTTGACCACAGACTTTGTAGGTACAGCAGTCTTTCTTCTTTAGTGCATGAAAATGTCTAATAATTTGAAATGTAAGGAAAAATGAAGACTACTAACAAGTGAAAATTCTAAGAGATAAAATAATTCATATCAATCATAGTGGTTATGTTTATAGCATACTTGAATCTAATTGAACAAATATCTTTTGAATAACTTCTGTATGTTAGGTTTTATGTGAGATTGAAGGGTTAGAATGAATATATAGCATAATTGAGTCTAATTGAACAAATACCTTCTGAATAACTTCTATATGTTAGGTTTTATGTGAGATTGAAGGGTTAGAATGAATATATGCTAAAAGAGAGAAATAGATGCTTATTAATCCTTTCTATAAGTTACTTTTAACTTCTTTCTTCCTTTCATATTACACTGTATCTCTGTACTTGGTTATATACTACACTGCATAATTGTTTTCCAATTGTCTATGAGTACAGTGTCATTATTTCTGGATCACTGAGACAAAATAGAACACTAAAATGAGTTGAATGGTGAGGAAAGATTAAAGAATAAAAATTTTCCACTTTGTGTCAGGTCATTTTTTGAGGGGGCAGTGATTAGGCCACTGGAGAGACAGAACTGAGAATACATGTGTGATTATTAAGGTAACAAAAGATTATGGAATCCAGACTGTCCTATTTCTAAGAATTGCATCATTCCTTTGTTAAAATTATTATAACAGTGAAATTTCACTCATAAGCAAGTCAGATAACTACTCTCTTAAGAATGTAGAAACCATTAAAAACAATCTTGAGATTCTATTTACCAAATAATTAAAATCTAATATGTGTAAAACACAAAGGAATGATTATTAAAGGAATCACATACCGCTAATATATTGTGTTTTGCAAGAGGTAAAGAAAAAGCAGTTTAGTACTCCATTCTTCCAGAAAGTATTCTTTCTTGCAATTCCTCTAGTTTTATGCTTGCTCCTAATAAAAATAATCCCCCCATAATTTTACTTGGTATTTTAAAATACTATTCCTAAGAAAAATTGTATATACTTGGTAATGTAAATATATATATATACAATTTCTAAAATAGAACTATCTATAAGGAGTAATATTTTTCACTAATCTATCAGTGTTGGTTGTTATATATGTGGAAGAAATCTTTCATCATTTTATTATTTCTTTAATTAATAGGAAGCTAAATCTGGTGGCACTCATGTGTTTGCAAAATTCCTGTGTAATTTGTTTGTAAAGCCAGATGTGTAATCCCTTGAAATTCGTTCTATGTTCTTTCCCAAAATTTGCATCAGAAACACAGGAAGACAAGGAAGAGTGGTTCTTGTGAAAAATGCTTTAAAATTATTTCCACAGACTCTTTTTCACTTGGTATCTACGATTTATGATTGTTAAAAACCCCGAATTCAAAAGAATCCACACACCTGTAAGTTTTAATTTTTTACTACCGATCATGGTGAGTGTGTTCTTTAAAGATTAAAAGTGTGTAGGTGACTTTTAGCCTTTTCCTCGTAGCATGGAAAAGGTACATCGCTTTCCAGGTATCTGAGACTCTGGTATCAAAAACAGAAAGGAGAAACTGAAGGAGAAAGGTTAACTTATGATGGGGTTTCTTCAAGAAGGTTCCAGTGTTAACAGAGGTATATGCAGTATCTATACCCTTTCAGTTGTAAACCAACTGCTCCATGGTGAGGACTGTGAATGTTCACATCGCTACCTGTCAGCACTGCTAAAACCTTTCAGCACCCTATTTCTCAGTCTCTTCTTGATCAAAGCATGACCTGCCCACTAAGGCTTTCATAAGATAATAATTTAATAATAAACTCTGAACCAGAGACAAAGAAAAAGACCGTGGAGGAGGCCACTGCTAATTTCCCTCCCAACATAATCAAATCAGCACAGCTATCCAGCCAGGACTCATAACCCTTAATAAGTCACTCTACTCGATTAAGAGAAATTGATTTTCCTCTACCAAGCATCATAGTGATTATGATAAATATGGTATCTGCCGTTCACTGCGCTCCCCACTTTTCCGCCAGTGTCCATTTGTTTGCAGGACGGCAGGTAAAGGAGCTAGAGGATGACGCCTTGTCATTAACTGCTCTTGGTATCAGCGTTTTGACAGCTGTGGAATTGAGTGGTTCCATACATCAGCTTTCGAAGTCAGTTGTAAGAGTCTGGCACGGCAATTACACACTCCTGTCAACACTACTGGAAGCCTTAAACATGTAAAACTCCTGAGTCATGATTTTTAATTGGCAACATGGGAGCCAAACAGAATTGGTGGCAATGATGGAGTTTAAATTAAAATTTTAGCACATAAAAACTTACAGGAGACTCAAAAAGTAAGACGGTACCTTGCCAATGTTCTAAGTTTTTCTTCATATTATTTGAAGTCTACGGTGGTGAAACGATATCTGCAAGAAATCTAGATTTCCAGAGAAAACAGTATAATAATAATGTTGCTTACAGAGTCTTTGGTCTGTTTTTTTTTTTTTTTTGTCATCACATGTAGAATCTTGAATCAGTGCTTTTATTTTGAATGAGTCTCCATCTGTTTTCATTTAAGAATTCTTGAACTTCTAATTTAATGGTAATAGGGGGAAAAGAAAATATTCTGTCCAAGTAGAATTATGATAATTGCAGAGAGTTCTTACATAAACATGTTGAATGTTTGTTCCGTAGTTAAAAATATAGTAATTCTAACTTGATGTTGGAAAGATATGCTATATAACCACACATAGAGATAGCAACACTACTAAAGGTGTGTTTTATACTACTTTCTTCCTGGGACTTTGTGTACACTGTAAACTTCCAGCAATTACTTCCTATTTCTGTATTCTACACAGAGCATGGTATTACAGAGGGACAAATCACAGAAAACTGTGAAATGTTATTCTTAACTATGGAGGTAGTATAATGATTATTGGAGACACTGAAATTATACCTCAGAGTTCTAGTTATTAAAATAATAGATTTATTTATTTTAATTAAAATTTCTCTTGGCTTGAATCAGACATAAGGATTTAAAAAAATAGTTAAATGCCAATGTACTGTTTTCTAACAGGCTACTCTGAACTCTTACTTATGAATTGCCTTTCTATTGAAGAGTAATATAGTCTAGTAGAGTTAAAATAGGCTGCTTAATTCATATCTGGATATAATTCACTGTTTTATGTAATTAAAAAAAGGTAAGAAAATGTTTTTTTCTGGTTTTAAAATGCACTGGTGTGTTCTTGACACCATTACTGAAGAGATTACTGCTTTTTGAAGTAATTTTATTGCTTTATTTTTAGGTTACTTCTTAGCATTTCCCAAGGAAAAAAAGTCATCACAATGGAATTTAATGATCGAGTATATATAATAGCATAGTTAATTTAGCTTTTATTTATCTTTAACTTCTGTGGCTTGAGAAGTACAAACAAAATATTGTTAAATATTTTTTTTTTAAATATTTGTTAAATAGTTTGTTAAATGCTGTTAAAATCCTTCCTCCACTCTCACCCATTTTGAAGGAGATTCTCCTCTGTAATCCAGAGGATGCTGATTGCCCAGTCCAGTGAGCATGAACAAGTCTGTGCTTGAGAGAAATGCTTCAAATGGCTGCTTGTCCGTAAGAGTCAATTGTCTGATGAGGAAATGTGAGATGTACTTTGTTCAGTTCTGTCTACTTAAGCTGGAAACTTAATGAATGGAATTCCATAGAGCAGATTCATAATTATTTCTCTTTTTAAAAGTGGACTATCCCTGTGTCTATAGTGACTTTGACAGACAGGGTCTCCATGTTGCCTTTCCAAGCAAGAGTGATTCAATTTAATAAAAATATTCTATCATTCACAATATTTCAGACACCATTGAAAACTTGAAACTTGATAGCTCCGGCACCCATTTGTGTCTGATAGACTTTCATGAACTTTCTTGTCAAATTCTTTTAGTCATTCACATTTTCTTAACTTTCATAGTAATGATCAATTATTTGAAGGCGTTTTCTAATTATACAGACTAATACTATAAACAATTCTACGGTTATTATTTGAATTTTACTTTTTTTCTTTTAGACATACATAATCTGTTGTGAACTACCAGTCTTTTTTGTTGTGATTTTATTTTGTGAAAATACAGTTAATTACTCACATTAACAATGATAATATAGTGTACTTTAGTCTTGACTGTATGCTGTTAATTCATCGAATTACTTAAACCTGGTTTATGAAATTTCTTCTCAATAAAAGTTTAAATATGATGTTTTCGAGATTTTAAGTCTTAAATGAACAGATTCTTTTCAATGAAAAATGCAGTTGTCATTAAATTTCTTGTGTATCTATTAAAAATAGATTTGTATTAATGATACAGTTGATCTCTGTTTAGCATAAAAGAGAAACTAATTATATGAAGAAGTAGACAAAGAACTAACATGGTGTTTAAAGTCTTTCAAATAAATTATGTGGAATGAGCTTTTAAAACACTTTTCATCATGTTTACCCTTCGTTTAAAGTTCCGTTTTCATTCTAAGTCAATAATATAACTAGTAACGGAGATGAAAAGACTTGGAAACGTCTTTGTATCCTGTTTTATGTCATATTTTAAAGTGGTACAAGCAAGCAAGAAGAATGTAGAGTAACAGGAACAGCTGCAGAGCTTATGGAAACGCAGACCGATTGCACACTAAGTGAGGAGAAGACCTGTGCACGAATACAAGATCGAAAGTGCCTGGCTGTGAAAAGAGAAAAATGCCTGGCTCTGTGTTAGAAAGTACTAGGATTTCTAAGTTATACCATGATTAGCAATTGAGCTGTGTTTTAAAATACATGTAATAAAAGAAGTCTTTAAAATGATATGCTAGTATAAAGACAATGACCAGCATCAGTGTGAGCAGTTGCAATTTCTGAATCTATAGGAAAAAATTGAGTCAAGCATAGATGAAAATTAATAGCAGACAAAATGTTAAAAGTCTATGTTGAAAATATTCAGAGTTCATCCTCATTCTTTTTTTTTTTTTCCCCAAAGGTGCAGGAAAAAATGAAGGTGAGTAGGCAGGAAGGCAAAGAGAAAAAGAAGAAGTATTTCATCTTTTAGTTAGTCGTTTATTTTGGTTATTCTCCCTGACCCTGGAAAGCGAACCTGGGTACTTGACAGATATGTGGGCTGCACTTAGCTGGAGGTTGTGGAACTAACTGCTACTCCACCAGGGTGCATGAATCTGATTATTCTTAACAGTATGATATAGAGACATGCTACCTCCACTGTATTCCTTCCAAAGCATATATTGAGACATTTGTTGTATATAAATAGTTTCCTGATATTGAATCCCTGGTATTTTTCAGGAAAATATTCTGAATAATTTAATAATATTAAATATTCCTTCCATGTATTTTATTACATTACTATTCTCTATTCACATTTTAAATGATTGATTTTAAATCCAGTAGATGGATTATACTTGGAATGGTACATCAGACCAGTAACTTATGTAAGGGTATGAATACTAAGCAGCTTTGCAGCCACATGTACCAAGATTTTAAGAGCTTAATCAAAATATGATTTACTAAGAGATCAATTATATATTGAAGGAAGAACTGGGCTGGTAGTAGTAAACTTAATGTATTACATAGATGTTGATTTACAGTGACACACACCTTAAACCTGTATAATGTTATGATGCAATATTCCTTCAATAAAATTAATTTTAGAAAAGGTAGAGCTATAATTTACTAGTTTGTAAATCCTGAATCACTTAAGTGATTTAGAAGTATGTTATATAATGTGGAGTAAAACCAGTTCAATAACTGAACGATACCTAGGTCGAAAGATCAACATGTCCTCACAGCTGAACACTGTTTTAGTTATTTTGATATCAGTGCCATTTTGAACTTTACTATAAAGCTGTGTCTTCTGTGCTCAGTCTTTACAAAGACCTCTCATCCCCACTTTCTCTGAAGTTAGACACAAGCTGAAGTCGCAGCTGTATCTCTATCACTTTTCTTTCCCTTATTTTGATAATTGTGAGCAAAGGTCAATCACCTTCCCATCAAAGCAAATCCTGGCAACCTCACATGTCAGAGCCTAAGTTATAGATGACATAGTTGTCAACATCAAAAAAACCAGAAGTATATATCCACTTCCTCATGACTGGTTGAACACCAAAACCCTGCTAGAAACTGGAGACAGGAGGGGATGAAGGAAGGGTGGCGGTGTGCCCTGTCTTTGTCAACTGCAGATATATAGTTCTAGGGAGAGATTTTTGTAATTTTCAGCTCCACAAATGGACAATTACCTTCCGCTTGTTAAACATGGACTCTGAGCACCCTGGTGGAATGCAAATGCTTCTGTTAACAGCGTGACCTTGCAGTGTCTTAGATGGAAAAATTTATTTGTATTGTGGCTTTTTTTTCTTTCTTTCTGAAGCAGCTTAGTTTTTTTGATGAAGATGAAATGTTTTAAAGCTGAGGCACGAGTGAAAATGTCCTTTTAATAACTAGATTCTGGACAAATGAAAAACCTGACTAAGACCTTTATAGGAATAAAGACCACAGCTCAGTTCACTAAAAATGGAAGGGGCAAGGAGAGACGTATTTTCTTTACATAATGAAATTTGATCTTAATTGTGCTCTGCTCAGATTATGTCAGAGATTCATTTACATGTAATTATACAATATTTCTCAATCTCCCTGTAAATATGCATTATTGTGTCTGCTGGTAACTGAACCTGAAATCATACATAGAACAAATAACAACACCATCAGCAATGGAGAAGTTGTGCTTGAGTGGTCTTTTGGTAAGAATTCCTACACTCCTCTCTATCTTTGTGTTAACTGTGTGCATTTTCAATAGTCTCAGCCTTTGTATTTGGAAAATGTGATGTGAAGTTAAAATTTAATCTAGGACCCCAATTTAGTATCTACTCAGGGTGTGATTTCCTTTCTATTATTAGATACCATCCAAAAATTCCTTGGGTATTTGTTTTTTAAATACTTTTAATTTTTTCTGTTTGAACGAATCTTTTAACCATTCCTCTTACTCCTCTTTTTGGAAGATAATAAATCCTTCTGTAAAGTAAGTCATTACTTCTTCACTTCTTATGTTAAAATCAAAGTTTGTATTTACTGCCTTTTATGAGTGTTGAGTAAAGAGTTACCTCTAGAGATGCTGAAATAAGTTGATGATGGGCATAGACTCTCAGGATAAAAGAAACTAACTTTTTAAGAAAGGTATGACCCAATGGGATATTTTTGAAAGTATTTTCAAGTGTTTTCTGAAATGAATAAATCTCATGTAATCTTATTGCAAGTAATATTTATCCTAGACTCTTAAGAATTAAATTCTGTAAATATCTAAAGTCTGAACAGTACTAAATCTTTCTTTTATAGAATAAGGTAAAATACATGTTTTTCATAATAAGTATGTTTTAATCATCAGCCATTGTCCTGAGACAGCTATGTCTTCAGTCAGAATGATAGGCTCTTAGTAACACACTTGGAAGTTTTTGTCATCTTTTCTTCTGCATTGTCTTGTTGCTTACATTCCATTTGCTCACCTTCTGTGATACCCCGAACAATGACATCAAGGACTGTCGAATACACAGGTGTTTCGTCACTTAAAAAAAAAATTCTTCAGTTATTCGTTATGGTAAAGGTACTTTGTGATGTGCAGTTTCTGGATTTATGACCCATTCTCGATAAGCGTGAATCCAGACTGCATGTGCATCTTTGATAAGGTTCTAATTGGATAGTGGTGACCTTTCTGAATGTAATTCAGGGAGGAAGATTAAAAAGCAGTCCAGGAAGTGACAGGTTTGGGACAATAACATATGAATTCGGCTCTGCTGGCAGGCAAGAGATGTAAGCTGTGATAAATTAGAGGCAGACCAAACAAGCTTACTGAATGATTTTTCATTTCTGTTCTATCCTTGGGTAAAACTCTGTTGCAGAATTGTGCTAACACTACCATATCCTCTACCCCTGTGTGATTCTACTCATTTATTGATTGCAGATGCTGGCAAATTATTCAGTTAATGTACTTTCAAAGGGACTGAAGATAACGTGCTCAATTAAAAGTACAGGCTCCAGTTAACCTACTTGTGCATTCCTAAAAATTGAACCATTAGTATTTAAAAGAGAACAACCAAAATTCAGAGAATCCTCTCTCTTTCTCTCTCTCTCTCCCCCTCTCTCCCCTTCCTTCTTGTTCTCACATCTGTGTGTAAATCCTATTTGAAATGTCCATGTGTATATATACTCAGATCCTGAAAACAAATTTATTAAAATTTAAAGATGGATTCTCAAAGAAAATCTAATCAAGAAAGACAGCATTCTTATGTATTTTATAACACCTTTCATTTTAATTTTATCTTTCATTTTGACTATCGTAGTAAAAATATACTTGCTTAGATAAGTATGTCAATTAGTTATTAAAGCATAAGAACATACACACTCAGATGCAAACACATTTATATTTTCAGAGAAGATAGACTGACATATTTTTCCTCTCTAAAGTGATACTTTTCCTGAAAAGTATCAATACATGGTAACCTAATCTTGTGTGAAATATTAATAAAATATGATTAACTTAAAAAAGAGAAATTTTAAAGACTGAAAATTGACTTTGTTAGATGATTTTGAAATATCTTGCCATCCTTGCTTTTGGATTCTGTTGTTTATGCACATGGAATTTAAAATAAATTGTCCAAGCAGTAAGTAACTAATTTCTTGACCTTTTTACCAAGATAAATGGGGGAGGTATTCTGTCCATTTACTTCTTCCTCTACCTTCAAGGAGCACAGTGTCTATCAATTCTTCATTTGCCTTTCAAGTGGAGCTTGGGTTGGAAGAGAAGACCACTTTCTTTTTCCAGGGCCCCTGGTGGGTCAGATTTCATGCTCAGCCTTTGCACATTTAGAACCTTGTTTTTATTTCACTATAACTCAAGGATGTTGCTGTTAGCCCTGTTTTTATAAGGGCTAAATATTGATATCATATACATGTTTGTACACATGTATGATAGAAAATGAATACAAGAATTTCATTCATTTACTATCTGAAGTCTTCACAATAGAAATCAGAAGAGTGACTATTATAACTTAGCTGGGTGAACGTGCGCTATGAGCATAATGTGAGGATAACATTTCCAGAAGATAAAGTAACATAGGTGTATGACCTCTTAACTTCTTAAAAAACATTAAAGTAAATAGCATGAATATGAATACAAGGGAAAAATATGTGAAAATTGGAAAAATTTGACTCTAAAAGTTGTGGTTACCAAAATTGAACATTTACATTTTCAAAGATTGTACTCTGATTCTTTTAGCTATTTTTTTTCTAAAAGAGAAGTATTATGTTTTAGGATATTCCAGTCTATGAATGTGTTGCAGAGGGGTAAAAAGTTCTAAATTTCTTTATAAATTTAAGAGAGACACTATTTAAAGAGGTTAATAAATATTATCTCAATTTCTATGTATTTGAAAATATTCTTACATGCTCTAAAAACAGGCAAAGTACACACCCATGATCAGTCTTTAAAAATTAAATATAGCAAGGTGGTACTTTTCCATATTGAACAATGACTCTTTCCTTCCTCTCCCATCCATCAGCTGAAGGAGATAATTGGAGATACTTGAAATACATTTGACATAAACTTCCATTAGTCTGTGCTGATAGAAAAGGTGCTTCTACATGCACAATAAACAACCTGGCAACATTCTCATTTTCTAATGACGACTCTCATTGTTAACAATGATCTGGAAGTCTAGCAGTATGCTTCTCTGTGTGTCACCATTCTGCGAAAAGTCTGAGTGAGAACGGGTGATTGGGTGGGCCTTTGGCTGTCTTGGTAATATGCTCATGCTCTCATTTGCTGAAGGTAGTGATCTGCTGTGACCATATTTAAAGATGTCATTCCTGCTACTTGAATGTTAGGGGATAGAGCACATCAGGTCTTCTACAAGCTGCAAACTCCCAGCCTGCTGCTGTGTCAGGAAGCCAGGGAAATCAAAGGGCCACCTACTGACCCTCCCTATTGTCTGGGCTTGTCGTCTTCTATCAGCAGCATGGCACAATCAGCAAGATACACATGTACCTCCTGCCTGCTCTGGGTTTGGCAGCCCCCTGATCCCTGCACCTGTTTGCTTATACATGAGCTGTGCATGTTTGAATTTAAATAGACGCGGGAGGGTCGAGCAGGGGGAAGGCAATGGCTGTGTCAGAAGTGTTCATGACTGGGTACAGAAGGCCCCTAAGCAGCTTGCAGGGAGTTGGGGAGGCATGATCAGAGAGTACTGGTGGATAAATAAGAATTCTCTGTGGGAATAATCTTTTCTTCCCTTTTAAAGATGAAGGGAGGAAGGGCTCACTTAAAACAAGGTCAGTGTTCATTTTGAGAATCTTATCTATCCATAAGAGGTATCGTCAATTACTTACAGAATTATAAATACAATGAAAAATGGGGCTTACCTGGGGACTTTTCTAAAGTTACCTTTACTGAAGAACATCAAATGATGACGTAAAAAGTAAGGAGCCTAATATATTAAAGAAATAACATGAAATTCAGTCATGGCTTTAAGGTAACATTGTTATAAAATTCTATCTCTGGACTCATAACTATTGTGTGGATTTAATAAAAACCTGTGTAATAGTAGAAAATAGAAAAGCTAACAAGAAAAAAGTGCTATCAACATTTTCCAGCTTGTTTGCTGAACCATGTTTTCTTTAGATTTATTTCCTCACTTGTGTCCTGGTTGTCACAATATGCATCCAATCTGCTAGTCTTTGAAACAGGAGTCCTTAGACTGGTTTCTGCCTTCGGTGTTTCTTAGTTCTGTGACTCTGACTGTGTTATTTAATTTGGCTGAGACTCAGTATTTTTATTTGAATGAAAGGAGAGTTGGTGCCCATTTGCGAGTGCTCCAAAAGGTGGACTTTAACAGACATAATAACAGTAGTTTTTTTCAAACTGTAATATATTGCATAAATTATGTTATTTTAGGTTGTGTTGCTCTTACTATTGATATCACATAAAATTAGCTACCATTTTCATAAAAACAAAATGCCAATTTCCATTACTAAATATATTTTAGAAGAAAAAACATTTTCAAAAATAAATTTGTCACTGTAACACTAAAATATTGGCGAACTACTGAGTAAAGAACGTTTGTATATGTTAAAATGTTTTTTGATGTACTTTCTCATGTGTCATTTACCAAATAATTGGAGTATCAAAATACAGATTTTCTTCTGTATTTTTGCTTAACATTACAATCCCCTCTAATTTTATTGTACCAAAAATGAGTGCAAGAAAGTTCTATAGACTGGCATATTCTTTTTGATTTGGGTTTTAGAAGCAGTTAGTCTAACAAACAGAAGAGGACTATAGAGTGTGTGGAGAGAATCTGACATATATTTATAAATATCTACTCTCTCAGGCATACTAATATCCCTAAAAGTTATGAAAGATTTGTTGAATTTGAGGGATTCCTTGAAAGATTTTGAGCTGTCAGTATTCTGCTACCCCATGCAGTTTGAGCAAATGAGCAGCCTTGAACTTTGCACACAGAGTCCCAGGGCCTGGGCAGAAGGCAGTGCATCTGCAGGTCCTTGCATGACTAATTTCCTGTCAGCAAGTGATTTTATTATCATTTAAATAAGAATTTATAATAATAGCAGTAAATTTGCCAGATGGCTGAATTAGTAAATTTTAAAGGATATAGGTTTAAACACTTCTGTGCTTCCTCTTTTCATGCTTTCTCCTGTTCTCTCTTGCAATCAGCTATGTTGGTGACTATTTTTGATTTAGCCACTTTCATCATTCCTATTGACTAAAAGAATTCTAATAACACAATACTGAGTTGTCTGTTTTGGCGGAGGACATATTGTGATTCACTGCTTGTGGTCAACTTTGGAAATGGAGGAAATTCAAATATAACTAGACATTTCCTTGTGTCTTCTGATAATCTTTGCATGAAAATTGTGTTTTTAGCTCTACTTGCCCAATAATTAACAGAAAAAAAAGACTTACTTTTTTTATTATGAGATTTAATTTTTTTAAATTTTATTGAAGGAACTTTGTACTCTATCATAATACAAGTTTAAGATGTACATCATTGTAAATCGACATTTGTACATAATGCATTATCACTAACAGTGCATTAATCTTATTTCTTATTCTTTGTACAAAGTTAAAATAATACACAAAAGAACTACTACATATGCATTCATGTTCTCTTTTCTTAGTAAACACCTCTTCTAAAATGCGTCAATGGTGAGAATCATCTTAGACATAAGATAGGGCACTGATTTGCAACTTTCACAGTTTCTCCTGAAAAGCACCGACACAAGTAATTCATGTCAGATGAGATCTGACATTGTATACCATTATGTCAAACAAATGTCTCTAAATATGAAACAAATATTGACTCTATTTCATTATGTAGTTTATGATTAACAAATAAATTTAATATGGAATTCTAGACGATCAATTTAGCTTAATTAAAAGGCACAATTTCCTCAATCCTGATTAAATAAAAGTAAAAGCTTGTACTGCACTCTCTTCCTCTGAGATTCTTTTTAAGGACCTGCTTGAGAAAGTTTGGTGCTGGAGGTCACAGTGACACAACAGTGCTTCTGATTGATTCCTTTTGATTTAAGGTATTTGTTAAGGTCACAGCTAACCAAAGCATGTCTTTTAAAAGCTTGGAGACAGTGACTTCTAATGGTGTCTTGTAAGCAGACATATGTAGATAATAGCATTTAATGTAGACTAGCCACACTGGCTGGAAGAATTAGGATCCACGTATGCCTTTACTAAAAGCCTTCCCAATAGCTCTCTCTGTGATCGGAAAACTCTGTAAGGCAAAATGTTTGTCAAGAGTTCAGTACTTGTCATGAAGAGTTTTATTCCCACAGGTCAGTAGTGATTTAAAGGAGATTTAGAGACTTCTGCTGGCTTTAGTCCTCTTCAAACACCCCTGTCATCCAACTCACAGCTTGAACTTCCTTACCAACCAGTATCTAGATTGGCTACTGAAAAAACGAACTGTTGAATGGCAGCTTTAAGGAGAAGAGATTGGTGCCATTAAGTCTTGTCCCAGATGTGATCCATATTAAATATTTGTGTGATTAGACCTTTATTCCTATTTTGCTTTTATTCTGCTTTGGTGATTCTACCATCAGTTAGTAATCTCGTTCTCATTTTCTTTTCTTCTAAATTCTGCTTATTTTCTTCCTCATTGTGAACTATTTAGGTGGGGCTATAGCTCATTTGTGAAATAATAGGAAAATGGATGAAAAAAGGCAAAGCAAAAGAAAATGCTTTCTCAGGAAAATGACACAATTGGATAATTATTTATTTATTTTTGGTCCCTTTTTTTCCTTTTTCAGTGGATATATAATTATATCATTGTTTCAGTAATGTGAAACAAACATTAGATGCAAGAAAAACTAAATAGGGATCTGCTGTGTTCTTTTAAAATTGAAGAATTTAACTAAACCACTCTAAACTCCCCTGCTGGGCTCAGGCAAGCTGAAATTAATTCAAGACGGCAGATAAAATTTTTAACCAGACCGAGTGGAGATGACGGATGTGACAGCTCTCAGTTAAAATGTCTTTTAGTGGCAAATGCATGCGTATTAGTCAAGAAATGTGACATAACTGTCCTGGGCAAGAGAAAATGAACCAATGACCATTTGCATTGAGAACAAAAGAAAAATGCCTTATAGTAAAATGTGAAGAAGGATAAGAAGGAAAGATGAGTAACTCCTTCATGTTTGAGGTCATTTTTTGTAATCTATTTACCTTAAAAAAAAAAGAAAAGAAAGAAAAGCCCCTGGAAATTAGGGACATCATTTTATCTCATGCAGTGATTCTTTCATTAAAAAAGAAAAAAGGAAAAAAATATATATACCAGAAAAGAAAGGATTGTTAAATACATTGTAAATGGCCAGGAAAGTCAGGTCATCCTGTTTCTCACCCCTTTCGTATAGAGAAAAACAGAAAAGTATCTGTCGATAATTATACTTCAAAGTCAGAGTAGAAAAAACTTATAAATGGTAACCCAGATTTGGCCAAATAAATGAAATACTGAGATGAGACGCTCTCAATTTTCTTTAAAGATGCTGACTCCTCATCCTTTTGCTTTCTAAGGATAGTTTATTTTGAAGCAATGCAAACAAAGCAAAAATGGATGTGATTCTATGACAGAATATTATAAAGAATACAAATTATTTGGAAGCTACGGTTGGCAGGATTTGACCATGTGAAAGTCAAGTTTAATTAACTTTAGGAACAGATGCTTTCAAGACGCAGTAGTTACCAGTTAGAGCTGCAAGTATAATTGAGTTTTTAATAGTATAGTTTATTTTCTCAATTAAAATAAAATTGCTTTATCATAATTTTGTGATTAGATGATGTGCCACTCTATGCTTTAAAAGGAACGTTCAAGTACAAATATATTAGCCTTTTTTACCAAAATGAAAAAAATCAACCTAAACATATTTTGAATCAATATAAAAATAAATAAATTTACAATTTAGAAGTTAGTGATTATTTGCTTTAGTAACCTATATCTGCAAGAGTATATAGGAACATAAAAAAATATTACATGATATGGGTCAAAGTAGAATTAGGTTTATAAATAGAAAATGCATTTGAATGGTTTAAGAACATTCCACAGAGGGAAAGTAATAATTTATCTGGGACTTCAGGGATCAATAAGAATTGCCTATTAAAGAGGTTTATATTTATTCCACATGAGATAGAGAAATGCACTTTTCTCTTACTTTTCCGGCCTTTCTTTTTTCTTCATAGATTTCTCTTGTTATTTGATTCCGACTTTGATTTTGTTAAGGCTGTATTCTAAGTCTTCCTTGCAATTTATACTGCTTCCTAAAACATTTCATCTGTAAACATGGCTTTAATTTTAAACTGGGTTTGCCAGTTGCTACCAAATTTATCTCTCTGAGTAGAACATTCTGTTACCGATACAGAATTCCAGCTGCGTATTTAACAACTGTTCATAAATGTCTCAGGGGTACTTCGAGCCCAAAATGTCCCAAATGTTGCTAATGATTTCTCTGAAGATTCATAAGGGCTCACTATAGGTACTGCTGATTAAGGAATGACTTTCATTTAGTTATGTCTTCTTGATTCTTCTTTTAATTCCAAGCCCTGACCATATTAAAGTCCTATTGAAAAACAAATTTAAAAAACATATTTAAAAAACAAATCTCTCTTATAATGCCACTTCTTTCATCTCAATCAAGTAGCCATCATATCTCACCTGGATTGCTACAATTTCTTTCCAATTCATGTTCCACTTATTACAGTCTTAGCAATCTTTCATTATATAATCTGGTCATCTTTTTTCAGAATTAAATAATTTCAGTAGCTTATTATTATTTAAGAGGACTGACATTGGTTGATTCAACCTATTGTTTTCTTCTTATATTTTACCTTTTTTTCTCTCTGATTCAGTCTGTTTTGAGTTCTGTAAATTCATCTACCTTCCTGCTGCCCAGTTCCTTTGCACAAGCTGTGTCTTTTGCTTACAATGATTTTTTTTAATTATATCTACACCCATGTAACTTCTACTCATCTTTCAGAGATCAACTCAAAGTTGTATCAGGAAAATCTGCATTGACCATACTAAAACAGCTTCTCTCAGTCTAAATTAAGTTCCCATTTAGATTCTCTCCATACAGCATCTATCTTCCTCTCATTATTATTTCCTGTAGTGAGAAGTTCTCAAATATTACTGGCATTAGTTGATTGTATTCCCTGATCATTAAAATACCTTTTCCAAGTGTATCAGGATATTATAATATAGCTGCGATGATAAGTATCTTTATTTACAGAAAAAAAAGATTAGTGAATAACTGACTATATATCATCAAGGTATTAAGGTGCACAAAGCAAATTATTTCATTTTTTGTATTGAAAATTAACTGTAGTGCTGACTTTAGAAGTAACAATATTTTTCACATTTATGTGTTTAGATGTATTTTTTTTTAAATTTGCCGTGTCTTTTAAAATAATCTGAAGTCTTAGAAAAACAAATGGGTGATGAATTGAAGTTTTTATCTTTGCCTTTCTACCCTTTGTATGGACCATTTTGATCTTAACAAGAATAAAGCCAATCTCAGTTTCCAGGTTTTACTCATTGGCCTTGCCAGAAAGCATACTTTATAAATCTTCTTTTTCTGATCTCTACCATAATTTTGTGTACTTATTTCTATAAATATACACTATTTTGATGCTATAATTTTGTTTTGATGTTCCTGTTGTTTCTGCTTGTGTGATATGTGTATTTCTATTTTATTTTTATTAATAGAAGTATCTAATGCATTTTTTAATTCAGATAAGTCAGATTTATTTTATTTTCAATGCTCAGCTCAACACAAAAATATATTTTCTTCTAAGTCATGCATTGAAAGTTGCATTTAGATGAGATTAAAGAAATAAACAATATAAATGGTACCTTTTCATAGGCCATATATATAAAATCTATCATTTGTCATGAATGCATTCATAGTTTTATAGACATTCTTCCATTTAAGATTTTTTGATTTTTTTTTTTTTAGTCCATTGCTTTTTCTGTGCTCTATTGTATTCTTTCTGCTCCTGTAATATCAATATGATGTATATCATCTCATTCAAAGATATGCATTTTAAATAATTTTCTTCTGTTCTTTTACATTTGCTAGCACATCTTAGGATCTCTGTACACAAACTTTGGATATATTACTGTTATTCATCTATTGTATTCATTTAGTAGAGTACATTTGTGGTACAACTATAGACTGAATGCTTACAACTGGTAACAGTTAAGAACATTCTCATGCTGATAATGTTCTGTCCTTTACTGTTTCACAGCAGTTTGCTGTAGATACTGAAAAAATACACTAGAAGAGCAATATTCAATAGAAATATAATAGGAATGATTTACAATCTTCTGTGTACTACTTTATCTTTTATTTATATATTTTTGTTTACATATAAGAATATATTTCAACATTTTTGTAACGTATGTCTCACAGTAGTGAGATACCTCAGTTATTGTGTGTTAGGGAAAACCTACGTTCCTCCCTCTTATCTGAAACAGACTTTTACATGATACAGTATTCTTGGCTGACAGTTTTTATCTTGGTATAGTTTGAATATGTCATTCTACACTGTTCAAGCCTGTAGAGTGTCTGCTGAGGAGTTTGAAGATAATCTACGGGAATTCCTTTGTATGTTACTTGCTTTTTGCCCCTGGAAATAGTTTTTCTTTGTCTTGAACTCTTAATAGCTTTACTATTATATTTTTTGGTGTAGGATTCTTTGAATTCAGATGATCAAGTGTTCTGCTGTCTTCATTGGCTCATATATTCAGTTCCTTCTAAAGGTTTGGGGAGCTTTCAGCTATCATTTTTTTTGAGTTGATTCTATTTCCTTCTCTCTCTCTTCAGCCATTATTTTATGTTACCTTTCCTAGTAGAGTCAGATAGCTCTCAGAATGTTACTTTACTGTTTTAATATTTAATTTTTCTCTCTTCTACCTGAATCATTTTTATTTCTATCTTCCAGATCACTCATCTGTTCCACCATTTAAAAGGGAATATTGACATTTTAGAAATGTTGTTTTACAGACTATGGATATGGACTATCTTTGTATTTATGTATATCTGTTGTTATTTCTTTCAGTAAATCTTTATGAATTTCAGTGTGCAAATCTTATACTTTGTATATAAAACTTTTTCTTTTATATTTTATTATTTCTGATGTAGTCACTATTAGAATTATTGTCTTAATTTTGTTTTCTGATTATTTTTATCTTCTGTCTTTGTACTTTTTATTATATGTTACTGGATTTAGTTTGTCAGTATTTTGTTAAATATTTTTGCATTTATATTCATATTAGCCTGCAGTATTTGTTGCTTATGATATCTTACCTAGTTTTGGTATTAACAGAATAATCTCTTAAATAGGTTGGGATATGTTCTGTTTTCTTCTAGTTTTGGGGAAAAAAATGTAAAGATTAATTGCTAGATATCCTTTTAAAATTTGGTAGAATTCTTTAGTGAGCCACCTTGAACTAGGCATTTGTTTATGAAACTTTTAAGGGGGGTTTGTTAATTTATTTTCTTTCTTATGACATATATATTCAGATTTTTTATTATTATTTTTTTCAGATTTCATGGACATTTTCTTTCTAAAAATGTTTATATCCACTCCTTGAATAAAATGTGGCTATTAAATTAATTCAAGAAGTCAACACTTTTCTTTCATCACTCTGTTGTAATATAGAACAATGATCTTGCCCTGTAGTTATCATTATAACAGCACAACCAGATGTGTGTTGAGAAGAGTATAGATTCTGACATTTAATACACCTCTTTGAATCCTCAAGCTGTAGAGAATGGGATGAAACCTTTTGACAATGTTGACTTCCTAGTTCCCCAATACATGCACTAAACATTTAAATAATGAGGAAAAACGAGACAGAAAAATTACTGTAGCAGTAGTAAAACAATGAATGTAAGTAATCCCTCTCTCCTCCCAAATAGCATGTATTAACTCATAAAAGATAATCTCTGCATTGGCTTAGTATAAGTCACATCTAAATTAAATGCATATACTACATATTGGAAGAAAGTTTGATCAATGTGATTATTCTTTAATTTTATTTTGTAATGGGAGGATGAGCCTCATCCTTTGCTTGAATAATTACACCAGCAAGGCAATCCCCTCTTATAAATTAACTCATTCTATTATTAAACAAGTCTAATATTTAGGAGGACATTTTTATTTTAAGCAGAAAACTGCCTCAAGCTGTATTCCTTGGTTCTGATTATGTCAACATAATTAGTGTGGAACAACTTACTTCATCTTCTATTTGACAAAACAAGATATTAGAAAACAGCAAAGGGTTTCCTTTTTGAGAAATTTGCAATAGCAATATAATTGAATCAAGTTAGAAATTCTAAGAATATAATATACACTATATATTCCCTAGTGAAATTTTTCTTGAAATAATATAATTTAAAATATCTCTACCATTTTCTGAACATGTGTTTTTCTTATTTGACATCATCCAATTATGAAGTAAAGTAAATAATCAAGAAATAATAGATATGTATAGAGGAAAAGCAGGTAGTGAGGTATGCTTTTCTGAATTAAAAAAAAAAAAAAAAGATTTTCTTAGCAAAATATCTCCTCAATTTTTTTAATGGTTTCATGTTGAGAAAAAGAGGGAGATTTCTGGACATATGGTTAATGCTAAATAAATATTGGATGACTTTGTATGAAAGGCAAAGTGAGAGCCCTGAAATATGCAATGTCCTAATCCTCCGAACCTGTGATTATGTTCTGTTAAATGATAAAGGGGAATTAAGTTTTCCAATGGAATTACAGTGGCTGAATTGACTGATTTTAAAACAAGTGGATTATTTAGAATTATCCAAGTGGACTCAATGTAATCACAAGGGTCCTTAATATTTGAAGAGGGAAACAGAGAAAGGATCTTGACCATCTGATATGAGGACTTGACTCTTGCTGACTTTAATAATAGAAGAAAGTAGCACAGGGTCCTAGAATAGAGATTAATTTTAGACGTTCAAAAAGGCAAGGAAAAAATATCTCCTCCTAGAGCTTCCAGAATTTCTTCTAAATCTTGATTTTATTTCAATGAAATCTCTATCAGATCGCTAAGATATTAAGTTTATGTTAAGGTTTGCCTTCAATTCAAACCTCCCTGTGGAATTCTACCCGTATCACCCATTGAATGCTTGATTATCCTTTGTCTCCAAGAGTCTTCAAATCAACATCTCTCTAAGTGAACTCATAATTTTTCTGTGCATATGGCAGCATTTTCCTTTTTTCAGTCCCAAAGCATAATTATAAGACCCTAATGGTAACCTTTTGAATATAGCACCAATTGATCTTCTTTATTACTACTCCACCAACATCACCCAAGTTTAACAATTGTCCTTTCTCTTTTGATCCATGTACATTCACTCTCGACTGTGTTCATTATGTTTTCCATATTTTAGCCAGAATCATTTTAAAGTGTCAATCTTACATGTCACACTGCTACCCAGTAACTTCAGTTGCCTTTTAAGGACAAGGCAAAAACTCCTACATGTGCTATGAGGCAGCACATTTCAGTTGTCCAAGTAGCAAGTGAAGGAAGCATTGCCTTCCCAATATGATTTATATTAGTTTCAGTCATCATTTTTTTATTTAAGTCCATTAGTAATAGGAATTGTGATGTTGAAATAAAAAAGAATAAACAATATGTAATCCATAAGTTTTTTTCCCAAGTTTTCTCCTCCAGTATAAATTTTGGTTGAGAAAGTGGTAAGTAGACCCCACTTACGAAGGTTTGTGTGGGGGAAGGTGTAGGCTAGAAGGTATATTTGAAATACACAAGTATCTGATTTTAGTTGAGATCATGTTAGATAAATAAAAATAAAACATATATGTATATAATTTTTTGCATATTTGCAAGCTGAAGTTTATGATCATTAATATCAATTGTCAATTTAATTGACCTCAAATATCAGTTGATTTTGCATTCACTGCCTGATTGAATTGTTAGTGTACCGATGCCACTGGAAAACCATTATCAGTTAAACCAACTATCCCATATTGGCAATTAGAAATTTAGTGAAAAGAGTATTTTCTAATCTGTTTCAGATTGATCTGAGAAATTAAAACAAACATGATTTTACAGTTTTCAGTAATTTTTATAAAATAAATTGATAACATTATTAAGCTTTTGTAATTTTGCAGAAATCTTATTTTGTATTACCCTATTTGATAGTCACAAATTTGTTCTTGTGTTTATTTTTCTTTTTATTGATTCATTAGGCATAGTGGATTAAGCTAACTAGTGAGAAAAAACCCTAGGATTTTAATATTGTACTCTGTAATGTCTGTACTCTTTATTCAAAATCAGTGGTTTCCAAAATATAATTATCATACCAGGAGCATTAACATCACTTGGGAACTTGTTAGAAATGGAAATTATTGTGCCTTACACTGCGACCTACATAACCAGTAACTCTTAGAATGAATCCCCACAATAGAGTTGTAATAAGCCCTCTAGATGACCTCTACCTATCATTATCCATAGATATGTCCAGCTCCTAACTCTCTTATTTATTAACTCAATTACTTTTGGACACTAAAGCGGAATAAGCAAATAATTCAATATTGTATTTCAACTTATAAAGAAAGAACAGATTTAGCAATTAATAGTCCCTGTAATATTTAGAATAACACAGATCAAATATCAAAGCATTTATTGAAAATTCATGCTGTAAACTATATGTAACGTCAATGAATATTTGATGACATTGATTGGTGCCAAAAGTTTTTATTTCATTATGAAAGCTTAGTGATTCTCCATTTTCCAGGATGAATTTCCAAGAAAAGAAACTTGCAGCAAGTTTATACTTGGAAGATAATTCTCTTGCTTTCTGTGTGGGAGCAGGACAGTTTTTACACGTCTGCTCTGTTTGCATTGTAAATGATCAGGTAACCCGAAGGCTGTTGGAGTCCATGAATGGGAACTTGTTAGCAATTAGAAATAGGCAAAGAAACTGCATTCCTTGGTTTTCGGCATGCTGGTTCTTCATTGCTTCACTATACTGTAGGTTGAAAGGAAGGCGCTCACTTATGAGAAGTTTCATTCTATGCTTTAAAACTAATTCTAAATAAACTTTTAGAAGTCCATTTGTTTCTCTATTAAAGATTGCCTTTCTTTGACTCTAGGGAATAAACATTGCAACTTAGATATTAAATTTCAGTAAGCACATGTTTGCTAAAATTCTTATGGGATGTTGGGGAGCCAGGCAATAACAGAATATAGAAGAAATCCTGCTATATAGTCCTGATGGTCGCTGTCTATGTTTCTTCAATTGATTGATGTACAAAACAGAGAAGGAAAAATAGGAATTATAACTCAAAATTCTCATATGAAATCAATCTCATTCAAGTTGCCTGGTTCCTAAACATAGTCACTGAGCATAGACTGAAGTGTTGTTCTCTTACAGGTTGATATAGGGGTGAAAAACATTAACAGTGAAAATTTAGGAGATTTTAGTTGACAAAGAGCAATGAATAAGTTGAACGTATGTCAGGACTCACTAAACCCTGTGTTCCAACAGTGGGTAGAGCTCTCTGATAAAGAAAAGTGATTAGTAGAGCCTTTCTCAATGACTGTTGGTCAATTCAACCTCCATAGGATTGACCCCGACTGTAAGCGTTTGAAGACTGTAACTTGCCCTTAAAACAGCTATGATTTAGAGAGCCACCATTCAGGCACTAATGTAGTTCAGCGTGTGAACAAGAGACGGCTCTCCCTATGAGGTGAGTTAACGTCTGTAATTGGGGATACTGCAGGAGCCAGTTGAATTCTTTAGAGTAAAAGTGGTTTGCAAATTGAATACATTAATAATGAATATCATTGCTTGTTTACTCATGACATAAAGAATATGACTAAGGGATAAATGCGCCTCTCACTTTTCCAAGTTGAGATGTTTTCATAACTTAGATAATAAATATATGTAGCAAATATTAGCGTGTAACTAAAAGTAGGAGCAAAAAGACTCCCCCCAAAGAGTTTGTCTTCTGATGTGCTGGACGGCCCCGAGGTTGGTGGCAGCTTAATAAAATAGATGAGTGTTCGGTATGGAGCTGTTAAGTTATTTATTCCCCTTCTGATACTGCATGCATGAACTGCCAACGTTTGATGAATCACTGAAGAGAATGGGATCTGACAAACAACTCTTCCTTTAGCGGCCGGTCACACTGACAGCATCAATAGAAAAACACATCATGGTTCTAAAATGCCACATTTTCACCATTTACCCTGAATAAGACATGAAGCTCTTTAAGGAAAGCAGTAGTACGTTATCATTAAGGGCCAGCTGACAGAGTGGCGAGTGTGCTTTGAACTCTCTCAAGTCATCATTCTTAATTTCTTCTCTCCTTAGACGGGAGGCCCACCCACATGGGCTCTGAGCAAGGCACCTTTTAAAATCTCATTGATAAATTGGTTTCATCAACACCCACCCTGGCTCCTGCCCATCGGGAGAGGCTCCTGTTCTCATTAGGGTCCTATAATGTCTGTGGCTAACATTGTTCTCATGCAAATAGAATGACATAGAAGATAAGTGCCATGAAAATTCAATTTCCCCCCATCATCATTACCCTTTTTCTTTTAGTTATTCCCACTTCAATCTGCAGGAGGTAATGTGTGCAATCTGGTGGTACTTTTGCAAGATGATCACTGCATTTTAGTAATGAATTTCCCGGTTATTGCACTAGGGGGTGTTTTAGCAGATTCCTGGCTTTCCTTAGTGCAGTCTTGGTGGCAATCCTCACACGGTTCTTCCATAGTGGACTTTCAGGTTGTCTAATGTCTGGTAAATGGAATGCATAGTCAATACGTTCCCTTTAATCAGTGATGTTAGCCATGAAGCAGAGTAGGCAATTTACTTTTGTTATCTGGAAAATAAAGTATGTCTATCTGTCCAAATTGAAGGATAAAAGCTATGAAAAGAGAGTATTATAAATAATTAAGTTTGGATGTGACTGAATTTGGATGATTTAATAAGAATATAAAATTCAGAATAACTCATATATATATGTGTGTGTATTAAAATGATGATTGTGTAAATTAATAATTTATGTTTTAGATCTATGGAGAATTTCTACTTGAGTTCTGCTAAAAATTGAAAGAACTGAATGTATTTGCAGTTTCTTCAACAGGGGAGTAAAATATTTTATTGAAAATACTATATCATGTTATAGCAGTTTTTTTCCTTCTGAAATTATCTTTTCTTACATCTTCATTAGTCTGGGATTTAGTTGTAAGAAGAAAAAAATAAGAACAAAGAAGAGAGAGGAAAATAAAATGTAGATTTGCTAGAGACTACAGACTTGTATGTGTTTATCTGCTCACTTTAAGCATAGAATGTGAATTTTCTTTTCTCTTATGATTGTTATCACAATAGAAATTGTGGAAGGCAACAATACAAGGTATATTTTTCAGACATTTTATATAAAACTTATGTACTAATTAAGTAGAGATATACAGTGACTAAGAAATAGGCTTTTACATAGGACAAAACTTTATGTGACAATGGGACTAAAAGTTATAATAAAATTTAATCCTTCAATAACCAGGATAACAACATACTGTCTATAGCTTGTCTTGGAACACAACTTTTCTTCTACATTTGAAAAAAAAATTGTGGAGTAAATGTATTTATGCTCTTCTTACATTATCTTATCTCACATTATCTTGAGATTTTTTTTATTGAATTAAAGCATTTATCATTGAAATATACCCTTTTAATAATATATCCACCAAAGTTTAAGATGAAAAACATCAAAGAGAGCAAGTGACTTATCTACCTAAATTATTTCTTTATATAAACTAATACATGTAGCTATATTAAAACTGTTGAGAATCTCTGTGGGGCATATCATACAGCTAGAATGTAAATAGTTACCAACATCTGATAGAGAAAACTATATTTTAACTGCATATGGTTTTAGTACTGCGACCTCAAGTTAGACACTGAGCATATAATTACTACATTCTTGGCAAGTAATTACACAGGAGTTATAGTTTATATTGACCTAGAGCAATACTAATACTGTAATTTTGCACTAAAAGTGGAACTTGAGTGTGAAATTGTATGTTGTTGAATGACCTGCATTGTCAGTTTGCTCTCCTGAAGAATAATTTAATATATGATGACTTCCCAATTTCTATGCAATTAGAGTATATAAAATGTTATTACAGCATCCTTTATGACTGAATGGTTAACTGGTTAAACAGATAGGTGAAAGAACTACTCTAGTGGATTGGAAGAAGCTGCCAATTACAACCCTCTCTCTCTGTACTTCATGGCCTGTACTTCTTAGAAAGATAGAGCCAATGGAGCGTGACTGCTTAGGGCATCTTGGTCCCAAGGGGTTTTAGTTGTTTGTTTAGATATTGAGAAAAACACATTATGACTGTAATAATAATTATGTATTTGGAATTGAATTTTTGCACCTATAACACAAAGTTCCATCTTATACAATGCAACCTCAGCACCAATTTTATGACACTTCATTTGCATGTTGAACAGTATAGAGCTTTCAAATATAGGCTTCCTTTGACTAAAGGGCCACAATAAACTCTTGTTAATTTAATATAGTGTTATATATTCCTGATGACCATACTTCAAGCAGTTTCAATTGTTTATTAAAGATAATTTCTCTTTAGGGGCTGTTAGAAGTAAAGTTAAAAATTATCGATTATTTTCCATTTCTGAATACGATGCCACCATTATTTATTTTTAAATAACATGATGAAGGCAGGTGAAATTTTATTTAGTGATTCCATATCAATTTCCATTATTTTATGAAATGAAGTCCAGAGATATTCTATATTTGGCTCCTCTTAAAAATTGCATGTAGAAATCGATATGCAATTTAAAATAAATAAATTAACTTTCATTTACTAACATGCATTTTTTGAAAATACATTTTATTTTCGTTTCTGACAAGCAGCAATAATTTCATTTTCTTTTTTTTTTTTTAACCTCATGCTCTACTGTCATGTTTCTTTATTGAAACATGTAGTTTCCTTTTTGGGTAAATATGTTCCATATAATTATCAATTAGTGGCTTCATACAAATTATAAAATAATGATCTGAAAATAATATAGGAATAGAGCTTCTCTATCACAAATTTAGTGATGATACTATGCATTTAAAAAGAAGGTATAGATCTATGACATCTTTCCTTGAATCCAGTGTGTAAATCTTGAGAACTAAGCCTATCAATTTTAAACTCATTAAGAACTTAGCTCTCAAGATTGGGACATTTGCAAACTTTCTTAAGTCATGTCTCCCCAGTAATACAGAAATAGGATATATGGTAGAAGAGCAAACTCTCTGAAACATGATAGCTAAACAAAAAAAAATGAATTAAAGTAGCTCATAAATAAATATTATATTTGTGTCATAATAACATGATATTGTTTATACTATATTTTAATTTTTACAGTATCAGTTTTGAAATTGTTGGGTGCTATAAAGGTATAATACTGATTGGAGAATGGATATTAAAATGATACTTGGCTTAATAAATATTGGCCTTACACAGATGCCCTCCATAAAATGCATAAGAATAGAAGTATTGTGTTAGTGAAAAGCTGCTATTGTCTTTTGCATTTAATTAAAATAACTTTCAAGCAGATAAACAACAGTGTTTCCATAGACAAGTTCCAAGAAATGCTGTTTTATCGATGCCAAGTTTAGTGTCTTCATGAATTCCTGTAACGTTTCAATGGAAAAAGTATACACCTGCTTGCTTGTTTGTCAGTCTCTCCCTGATTAAAGAGACATGGAATAGAACGCCAAGAACATTTTCCCTCCTATGTGAATTAATTAACTTATTCTTCATAAATGTCTCTTTTCATCTAAATAAGCCTGCAAAGGATATAAAACACTGGGCTGGAAGTTGAGGGTCGTCACTAGAAATGAGAGATACTAAAAATTCTCCAGTTTAGAACTTAAGAATATCACTTTGGAGATTTCAGTAAAATTGGTCCTAGAAATTTGTCTTCTTTTGAATCTATACAACTTTACTTTGGCGCATGGCAACATTGTCCACTAACTGGAATTGTTAATAATTAAGATACTCTACTCCATATCTAAACACACTATTGAAATAAAGGATCGATACATAGACTTTACAAATATTTTTATTATGCAAATTATTCACACATGTCTATGAATGAGAGCTAATGGTTTCTGTAAAGGTGGAAGTCTAACTGATTCTGACAATATTCCTATTAATCATTAAACTGTTCACTTACAGAGATTCCAGTGATACAGTGACAAACATTGTAGTCTGAATCCCTCATTTCACAGTGCTGCACATTTTTAAAGTCCTTAATCGCAGGGGACAACTACACTTGCTAGCATCTTTCTAGTCTCCTCCTGCTATTTTTCCTTTCATAGCATCCTGTCACTTCACATATAGTATTTATCATAATTTGATATCATATTGGCATGTTTATTTGTTTAATGTCTATTTTCTCAACTTGATTGACAATTGTTTTGTTTTGTTCACTAGCATGTACCTAATACTTGGACCTTGTCTGGGGCATGTAGTAATAGCTCAAGAAAATTATATTGATTTTGTGGGGTTTATTGTAGTTTAAGTAAATATCTTAACAGTTATTTAAAAATCATCTATAATTTAAACTCTTAGCCTTTAATTTTCTCCTGAAGGGTGGATGGATAGACAGACATACACATACATAAAAGTCTGTGTACTAAACACAGGGTTCTTGTCTTCTGATGTAACACATGTGAATCCACTAGATATATTTAACTCCCTAGTTCACAGGGAGAGATAAGTAAGATTCACTTTTATACAGAAGCATTTATAGATAAATGTTATGTAGATATTAATATAATGGTCATAATATTGTACTGAAGTTTTATAAGATATGATGGTGGAAACTAAGTAAAGAATATACAACACCTCTGTATTATTTCTTATAATATGAATTTACAATTACCTTAAAATGAAAAGTTAAAAAAAATGGTGCATGTTATTTGTGTAAGAACTTTACCAAATTGCAAAAAATAAATAAATCAATTATATCTTTATTTTAATATTTTATTACTGTTAATTTTATTATTTTATTAATACAAATAAAATAATGTTTTTTATTGTTTTTTTGGCAATTGGAGACATTTCATGTCTGTTTTAAACACTTAAATAATTGGTCTAAGTTGGGAGATTTTAAAAAAATTATGATGACCTGTTAATACATTCCTGAGTTTTCTGGTTCATATCCTTCCTATAGTCTTACAGTCTTATAAATTTTAATTTTAAGTATGACATTTATGCAGAAACGTTAAAAAAAGTGATATGCTTTCAACCTGCTGGATTTTTGCAAACTGAACTCACCTGTGTAATCACACTCAAATCAATAAATGTACCCGGGGAACTGTTCCTGATTTCCGACTATGTAGGTTGACTATTCTTTTTCTCCACTTTTCTATTCTGAAAAATTTCAAAGTACAAGTATATAAGCAATCATTTCTCACCATTTGGATGCAGTACTTGTTAAATTTTTGCCAACAGTTCTCTACATAAAAATGCTGTTTGAAAGTTACTTGCAGATGGTTAACACTTTATTCATAAGTACTTCAGCCTTTACCTTCTAGGAACAGAATATTCTCCTAATCTCAATGAATTTTCACACTCAGAAAATTTAATATTTATATAGCTCCATTATGTAGTAATAAGGCTATATCCAAATATCCCCAGTTGTTCTGATTATATTCATTGTAATTTTATTTTTCACACACTCCAATTTAGAATCATACATTTCTTTAATTATTGTATTCCTATAGTCTCTCTTAATTCTGAAAATTTTCCAGATTTTTTTTGTTTTGCACATCAAAGAAATATTTAAGGAGTCCAAGTGAACCACTATCTAGGAAGATATCTCATACATACTTACATCTTACAGAAAAGTTACCTTCATTAATATTGGTGACTTAAAAAGTTCTTTATCTGTACGGTTCACATCCAGCCCATATTAGATAACAAATAGTTGATCTAGTGATAAGTTTATTGAACTTTCAGGTTGAAAATTTGTGCAAATTTGTTGGTCTCTTGAGAGACTAATTCTGTTTGTGTTATTTTGTTGTGTATTTCATTGTATAAATATACAAATGGTTTTCTATACTTTTCAAAAAGTAGAGAAATACTGTGCCCCTACCCATGGCATGGGCTATGAAAGTCATGGAACCAGTTTTGAGACTGGGAGCCAGTAATGCTAAAAACAGACAAACAAAAACTTATTTAATATTCTGCAAAAAATTTAGGTCTTAAGAAAGTATAGTATTATTAGATAACACTTAAAAACACATTTATTCTTGAGAATAATTGCATTGCACATTATTGCATTGGTGAATACTTTTTTGTAGTTTATGAAGTTTTTGTTTCATTTGTTTATAATATTACACATTTTAGGCAAATAAGTCAGTCAATGTGAGTATCACACCACACCCACAACCAGAGTTCTAGTGTCTGTCATCATTATAATCTTAACTTTTTCAACTCTAGACTCCTGCTTCCTGCCACCTCCCTTGGTAACCAGTCATCTCTCTGTATCCCCTGACTATTTTGTTACTTTCACCATTTTGTTTCTTTGTATTCCATACATGAGTGAAACCATCCTGCATTTTTCTTTTTATTTCATACAGCATAGTTACCTCAGGTTCTATCCAGGTTGTTGCAAAAGGCATAATTTTATTCTTTTAAATAACTGAGAATAGTTGCATTATGTATAAATAACTTCTTTAGCCAGTCATCTATCAATGGACATTTATGTTGTTTCCATGTCTTGGCTATTGTGAATTGTGCTGCTATGAATATAAGGGTGATATGCATATATATATTCTGATTAATATTTTTATATTCTTTGGATATAGACCTAAAAGGGGAATTGCTGGATCTAATGGTAATTTCATTTATTTTTGTGAACTCTCTATACATTTTTCCATAGAGGTTGTACAAATCTACATTCCCATAAACAGCATAAAGAAGTTCTACTTTTCTGTCTCTCTTTTTTATAAATAATAATATTATTTCTTTAGTTCACAGTTCTAAATTCCTTTTAGGATACTGAAATTCTATCTCATTCTGTATTTCACACCATAGCCACCAGAAGTGTTCCAGTTTCCCCATTCCCCTCTCTCCCACTCCATATTCAATCCTGAGTCCTATTTTTGTTAGGGTTTGTATGCTCATTTATGTCCTTTCATTATATTCCACATATGAGTGAAACCATCCTGTATTTTTCTTTCATTTCTGACTTATTTCATTCAACATGATCCCCTCTAGTTCCATTCAGATTGTTGCAAAGGGCACCATTTTGTCTTTTTTAATAGCAGCATAGAATTTCATTGACTATATGTACCCTAGCTTCTTTATCCAGTCATCTATTGGTGGGCATTTAGGTTGTTTCCATATCTTAAATATGATGAATTGTGCTACTGTTAACATAGAGTTGCAGATGTTTTTCCTGATTACAGATTTTGTATCCTCTGGGTATATGTCTAGGAGTGGGATGGCTGGATCAAATGGTAAATCCATCTATTTATTTTAGGAATCTCCATACTGTTTTCCAAAGAGGTTGCACCAATTTACATTCCCCCTAACAGTGTAGGATGGTTTGTTTTTCTCCATATACCCTCCAATACCTTCTATTTCTAGTTTTTTCTGTATAGGCCATTCTCACTATTGTAAATGTAGTTGTAGTTTTATATGCTTTTCTCTAATGATACATAATGTAGAACATTTATTTCAGTTATCTGTAAGCCATCTTTGCATCTCTTTTAGATAGGTCTTTATTCAGTTTTTTGTTTGCATTTTTGAGTGGGTCATTTGCTTTTTACTTTTGAGATGTGCTTTCTGTATATTTTAGAGATTAAGCTTATATTTGATTTATGTTGTGTGAATGTCTTCTACAATTTATGGGGCTGTCTTTTTATTTTAGTAATGGTTTCTTTTACTGTTTAGAAGCTTTTCAGTTGGTTATAACCCCAATTGTTTAGTTTTGCTTTGGTTTGTTTTGCTGTTGCTGTACTTCCCCCAAAGAATTCTTTGAGGTTGAGGTCAGAGTGTTTTCCTCATATTTTCTTCTACGTGTTTTATGGTTTCATGGTTTTCGACCTTATGTCCAGGCTTTTGACCCATTTTGAATCAATTTTTGTGCTTTGAGATAATGAGTGTTGTGGTCTCTCTCTCTCTCTCTCTCTCTCTCTCTCTCTCTCTCTCTCTCTCTCTCTCTCTCGTTGTCTTTCCAGTTTTCCCAACACCATTTACTGAATAAACATATACTCTTGGCATCTTTGTCATAGACTATCCATGTATGTGTGATTTTATTTCTGGACTCTATTTGAATCTACTGATCAATGTGTTTGTTTTTGTTTCAGAACCATACCGTTTTGATGTCAGTCGCTTTGTAGTATAGTTTGAAGCCCAGAAGTATGATTCCTCCACTGTTCCTTTTTTCTCTTAGAATAGCTTTGACTAATGGAGGCCTTTTGTGGTTCAATACAAACCTCAGTATTATTTGCTCCATTTCCTTGAAAAATGTCCTTAAGGTTTTGACGGGAATTGCTTTGAACCTATGTATTGCTTTGGGTAGAATGGCTAATTTACTATGTTGATTTTTCAAATCCTTGGGTATTGGATGTTTTTCCATCTCTTTGTATCTTCTATTTTTTTTTGTCAGGGTCCTGATTTTTCTTTATAGAGATCTTTTCACCTCCTTTGTTAATTCCCAGCTCTTTGATATTTGTTGGTACTATTGTGAAAGAGGAGTCTTAATTTTTTTCATTGTTTGCATATAGGAATACTACAGATTTTTGGGTGTTGAGATTTTATGTCCTGCCACTTTGCTGTATTTATTTATAGTTTCTAGCAAGTTTTTCATTGAGTCTTTAGGGTTTTCTAGTTATAGTATCATGTCATATGCAAATAATGATGTTATATTTCTTCTTTTCTTGTTTGAATTCCTTTGTTATCATTTTCTTGCCTGATTGCTCTGACAAAGAGTCCCAGAACTACTGCCGCTGCTATACAACTGCCCTTGTTTCTTCCAAATTTTAAGAGAAAATTCGCTTTTTAATCATTGATTGTGATGTTGCCTGTGGGTTTGTAATATATTGCTTTTATTCTGTTGAGTTATGTGCCTTCTATTCCTATTTTGGAGAAGGTTTTATCATGAATGGGTGTTGAATCTTATCAAATGCTTTTCTGCATTTTTTGAGATGCTCGTGGTTTTTGACTTTCACTTCCTTGATGAGGTATATCACATTGATAGATTTGCATATGTTGAACCATCCTCACATCCCTGGAATAAAGCCCACTTGATTGTGGTATATATTTTTTTGATGTGCTTTTGAAGTCTCTTTGCCAAAACTTTGTTGAGGGTTTTTGTGTCTATATTCATCAGCAATATTGGTGTGTAGTTTTCTTTTTTGGTGCTGTCTTTTTCTAATTTTGAAACCAGGGTAATATTGGCCTCATAGCATGTATTTGGGAGTTGGGAGTTTTCCCTCCTCTTCAACTTTGGAAGAGTTTAAGGAAAATGGGAATTAACTCTTTGATTATTTGGTAGAATTCACCACTGAAGTTATCCATTTCTGGGCTCTTGTTTTGGGAGAGATTTTTTTATTCCTGCTTCAATTTCTGTTATAGTGATTCATCTATTTTGGTTGTCTATGTCTTCTTGATTTAGTTTTGGGAATTTGTAAAATTGTAGAAAGCTGTTCCTATCTTCATGATCGAAACATTTGTTAGCATATAAGTGTTCTTAGTAGCTCTCATAATCCTTTGCAATTATTTGGTATCAGCTGGTATCTCACCTCTTTCATTTCTGATTTTTGTTTTTAGAGTTTTCTTTCTCTTTCTTTGTGAGTTTTCCAAGAGGGCTGTCAATTTTGTTTATTTTTTTCGAAGAACAAGCTTTAAGATTCATTGATCATTTGAATGGTCTTTTTGTTTTACATTTTATTTAGTTTTGTTTTGATTTTTATTATTTCCTTTCCTCTGCAGTTTTTTAATTGTTCTTACCTTTCTAATCCCTCAATATTGTGGTTATTTAATTTGGGCTCTCAGTTTTTGATGTGTACTTGAATAGCTACAGATGTTCTTTTCAGAATTGCTTTTGTCTCATTCCATAGGTTCTGGTAACTCACCTCTGAATTTTCATTCACTTACAGTTAAAACAATTTTACCTTTAATTTCACTAATGATCGAGCTGTTCAGAAGAATATTGTTCAATCTCCACATCTTTGTGGTTCTAGTTTTGTTATCTTGGTGTATTTCCATAATTTGAATTTTGCTAAATTTGCTGAGATCTGTTTTGTGTCTCAAGATGTGGCTTGGTCTATCCTTCAGAAACTTCCATGAACATAAGAAAGGAATGTATATTCTTTTTTTGGGGGCGGGGAGGGAGGTGGGGAGAACACCCTGTATATTTCTGTTAGGTCCATTTGTTCTGCTGTTTCAATTAGTGCCTTGTCCCCTGCTATTATTGTATTACTGTCAGTGTCTACCTTTGGCTCAGTCAGTATGTGTGGTCTGTAATTAGATGGTCCTGCTTTGGGTGCACATATGTTGATGATAATTGTTTCGTTGAGTGGATTACACCCTTAATCATAATGTAGTGTCCATCCTTGATTCATGATACCATATTCAGTTGGAAGTTTGTCTTCTTTGAGTATTACTGCAGTCCCTGATTTCCTTTCATCATGGTTGTTTTGATATATTTTCTCATGGTCCTTAACTTTAACATATTTTTATCTTTGGATCTGATATGAGTTTCTTGTATGCATAATATTGATGGGTCCTTTTTTATAAATCAATTCAGCCACTCTATGTCTTTTGACTGGTGAGTTCAGTCCATTCAAATCTAGGGTGATACTTGAAATAAAAGGCTTTATTACTGTCATTTGAGCCTTTTGTTTTCCATTGGCTTTCTCTGCCTGTGTTTCATTTCCTGTTTGATTAAACTCACATTTTCCTTTGCCATATTCAATCTCTTTTCTTTAGATTTTGTCTACTTCCCAGTTATGTATCTCTTTAATTTGGATTTTGTGACTCTCCCATGGTTTGATTAGCTACTACTCTATAGTTTTCTTTTAAGAACTGATGCCATATCATATTTACATATTTCTATAGGTTACTTCTTTTTCCGTACCTCTTTAGTGTTTTATTTGTTTATTTATCTATTTATTTCTACTCTTATTCTCATCTTTGTTACTGCTTTTGCTTTCCTGTTTATCATCATTCTAGAGGCTTGGTGAATCTTTGTTTTGTTTTCCCTGGCATAAGACCACTTTCAAGATTTCTTGAATGGCAGACTTGGTCATGGAAAAATCCATTAATTTTTTTGGTCATTAAAGACATTTACTTCTCCGTATTGAAATTATGATTTTGCATGGTAGAGTATTCTTGACTGGTACTTTTTGTCTTTTAGTAATTTAAGACATCTTTCCACTCTCTCCTGGCCTGTAGGGTTTCTGTTGAGAAGTATTATATCCTGATGTGTGTGCCTTTGTAGAGTATGTATTTCTTTAGCAGTGTTGTGTAGTTTTTCTTCGTTATTGACTTGCTAATTTTACTATGATGTGTCCGTTTATCTATGAAGGTCTGTCTACCTTTTTAAATTTCAGTGTTCTCTCTGCTTCATGAATCTCCATTGTTACTTTTTGTGACAGTTGTGGGTAATTCTCTGCTTTTACTCTTTAAATAGGTTTTCTGTTGCTTTCTTCCTCCCCTCTCCTTCTGGGATGCTTATGACCCCATGTTTATTCTCCTCATGGTGTGTGATATTTCTCATAAGTTTTCTTCATTCTTCCTCACTCTTCTTTCTCTCTCTTCTTCTCTGAGTGTCACCTCTGTTATCTTGTCTTCAATTTCTAGTACTTGATTCTCTGTGTGATTGAGTCTCGTTATGTAGCTTTCTTTATTTACCTTTAATTCCTCAAGTGTATCTTTCATTTCTAGCATTTCTGCAAGGATTTTCTTTATGTACTCAGTCTCTTTGGTGATGTGTTCCTCATGAGCTGTCACTTCTTTTCTGAGGTCTTTCAATTGCCTTTGGGTAGTCGTGTGTGCCTCCAGCATCTCATTCAGGCTTTTTCTAGCTATCTTTTTTCTCAACTGTTTTTCTTTTAGGTTGTCCCAGTCCGTATCCATGGATTTCCTCACTGGTGAACTTTTGGCATCTTCCTGTTTTGGAACCATTCATGTTTTCTTTGATGACTTTGGTTTTGGCATAGTTTTCTTTCTGCCTTGACTTCAGTCTCTGGCTTTCCTTTACTTTTATTTCAGACATCTTCCTACTTTGAGCTGGGGTGGGGAGCTTACTTTCTGCCTCTTAGGGAAGCACCTATGATTTCTGTACTGGATATTCTGCGTGTATACTGAAGGGCATAAAAAACTCATTTTCTTAACAGATGGAGAGAAAGGGACACACAGGCCTGTGATCTCCAGGCTGACTGAGGAGTTCCTAAATGCATACATACACGCCTGGACTCAGAGAGTGTACTTTCTGTCCTCCAGGTGGGGTGGAATGGTACATGCAAGCATGTGGTCTTTGGGCTGATGGTGGTGTGTGTTCCAGCCAGAGTTTGCTAGGTGAACTTTCCCCTTACATGGGAACGGGACACAAACATGGGGTCCACATGGATTCCCATCTGCCTCTCTGCATTTGGTCAGGTCCAGATCGCTGTCCTGCAACTTCTTCCCTGAATTGCCTCTTCTTCGATGTGAGTGTTTTTTTGGTCAGTCAGATGTATAGAGTCTGTAAGTTCTGTTCAGGGGGATTTTCATATCTATCTGTAGATTTAAGTTATTTCCTAGAGAGGGTAAGACAGGGGTCCTCTAGGAGCATGCACAGTCCCCTCCCCAGCTAAGAGGACCTCTGGGTCACCATCTTGAACCAGAAGCCTAGTGAATACACTTTTTATATGACATTTTAACCCTTGATCTGCAGTTTCATCTTGTTTTATGGCAGGTCCTGTGCTACATTTATCAGAATTGAGAGCCTATGAAAGTTCTCTCTAATTGTCTACCAAGAATGTGACATGATATTTCTCTGCTGTATCAACTTTATTATTCTCTGTAAAGCATTAACATGGCAAATCTCTTAAGTTTGTAAATGAGAGACTCATCTTCATCTTGATCAGAAAAAAGGAATTTGTAATTCAATTGAGAAGACGTAATGAACTTAATGCACAGCTTAGAAAAAGTGTTGCAACCTGCCAATTTGGTTCTCATAAAGTTGATTCCAAATATCCCCATTTAGGTACTGATTGTGTCCATTTAGTATAGTTGAGGATACAGTGAACTCTGTAGTAGCTTAGCATTCCATCTTTATATCTGGGCCTCTACAACATTAAACCTCTGAAAGTTTACCTTCTGCCTCAGTACATGATAAAGCTAATAGGAGAATTGTAACTAGTATGATTCTTAACCTTGATGTTAGTCTTGGCCTTATAAAATCTTATAAACGAAAACATTCTAACTGTGTACATTTAAAAAGAATGTCACTATGCAGTGCTTTTTATGGAGTCATCTGGCCTCTATAAGGAGTAACATCAGAGAGACTAGGAAATAGCAAGTGTGATTTTGAATTTAATATTCCTTTCTCATATCCTTTATTTTAGAGATCCAGACAACAGCTCTTTTGGAACTGGCTATACTTCTCACACTTATTCTCATAGTCATATGTTTCTAACAAAATTTATTATGTTTTTATTTGCTTGTCCTCTCATTAGAATGTTATATTTTCTGTAGCAGATACCATCTAATGTTTTCCTTAGCCATTAGTAAGTTTATAACTCATAGACAATTTAAAGCAAATGTAACTCTGCTCACTGAGACAGTGTTTTAGTAATAGAATGAACAAATTGATTAACTTATACCTTCACCAGGGATACCCTTTGCTTTCTGCCACATGTAGTTTTGCCCATGTCATCTTGATGACTCAAGGAAGAACCGAATTGGTATGGGAGTGAGCAAACATGCCTTCTCTCCTCTGTGGGAATAGTTTCTTCCGTGTTTAGAACATAGTATCTTTGTGTAAAAGTTGTTTAGTCTTAAGTGACAATAGGAAATGTGGAGCAACTGTGATTCCATTTCTGGCATTCAAGGGAGAAGACTAAATTGTACAGAATAAGTGATTTTTCACCCTTCCATTTGTATAATGTCTAATTATACCTACCATATGCAAGGGAAAATATTCAGATTACAACCAATACAAATGTGAATTTATAAAATGTATGTTCTTTGAGTTTATGAATGTGACTAGGTATGTTATAGGTAAAGTATTTGGCATTCTAATAGTTTTAAAACCTTCTTTTAATGCTTGAATTAAAAAATGTTTATAATGGAATATTTTAAATAACTATGGCTAAAATAGCTGTTTCATATTTTGTCATCACATTGTCCAATCTTTAATAAACCATTATTATTATCTACCAGCAGTTCAAAATTAAAGAGATCATTAGACTCCTGATTTGCCACATTGTTTCTAAATTTCTCTATCAGAATTGAAACTAAATGTCTCCAAATATTAATGTTTCCATTAATATTAATAAAGTTTCATATGTTTGGTAGTGTTAAAGTATATGCAGAGGTAAAGTTTTGTGAAAATTTTTCTGAAAATTTCTTTGCCAACTGTAAGCCTACATATTGGTATTATTTCAGCCAAAACTTTTTTCTGTAACTGAGTGCTCAAACTAGAAACCCACTCTAATAATAACTACCTTGATGCTTGCCTCCCTCCCCACCCCGTTTTGTGTTATAAAGATAAAGGTCACTCTGAAAGGTAGTTCATGAGTTAAAAGTGTTCCAAGAGGTTGGCGATTACAATGGAAACCAAGTTCCCCACAAAGGGTTCAGAGCTGCTCAGGAGCCTTCCCACTACAGTCCCCCTGGACGCTCTGGGGGGTGGGGTGGGATCTGAGAGTGATGGGCTTCCCTTGACTGGGTCATTCCTTTGTACCTAACTCCAGCCTAGAAATAGAGCAGCACATCATGCTCCCAGATTGACACCAGGGGAGCTTCATAAATCAGCAAGTGAGTGTTCTGGCATGATCCTTTAGCCACTGCCTTCCCTCCAGAGCTGACACCTGTCACCTTTTAAAGAGTGTGCATTCTCTGTGACTGTAGCTAAATTCTGTCTTTTCTTCATCCCCACTTATATCTGCCTAGATGGTAATATTTGGGTGGCTACCCATATATTATTACACAGGGACATTATGGACTAGATCATTTTTTAATCTATGCCTAAAAATTTGGAATTATCAAATCACTGGATTCAGAACTAAGAACATTCAAATTGCCTTTCACTTTTAAAAGAAAATAAGTATGTAAATATTTGAACACAAAACTAATTGAATGTATTTGTTATCACTGATAGAATATTGCGCTTAATGGTCTTATATTGTAATAATGCTTTAGAGTATTTCAAATGATAAGAATTCCAAGAACGTTTTTGTTAGGGAAAAATATTTTTAACATCCACAGACTGTATTCATCTCCATGAAGTCATTCATCATTGATTATTTGTTTCTATTAAAGCATATATGTATCTTATCTATGATGCACATAATTACTTATTAGAGAGGCATACATGAATCAACTCTATTGCTTTTATTTTATCCTAATATTGTTTATATATATATGATGCTTATAGAATCCCTTAGCTTTAAAAAAATTTGGCAAGTCACAAATATACATGAGCAGAAATTTATCTCTTTATTATTTGCATATTTATGACATTAAAAATAAAATACCAAACATGTATTCGGCATTTCTCTACCCCTCCAATGAATGTTCTAAATCTTATTTATTTTGAACTCTAGTATAGCACACAAGGACCACAAGGTGTTTGTAATTGGGTGGTATTAAGTGCAAAATACAAGTGGAGGGTGCTTGAAAGGGACAGAAAAAGTCAGTTTCCTATTGATTGGACTGTGGTGGGATAAATGTGTGGCTTCTGCCCTTAATGGAAGCTGATTGTTCAGGGATGTGCCTGCAAGACTGGTCGATTCTTGAGCTGTTGTTTACTGGGAAGGACAATATCAATTTTCCAGAGGGATGATTGGTGGGATGTCAAGGTTGTCACCCTTTTCTCCTCCTCACTGACAGACAGCCCACTGACAATTACCAGTGATGGGACATTGCCTGCATTGGCATATACACTAGAGGATATAACTGGCAAACAAAAAAAGAGAAAAGCACTCCTGTAAAAAAGATATAATCAGCAGTTGTCAGGACTGGTTACATATATGATGTCTGAATAACAGGGACACAACACATTGCTTTTACTGCTCATGTAACATGGAACCTGCTTCATTCATCTGGGAAACTCATGGAATACATTTTTTGGAGGGGAATAACATGGGAATTGGCATTATTTCTATTTGAGTATAATAACAGAGTAGAATAGTTTCTTTTTTTTTCTAAGTAATGTAGACTTTGGAGAATTCAAATAAACTTGAACCTACATATTTTTATTTTTCACAGAAGTGATTTCATTTTAATATACTTATTCTCATGAATTAAAATCAGTTATGAAGATGGAATTGGAATGTTATGAACTATGAATGTTATGAATGTATTATATACAGATGTTATTTATATTGATGAACACCTTAACACACATATATCCCTACTTGTATGTATGTGTGTGTATGTATACACATTCATATATATATATATACATGCTATATATATGCTATATAATGTTACAGTGAAATATTACTTCAATAATTTTTTTCAAAGATAGCTTATGATTTTTCCTCCAGGACTTATATTATTGGGCATTGTTCAAATATACAACTAATGGATTGCATTGAATAAGTTTCAGAATGAGATACCAAATTCCATCATTTTGGAAGAAATGTGTCATTTAAATTGTTAAGTAAGTTTTGTGCAGGATAGGTAACACATGAGCATATCTGTCAGATTTTCTATAAAGATTGTCCTGTCAGTCACATCTTTCCCATTTCTTTCTGTTCTGTTGTTTAATAATTTCACATACATTCAAAGAAATGAACAGTATTTTTAATACCATCTTTCAGTTGTAGGGAAGCTAACACCTAAATTAGGCAGACCACCAGAATTGTCACTTCATTCTATTTCTCAACATGAGACTTTTCTTTGTGTTAATTCATAGATGTCATTTATTTAATTATACTCAAGCTAATCATTTCATAAATTCATTATATGCTGCTGGAATTATACTGTTTGGAAAAAATGAATAGGGAATTCAGTTTACAATAGTCAAATTTACATGCATTTGTTTCGTAAGAAGTAGATATTTTTTCCCACTCCAGGTTTTCTTAGCATCACAGTGAAATTATCTGTACATACTAGATAAAGCAAATTTGTATCTTTTTCTTAACAAAAAAGATAGACTAGAAACACTTTCTAGACTTATATTCAATTGTCTCATGAGGATTGCTTTCCATATAAGTGGTCACTGCAAAAATGAAAATAACTGGAAACACTGTTGGTTCATTTTTTCCATCATCTCTGTGGCATTCATGCTTTCTTAAATACCTTTTATATGATTTAAAAATATTCCTAATTTTTCTTTATTACAAAATTGGGCAAAAATTAAAAAACACAAAAAAATGAAATAAATATCACACATTATCCTACCATTTAAAATAAATGTAGTTAACATTTTTATATTTGTCTTTTTGGGCTTTTGTTTTAATATTTGAAGTGTCTATTTATTTGTTCTTTAAGTATTTTCAGTAATGGTATTTTTGAGTTTGGTAAACATAAAGGCAATTCTATTATTTCAGTTTTATCTTTTTATTGGAAATAAGTAGGTTAGAGTAATGCCTAGTGATTAGATATGAAAGTTATTTCTGATTGAACTTGTTAGATACCATGTAAAAGTTATCATTAATTTCCTCCATGAACCACGGGCTAATTGATTTTCCATTGCACTCATTAAAAATAGATACTTAGCTTTTCAGAAGATTGTCTCAGAAAACCAAGACAGGCCTCAAGTCCTTTGGGATGCCATCAACTGACCATTCCATCAGGCCTAGAATAGTGGTCCTCCTACTTGTCAGAACTGAAGTATTTATCCCATTTCCCAGCAGATAAACATTTGCAAGGCAAATAATAAATTAGCCATTAATCAGAAGAATGTTTGCATTCAATGAACTCTGAATGGAGTGGAGATGTCAGGTAGATAGACAAGGTAAATCAACAAGGCAGAATCAATCTCCAGAGAGAGTCACCCATAATTTAGAGTGTTGGCGCATGTTTAAAGACTTCATAAGCTAAGAGCATTTTGTCAAGGAAGAAAAGTTTTTTAGAAAAATATTTAGGTCTATTTAAAAATAGACAGCATATTAGCAATTTTAATATATCTAAGCCTTCAATCTAATAATTTATTATTTAAATGTTTGATTTGAAAAATGAATCAAATATTTAATTTTACAAGGTTTATATATTTTAATAATTTTCTCAGCACCAGGAAAACTCTAAAACTTGGTGATACGTTCCCATGCCACTATTCTTTATATGAATTCACCATTTGGCAAGTATATCATTTAAAAATAAGAGGTGACCTTGATATTTTAGTGTCTTGTTTTTTACCCCATCTACATTTGGTCTTCAAACATTTTCAGATATAGAGTCTGAAAGGTATGCTTGCATAATAATCATGTGATCTTGGTAAGTTATTTAACCTTTATGACCTTCAGTTTCTGCTTTGTAAAATGGAGATAATAATGCTTACGCCAAAGAGCTTCCATAAGCAATAAAATAATGGTATAAATTTCTGAAGCACGTAACATAGACCTGGCACCCTTACTGTTTTTGGTTTGATTTTTAACATAGAAAACTTGCATATGTTATATAAATGTACCTAAGGTTTTATTCCTTTAACATAATTTTCCCCCAAAATGTTGTAAATTAGATGTGTTTGTTTTGTTTCTGAAGGAACTATATATAAAGGGGTCAAAAGGTGCAGTGGTTACAAACAGCCAATATTGTGTCCCCAGATTCTCTTGAGGTTAGAAACTACCACCTTTGTTTTCTTAGAATAGACCAGAAGGGAATTCACTCTTGATTTCAAGCACCTACCATATGTCATACTTTTATCTTCTCATTGTGATAGACAATGCTTTATGAACCCTAAACTTTAAATCTGTGATATATCCTGAACTTTTCACATGTTTGCTATTCACTTATTTGCCCAAAGCATTAAGAAAGAATGAATATAAATGGAGGAACCATAATCCAGTACTCTTCTCCTAGCTATCTTTTCTCACTCACTCTATCCCTAACCTAGATTTCCTAGATTTGGTAGTTTATAAACTAATGACACCTTTTAGCCAAGAGTTTAACTGGGTCATGACTGCGTATCCCCATAGCTTTGCTTAAACAAGAAAATGCTTCTAATCATGAATTTTAAAATGAAAAATTACAGTATTGATTAAGATTGCTTCAAGCAGAGACAACAATTAAAATGTTTTGAAATTTTTAAATATATAAATTACTTTTGCAAAGGAAAAGGTAGTTTCTTTATATATAATAAAAAAGCTGTTATATTAACCTCCACTAATAGACACAGATTGAAAAGCACTGAGCCCACACATTATACTTCTTGATGTTTTTTAATTTTGTCTTCACTCCTATAGCATCTCCCCTCCTTTATTTATTGCTCTTAGAGGCTAACTTAAATTGAATTTTCTGAAGAAATGTGGAAGTATTAGATATGAGTTGTTTCTTTCTAGCTTATCTCAAGATTTCTACATATCTTTTGGTTTCTAAGACTAACCTATGTAGTTACATTCATGACTTTCTTTTACTCCCATTCTATACCTGACAAATATCCAAGCTTTCTGTGTTATTTGTTATTGACTCTCCTTAAAACAGAAACATGTTCAACTCTTCCTCATCAAACACAGAATATAGATAACTAGAAAAATTCTATATGATTTCATAAAGAAAACAACTCATTTATTTTTAGATATTAAAATGGCTTCATAAAGACATTGGCAATTTGAAGGTATTCTTAAATACTGGTTGATATTATTATTTTATTTTTATTGAATTATATATTTATATATATATTTTATATTATATATATTTTATTGCATTATAATATTATATAAGTTTAAGCTTTGGTCATCATAAACCAACACATATACATAATCATTGTTTACCACCAAGAGTCCAATTCTGTTCACTATATAATTGATAATTTTTCCCCTACTTGCTTTCTCTTCCCCTTCCCTTCTGAGTATGCCATTGTATAATACCATAATTTAAATACTACGAAATATCATTTTGTAGCCTTTTTCAATCATAAAGTAGCTAGTTGCATAATCTTGATAATTTGAATTTACAACTAAAATATTTTTCACAACAATCTTATGAGATGAGTTCTATTGTATTTCCATCCTATAGATATGGAAATTAAGTAAAAGAGATCCTAAATATCTTGCCTGAGTGTGTACTTGGTTGTTCTATGTATCCAAAGTGTATACTTAAGTGGTTTAGAATTGACTCTTTTATCAACTCTAGAAACTATTAGTCTTGTGAATTCTGTAAGCCTTCCAAATTTATTTTCAGAATTAGTGGTTTCTTTAACCATGGTACATGTGGTACTGAAGGAAAGTAGGGTGAGATAGTAACATAAATACAGATAAGAACTATATTGTAGTGGGTCTTGAATTCTAAACTAAAGAATTATGATAATTTAATGTACAATGTGAAGTCTTCAGAAGTTTTGACTGTGAAGAGACAATCTTAGAGTTTACACATTAGCAAACAAGGGAAAATTGAAATAAGGCAGACTGATAAAAAGGAGGCTATTAAAGAACAAAAGATGAGAAACCATGAATTCTGAAGCAGGAAGGTGACTGTGAGATTGAAAGAAGATAAATTTGTGAGGGGGTTTTGATATATTTTACAGAATTTGCAAGCTAGAATATTCACGGATCTTATGATCAAAGATAAGAGTAGAAGGATGACTACAAGATTTTAAATTCATAACCTCAAAAATAGGATAGCTATTGATGAAAACTGGAAAAATCAGGAGGGAAGTATAATTTAGGTAATATTTGACAAGATATATATTAAATTTGAATTACTGAAGTTCGGAAATATTCTGTAAGCGGGAGGCACAAACAGGCAGAAGCAGCATTTTATAAATTATTTAGTTAAAGGAACATAAAATCTTTTAAAAAAGGAAGCAGAGGAAAAAGTAGAGCGATGAGAAGGCTAAGGAATTAACCCTCAGTGGTACTTACATTGAGGTAGCACATTGTAGAAAGAGAAGATAAAATTAGGAAAGGAGAGTTAAAATAGTTTTAGAACTATAACAGTGGAGAAACATAAATAATCAAAGGGAAGAGACTTCTAAGAAACAGAAATTGGTCAATTTCATACATTTCAAAACAAAGTGAGAAAAAAGGGTTTACTTAAAGCATGATTTTGTAAAGAAAACTTTTTGTTGATGATCACTACAAATGGTCTTGAACAATGGTGGAGGTAGATTAACTGTCAGTATGAATTATTGAGTTAAAATGTTCAGATATCTTTAAAATTATAATGGAAGCTGTAGGTAGGTATGATTTAGTATGTAATTTTCTTATACAAAGTATTCTAAAAGTACCTATCTTTAAAATTAAGACTGTTATTCATTTTGTTTTGGGTTTTTTATTAATTTATTCTTTTTTTATTTCTGCTTCCAATTACTTGTGGATCATTTAGATCTGCACAGACTTAAATTTAAAAAACTTAGATTAATAAAAATTGTTTCTTTCTGTTTTAGAAATAAGCTGCATTATATTAAAACTATGTATTTCTTCTCCACAGATCAGAATGAAGTTTGGTACAGAATATATGACATCTTATTTTTGTCAGTAGTCATTTAATTTTACTGTGTTAAACTTCTAACTTCAAGAATGAAAAACAGACCAAAGCCAGGAAGCAAAAATATAAATTTAATGTATTCCATATTTAGAACAAAAAAACATGTGAAACTCCCTCCTTACAAAGCATATCTTGAAATTTCTCTTCAAATAACTTATGGATAATTTGTTTTCTGAATTTATTAACTTTTTGCCTAAATTATGGAAAATACACATAGTCCAAACAGATATTGAAAGGGAAGTTAATTATAGTGACTTGCTTCATATTTGCCTTCACTTTGTGTGAAGACATTTGATATATTTTATCAATTAGAATTGAAAAACATTAAAAAATATTTTAAGTCTTGCATTTTGACAATTTGAATTTAATATTTTAATATATATATGCTTATATATATTTGCCATCTAGATAGACAAGAAATATGTTCATCACTTCCTTTGGTTCAAAACAGTTTGGTGCTTTAAACACTAAATGATATTTTATACTATTTTCTCATAAGATAGGAATATTTTCCTTCTGTTACCAATAGTTTCAGTTCTAACTTTCCTTTTTCTCTGATTAATCATATATGTTAAAAATTAAAGTTGTAATTAGTAGCAATGAAAAGAGAAAAATGTCACATATTCTTCAATGATAGATATGAGTGGGTGAGTTGATAAGTGAATATTTCCCCTTCCCATGTTTTACAGTGAATCAACACAAATCTCCCATCTATTCATAAATATGTTTAAATATATACACATATGTATGTATATACACACACGTATACATATATGTACATATATGTATACGTGTGTGTATATGTATGCAAAGGAAACTATTTTGTGCTTACCATTTCATACTTCTGTAACTCCTTCAGTGTTTTCAGTTCATTTATTTAGCTAATATGTATTAAGAATCTACTTTGTAGACTTAGGGACTGTGCAGTAGGTAATAGAGGTAAGTCCTTATAGAGCTCCCATTTTAAAGGGATAGAAGATAAACCTATAAACAACATAACATTTAACATCAGTTAAAGAGAAAAGAGAAGATAAAAGAAGATAAGAGAACAGAAGTGTTGTTGAAGTATTGGTGCTGTGTAAGCTAGGCTAGCTGGAGACAGCAATGGGAGAAGGCAAGACTTGGAGATATCTGCTGCGTACCTTTTCAATATGTATACTCCATATTAATCCTTTCTTATATTGATCATTTTGTCTCACAGAGATCCCAGCACATAGATTAAAAAGAATGGCAGAGTACCTCAAAGCTCTTTCATGTAAAACTTTATGTTGATGTCTAAATGTTTGGTTGTGAGTTTTAGAGGAAGAGATGCTCATGTAGTGTTTTCCCTCCACACATGAGCAAAACCATTGATGAAATATTTCCCAAACCCACTGAACACAAAATGTAGATGCCCAAACTGATTTTAGTATTGCAGGTAAATGACAAAGCATCCTGTTTTTCTAAATAGTTGAAAATGTGTGCTGATGAGAATTGCAAAAGAAAAAAAAGAATTCAAATGAGTTGCATTTTGTTCTTTGAAATCATTTTATAATGTCCCGTCCCCAGTCTATATAAAATAATGTGTTGCCATGTATGTATGTATGTATACATATGTATACATATATATAGCCTCTAATTGGCATAGGAATTCCTTTGCTCAAGATTGCATTTATATATTTTCTTAAACTTTCTAAGATACAGCTATTCATTTTTTCTTTAGTATTTTGCAGAAAGAGCTTAACTAGGGAGGCCATTCATAGTAAGAGAAAATGTAATTTTGAAGTGTCAAGTTTTGAATTGAAACAGAAATATTTATCTTGTTCTCTCTATTCCTACTGTTGTTTAGACAGTATGCTGATACAAAAGAGCTTGCATACTGATATCAATGTGGATGGCTTGGGTATCTGCCAGTAGCTAGAAAGGTATCCACTGTGATGTACTTAGTTATGTATTAGCATATCATAATGCATGGCTACTCACTAAATTAGTCTCATTATGACTAGCTGCAGAATAGTCCTTAGAAAGCTGAAAATGAAAGCTTTTTGACAAATCTTTTGCATAATTCAAATTCAGAGAACTTTAATATGTAGTAACTGCCTTTAGGTATCATCTGTGTGTGTCCTTTCTATGCTTAACAATAGGTTTCAAAACTCATGGTCACTTGCTAATAATTCTTTACTTCTTAGGAGATTGAATTGCTATAGGCAAGTTTACTTAATAAATCTGCACAGAAAAAAATTAAATTAAGAAGAAGATTCATATATGTAGCTCCTTTTCAATTATTTTTCTGCATTGCCATGCAAATACGTTTTATTCTTTCATATAATGTATGATTGTATGTAAAATAAATACATATGTAGTTAATAAAATTTATGTTTTGAAAAAGGGCTGGATTAAAAAAATCATAAATATTTTATGTGAATATATTAGATCCAGGGAAATCTCTAATCAAAAGTACAAAGCAGGGAAAATCACACTTTCCATTTGTGAAGCATCAAGAAAAAATTAATAACATTACAAAGAATGACCTAATATGATTTTTGTTGCCATGCATATTGTTTCTGAATCTTGTATATAAACATATCATCTTAAAGCTCCCGTGAACTTACCCCCCATAAAAATGCAAATGAGAAAACATGGCCAATCAGAAAATAGAAGATGACTGTTATTAAGGAAATACATTTGACTGTGAGAAGAGACCTTAAACAACTGCTAAAGTTGGTTAAATTGGCTTTTAACACATTGCCATCCTGGGTATGTTAAAGAGATACTTTTGTGAACAGGAGCCCATTTGTAATTAGATAAGGAAAACTGACAGCAGCAGTGAGTTAGAGTCTCCTGTGGAATGACAAGTATTGACTGAATACCGGGTTGTATTTGAGATGGTGAGGGAGTCGATAAAAGCATCAGGGCTTGTTTGGAGTACCTCTGCCAGCAGCGCTTTAATTTGCCGCCTGGAAAAGAGCCACAGACATTCTTCCCCCATGTTTAGTGTTGATGAGATCTAACACTTACATTTAATCTTCTGTTTACCACTAAAAACCCTTGTAAGTGGTGTATGGCACCACAGAGAGGAAATCGAGCAAGGGAGCATATTTTTTATGAACTCCATGGTGCACCCAAGGCTATAAAAATACACGTCATTGGAATCATCTAACCAAGTGTGGAAGGAAAAGTTTAACAAATCTTTAAAAATCAATGGAGAACAAAAGTATTAAATGATTTGGGGGAAGAGATAAAGAGTAGAAAATGTAAACTATGTACAGGAACCCTTTATGTATTTTTTAATATAGCCTTTCAGCTGAATAAAAAATAATGAATCTTAAAGAAATGCTACAAAATTCATAAATACATACAGGGATGTATTATCTCTATATGATTGAAGATTCCATTTCCTACTTCTGTATTTAAAGCAAATATATTCTTCACAAATGTTTCCCAGATATTTTTGAAACTAATATTAAAAATGTCTATATGATACACACGAGAGAAATTCTATGACAAGCTATTAATATATAATTTTATGTTGGTATTTCTTTTGCCCCATTATATCCACTGGTAAAAATTGACAAAAAACCTAGATCTTAATACTGAACTTTATAGCCATCAATTAAAATGATTATTTAAAAAGCATTATTTCTAATCCACATTCTGCTGAACTATATTTTGCTTGCTGCCAGAACTTAATAGACATGATTATAAAATTTGCACTAACTTATTACTACAAATTCAGATAATCCCCCACATCTGACCTTCAGTGCCTAATTAAATCAGAATAGTCTTTAAAAACACTAGATTATTTAAATTTCACTTGGATGCCAGTGTTTAATGTTGCCCACCTGTTGTATTAGAGACAATGCCAGAGATAAACTGAAATGCCTTTTGGTTGTGCCAGGAAGCTTCAAAGGCTTAGAGTTTTGTAGTGAGTCTGCACTAAAATGCTGTTAGGCTCAATTAGATGACCCATCAAGATAATCTGATATGCTGTGGGAATAATGGCTTTAGAGGGGAAAAGAAGCAGCCCATGTTTGCAAGAGAAACTCAAAGTGAGGACTTGTTTTTTTTTTTTTTTTTTTTCCCCACATAAGTTCCAAACTGTGTGTCAGTCTGGAAATGATTTCACAGTGGATTACGAATGTAAGTCTGAATTTTTAAAGTGAGGCTTTTTCTGCTTCATTAAGCATTTTTATCTGAGTATACAATTTTAGGTATGTGAAATGAAACAAAAAGTTTAGGTAAAAGGTAACATTTTGTCACACTTGCCTGGAATCCCTACGGTGTATAAAGGATATTCCTCCTTTCTAAAGTCTTTGCACACTAAAAAGGGAAAAAAAGAGTATGACAACCAAATCATTTAGAGCATAAAATGTTTAGACTGAAAATGTGTTTTTGAGTACTATGACTAAAAAGAAGGATGCACAGTCTGCTGGCCTTTTGTGTTCCAAAATGTATTAATATTTGCTTTCATTATTTTATATAGATTGTCAAATAGTTAATAATATAGCATGTATTAAAAAGCCGTGTCGCATGTAAATGGATTAGCAGTCGTGTAGCAAACATGTTCATGTTGATTAGATCAAGCATTTTTAATTGGGAACAATTCTTCACAACCTTTCTTAGTGGTACATTTGATTAATTTTAGTTAAGATAACTTTGAGTCCTTCCTGAACCACAAAAATCAGTGTATTGTTAGCTTTGTGTGTCTGGCAGTTATGAAAATTGTGAGTCATCTTCTCATTCACTGTAGACTGTTAATTTGTTCATTCGTGTTTATTTTATTCCTTTCAACTACTTATTTTGGGGAACTTTTGTAAGCATCCATGCTAGACTAATTAGGATGAAATTGCTGACTATTAAGAAATGTCCAAAATTTGGGATCAAATATGATGGCAATTCATGTTGGTATCTTATACAGTACTAATAATTTATGGTTGTGGGAAAAGCCAGATCATTCATTCATCACTTATTCATTCTTTTTTTTTCTTTCATTTATTCTTTCATTCATTTATCTAATAAACTTTAAGTACAGATGGAGCAGAAGCATTCTGCTTGGGGTTGGGACAACAGAGATGTACACAGTTTCTTTTTCAAAGGAGTCCTTTGCCCAGAAGAGGAAAAAGGCATGTAAATACATGATTGTAATACAGTACAGTATAGTGTGATCAGCACAGAGAGGTATGAAAAAACTAGACCCATATTTCTGAAGGAGTGATTAATTCTGTCTGAGGTGTGATAGGGGAGGGATTGAATTTGAGACCATACTTTTGAATAATACATGAGAAAGCAACAGTCTATCCTCCTAAATTGAGTAGTTTAGCCAAAGAGAGCTGCCAACCTATCGATCAATTGATGAGAAGACAGAACTTAGACAGAGAGGCCTAAATTAAAAGTGAACTGACACAAGCAGGGCTTGCTGCCATTTGGAGCTTTATCCCTGAAACTTACCTGCCTTGATGTGCTGGTCCCACACTTGAGGAAGTTTAAAAAGAGATATCAGTAAAGAATGGCTCGAGCTGCATGTAACCAAACTGTAAATGACCTTATTTGAGACCTCTCGAATTCTAACACTTTTTATCTAATGGAAGTCAACAAATCTGTCTTTGAATGTAAATGCTACTTATGTATGTCTAAATGTTCCTCAAGGTATTCTCTCTCTGGGGGTAGGAGGGAAAAATCAAAATGAAACTTAACATGAAAACAAAACAATCTTCCTTGATCTTGCTCTCCCTGTTCTAAGTCATTATCAACTAATCAAATTCCAGATTCTCCAATCTGTATATCATCAATGATGACTCATGTTTTATTATTACTAACCCATTAAGCCTTCTCAGAATAAAACCAAAACAGTACAAAAACAAAAAAGCAAGTAAACAGACAAAAAAAAATTTTGTTCTAACCTCTAAAGCTGGAGTGCTTTTCCCTTTACTTGCTCCTCTCTATTCTTCAAAAATTCCACAGGTCTACAAGTTCTTTCCTTTCTTTTTTCTGTTGTTCAGCTGACGGTGTATACCTGTCATGGAAGAAATTGCTTTCTCCCAAATTCATATGTTTAAGTTGTAATTTCTAGTACCTCAGAATATTACTGTATTTGAATATAGTCTTTAAAGAGTTAGGTTGAAATGAGATCATTAGGATGAGCCTTACTCCAGTGTGACTGATGTCCTTATAAAAAGATTAAGACACAGGCATGTACAGAAGGAAGATTATATAAGGATGTAGAGAAAAGAGCCATCTACAAGCCAAGAAGAGGCTTGAGAAGGAATTAACTCTGTAGATCCCTTGATCTGGAACTTCTAGCCTGCAAAATCCTAAGGCAATATATTTCTATCATTTAAGTCCCATTCCACTCTGGTATTTTTTTTAAAAAGAGGTTCTATAGATGAATGAAACAATGTTGAAACGTATTATTTGTGTGTTTTGTTAGTTCAGTTTTCTTGCTACTTCTTGAACCTCTCATCACATCTACAACATGGTACAGATCACTTTTCATATAATAAAAATTTCTGCTATCATTGTTGATTTGTATTGTGCTGTTTGTTTATCTCATTAGCACCTAGGGTCAATTTTTCTGCCATCTTTAATCATCATATATTTCACATTGGTTGCATCTGAGATTTGCAATCTATTCCCTGATGGCTCTGGACATCATTAGATCCTATTAAACACCAACCCAATCTCCAGAATACAAATATTTATAGATATATTCACTGAATGATGAGGAGCATGTTTATAAGGTTGGTGTAATGAGCGAAGGCTCTGGAGATTTTCTTATTGCTGGACAGCATAATCTGAATCTCCACAGCTAGTTTTGACTAATTATAAGTGTATGTGTTTTATCCCTATAAATCTTGGATCAGCTTCATTTTTAAATTCTGAGATTAATTTTGAAATTCTGAGATTCATGAAATAATTAGCACCTGAAATATATAATATAAATGCAGTCATTCATTGAAAAAAATTATGAAAACCTGCTGTGTAAGAGACTGTGGGAGATAGGAAAATTAATTAAACATAAATTTTACCATTGATAGGCTTCCATTCTGATAAAGGGCACAGTATGTGAGATAAGTAAATATGTTAGAGTGTTGCACTAGTAGTGATATAAAAAGGACAGAGTTCAAAGGATGTCTCCTGGCTATGGGAAGCAAATAATCATTGATGAAAAGTTTCAGTGGTAGCATACCAATGAAAGGATGGGTGGGTTTGGGTTTTCACATCAAGGAATTATAAGAACAAAAATATACCTACTATTTCTAAATATGGATTTCACTTTAAAATATTCTTTTGTTTCATATGTACAATGAATTGAGGATAATTGAGGTTTGGAGAATATTTCAGGATCTGCAGTTGGACAAATAAGACTGAGATAATAGAATGCTCATTTTTCATTCTCAGATTCTAGCAAAAATGTCTGACACTTAGTAGCTTACAGAACTTATTGATGAGTTCATTGTAATTGTAGACTGAAATAGCTAAATAGCCTTAGAAATAGACCATAATGAATGGAGCAGTTATTTGAAAACAGGCCCTGTAACACTTGACAGTTTTTTTGTGGGTTTAAGGCTGCCATAGAGAGAGGTTCCTTTAGAAGGAATGAAGTCTGGGATAAGTTATACTGGAGTATATTCATTTGAGTTCCTGTCATTAGAAATAAATAATAGGCATTTAAAATAATTTAATGAAGTAAGATTGCAATGCAATATTTTATGTTTTGTGTGTATATCATTATTTATCAATATATGTACATAATAGTGACAAAAAATTGACTCTTTTACCTGACTTACCCACCCTCCTCCCCATTCTCTTCTTGTAACCACTAATGTGGTCTTATAGCCTGAAGTTTAGTTTTGTTCTATTTACTTCATTAGTTTAGTTCTCCTATATACCATTTATGAGTGACATCATACAGTGTTTATAAGCATTTTAGATTCAGATGTAGGAAAAATGGAAGAGTTATCTGCTTGGAATGGTAAAGAGGTTTCTAAAGAGGAAATTAGAGGAAAACAGGTAATGCTGAAGATCAGGTTATTGAAGAATGAATATTTTTGGAGTAAAGAAATGGAACCACAGAAGAAAACAAGAGAATAGTAGTCAGACATGTAGAAGGATTCCAAAATGGCAGCATCACAGAAACGAAGGAGGTTAGAAGTGAATGAACAACAATATTGAATCTTGGGGGAAAATGAAATGAAGTCAAAGTGGGGAAGGCTGGAGTTTTGGAAATCATACAGTTCACTGATGTATTATAGATATTGATTCCATAGATTAATAAATGCTTAATTTAATTTTATTAATTAAAACTGTATTGAAGGAACATTGCATCCTAACATTATATAGGTTTCAAGTATGTTTCACTATAAGTCAACTCTCAATATCTGTGTATAATCTATTAAATATGCCACCAAAATCTAGTTCTATACTTTATCATGTAATTGAGTCCTTTTTCTCGATTTTCCCTCCCTCCCCTTTCCCTTTCCAAGTAAAGTGCTTCCAGTTCTTGACTATTATAAATAATTCTGCAATAAACATAAAGGTGCATATATCTCTTCAAATTTTTTAATGTAAATACCCAGAAGTGGATAATGGAATCATATGAAATTTATATTTTTATTTTTTTGAGGAATCCCCATACTGCTTTGTGTAATGTTTGCACCAATTTATACTCCCATCACAGTGGACAGTTTCCTTTTCCCTGGATTCTCAAGAACAATTTTTTCTAGTCATTTGGATAATAGTCATACCTTTGAGTATAAGATGATATTTTTGTTTTGCTTATAACCTATTTTAAATTGAAAGAAATTAATTTTATGTACTTTCTAGCAGTCCACATGTTTTTCTCTCCCACCCATTCCCCTTTTATATCTTTGTTGCCTTGTTGCTTCTAAGTGGGGTTTTATTCATTTTATGGAAATCTGTTTAGTATTTCTTACAAGGCTGATTTAGTTTTGATGAACTCCTTTAACTTTTATTTTTCTGGAAAGCTCTTTATCACTGCTTCAATTCTAAGTGATACCCTAGCAGAGAAGAGATTTCTTGGTTGGAGAGTCTTTTTCTTTCTTTGAACATACTATGCCATTACCTCCTGACCTATAAGAGTTTTTACTTAGAAATCTAAAGATGATCTTAATTTTTTTCTCTAGCAATTTTTAAGATTCTCTTTATCTTGTTTTTTGTCATTTTAATTACAATGTGTTTTGGTGTCTGTTTGTCAGTTTGGAATTCTTTGAGCTTCTTGGATCCAAATGTCTCTTTTCTTCCCCAGGTTAGGGAAATACTCAATTATTATGTCTTCTATTGTATTCTCTGCTCCCTTCTCTTGCTTTTCTCCTTTTGGGACTTGTACAATGCAAATGTTATTTATCTTGCGGTTGTCATAAATCTCTTATGCTATCTTCATTTCTTTTAATTATTTTTGCTCTTTGTTGATTTTCTTGTGTGTTACCAATGTCCTATCTTTTAGTTCATTCATTTGATTGGATGCTTTTTCCAGTCTACTGTTAAACCCCTCTTTTGTGACTTAAAAAAAAAATATCCTATTGTGTTCTTTAGCTCTATTAATTCTGTCAGAAACTTTTTCATATTTTTTCTGTCTTTGTTGTAGATTTTATTTTTTTTACCCACCGTTTTCCTAATTTCAGTGAACGTCATCAAATTGCTTTGAAATCTTCAGATAATTTACTTAATTCTGTTGCATTAGGATTTTTCTCTGGGGTTTTGTTTGATCCTTCGTTGGAGCTAAATTTCTGTCTCTTAATATTTTTGGCATCCTGTGTGGGCTAAAAGTTTTTCTTTCCATATGTTAATATAATTTTCTTGTGTTAGGATTTTAGGTTTCAGAGTACAGACCTGGGGCAAAGATATCAGCTGCAAGGTCTTACAGGTTTCATTCTACAGGACCTGGGTGTTTAGGCTGCGGGCAGGCCTCTGGTTCAGCAGCAGCCCCAGTCAAGGGAGAGGCTGCTGTTTTTCAGACAGCTGGAGTCTCTCCTGTGATTATCTCTGAAAAAGTTTTCTCAGTAGAGCTGGAAGATCCACAAACTAAGATTTACAGGAAAGCACTCATCTTCCTATGTCAGGGTTGCAGATTCTGGCTGCTTGCTGCTATCAAAGGTGACTGCTGCCTTTGGTAGCCACTAGAACTGTAACCAGGAGAACAAACTGTCCCATGGCCTGTTGATGGCAGAGGGGCAGATATTCTGACCTCTGACCCTATTCCAATATGACTCCCCCCAGTGCCTACCCTAATTCCAAAATGGTGTCTGCCAGTGCCACACAGACAAAGAGAGTCAAGGAGGACATCAAGCAGTCTTTTTATTTGCTGGGAGATTATCCCTTTTTCTTATTTCTTCCACTGAAATTCTGGATTCAACAAATACAAATCCTTCAGTTGGATCTACATACATTTCATCCATCAGCTCCCTTAGCTGACCTTCTTATATTTTCTTTTTCACTGTAGTTCTAGGGAAACGCCTCTGCTTTCTACACGAGGGTGCATCTGCTTCCCCTCTATGGTATATTTTCTGGATGCAGGGACACCCAATGTGTATTAAGTCCTTCAGTCCCTGGGAAGAAGCATGTCTCTCCCAATCTCTGGTTGTGTAGCCTAAGCACCAATCCTGGTAAGACCATGTCTTTTCATTTCCTTTTTTTTTTTCATTGCTTTTTTGTCAGTTTTTCTTGTGGAGATTCTGGTCCCCCACTCTTCAGTTCTTTTTCAAAGGTCATATTTTATAGCGAGATGTGATTTTACTATATCTGTGAAAAAGAGATGAGCTCGAGATCTTGCTAGTAAAGAGGGTGTGTGTCTCATAGTTTAATAATTATTGATTCTAACTGGCAAGGGATTAAAAAGTAAATGAGTGATTATTAGGAGAGATTAAGATGATAGTTTGAAGGAATAGCGGGATGAGATGAAGGAGACTTTAGAATATAGATAGAGAAGACTCAGGCATGAGTGAAATCTAAGTTTTATTGAAAACTAACTAATGAAATCAGAACTTCTATCAAATACAAAATAGCACAGAGGGCAGTATTTTTAAAACCTGATAACAATTCTCAAATGTAGATCTTTATAATCTCATTTTATAGACGTAAAACCATAGTTCCATGTGATTGAATTACAAAACTTAAATCATGCAACTGAGTATTTATGCTAAGTTGAAATTCTAAACCTGATTCACTTGGCATACAATATAGAACTTTCCTGTTATTACTGTTATTTTTTTTTATTTTAATGCTTTCCCTGTCTAATGATTACCTAATAAGTTTATGTTAACTTTTGCTTAAGCAGTGCTGTTAACAAATTGAACTAGTCCACTGAATTGTTACGTATATTTAATGTAATACGAGTCATATCAACATCAGTTGATTGTAAATTTGTACTTTTAGTACTCAGTAGGCAGGAAGTAAAACTAAACATTTTCTGTAATCGTTGTCACACTTCACTCACAGTTATTGTTTCTCCTACAAAAGTATCACTGAAATTAAAATGAAGACAATAAGACTGATCATTAATTCTAAAAACAGAAATAAAAAGATGAGGATTAAATAAGCTACCTATATTAAAATATATTTTTTATCAAGTGGTCAGGTTAAAAGAATGTAAAATTAGTATTTAATCTTGTTAAACTAACTTGTCTATATAGATTAACTTGAAACTGACCATTCAGCAAAATTCAATAATTCTTTTAAATATAATATGTTTAAGGTTTGATTCCATCATCTGGGAGAATATACAAGCTCTGGTACCCAAAGACTCCATTTATCCAATGCCTAAAAGTATTGAATGCCATTTAAAGCAAGTATACTTAAAACTAGACCAATCAATTTCAAAATACTTATTAAAAATCTTTTTATTGATATCTTTGCTTTTGTTTTTAACAAGCAGGTGAATATAATTACTTGTTACATTTATAAAGTACTTCATTCCTATTGCAGTATCTGTAGATTCTCACATTCACTGTATTATATACCATTCTGCACGTTAGTACTTTTTTATTTTTAAAACCCAAGACAGCAATCCAGTTATATTTATTTCTGCATGTAATATCTCTTTATAATAAATTATTGAAGTAACTTCCAAGTCTCAATTGTTTTGAGAATACAAAATGAACAATATTTAAGTTTTATTTCTAAATTTATATATGATACATCAGTTTGTAAATTATTTTATCATAAATCATTTAAATAAATATCAGAAAATGACTTCTTTATTTAAAGCTGAATAAGTGACAAAGTCGTTAAAGGGTAAGACATGTTAAATGTAATTGTTACCATTCAACTTAAAAAATATTGATTGTAACATGTGTTTACTGTAAGTAAAATAACTTCTAATCTATATTACCATAAATCCTGCAATAATATTTTCAAATGGAGTAAATGCATTAGAGCATTATTTCTTATAATGTTAAAAATGAAAAGTTTCAGGTCTAATATGCCTTACATATCAATTCTCTTTGACATTATTTGCATTTATTTTCTGAATGATCAATGTTGAGAGAGAGAGAAGGATAGACATAGAGAGAGAATGAGAGAAACAGAGATGTGAAAAAAAAATAGACTTCTTCACTTATATGATTTACTCTGAAGAGTAAAAGCCAATCAAGTGGATTTAAAAACATAAGGCAATTATTCTATATGATATTCTTTCAACTAAAGGAGCAAATAATGCAAAGGGAAACACTAATATATGTCAAAACAGAGAATCTACCTGAAAGGATTACTAAATTCTAGATGTGTTTTATATGCAAAATGACTTGTCAGGATTATGATAAAAAATGCTGACACCTGCTTCCTCATCAATGCCCTAGAAACAAAGGTCAAGAAATGGATTTCTGGCCATGCAATTACATTGCTTCCTGGATTTTTCTGAGAATACATATGCTTTTGTATGGTATTTTCATACTTACCTATGAGTCTTTGATGAATTAAAGGCAAAAAAATTACCACTAAAAGTATAATATTTAATGATAAAATAAAATGTACTCTTTCAAAATAAAATAAAACTTGCAATAACATTTTAAGAGAACATTTATTGACTATTTTTGTATTCTAGCATCTCTATATTTTGTAGTTATCAAATACTTTAAAAAATATTTCTGAATATAAAGAAGTCTGTTACAAGGATATTTACCTAACACTTTTAGATCTATGGGTTTATACATAAAAAGAAAGAAATAATTATTCTGATATATTATTAATTCAATAGCCAAATTGTGTGTGTGAGTATGTGTGTGTTTGAGAGAGGAGAGACAGACACTTGGCTTTGTGGTTCGAAATGTGAACAGTTTCCTTAGATAAATTAGATTTTTAAGTAAAATTTCTCGTGGCATATTCTGTAAATATATATTGTACTTTTTTGAGGGTTTGCTATTGTGAATTATTTTAACTAGATAGGATAGGGTTAAAATATGGACCATCTAGAAGATTATATAGAAACTGCAGAAGGTATAGGTTTTCTGAGACAGGATCACTGAAGACAAGATTTGTAACACCCCATAGAAGTGACCATGGAAAGATGATAAATGATATTTACCTCATATGTCATGATAACTGTTTTTTAAAGAAGATATCTGTGGCCTCTTTTATCAGAGGTATGGGGAAATGTATCACTTAGAAGTGTTCAATCATTATGACATAAATAAATAGCAAACCTTGAACGTGTCAAACAAGGCCTTTTCAATCTACTTCTTTTCTTGTATACGAAGTTTATTCTCAATGTTATCTCCCAAATAAGTAGTCTTTAACATAGGATGCTTATTTTATTTTCAGATTCCTAAGATATATGAACAGGGAGGCAAACTTAAAGAATAAACAAAAATTTAGTTTAAAAATATTTTAGAGTTTAAAAGCTATTTGTATGGGTCAACAATATCTGTACTTGCTTCTTAATTAGCATATGCAGACATTAGTGTAAAGTGAGATGAGTTTTGTGATGCTAGGGTTGGCTAAATTTATTGTTAGCATTCTTGTTTCTGTTTTTTTTATATCCTCAGGAAAAAGAGAGTGTAGTTTAAGTTGTTTTAGCATTGAATTGGAAACTACTTGTCTATTTTTCTGGAGTCATGAAATATTTTTCTGTGGAAAATTTGACCTCTTTCTGAAGAATGCATGACATTTTTGCAAAGAAGATCTATATCTCCATGAAACTCCAATTATATCCTCAATATTCATGAAGACTGGAATTCAATTAAAACTGGGCAATTAAACTTATGGAAAAATTCGAGCTGTGCTAACGAACATTCTTGTCTTGTAGCCATCTGCAGTTTTTTTCAAAGTGGCATTATCTATGAATAGAATAGTAAACATGAATTCTGACATCTACTCTTAACTGCTTCACCAGATGTTTCACAAAATAAATGATATTGTCTCTGAGAGCTATATAAACAAATCCTGACCCAATACCTCCTTTAGCATTCCTCTCAATTTATCTGATAAATATGAGCTCTGTTTTCTTTTCAGACAAAAACCTATCTTAACTTCTTTTTAGAGAAAACAGTAAAACAGCATTATAATCTGTGAAGCGCACATAGGATCTTGGCAGGCAGTATCTAGCAAGGACATAGTATATTTTGGCTGAACATGCATTGTGCTTTTATCTTGGATAAAGCCTTTTTAAAAAAGAACATGCCTTAAAAGTATGTGTTTCTGCTGTTCCATGCTAGATTCTGAAGAGTTTTACCCAATGGCTAGACTATTGTGCTGTAAGGAATGCGAGGTCTATGCTCACAATCTATACTGAGTTAACTTTCAGGAACTTTTGCAATGGCCATAATTATGTTCTTTATTTAATATATAGTGGTATATCACATTTTTGAAGTTGCAATCTTAAAGGTGAATGACCTCGTTGGCAAGAAATATATACATAAACATTAAGAGAAAAAGGTTTATATATTCAAAGTACATTGTTCATGGAAATGTTTCCAGCATTACAAGCAAAAATCAAAATAGAATCAGAGGCCCTCAGGAAGGCAAAAATAAATTAGCAGTCTAGCCTTTCAAATATGGACTCTTACTAGGTCATAAATAAACACATACAGAGTGGAATATTTGTTTGAGTTCTTACAGTCAGTTTAATAAGAAAGGACTATAATACATACTAAAATCACTGACAGATTTACTGGGTGACAGGTATTGTGTTCTGAACATACTAATTTCATTTAGTCCTGAAATAACCCTTACAGACCAATGTGAGTTTACTCTGAGAACAAGTTAGTGAGAGAAACTTAATTTTTTGACCTGTTGTGCCACCAGCTAGTCCAGTTGAAAGCCATAAATTGAGCAGAGAGTCTTAATTGTTCAGGGACTCAGTGATAGGGCTAAATACTCTTGAGGGATTTCTCTAGATCATTTGACTCTTTAAAAATGCGACCTCAGACAGATAGGAACCATCATCTCTTGGGATGAGAGGCTAATGCATTAAACTTGTATACCATCTTGCTTTGGACTTTATCACTTGCCTTTGCTTTCCTTTTTACAAACACAATTCAAGGTTGTGGGAATTTTTTTTTTTTTTTTAAAATACAAATATTGCTAGAAGCTTAATTCAGTTGGTCAAATACTGAAATTTATGATTTGGTTGTTAATTAGACTTAAAGAACAAAGCTAATGCTGTTTCATTTAGTGAGAAAGGCCTCTGAGGGTTGGAGAACTGACCAATATTGGTTCTCCTGCTGGGAAAACACTATGCATAAACAAGTCCCCAGGGCTTCATTATTAAGCCTTTTAGACAAACACAAAATGCATCTTAGTTTATTTGAAAATCCTTACAATGACGCTTTATTGTATATCTATAAATTGTTCACATTGACATGTGAAAGACTTGTAAAAGTATACTGGCAAGAATGATAAACATTATAAATAGCACTTTTCCTTTAAATGTGAGATGATTGCCGATAGTATACCACATGGTCATAAAATGAATATGAGTCTGTGGAGGAAAGCAATTGCTGCAATGAGTGGTGATTTCTAAACTAAGTGGTAAACTCTGCATTGAAAAAGAAGCCATAGAATATTAATTAAAAATTTTAGTTATGTAATTTTTGATGCATAGCAGAAAAGATATGGGTGTGTCATTTGATTTCATTTTTTATGTGATGGTACAAAAATAAATTTAAATTGTGAATATATCATCAATGTAGTTATCCTGTCTTCATAAGTTTATAAAAAATCATATTCTGTTTTATGAATGTCTTGAATATACTTTTCATGCTTTTTCATTGAAAAAGGAAAAGTAATTTTTTTAAAGAATTTTGCATGGAATTCCTTCAATTTATTTAATCAGTATGTTCACACTACCAGAAATATTTCTGCTTTGTGGGGTTATCTATGTACATTTATAGAAACTATCATAAAATAACTATGACTTAAAATTTGGATTGCAGCTGGTGTGCTGTGGTACAGCAATAGTTAGTTCAGTTGTTTCTAAAGGATGCAGGCCACATACTCTGGGTTCCTGTACCAGATTGGGGGAGAAAAAAACAATGTGAACAGCTAAAATGGAAATAAAATAAAAATGCTTATTTCACCTCTTTCTTTCTGCGTGGCATTCTACTTGCCTTCATTCCTGCCTCCTCCTTTCCTTTAAAAAAAATTTTTATTGTAGCTATTCAGATTTAGTCATAATTGTAATGCTAGCATTTTAAGTATACAGTAATTAATTTGAAATACTGGATAACTTTAATAAAAATTTTTAATTAGTTTTATTGAAGGAACATTGATTACATTAAATAGGTTTAAGGTATACATCATAATAAATAAATGCCTACATAAAATACATTAAATTCACCAATATTTCAGTTTTTCCTTCACTATACAATTAATTTCCTTTATCCTTTTTGCCCTCCCATCCCCTTTCACCCCTCCTTCTCTTCCTACAACCATTGATTTGGTTTTTTTTAACTAAAAGTCTATTGTTTGAGTTAATTCATTTTTTAAATTATATTTTCATGTAATTTAGTTTATCCATTTGCCTGGTATCTCTATACACCACACATTATAGATAATAAATCTGGTGCTTTAAACAAAGTTGTTTCTTACTAAATTTTAAAAATCTTTTCTTCTTGATGAAGTAGTACACTTCCTTTCTGACATGAACTCTTTTTGCAAATACTAGAATATGTTTCCACAATGTCTTCACAGAAGTGCTTAGTGGCATGCCGACTTACAAAGGTAAATAGTCTTTCGAAATAGTTTTAGTTTTCAATTGGATTTAGGACAATCAAAATTGGGAGTAGAAAATGGCTCTTCAAACAAAACCTGTAAAGTTATATTCACTTCTTGGATTTGAAGATGATGTTCAGTGTTAGCCTGTGGGCTTCAGGAAAAGTCCAGAGTGCAGGTCTTTGTATGCAGCATGTGAAGTTATCACCACTAACCACAGAAGAGTATAAAGGCAAGCAGATTTTTTTGCAGCAAGTAAAAGCATAAGTACATTTCTCCAGGAGAGGAGAAGCCTCCAGGCTCTCGTGAACACCCACCTGTCACACTTGGGATGCACACAGTTATGAGGGATCTTTTCTGTAGTTTTCCCCTTTCTCTACCCAGTGGGCATTTTGGGGTGAAGATTTCCATGAAAAAGTTGCTCTTTTCCAGGAACAGGTGTTTCCTCAACTGTGTTTGCTCACTACCCATAATTTACTTTTTTATACTGAGCTTAATGTATGGGCCCATATGCATTTTATGTTGTCTCATAATGAAGCAGAGGTTACTCTGGGTTGGTCAGACTAGTGAGCCCAGGCTGTTAACAGGTTTGAGCCAGCTTGACTGAGCTCCCTTTTTGATTGTTTTTGATCTCAAGAATGTATATACTGCTCTTCCACAGTTTAATCTGACTTTTGCAGGACCTTGTCTGCCCAGATGTTTCCCGTTTCTCCATTTTAGCTCTTCCCTAAGCTAACTTACCTAACAACAAGGCAGAATGCTCTCTAGTTCTGTGAGAAAATTGCACAGAAAGGATTCTTAATGGCATCAAGGCTTACTAAGTAGGAAAATTTTGAGGAATGTGTGAATCTTTGCAGTATTTCTGTATTTAAATAAATGAAGTAACTTTATAGACATATTTCCTTAATTTTACTAATTGGGCCATGACCTTGAAGGAGCAGAAGGTGAAGCCAGGTCATGAACTACTCAGTAAGGGTAAATAAAATTATATCACCTTAGTAGTTAGTCCTTTAAATAATTTCTTATTTTAAGTTGTACAAAACCTTATATATTTCTTAAATTTTACACATATTATATAGAACTGAAAATAATACAAACATAAACATGACGCATTTTCTTCCTTTTGAAATTCTGGTGTCTCTTTTTTGTTGTTGTTGTGGGAAAATCAAGAACCTATATTTTCGTATGTCAGATTAATTTTATATCCTGTTTTATTATCCCCAAACAGCTGTCCAAAACAAAATAAAAAAGATGCAAAGATTAATTTGTTATGTGAGATGGTCTCTTATGCCAACTACCATTGTGCATGGAAAAGATTAAAAAATGTTGATTCTTTTTACATCATATTCAACCCAGGAAAAAAATCCTAAATGTTATATAGCTAATTCTTATTATTATAACTGATAGTAAGGTCAGTGGTAGCTTAATTTAGTAGACAAATTTACTGCCTTCCTCCAAATTCTCAGGGGACCTCTCTATTTAAGCTCCTTCTTGTCATTGGCCCCATTCAGTCTTTATATCTAATTGTCTTTCATACTAAGACCTGCTACTTTTCATGTAAGTTAACTTATATCAAACAATATGGTCATTAGTTACCTTTAGAAACTACTTTTTCAGGATGTTGCCTAATCTCTCATATTTTCCAGGCACTCTCTATTCCAGACTCTTTCATATATTAGAATTTTTATTTGTATCAAATGGTTCATATATTTCACTAACTGCAAATATTCAATTAATTAATTCAACTCAGCAAGTGTTTATTGAGAGCTTGTTAAATGCCAAGACTATATATTTATTGATTAAATCATATTTACAAATCTTTATTAATCTGAAAAAAAAAGCCTCCCAAATTTTCTAGTAACAATACTAGGTTAAATTCTTTTTATTAACTTATGGTGTTGTATTCTTTAGAACTTCATATTAAATGATAATTCTGTCATTCAGGCTAAAATACAAAGGTTGCATTATTGGGTCATTATAAAGATGGCATCTTATGAGAAAGAGAACATTTAATATAAGAGTAATTAGTGTGTAAAGCTTGATTTGCAATATTTGATTTACATCAGAATGTCATTTTTCATAGTAATCATTATAGTCCTTAGAAAATGAACATTCATTAGCTCTTGGAATATCTATATGAAGGGACAATGTTATTAAGATTTCCAGTAGTAGAAAGAACATTAAAATTTCTCACTTTTTCCCTTACACCAGTTTTTTAAACATGACATAGTATTGTCTCTTTTCAGTGACTAAAAGGTTTTCAAATTTATTAAATTAAGGTAAACAAGATACCATACAAACCACACATATTTTCTCCTTTTTTACTTTAACATTTGTCAAATAAATAATTGTCATTTTAGTTATTATATTATATTTGACTTATTTATAAAGCAGAGTAATTTCTATGTATTCATGACTTTAGTGAGCTGGAGAAGTACAGGACGTTGATCAATAAAATATTATGCAAGCATTTATGAATAAAAATTAATGTAAATTTATTATAGGAAAAACTTATTTGTTTTCATACACTTTTTTCCCATCTCTTAAATGAAAATAAATGCACTGATGAAGGTCAATAAAATATTCTAAACTGATAGCAAAAATTACAAATAAAAATAAGGAAAAAAGAATAAAGAAGATAAACATTGTAAAAATTACTAAGACTCCATTTTTTTACAACCAGACATTTAATCTTTCTGGAAATATAATATTTAACAGCAAACATTTTATATTTGTCATATGTATAATAAAATATTCTAGAATATGTTTATTTTGTAAGAAAATATTTAGAATGGAATATCAGTAATTGTACCCTTTGAGAAACAGCTTTTAGTAATAACATGCACTTGCCTAGCAAATTTCTGAATGAAATACACTAGTTATAGAAGTAGTGAAATGTACAGGACCTTAATTTGTCAAGTGAACTGTCAAATTACTGTCTTCTGTGTCCCTCTCCCCACCTACCAGGCCTCATTAAATTAATCTGAAAATAGCACTATCTCTTTAAGGCTGGGGAAGTATTGTGCTGATGAGCCAGGGCGGCCCACCAATTGGCAGACCCATTGGGTGATAAATGTCCAAGGACCTCTAGGCTGACGACACATTTTTCATCATTAATCCAGCCCATTGTAACTGGGGCCATTCACATTGATTCGAACTAGGGGGCATCATCTGTTGTTAAGAGGGTGATGACTCGCTAAAAATGAAGGCCTGAAACTAATCAAATATATTTAGAGCTTTTCCTGGCACCTTGCTTGGGAGCAGCAGTAGCCAGCTAATAGGGAAGCAACAGACAGGTAGTGCAGTGCTCTGCTTGCTTTGTATGGGAGTGTGAGAAACCTATTTACAAGACTGTTATGTAATTTTGGCTATTATACATTGTAGTAAAAACGTGTGTGTGGATTAGTTCAATACTGTCCATACTTGAGTGCCTCATTAAAAATGCATTTTGGAAATATGTTTTATCTGGAAATTCAAGGAACTCAGTTATAAAAAATCAGAAGTATAAAAATAAATCTCTTTAAGATTGCTATACGGTTTTTGTGTTTTTTATAAATTTCAAATAGATTGTTTCAGAAGAACATTATTATTTCTTACAGGATTAAGAAAATTACATGGGGAGAAGAACATATCTATTCCTCTTGCCTAATTCAACACACTTAATTAAATTTTATTTTTATATTTTTATTCTTTTTTACCTATATTAATAAAATTAACATATATTTTAGAAAATATACTTAAATGCATTGAGAAGTTCAAGGGTATATATACATATTATATGTAGACATTTTGTTATTCATATATACATAGAAATTCATTTTACGTAAACCTTTCACTATTTTAATATATATTGATAGAAAATTACTCTGGTTGAGTCATAGCTAGAGATAAAAGATGTAGTAAATTAAGCCAACTTGTGAGCCTCAAGAAAACAACAAAACATCCTATTTCCTGCTTGTATCTAATTAAGCAAAATCAGGAACAAATGGGAAATAAATTTAAATGATTAGTTTTATCACTGGAAAGGTAGACTTATATACTGAGCCTTATAAACTATGTGTAATGGAACCCAAGCAAGAGCAAAATTTGAAAAGACTTGACTTAATTGTGAAAGAAAAGAGAGTCCTAATGAAATTACTTTTGTAAAGAAAATAGTAGAGAGGAGAAAAATAATACAAAGTAAAATGAGTAATAGAAAGCTTTCAGCTGGTTAAATAGTTCTAATGTTCTTATATATGAAACAATTAGCTATATCCTCAAAAATCTTACAGTATCATGAAAAATAGTTTTGCAGAAGAAAAGTAAGGATTCTACATGATTTTTCTGGAGGAAAGTTATCAATTTGACTTCAAAATCTTAACTTTCTCCTAGTTCCCAAATTGAAATTTCACATTTTTTACATTTGCAAGTTTTCATGAGGACTATGTGTGTAGCTATCAACTGCTACTAGTACTGTGTGAACTTACTTCATTACTGAGCAATCGATTTCCTTACTGTATGTAACTACCTGTGATGATTTTCAGTTTGAAGTATAACTAGGTTTCTAAAACACAGTGCCAAAAAACAACTAGGTGTACTAGTTTTTAGTCACCATTGTTGGAACAGAAAAGAAATTGGTTAGATAGTTATGTTCTTTAAAAATCAGTTTTCCGTGATTGATGGATGTGTTATGATAAATTATGCTATAATTTAACAGAGTACTATTGAGTAGAGTGAAATTGATCTATAATACAAAACAATGTGGAATAATTTTATAAATATAACATTAAAAGGAATGAAAGGAGACACAACAATATATGCTATATCCTATTTATATGCACTATAAATGTATCAAATTATAATAATGTAAATCAGAATATTTGTGAGCTTGGAGGTCGTGATTAGAAGACAGTTACAAGGACATGAGGGCATCTTCCAGGTGCTGGTAACAGTTTATTTTTTTTGATTTGGCCATTAGTAATATGAACTGAAATTTGTGAAATTTTATAGATATGTATGTAATGTATACTTATTAAAATATGTATGTTATCAATAAAAAGTAACAAGTCAATTGAAAATTAATGTTTTAAAAATCTGTTAATTTAAAAATGTAAATGTTTTGCCAGATTTCAGTATTTTATTATTAGTAAAGGACTGCCACGTTTTAGTGAGTATATTGGATATTTTTCTTGTTTCTTGATATACACCTGTATTGCAAACTTCCGTCTTAGTACTACTTTTGATGCCTCCCACAGTTCTGATAGCTCATATCCTCATTTTCATTTGTCTCCAAGCATGTTTTTATTTCTCCTTTGATTTCTATATTGATCATTAGCTGTTGATTGGGAATTTTCTGACATTTTTAGTATAGTTGATATAAAGTTTTATACCATTATGCTCATAGAACATATTTGGTATGATTTCAATTTTTATAAATTTATTAATTGCATTTCAGCACATGGTCTGAAATTCATAATGTCCCATGTGAACTTGAGAAGAATGTGAATTATGCTGTTTTTGGATAGAGTGTTCTGTAAATGTTTATTAAACCCACCTGTAATAATGTGCTATTTAAGGCTGTTGTTTCTTTATTAATTTTCTTCCTGGTTGATATGTTCGTTGCTGTGAATGTTGAAGTCTTCTATTTTGGGATTGCTTTCAATGTCTCTATTTTTATTAATAATTGCTTGATAGTATTATTAATAATGTATTTGCGCCATTATTTGGTACATATATGTTACACATCTATATACACACACATACACAAACATAAATGTTTCTCCTTACTGAATTGACTTCTTAATCATTACATAATGTCAATTCCTGCCTTTTGTCACTTCTTTACTTGGAAGTCTGTTTTGTTTCTATAAGTATGGTTTCCCCTGCATTTTTTAATGTTAATATTACTTGTAAGGTTGTCTTAAAACATTTAACTTGCAGCCCATGTTTTTCTTTAGAAAGTAAATTGATTCCTTTTTGCAATATAAAATTGGTTTCTGTTTTTTAATGCATCCAGTTACTCTGTACATTTCATTTGATGAGTTTAGATCATCGTTATTTAAACAAGTATTGACAAGTCAGTATATTTGTATTATAGGTGTCTTTGGTCTTTATCACAATAGTTTTTTTCATCACTTACCTCTTTGTATTTTGATAGGTTTCTTTTGTGTTATGCTTGAATATCATTTTATTTTCTTCTCTTTTTTTTTGAACTTACCATGTGTTTTAAACATACATTTCTGTGCTATTTTATATATAGCACAGGTTAATTTAATACTTATTCTCATGGTCCACAATATTTTTACTCTCCTTAATCTCCCCTTCTTTTAATTTAGTGTTTGCCATTGTTGAGTACTCTTTCTTTATTTTAATAAGCACATATTATTATTCAATGAAAATGGTTTATAGATAGCTATTAAGTAAATCCAAATAATGATATATAAATAATAGTAAAGTAATTAATAAATAACACAAATACTTATTTGTGCCTCAAAATAATTACGTATTTTCTAATCAACTTTAATATTTTGTGTGTTTCTATATGATTTTATTGGCTTACATTTTGTGAAATCTTTTATCAATTTGTTTCTTGGGCTAACTTGCAAATAGGACAGTTTTCTGGCTTTACAAATCACTTGCATGTCCAAAAGAGTTTATATTATTTTAACATTTGTATTATTAAAATTATGAAAAAATAGAAATTTCATCATTTCTCTTGTAGACAGTTCTTTCTTTTGAATGAAAACTATTACTGGTTTTATGAAAATTAGATGTACGGAGTACTAGAACTATAAAACCTCACTGACATTCTCAAAATGTTACATCTGACATCTTAGTTAAATCCTTGATCATTTTTTCATGTGTTCTTTGGTGAGCCTGTCTTTATTAGACTGTCTTCAGTTTCTCCTTACTTCAATTTTCTTAAACTTGTGTTATGAAAAGCACATTGGACTAGCAACCAGGTGGTCTCAATACCAGTTTCATTTTAGCTATGAATTGCTCAGCCATTGGGCCTCATATTTATAAAATGTGAAGTTGAATTGGATCAGAGGTAAAAGTTGGTTTTTATCTCAAGATCTGGCTCTGATTGTTAGTGACTTCCTGGATCACTATGTAATTGACTGGCAATGCCTGTCATGGGGTGGAAAAATAGTAACAGCCCTATCAAGTATTCACTTCTCTGGTTAGGCCATAAATATGATTTTGGTTTTTTTTTCCTTTTCAGTATATTTCAGTATATGAGGTATAATTGACATATAATAAGCTATACATATTTAAATTATAAATTGAAAATTTTTGTTATATATTATATTTGTCAGGGTTCTCCAGAAAGAAAAAAGCAATAGGACACACACGCACACACACACACTCTTTGAGGAATTGGTTATGAAGACTGAAGTCCCATATGTGTAACCCATGAAAACCCCACCCCCACCCCGGCCCCCTCCACATTTCTTTTTTTAAAGTGAGCAAGCAGGCAAGGAGAGAAGTAAGAAGCACATTTTTAATTTATTTTATTTAGTTGTTCATCTTGGTTGTTCCGCGGGCTCTGGGACATGAACCTGGCCCCATGGGATGTATGTAGACTATACCAGACCTAACTGCTACTCCATTAACACGCCTCCCACCCATCACCCAGCCCCAATTCACACACATTGAATGTGTTTTCTGTCTTCTTGCTTCCAAGTGGGGTTTCTTTTTGTATTATAGATATCCTTTAGTATTTCTTGCAGGACTGATTTAGTAATTATGAATTTCTTTAACATTGTAAACTTCTTTATTACTCCTTCTATTCTAAATAATAACGTAGCTGAATAGAATATTTTTGACTGGAAGTCCTTTCTTGCAGCTCTTTGAACATAATTTGCCATTCCTTTTGGGTCTGTAAGATTTCTGCCTAGACATCCTCCATCTTATTGGAGATTCCCTTGTATATGACTCATTTTTTTTCTAGGTGATTTTAGGATTCCTTCTTTATATTTAAGTTTTGCAATTTTGGAATCTATTATGTGAGTATTGTTCTTATTGATGTTATCTCATAGGTCTCTTATGCTATCTTAATTTCTTTTTATTATTTTTCTCTTTATTAACTTGCTTGGATACATTTCACTGTCCAGTCTTCCAGTTCCTATTTCTGTCTGTTGCTTTTTCAAGTCTGCTGCTGAGATCCTTTATTGTGTTCTTTAGTTTTATGATTTCTATTTGGAACTTTCTCATGTTTTCTCCATCTTGTTGTAGTTCTTATTTTGTTTGACTATTGTTTTACTAATTCAGTTGGCATCATTATGACAGTTGCTTTGAGAGATTCTTTGGATAGTTTATTTAATTCAGCTGCATAAGGGTTTTTCTCCAAGGGCTTTATATTAATCATCTGAGGTTTACGTCTCTGTCTTTTTATTTTATTTGGTACTCTGTGTTTATATCTTTGGGTTAGGATAAATAGCTTCTTTCCCTGTCTTAATATAATAGTGTTATGCTAGGATAACTGATTGCCTAGAGTTACGGCCTCAAATTCAGGGCTTTCTGTTGCTGTGTAACCTAAAGCCTTCTTACCAATCAGAATGACTGATGCTCTTTGGTCAACACTGAGTGATGACCAAAGAGCTCAGTCTAAAATGTGGCCACAGAACAGCTGGATGTAAGGAAGTTGTTGCTTCAGAGTGCTAAAGGCTCAAGCCTCCCTAGGGGATGTAGTTGCTTGGACTGAGGGAGAGATCTGAAATCACCCTTACCTCAAGGCAAGTTTTGTAGTTAAACCTTTTGCCAGTACCTTCAGATTGAGACTGATGTCTCAAGTGTCTAGACTCTGATATCAGGAAGTACAAAATAAATGTAAGCAAATATTTTCTCCTGTGTCATCGGAGAGAGCTTATATGCCTAGGATCTGTTGGTTCAGCCTACAAGCAGGCCACAGTTCTATTAGCGGCCACAAACAAGTGTTCGTGTTTCTCAAGACTCTGTTAGCAAGACATAGAAAGATGCCTCTCTTATTGACCTTTCTTGATCCCTTCTCTGAATGTGACCCAAGGGAAGAACTGCACCGATTTTGTTCCCAGGAAGTTCCTGGGACCTTTCCCAAGAGGCATTAACTCTTACTGCCAGGACTTGGGGGATTTAGTCTGCAGGTAGACATCTAGTGCAAGAAATGTTTAGCAGTGGCCCCAGTTGAGAATGGGACAACTGTTTCAGGACCACTTAAGCCTCTCTTGCTACCCTCACAGAGAGAGCTACAATAGATTACTTCTCCCCTCAATTTGCACAGAACTTTCCTCTGAATCACAAAACTACTTGTCCTGGGGATTGCAGACTCAGGCTGCTTATTGCTACCCAAGTGAGTGCTGCCCAAGTAGCTGGATAACTCTTCAATGGTATAAGCACCATAGATGCAGAGGGTCAGAGTGTTTTTCTCCTCTGACCTTTGCTCCTTTATTATTTTCAGCCAATAAGCCATCAACCTTGCCATTATCACACAGAGCCTTGGAGGACACATAGCAATATCTGTTTGCTGGTAAACTCACTCTCTCTTTCAAATTTTCTTTAAAGAACATTGCTTCATAACATTGTATTGGTCTAAAAAGTGCAGCATAGTAAATCAACATCTGTATATAGTACATGAAATTCACCACCACCATGCCAGTTATTTCTTCATCATATATTTGACCCCTTCTACTTAACTTGCCTACTCCTCTTCCCCCTTCCATTCCTTCTGTTACAGCTCTCCTAGGCAACAAAAGCCAAGTGTGTGCTCTTTTGGAAGTATTATAGGCAGATTTATCATGCACGGGCTCAGTTGGAGTTCCCTCCATGACACTGAGCACCGAATGAAAATGGAGGTACAAAAAAGTGCAAATTAAAGCAGGAGTGACAAGCAGGAACCAAATTAATTGTAATAAGATTTCAGTTGCAATTAGGGAAATTTGTCTTATCAGCTGTCTGTTCATTTTGAGAGATAAAGGGGTGCAAATTAAGGTGGGTGTGACAAGCAGGAACTCAATGTTAATTGTGAATTCTCCACATAGACAGAATATACATAAGATCCACTTGCAAATAATTAGAGAAATTTGTGTCTATTGACTCCACAGTTATCATGGCTACTAGAGTTATGGGAAAGCCCCTCCTCCTCTTTCTGCATTCTGATGATTTTCAAAATGGAAGCATGGCGGCGAAAATGGCAGAGACAAAAATGGCGGCCTGTTTTTCTTCTATACTTCAACCACTAATTTGATTTTATTGAATTGAAATCTGGTTTTAATTGATTTAGTTCATTTATTTGCTTCGTTTCTTTAATTAATCTAAATGTGAGTGAAATCATATGATGTCTGTCTTTCACTTTCTGGCTATTTCCCAAAGCCTAATTCTGTCTGAGTCCACCCATGTTGCCACAAATGGCAAGATTTCATCGTTTTTGACAATTGGGTAGTATTCCATTGTGTGTATGTGTGTGTTGACATAATTTTTATCCAGAGAAGCCCATTAACAGATGAGTGAATAAGGAAGATACCTCTGTTTCTTGTTCCTTCTGAGGTTTTTGGTTCAATAAATGAAAATTCTTCAGTCAAGCCTGTGTTTGTTTCATCTGTCAGCTTATCCTGATCTCTGATTTGGGACTTTCTCCTCTAAGATTCCTATTTTCTCTAAGGGAAATCTCCTTATTTTACACTCCTCTTTTCCATTGGAGATTCTTGGTGTGGAGGCATCTACGTAGATTCATCCCTTCTGTCCCAAAGAGTAGACTATCACTAATATAGAATAATGGAAATCTTAGCCTTGGGTATCATTTCCCATTTGGTGTTTTTGGTGAGACTGTTTCTCAACTTTTCCTATTCTTTCTAATATTTTCTGTCTTTTTTCTTTGTGGAGGTGCTGACCCTCCAACCCTCTGTTCTTTTTCAAAGTCAGTTGCTCCTCTCTTGGTAAAGGGTTTTTGTGTCCTTGGGGAGGAGATTCACCCACAATTTTGCCAGTTCACTATTTTAGAATCTTTCAAGTGTTTTATAAGTATACTATATTTTGATTACCCTTTGCTTTGTGGAATAAAATATCTCAGAAGGAAAGTTTATCAGGAATTATATCTATAATGATGTATACTTCTGCAATTATCTTATTTGCTGAAGCAAACATTTCAAGTTCTCTGGGATTGATTTGGGGAGGGGCAATTACGTTATGTAGCTTCCTGCTTCCAGGGAAGTTAAATTGGTTCCAGTGAAACTACATGGAACCTATTGGTTACAGTGAACATGAGTGGATATTGATCAGAAAATGACTGGAAAATATAAATTTATCTGGACTGCTGATTTTTATGTTTGCAATCTGAAGTAAATAAGAGTGATTTAAAAATCCATATGCCCAAAGCAAAAGAAGATAATAGTAATTCATTCACTTTCCTGTTGTAGGCAAAATTATGGACCCCTCAAAGAGATTCATTGTCTAAATCTCAGAACCTGTGAATTTTTTATTTTACACTGTAATAAAGTTTTAACAGAAGTAATTAAATTAGAACCTTGTGGTGAGATTATCCTGCTTTATATAGGTGAACTAATCTAACCATAAGAGTCCTTTAGAGCTGAGAATATTTCCTGACTGTATTCATAGAGATGTGACTGTGGAAGATGGGTTAGGAAGATGCAGCCTTGGTTGCTTCGAAGAGGGTGACAGGGACTACCAGCCAATTCTCCCTGTTTATTGCTTTGTCAACTAGCTTAATAGCTGGAATGTAAAACCCACAAGGGCCAGGGTTGGTTCTGCTCACAGTTTTTTCCCTGGTCCTGAGCACAGTTTCTGGCACATAGCAGGTGCTCAATAAATATGTGATTTGATGAACTCATGAAAAATAAAAATCAGTGCTAGAGACCATGGTTAAAAACTTTGATAAACCATAAATATGAAATATCATTGTTTCATTAGAGTATTTATTTATAAATAATGTATATTAATTCTTTATTAAAGCTGTAGAAGAAAGTCTCTTATGTTCAGCTATATAAGCTTTCTCTAAATCCATCAAAAAGAATTTCCTCTTGATTTGACTTAAAAGTGTCTGTCATCTTGTATCCAGAAGTTCAGCTTAGAGTGAAGAGAATACTCAAAGGTGGATGTGCCTCATATGATTCTGTTGCTAATGCATATTCTCTCACAGAGCTTCAATTCTACCGGGAGAAACAAACGAGAATATTCCATTTTCAAAATCATTAGTGGTTATGTTAAAGACTGTAGAGAAATTAACACTATGGTAGAGAATAGCAGGTGAGGTGGGTCAAGGTGGTTAGCAATGAGGAAGGCAAATTTAAGCTGAAACCTGAGCAGGAGCAGGAATCAGTTTCATAAAGAGTCAATGGAAGGGAACTCTAGGGAAGGGAAACCACCTGACTAAAGGTCCTAAACTGTAAAAGCAGTTGGTGGATTTGAGATTTGAAAGACCACTGACTGGAGAGGAGTGAACAGGGTTAGAATTACCTACGGGAGTGTGAAAAAACTATCGTTACCCAACTATGTGAGCATTTGTAGACCAAAGGAAAGAGTTTAGATGATACATGACTTTTATTGGTCATACCCTAAAATATTTATTGGAAAAGTATTTCACTTAAACAAGTATTTTATGAAAATACATTCTTTGTTCACGTACTTGCCTTTCAATGATAAATTTTAAATGGTTCTTACTCTCAAAGGACCCAGAGAGAAGTATCCCTGAGGACACATCTAAGGAGGCAGATGTGTAAACAGATAATTGCAAAATAGTACAATACATATAAGTGAATAGTAATCAATAGTAACGATTCCCAGCAGGATAATATTTGTTGATGGTTAAAGTGAAGTGTTAGCCTCTCTGAAGACAGAATCTCTCGCTAGATTCAAGGCTTCATCTCCTTGTGAGTATGCACTTTGGACTCTTGATTTATTACAATTATTATTATTCTTATTTTGTTAGGCTTCTAAGGAAACCTTAATCACAGAAGTTTTGCTTATCTCCCTTGGAACCTGAGGTACAGACCTTGATTGATCAGCAGTGAGTAAGACAGAGACTCAAATCAACTTTTTGAAGGTTTGAGCAAAAGAAAAGAGTCACTGTCCTCTCAATGATACTGTTCTGAGGTGAGAACAGTCTAACTCAACTGTCTGCATTTCCAGTTAAAAAGCAGTAATTCCTTAACCAAAATGATTGACTTCCATTGTCTGCTGATTTCACTTCACAGTGTGAAGGTAGTATTGCAGGATATTCTTATTCTGATGGTCTTTGTCACATTGCATAATGCATGAATAGTGCACTTGTGGTAAAAATAATGTACTTTTAGAGATGAATTGACATGGATACATTTCATTGCATATTGTTGAATATAAAGACTAAGTGAAAAAGAACATGATTTCATTTCTATAAAATTTTTTTAAATTCTACATTGAATACATATGTATATGTATAATCAAAAAACATGGAAGAACACATATAAATCTATCTACTCTGAAAAGGTAATTGCACATAGATGGTATTATGATGGCATTTATTTTATGATATCATTTCTACCTTTACAAGAGAGTATTAATGAATTATGTGCCAATTATTTGTGTGTAACCTATATTATCTATTCGATATAATCTAATTATAAGCTAATGTCATAAAGTGGGAAACATTACAAAGATTCCAGGTACACTTATTTCTGGTAGCTGTCCTGGCATGATATTAATTTCAGAGTCACAAAGAGCAACATAATAAATGCAAATAAAATATAAGAAAAATTAAATGGTTATTACCTCCTCATTGGTCATACAAAATTTTTTCAAAAATTATGTTTATGTTGCACATGGGTGGCTTGAGATTCCCATTAATTGATCTGATTTTCTTGAGTAAAATGGTGTTCCTAGTATTCTAGTATAGTATCCTAGTATAGACCAGATGTTCCTTCCACTTGATAAGATTTTATCAGAAGAGCTCAGTTCCTTTCTAGCCACCACCTGACAGTGGGCAAAAGAAAAGAAGACAACAACACTATGAGTGCTAATTTTCTAAACATGTGAACATCTGTGCAGTGTGTTGGATGTGTAGTTGAGGGAAAATATTGTCTTTATACATCCTAGAATATTTGCTGGGCTGGGTAACAAAAGATAGAAGACAAAAGACAAAATCATACAAATTTAATATAAGCTTTTCGTGACATGGGAACTTTCATTAGAAAATGAAGACCCAAAGAATGACAAAACTTAAACATGTATATATTAGGTTGAACAAAGAGAGGCAATTGTGGAAAAGTTGATAAAACATACATTGACATTAAAGGTGGAGAAGAGTTGTTGTAACAAGATCTGTTTGAACAAAATTTTCTCCCTTACACCCCATAGATGGTGATATTTCTTTCATCCTACTTTGGGGAGAACATCTTGCAGATAGAAGTCTTATCTCTTACTTTCAGGAAAAAAATGGGAGGTCAGAGTACCCTTCTTGTACGTTGTTTGTCAAGTAACTTTAGCTCAAAATAATCCTCATGCCAAAGTGGCATATTCTGGGGTGCTATATTCTGTCACTCTTCATAGCCTACTGACTGGAGGGCAGTTCTAAGTTATGCACATTGTCGCTAAATAATATGACAACTGGAAACGAGCATTGCCCCAAACAATGGAGGGAAAGTATGTCATTCCCCCACCAAGGCCTCAGATTCCAGGCAATCGTACAGTTATGTCTCTCCTTGCTGTAATGAGTGCAATTGACTCTTGAACAATGTAGGGGTTAGGAACACTGACCCTGTCACAATAAAGCATCTGAGTATAACTTTGACTCCTCAAAAACTTAACTACTAATAGCCTGCTATTGATGGGAAGTCTTACCTATAACATCAAACTGTCAATGCATGTTATAAGTCATATGTATTACGTACTGTATTTGTAAATAAAAAAAAAAGTTACTAAGAAAATCATGAGGTCTTCGTCCACATCATCACATTGATTACATTGAAGAATGGAGAAAACAGGGGTTTGGAAGAAATCTGCTTTTAAGTGGGTCACACCATTTAAACCTATGTAGTTCAAGGGTAATTTTATATATGTGTGTAAGTATATATATTGCAATTATACATTTTGTGTTTGTTATTACTCCTATATTCTTATTTATCATTTAGCAAACACCTACAAATCTGGGTCATTATAAGTGTGATAAAAGTTACCTAATTATTTTTATGACAAGCATGAAAGATAAAATCGTATTATCTTCATTATATAAAACATGGAGTACAAAACTATGAGGATTTTAAGTAATTTGCTCAAGGTCACGCCTCTCATGAAATGAAACAACCTATTGTTCAGTCTAGGTCTTTGGATTCTATGTTCTTTCATAATTTTTCTTTCTCTCTCTTTGGTGAAGTGTTACCTCACCATTTCAACATTAAGGAATTTTGTAAATGTTAAAGAATCACATAAGCGAAAAATTCTTCCAAAAGGTAGCAAATTTCACTAGAGCAATCATGCTTAAATTGTGATTTAAGAATGTAATATCAGTTGTAATTTACCTATTAGTTTTAAGTTAACATTTATTGTATTCCTCATTTTACCTCTGATATTGATTTAATGACTAGAACTTTGAATAGACCAAGAAAAAGGATAAAATTACTTTAAAGTCTTAATATTTTTTAATGGCTGAAGATATAATCCTGTTTTTTCTATCATTAAGTTCTACACAAAAGTATTTCGGTTTGCTTGTTTCACTGATGAATGATAACAGAGTATAGTATTTATTTCTGCATGTCTTGGCATTTTGTTTTGACCGTTGCTCATGAACATTCAGTGAATGTGTTATCTTAAAAAGCAAAAAAACAAACGAAAAACTTGTATACCTTAGCATGATTGAACCTATAGCTAGACTAGTGAATATAGGGCAGAAATAACCAAACTTTGGAGTAGAAGAATGACTGAGAATCATATTAATAATCTAGGTTTAAGGAATTATCTCCAGATGTTTTGATTCCGTGAGTATGGAGCAGAAATCTGGAAACCCCATTTTTAAAAAGCATCTTGGATAACAGGGGGACATGTGGTCAGACTTTAAGGGAAGACTGGTGGGTTATGAAAATGGCTCTCCTGTTTGAATGCATCAAAACAACATTAAGATATACACCTCAGGGTAACACTTAAAGGCTCTGAATAGAAAAAGGAAATAAAAAACAACCCATGCCACAGAAGGACAAGTAAACACAGAGTGTAATTATGAACTCATATATGAGGGTAGGGAACGAACAAGAAAACATACTATATTTTCTCCTGGTGTTTCATTCTCCTATTATGCTTTTATATTTAATAATAAATAATACTATGTATTATAATATCTGGTTGTTTTTACTCATCAGTATTTTTTCCATGAGTGGGTAGTAAAAGACATGAATTCTAAAATCTGCATGAAGACACACCCTGGTGGAGTCATGGTTAGATTCCTGCTTCTGGCCAAATGTATTCTGCATAGATCCCTAAGATTTGGGTTCATGTCCCAGGACTAGTGGGGAAAAACCAAGATGAACAACTAAATACAATAAAATGCTTCTTCCTCCTTTCTCTTCCTACCTACTGCCTACTTACCTTCATTCTTGCCTTCACCTTTCTTTTAAAAATAAATGCATAAATTCATAAATACATAAGTAAAATCTATGTTAAGATACTATGTGCTGGCATGCACCCTGGTGGCTCAGACAGTAAGCCTGCGGCTGGGGTATTGTCCACGTAAAGGCCAAGAAGCTGGTGCCAGGCCAAGGGAAACAACCAACATAAACAAATAAATGAAAGTTTTTCCTTCTCTTTCTTCCTTCTTTCTTAATGCATGTTCCTGCTCTCCTTTCTTCTCTTTAAAAAATTAAAAAAGAAAAAAAGATATATGTGGTAATGCTCTCAACCAACTTCTAAGTATGAAGATTGTACCTTCATATTCAAGGACATATTATGGGTTTTACTAAAACTTAAAAATTTACTAATTTTACTAATGAGTTTTACTAACATAAAATTCTACATCTAGATTATTCACAAATTCCTAGAATTTAAACTAATTACACATGCAAGCTATTTGGAGCTAATTGGAGTGTGTATGATTCCACTTAATCTACATTTTAATTAAAACAGTAACTTTAATTTTGACATGCCAGATATACAAACTTAGAAGTTAGAGTTAAGACCATTATCAAATACCAGAGGAAAGCTAGCTGATTGTGAAATTACCTGTCACTGGACTCTTTCTCTGAATTTTGACCATCTATTTCAAACAGTTACACATACTTGTTAAAGAGTAGAACACTTCTACCTCATGGTATTTTCTTATTATTTATTCTGATTATATTTTTATATTCTAGAGTAATAGATAAGTGCTGAATAGATTGATGGAAGATAAATAAATGGGATTTCAGTAGGGATGATACAGTAATAACTATTTTTAGTAGGTTTAGAGTATTCTATCCTATCATCCTTACTATTAGAACTAGGGGAAATGACTTGGGTGGATAGTTGCTGTGTAATATTTATTCCTGTTCTCTAGCTCCAACATTACTTTAAAAAAATTATTCTTCATATACAATTGGAGTTTCTTTAGCATGAATAATGGAATCATTGTGTGAGAAAGCCCTGAACTTACTGACTTTCTCCCTCCCTTCTCTTCCCTCTCTCTCTCCCTCTCTCCCTCCATTTCTTCCATCTTTCCTTCCTTCCATTGCAGCAGTTACATGAAATCAAATTACTCACCATCTCATAATCATATGACTGAACTTAACTAAAAGATATTAGGACAGAAAATACTTAGCAAGGATGGTTTCTAGGGAATCTCATTTAGCAATTCTACAGCAGACACCTTCATCCAGAGTGCCTTCTAGCATGTAGGAAATTAGAAATCAGCACTCCTAGGAATGCACCTAGAGAGGTTGGCAATAGACTGTTTGAAATGAATGTTCAGTCATGTGGGAAAGTAAGTTGGGATTTGGAAGAAGACCTATCTCAACTTTCTTGGCGTTGCAGAGTATAGTGTGTTCTACTATGTCCAAAGTATCAAATAAAGCTAGTGATTGGTTTCTCAGTTCCACATATGCTGAAAGGCAAAGCATTGCACATAAATGTCCTAACCTTACTGTGTGAAGGGTTTATGTAGTTTGTAGAATATTTTTTGCTAGAAGATCACCTCACCTACTTTGTTTATTGTGTCTATTAACAGGATTAAGTAATCCTTGGTGTAAATGTTCATGAGAATGATTGATCACCTTCAATTGGCAGGGATCCTGTTTATGGTATTTTGAGAATTTGAAAAAAAAAAATTAGGTTAAGAATCTATTTTTTCTCCCTAGAACACTTACAATATAAAAATAAATCAGGTTTCACATCTCCTTGGGAATGAAAAGTAGTGTAAGTAGATTGATGTGTAACTAAGGCATAAGAAGCCAATGATGGGTGCCAAGATTTAAAATGTCAGATTCAAAGTGTTTGAATGTACTTGCTGTGTAAAAGTTACTGAATCAAACTTGTCTGTCTTACTCAAGAATACAAATTCTAATTATTACATGTATTTCATATTTCCCTTTGTTACTGATTCATGTTTTTATTGAAAGACTTCAAGAATTCCCTACAAGATATTTTGATGACTTATGTTGATACTGGTGTCTGAAACTGACACAGTTGGATTCGATTTACTTATATTTTCTCATTTAGTCCTTACTACATCTCTGTAACCTAGGAACTATAATCATTCCTATTTTGTACATGAGCTAGCTAAAGTACCAATTAATGAATTATATCTTCAAGGTCACACTGTTAGTAGGTAAAGGGGCATGGTTTCAAGTTTCTTAACCACAATGTGGATTGCTTCAGCATGAAAAAACAAAAAACAAAACAAAAACTGAAACCAGTCAGGTCTCTCTATTTGGCTACTATCTCTTAGGACAAAATAAACTCCACAATTTGACCTGGTCTTAATCTCACCCCAAAAAGTATAAATAGGAAATGTATCTGCTTTAAAGTAGAAGGTAAATAAGAAGGATTTATTGACTGTATCATTTAAAACATAAAGGAATCCATTGTGAAACAAAGCTTTCATACAAATCTGGCATAATTTTGCCCAGTGGAGTGAAGGAACAGCCAAATACAGACCTTACTCTATGTCTGTTTATCAGTTATTCTGTAGTCCACCCCTGCTTCATAAATTAAACATTATTGGATAGTATATTCCTATAGCCACTAATCTTAATATTGTAGTCAATGGACTAAATTTACAAAGGCTACTCTTTTTATTATTATAATATTACTTCATATTATTCAAGCTCTAAAAAAATTTCAAGTAAGTTATTGTTGATGATAAATTGCAAAATAATAGTTAAAAGCCATTTTTCTTCCAAGAATTATGTGAAATAATTTTAGAAGGTATTTATGGCAATGTAGCTTTGTAGCTTTAAGTACTTTGTAGCTTAAAGCTTTGTAGCTTTAAGTACTTTGTTTTCTGTTATGGAGTTTTTAATTTAAAAAAGGTTAGTATGTTTAAATCTATATTTTGAACCTCTTTAGACTTCTAGATTTCCATTCAATTCTAATAAACAATGGAAAACATTTTAGATGTTCCCCAAATATGTCATTTTTTTCTCTTTTTGAGTCCTGTTGACTATCAAGATACCATATAATGGTTCTTACTATAATTTAGTATTTTTCCCTGTAGTACATAAGCAAACAAAAAGCAAAATAAGCTTGAAAATGTATTATCTATGTATTTATGCTTCAAGAAAAGGTCTATCCCTATGCCAGTCTCATGAACTAGATCTTAGTTAATGGAGGTAGAAATGTTAAAAAGTTAAAGGGAGGTAGAAATGTGTTAAGATTCATACCAATAGGACAGTCATGTGTAGTGCTAAACCATCTTAGTAACTGTGCTATTGGAAGACTTATTTTACTTTTTCAATGTATAGACAAAATCTGACTAATAATTGTATTTTAAAGATGTGTGTTTTGGAATACTTTATCTGATGAGAAGGAAAATATTGAAATGAATTCTATAAAAGAGTTATTTAAAGATGTGAAATTCGTATAATATCATGGTTGTGTGGGACATATTGGTTTCCTAGGACTATTATAGCAAATTACTACAGACTGGGCGGTCTAAAACAACAAATTTATTTTCTTTAATTCTTTATTTTGGACAATAGAAGCTTAAAACAATGTATTAACAAAACGATGCTCTCTGCAAATCCTCAAGAAGAGAATTCTTATTTCTTCCAACTCCTGGTAGTCCCTATTAAAATGACCTTCTTAGCAAAAACAATATACAGGTTTAATGCAATTACTATAAAAATTTCACAAATATTTTTCAAGGATATTGAACAAACCTAAAGTTTGTATGGAACTACAGAAGCTCTAGAATGCCAAAACTATCTTCAGAAAAAATGAAAATGGAGGAATCATAATTCCTGCATTCCAACTATACTATAGAATGATCACCATCAAAACAGTTTATTGTTGGAACAAAATCAGACACACTGTCCTGTGGAATAAAATTGAGAGCCCAGAAATAAAACCACACTTATGTGGACAGTTAATCTATGATAGCAGAGCCAAAGTATTCAATGGAAGAAGGAAAGTCTGTTAAACAAAAGATGCTGGAAAAATTGTTTAGCCACCTGCATAAAATGAAATTAGAATACATAAGGAGCAAAACCTGGATGTAAGTTCTGAAATCATAAAATGCATAGAGGTAAGCAAAGGAATATGCTTCATGACATCAATCTCAAAGATGTCTTTGGAGAAGTGGCATCTATGGCAAAGGAAACTAAAGAACTATATTACGTCAAACAAATAAACAAATATAACTTGTACAGTGAAAGAAATCACAATGGAAACAAAAAGACAACTCAATGAATGGGGAGATATTGGAACAACATACATTCTACAAGAGCTTAATTTCCAAAACATATAATGAGCTCATACAAATCAATAAAAATAAAAGCAAATAACCCACTCAAAAAATGGACTAAAGAACTGAATACACACCTTTTGAGAGGTGACACACAGGTGCCCTCAGGCACATTAAAAATTATTCTTCATCAATCACCATTAGAGAAATTTAAATAAAACTACAATGAGTTGTCATCACCTTAACACTAGTTAGAATGTCCTATATCAAGATTAGAAACAAGTGTTGGAGGGGGTGTGGAGAAAAAGAAACCTTCATATACTGTTGGTAGGAATGTAAATAAGGGCAAACTCTTTGGAAAAATAGTATGGAAATTCCTAAAAAAAAAAAAAAAAAAGGTGAGACTTCCATTCGATCCTACATTCATATCTAGGCATAAACCCAAGAATACAAAAACACTAATCAGGAGGGGAAAAAATATATATGTATGTGTGTGTGTGTGTGTGTATATACATATGCATATGTATATATATATACATATATATATATATGTATATATATAGTCCTATGTTCATAGCCTCACATTTTCAGTAGCTAAGATATGGAAACAACCTAACTATACATTGACAGATGACTGACTAAAGAAGTTCTGAATATATATATATGTACACATAGGTAATATTTATATTCAGTATAGGTGTACATTGAATATATATTCAATGAAGCTATTAAAAAATGAAATTCTGCCTTTTGCAACAACGTTAATGGAACTGATTTGATTATGCTATGCGAAATAAGCCAGGCAGAAGAAGTACAGGATAGTTTCACTCTGTGTGGTGTATACGGAAAAAGAGCCAAATGGATAAAGGAACATAACAAAATTAACAGGACTCGGGACTGTGGTTACTATAGGAGTAGGCGGATGAGGGGGTCAAGGGAATGAAGGATTTAATATAGTGGTAGTGGAGGACACTGGAACTCTGGTGGCAGGTGTGGTGTGAAATGCACACAAATTCAGATGCACATTGAATATCCGGAAAATTACATAGCAATTAATTAAATAAAACATAAAAATCAAAGATGAAGTTTTCTCTTTTCCAGTTTCACATTTTTTTTTTCTAAATAGATTAAAATAGTGTTGAAGTGTTTCACCACTGCATGGTATTCACTGATGGTCCCACATAAAGCTTATCCCTTGGTAAGAAGTCACTCATTAGTAGACTGGTAATTTGAAGTATTCTAGCCCTTATGTAAAAGACATTTTGTACCTAAAAACTACAAATACAGAATATGGCTAAATTTTTTTAATTTAAATTTCAGCATTCTATTAATTTAATAGGTTTTTGGTAATAGAAACTACGGCTCTAGAGAATATAAGGTATAACATTTGTGTGTGTGATTTTTTTTCATTTAACAAGTCCTGATTCTCCCATCAGAAATCTAAAATTTGGAAAGAGTTTGGAGTATAAGAGGAATTAATGACACAGTTATTATTTTATGTCTGTTTTAGTTAGAAAGAGCCATTCTAAAATACAAACTTTATATGATATATAAAATCTGGCAGTCATTCTGGCAGTCATGCTATTCATATAAAGAATTAATTCTCACTCCAATTGTTTATTACATAAATCAGAAATATAGTTTTGATCTGAATTTTGTATTTACATATTTGAATAAAACATTAAGTTATTATTTTTCTAGTGTTTTCTCTTTTGTTCACCTTAGCCATCATTGAAAAAAATATTTAACATCTTATATAAATGAGAGTGTAATTCATATTTGATATTTTTTGTGTGTTGTGTCTATATGAAATCCATCATTATTTTCGCTGTTCAGTTAGTTAAATGTCTAGATTCCAAAATTAGAATGGTATTAGCACTAAGGTTTAAGCAATCACGAAAAGACAGTCCTAGATTTTTAGTGAGCAGAAGTTTTGAGAGTATACTTGCTTAACGTGAGGCAATTGCAGATTCACCGACTGTGTCAAAACCTCAAAATACTTTGAAGTCAATTAATGATATGCCTCACATGCAGTTGACATTTCAAGATCCTCACTGCTTTTCACAAAGTGTGGGCGGTAAAGATGTCTTCTTACTTCTGAGAATTGATTTCTTACACAACAGGAACTTGTGATGGATTCTCTCCCACTGTGGGAATTGTCCATGAATATCTGATGGCAGCGATTGGCTCAGATAAGCAATCTATCATGAACTCTCTCCTCCTAAAGGGTGATATTTGTGCATTCGAACTGAACGATTCTGAGTTAATTCCTAGTCTTTTTTGTGATTCTAAACCATTTGACAAGATGTGAACAGTGTGGACAGACTGATTAGGAAATGTATTCATCCCATGACCTTGTCCTCTCATTTATATCTCTTATAAAAGAATCTCACCTGGATCTCAAAGCTCCCTATAAATTTGGAAGTTGTGGCTACGTTACTCAAGCTATATAACCACATTTTGCTTTGAATGAATGTAGCATTTGGGGAGATTTTTGTTTTGATAAGATAGTTCAAGTTCTACATTGTGTCCATGGATACATTGATAAATTGCTCATTATTACTTTGTATTTTCTTTTCTTTTAAAGAACATGGAGATTGAATTCAAACCATTAATTAGAGTTTCACAAGCTGGAATGGCAGACAGCATATAGATGGCTGAGAGTGAATAGTGTCAGCATTGTCTGTGTGTTTTCATTGACAATTAAACTTAATTCCTGAGAACCTATTAGGCTGGTGAAAATGAATACTAATACACACACTAGATCCAAAAGGCTGGTCCAAGGACTACTCTCAGTCTGGCAACATCAGAATCATTTAGAAACTTTCATATATCATGAATTCTAAGATTCCACATACAAATATTTATTATGTCTGGGGACAGGTATTGTTAGAAAGTACTCATGCATTGAGATGTAGCATGCATGTTTTAGAATAATTGGAATAGATAACTCCTGAAAGATCTCTGGTTTAAAAGACAAGCAAACATCTTTAGATTCTATTGAAAGTTTTTGTAATCTGTGTTCAAGAATCTTGACAATATAAATTAAGACACATTTATGGATCTGATGCTTAGACTCTCAGGATTTTTGTTTGTGTGTTTTTGTTTTTGTAAGGATGCTCATAATCTTATGGTTGAGAAGTAACTTGTTGAGATACTTTCATAAACATATAAAGGCATCACCTTCCTTTTCTTCCCTTGTAGATGCAAAATAGCCTTAAAATTTGCATGCACTTCAGCCCAGCCTTTTCTCCTAGGAATTAATCTAAATTGTCTTTAAAGATTTATGAATAAGGATATTCTTCACAGCATATTTTAATAGGAATTAATTAAAAAATCGTAAATATACAAAAATAAGGAGTTGGTTAAGATAATTTTGATCTAACAATACAAAATGATACTTTACATAGACAAGAATTATTTTTTAAGATTGATTCTTATTTAACTGAAAATTTTTCACAATATATGTATTTTTAGTAAAAGAAACAAATTACCAAGTGGTATTATCCTATGTCTGTAAACAAAAGCTCATTTATGCAAGGGGAAAAAATACACTAATGGAAAATAGTGTATTGAGTTATTGAGTTATTTCTACCTCTGTTATAAAATAGAATATAAAATATTTATTTTGTATTTTGACTAGACTGAAATACTTTTCGTGAAAACATGTATTTGTTTATTTTGTATACTGAAAAAATATCCCCCATGGCAAGTGCATAAAGGGTGAAAAGAAATAAGTGGCATAATATTATTTTAATTTTTTTATCTGAAAATCCAACAATTCAGTATAGAGACATTATGTTACAAATGTCAGAACGTCAAAGTATATAAGATTACCTTGTCATTTGTCATTGTAGTCCAGCTCAGATCAGAAATTCATATGTATTAAGCTCTTTTATTTTTTACTGTTGAAGATAAACATTTAATAATTTGAACCTGATTTAACCACGCATTACTGCATGATGAAGCTTTTTCATTCCTGGTCATCTTTTAACAATAATATTTTATTTTGCCCAGTTTCATGATGTGACTTTAATAGAATTATACTTGAATAGTTCAAAATTAAATGCTTAATTATGTTCAGCTCCAATTACAGTTATTAATTGATCCAAGCTTATTAGCATGACACCTGAAGGGAATCAGTTACATAAAAATCATAGAACGTAGTACTTCAGGTATTTCACACACATAAGCTGGGAATCTAGAGGAACTTTCTCTTGTTAATTTGATTAAATTTCACGGCTTTTTGATGCATACTGGAAATTCAAAATCTAGAGTTAATCTTTGTTTTATAAAGAGGGACAATAGAACACAACAAAGAAATATTAATGTTACAAGCCATAGTTTTTTATTTAGGTTAGTTAATACTTCATTATTTTGGGATTGGGTTTTTCAGGTTTTTTTGTCTATTTTGGGTACATTGTCAGCAGTTCCTGATTATCATACCAAAGATAGAGATAGCTTTCAATCTTAAGACAGACAATTTCAGTATGTTTGTGTGTGTGTGTGTGTATTTCTAAGAAACCCAAGAAAATTATAAACCAGATATAAAAATATTGACATAACTGTTTAAATATATAATTTGTAGGTTCTAATCATCAGGTATGAATGTATTAAATCCTCTTACCCACTGCTGTTTCCCCTTGAACAGGGAAATAAAAGCATGAAGTTTAAACAAAGCCTTTAATGCACTAGTCCACACCACTACTATTCTCCCCTCGTTCTTTTGTATGCCAAGCTCCTTCTCACACTAAAGTATTTGTACAGTTTTCCTTCTGCCTGGAATTCTCTCATCCATCCCTACCTGTCTTATTTCTACTTATCCTGTGAAGTTCCACTGAAATTCTTCTTGCCTGACAAAGTTCTACCAGTTTTCATATCACTATTATTTCCTAATTCTCTTTCCATTTACATTGATACATTTATTTGAGTTGGATGAATATTTGATCTTTAAATTATAGGCTATGACTTTAAAAATTATTCATTTGTATTTAGTAATTTTACACCTAGAGACAAACATAGAACATGGAAAATGGAAAATACTTATAATTTTTTAATTTAAAAGTATTTTTGAATGTGTTTAATATATACATGAATACATTGAATTCTCATTTCCCAATACTATTAGCAGAATGTTTTTTATCTACTTTTTAAAATATATTTTACATTATTACTCATTTTGATGATCTTTTAACTTATTTTTTCATCTCGATTTTGTCAGATGATTGTAACCTAACTCACAAGTCCTTATTTTATGTTGAATTTTGAGAGAACCAAATTGACTACCTAAGTGTATATTTGTTTTAGATATAATAAGTGTAAATATACATAGTAATTGTTATATAACTCTATATAATTTGTTTATATATGCCTACTATATTAGTAATTATATATACATATAGTATAGGCATGTATATTATACATGAGTGTATGCATACTTATATGTGTTTGTATAAGTAATATATGACATATATATAATTATATGTATATATTATATTATCACATTGGGTACTTTCCACTGATTTGGGTAAGACCAGAATTATGGTTCTGTGATAGTGATATACCATTGACCTTGAACTTTGTGGAGTCATTTAACTCCTGTGAGCATCAGTTTGTTGACAAACAAAATGACTAACCAGTTAGCATTTCCCTTGTCAAGTTATTTTAGAGATTAAATTAGGCATAGCTTTCAAAAATGTTTTAGAAATGTTAAAAACCTTTTAATAAATTTACCTTTCTATTCTATTAAAAGTCTAAATTGAACTAACTTTAAAAGTTGTGAAAGCATACCCAGGTGGATCAGTGGTTAGGTCAATCGCCTCTGAAGAAGCAAGCCACAATATCCCTGAGCTGGAGGCCTCAGCCCAAGGGGAAGGGACCAGTGTGAACAATTAAATAAAAATGCTCCTTCTTCCTCTCTCTTCCTGCCTGCCTACTCACCTTTATTCCTGTCTGCACCTTTCCTTTAAAACACACACACACACACACACACACACACACACACACGTGCGCGCACGCACGAAGTATTTGTGAAATAAGGAGGTATAGGTTTAATTTTCTGAGGCACATCTTCTAGTACTTTGGGAGCTATGACATATTTGAAAGTATCAGAGGTAAAGGTGATAATAAAAAGTGCTCAGACATGACTTCTGAAAACATTCTTATATTTCTTCATAGGCAAACTGGCAACCACTCTACACACTAAAATATTGCATCCAAACATCAATGAAAATAATTATAATTTCTCCTAGAAATTTTACTATAAGAGTATCCTACTATTATTTAATGAAAATTACTCATTTAACTGAATACAATTAATCTTTTTTCATTTATTTGTCATTAATCCACAAATCTGAAAATATTAGAATATTGTCTCTACCATTTCAGTGGAGTTGAATTAGATTCTTTATACAAGTTCTTTAAGAAAAATAAGGCATGAATCTGTCAAGATGATTAAATGGACGTTTTCCTAACGTTCTAGTTGAACCATGGAATCTTCCAATGATGTATACTTAAATTCATGTTAAGTTCTGAATACACTTTCCCGGTAGGTGTAACTAACTTCACCTGACTAATGAAGAGAGATTAGTATCTCTTTTATCATTTAGACATTAATGAACTTTCAGTCTTGCACAGCATAGTTACCCATTCATCTTTTCGAAAAAGATTAATTATTGTTTAACTTGCATCCTAAGTAGTATTTTGTTATATAATAGGAATATTCACATTTCTCAAAAATAAATAATTGATTCATAAAATATAGAATCCAGATGAAGGAATAAACATTAGCATTTATTTAGTTTTCAGCCTAATTCTTTTTGCCATCTTTATATATGTGATGATAAAGTTTTCTTTGCTCAAGTTTTCTGTAATCTAAACATTTTTGGCAAGGAAAATATCAATTGCATGAATATGGCAGACCCAAATATTAGTGGTGCACAGTTTTGTCTTCCTGTGGCTTTAGTGGTTCATATCTATGGGCTCACTCAGTCTGGACTTGGCTCCTTCTGTTGGTGATGTTGGTGTTCCCAGTGCTCCGCGATGTCAACTGACATCCTCTCCATCATCCTGTCCCTCATCCTATCCCTCAGACCAGACCAGTTTCAAGGTAGACAGAAGTTGTTCTTTTAAAGGGAGCTTGGTTTGGTTACATTGTATTATTTGGCATTCTGTTGTCAAATATAGCAGAAAGACAACTTCTACTAATTTTAAAGATTTTAAAGATTTTAATTTTAAAGTTTAATTTTAAAGATTTGTTATTAAGCTAGTAGAGAGTGTTTCTGACCCATTGCACAAGGGAGGGAACTAACACCAGCATACTTACCAGTCCCCCTTCTCCTTCCCTCCAGCTTCTTTCTCTTCCTCTTCTCCCATCATTTTGTACCCTGCTGTTTCCTTCAAATAAAAAGAAGTCACGTCCCAATTATCTAAAATGCCATCCTCTGGGACATGTAAAAGCATGGCCATCT